>JAPXFY010000016.1:83616875-83624375 GCA_030674185.1 Monoplex corrugatus
CACAACGTCAGATACACACCCACAACGTCAGATACACACCCACAACCTCAGATGCACACGGACAACGTCAGTTGCACACCCACAACGTCAGATACACATCCACAACGTCAGATACACACCCACAACGTCAGATACACACCCACAACGTCAGATACACACCCACAACGTCAGATACACACCCACAACGTCAGATACACACCCACAACGTCAGATACACACCCACAACGTTAGATACACACCCATAACGTCAGATACACACGGACAACGTCAGATGCACACGGACAACGTCAGCTACACACCCACAACGTCAGATACACACCCATAACGTCAGATACACACGCACAAGATCCTGGGAGCTATGTTTGTTTTTAGTGGTGTGTGGAATAGCAAGAAAAGGAAAGAAATGTGTGCTTTTTCTTAAATAAGATTCAATATGCTTATAATCTTGGGTTTGCTTGGGTATAGTTGATGTGTGTGCGTTTGCGTGTTCGTGTGCGCGTGCATGTGTGTGCGTGCGTGCGTGTGTGTGTGTGTATGTGTATATGTGTGTGTGTGTAAGTGTGTATGCGTGTGTCCGAGTGTGTGTGCGTATGTGTGTGCGTGTTTGTGTGCGTGCTTGTTGTGCGCATGTCTGCATGTGTGTATGTATGTATGGTGTGCTGGCATGCGTGTAAATCTGTATGCATTGGTTCGTGTTTTTTTTCTTCAGTTTGTTGCATCAACTTACAGTTCAATTGTTGAATGGAAGTTGATACTACAACTTTGAATCATTTGACAATGTCTGACTGGATCATTGCATTTTAACAGTTGATACGTGTTTCTCCAGCTGCCTTCATGATGTGGTTTATTTTCATTGTTTCCGTGTGTGTTGTGCATATTGGTAATGTGTCATGTCGACGTTTATGTTAATGTGACAATAAACTATTTATGATGTCATGGACAACAATATAGAACCAATACTGTTGTACGGATGCGAGGCGTGGATAGTCAGCAAGCAAAGCCAGAACAAGATTGAGGCAGCCGAGATGTGGTTTCTCAGAAGAATGTTGAGAGCTCCCTGGACAGCAAAGAAAACAAACGAGACAGTCTTGATGGAGGCAGACACAAGTAGATCACTCATAAGGAAGATTAGGAAAAGACAGGCAATATTTATAGGCCATTTTATGAGGAAGGGGGATTTGGAGCACCTGGTCACAACGGGAAAGCTGGAGAGAGAGCACCAGGAAGACCCAGGGAGAGAATGCTGGACGGACTTGCAGAGTGGCTGGGGATGAGGAGAGTGGGGGAGATGCTAGGGGCAACGAGAGATAAAGATGGTTGGAAGTCCATGGTCGCCAACGCCATGCGGCAGAGCACCCGATGATGATGATGATGATGTCATGGAATCAGCAAAAAATGTCCAGCATGCACACCTAGTGAAGAATGAAGTATGCAGACTCTGCAGCAACATAACGTCTGCACAGTAATAATGTGAAGACATGAGTTCAAGAACACATTGTTTGGAGCGCTCAGAGAAAACTTGGGTATAGTCTTCCCACGGACAGCACTTTACCAAGAAAGGAAACAGACGAGACAGTCTTCAATGAGGCAATCACTAAAAGAACTGTAATGAAGATTAGGAAAAGACAAGCAACGTTTATAGGGCATTTTATGAGGAAAGAGGAATTAGAGCACCTAGTCACAACAGGAAAGCTGGAGGGAAAGAGAACACCACGTAGACCAAGGGAGAAAATGTTGGACGGACGTGCGGAGTGGATGAAGACAGAGAGTGTAGGAGATGTACTTGCAGTGACAAAGGATAGATTGGTGTGGAGGGCCATGATCACCAACACCATGCGGCAGGGCACATGATGATGATGATGATGACCAGTACAAGGAGCGAACAAAGTGTTAAAATGTTTCATGCTTCACAACCTTTCACAGTCCATGACATCTCCTGCCGACATTTCCCATTGGCCTTTTGGATTAAAATACCTGATTTGGGGCTTACACTTTGGATAAACGAAGGTAGTCTGCTGTTTTGTGTTATGTGTTATGTACTGAGTGATGGTTAGTCTGTTTTGTTTTTGTGTATGTGTTATGTACTGTGTGATGGTAGTCTGTTGTTATGTGTTATGTGTTATGTACTGAGTGATGGTAGTCTGTTGTTTTGTGTTATGTGTTATGTACTGAGTGATGGTAGTCTGTTGTTTTGTGTTATGTACTGGTGTATGGTAGTCTGTTGTTATGTGTTTTGTGTTATGTGTTATGTACTGAGTGATGGTAGTCTGTTGTTTTGTGTTATGTACTGATGATGGTAGTCTGTTGTTTTGTGTTATGTGTTATGTACTGAGTGATGGTAGTCTGTTGTTTTGTGTTATGTACTGAGTGATGGTAGTCTGTTGTTTTGTGTTAAGTGTTATGTACTGAGTGATGGTAGTCTGTTGTTTTGTGTTATGTACTGAATGATGGTAGTCTGTTGTTATGTGTAATGTACTGAGTGATGGTAGTCTGTTGTTTTGTGTTATGTGTTATGTACTGAGTGATGGTAGTCTGTTGTTATGTGTTATGTACTGAGTGATGGTAGTCTGTTGTTTTGTGTTATGTGTTATGTACTGAGTGATGGTAGTCTGTTGTTATGTGTAATGTACTGAGTGATGGTAGTCTGTTGTTTTGTGTTATGTGTTATGTACTTAGTGATGGTAGTCTGTTGTTTTGTGTTATGTGTTATGTACTGAGTGATGGTAGTCTGCTGTTATGTGTTATGTGTTATGTACTGAGTGATGGTAGTCTGCTGTTATGTGTTATGTGTTATGTACTGAGTGATGGTAGTCTGCTGTTATGTGTTATGTGTTATGTACTGAGTGATGGTAGTCTGTTGTTTTGTGTTATGTGTTATGTACTGTGTGATGGTAGTCTGTTGTTTTGTGTTATGTGTTATGTACTGAGTGATGGTAGTCTGTTGTTATGTGTTATGTGTTATGTACTGTGTGATGGTAGTCTGTTGTTTTGTGTTATGTACTGAGTGATGGTAGTCTGTTGTTTTGTGTTATGTGTTATGTACTGTGTGATGGTAGTCTGTTGTTTTGTGTTATGTGTTATGTACTGTGTGATGGTAGTCTGTTGTTTTGTGTTATGTGTTATGTACTGTGTGATGGTAGTCTGTTGTTTTGTGTTATGTACTGAGTGATGGTAGTCTGTTGTTTTGTGTTATGTACTGTGTGATGGTAGTCTGTTGTTTTGTGTTATGTACTGAGTGATGGTAGTCTGTTGTTTTGTGTTATGTGTTATGTACTGTGTGATGGTAGTCTGTTGTTTTGTGTTATGTGTTATGTACTGAGTGATGGTAGTCTGTTGTTTTGTGTTATGTACTGAGTGATGGTAGTCTGTTGTTTTGTGTTTTGTGTTATGTACTGAGTGATGGTAGTCTGTTGTTTTGTGTTATGTACTGAGTGATGGTAGTCTGTTGTTTTGTGTTATGTACTGAGTGATGGTAGTCTGTTGTTTTGTGTTATGTGTTATGTACTGAGTGATGGTAGTCTGTTGTTTTGTGTTATGTACTGAGTGATGGTAGTCTGCTGTATTGTGTGATGTACTGAGTGATGGTAGTCTGTTGTTATGTGTTATGTTTTATGTACTGAGTGATGGTAGTCTGTTGTTATGTGTTATGTACTGAGTGATGGTAGTCTGTTGTTTTGTGTTATGTGTTATGTACTGAGTGATGGTAGTCTGTTGTTTATGTGTTATGTACTGAGTGATGGTAGTCTGTTGTTTTGTGTTATGTGTTATGTACTGAGTGATGGTAGTCTGTTGTTTATGTGTTATGTACTGAGTGATGGTAGTCTGTTGTTTTGTGTTATGTGTTATGTACTGAGTGATGGTAGTCTGTTGTTATGTGTTATGTACTGAGTGATGGTAGTCTGTTGTTTTGTGTTATGTGTTATGTACTGAGTGATGGTAGTCTGTTGTTTTGTGTTATGTACTGAGTGATGGTAGTCTGTTGTTTTGTGTTATGTGTTATGTACTGTGTGATGGTAGTCTGTTGTTATGTGTTATGTGTTATGTACTGAGTGATGGTAGTCTGTTGTTTTGTGTGTTATGTACTGAGTGATGGTAGTCTGTTGTTATGTGTTATGTACTGAGTGATGGTAGTCTGTTGTTTTGTGTTATGTACTGAGTGATGGTAGTCTGTTGTTTTGTGTTATGTACTGAGTGATGGTAGTCTGTTGTTTTGTGTTATGTGTTATGTACTGAGTGATGGTAGTCTGTTGTATTGTGTTATGTACTGAGTGATGGTAGTCTGTTGTTTTGTGTTATTGTTATGTACTGTGTGATGGTAGTCTGTTGTTTTGTGTTATGTACTGAGTGATGGTAGTCTGTTGTTTTGTGTTATGTACTGAGTGATGGTAGTCTGTTGTTTTGTGTTATGTGTTATGTACTGTTGTGATGGTAGTCTGTTGTTTTGTGTTATGTACTGAGTGATGGTAGTCTGTTGTTTTGTGTTATGTACTGAGTGATGGTAGTCTGTTGTTTTGTGTTATGTGTTATGTACTGTGTGATGGTAGTCTGTTGTTTTGTGTTATGTACTGAGTGATGGTAGTCTGTTGTTTTGTGTTATGTACTGAGTGATGGTAGTCTGTTGTTTTGTGTTATGTGTTATGTACTGAGTGATGGTAGTCTGTTGTTATGTGTTATGTACTGAGTGATGGTAGTCTGTTGTTTTGTGTTATGTACTGAGTGATGGTAGTCTGTTGTTTTGTGTTATGTACTGAGTGATGGTAGTCTGTTGTATTGTGTTATGTACTGAGTGATGGTAGTCTGTTGTTTTGTGTTATGTGTTATATGTGTTATGTGTTATGTGTTATGTACTGAGTGATGGTAGTCTGTTGTTTTGTGTTTTGTGTTATGTGTTATGTACTGAGTGATGGTAGTCTGTTGTATTGTGTTATGTACTGAGTGATGGTAGTCTGTTGTTTTGTGTTATGTGTTATGTACTGTGTGATGGTAGTCTGTTGTATTGTGTTATGTACTGAGTGATGGTAGTCTGTTGTTTTGTGTTATGTGTTATGTACTGTGTGATGGTAGTCTGTTGTATTGTGTTATGTACTGAGTGATGGTAGTCTGTTGTTTTGTGTTATGTGTTATGTACTGTGTGATGGTAGTCTGTTGTTTTGTGTTATGTACTGAGTGATGGTAGTCTGTTGTTTTGTGTTATGTACTGAGTGATGGTAGTCTGTTGTTTTGTGTTATGTACTGATGATGTAGTCTGTGTTTGTGTTGTACTGATGATGGTAGTCTGTTGTTTTGTGTTATGTACTGGTGATGGTATCTGTTGTTGTGTTATGTTTATGTACTGAGTGATGTAGTCTGTGTTTTGTGTTATGTACTGAGTGATGGTAGTCTGTTGTTTTGTTTTGTGTTATGTATGGTGATGGTATCTGTTGTTGTTTATGTACTGATGATGGTAGTCTGTGTTTGTGTTATGACTGAGTGATGGTAGTCTGTTGTTTTGTGTTATGTACTGAGTGAGGTAGTCTGTTGTTTGTTTATGTACTGGTGATGGTAGTCTGTTGTTTGTGTATGTACGGTGATGGTAGTCTGTTGTTTTGTGTTATGTGTTATGTACTGGTGATGGTAGTCTGTTGTTTTGTTTATGTACTGTGTGAGGTAGTCTGTGTTTTGTGTTATATACTGGTGATGGTAGTCTGTTGTTTTGTTTATGTACTGGTGATGTAGTCTGTGTATGTGTTATGTACTGAGTGTGGTAGTCTGTTGTTTGTGTTATGTGTTATGTACTGGTATGGTGTCTGTTTTTTGTTATGTACGAGTGAGGAGTCTGTTGTGTTATGTATGATGATGTAGCTGTTGTTTTTGTTTGACTGGGAGGTAGTCTGTTTTTGTTGGTTATACTGAGTGATGAGCTTTTTTGTTTTGTTGAGTGTAGTTTTGTTGTGTTATTACTGTGAGTAGTTGTGTTTGTGTTTATGTGATGGACTTTGTTTGGTTGTACTGTGATGGTAGTCTGTGTTGTTTAGTGTATGTAGATGTAGTCTTTGTAGGTTTGACGATTGTAGTCTGTTGTTGTTATACTGAGTGATGTATCGTTTTGTGTTGTGTTAGTACGAGGATGTATCGTTTTGTTTGTCGTGTGATGAGTTTGTTTTTATGTGTATGTATGATGTGGTAGTCTGTTGTTTGTTTGTGTATGTACTGGTGATGGTAGTCTTTGTTTTGTTATTATTACTGAGTGATGAGTTGCGTTGTGTTTTGTTATGTATGGATGTCTGTTGTTTGGTTATGTATGATGATGGTATCGTTGTTGTGTTGTTTATGTATGAGGATGGATCTGTGTTTTTAGCTGAGGGAGCTGTGTTTTGTTTGTACTGGTGAGGTATCTTTTGTGTTGTGTTTTAGGTATGTAGCTGTTGTTTTGTGTTGTTTGTCTGAGTGAGGTAGTCTGTTTAGTTATGTGTTGTATGATGATGGTAGTTGTTGTATTGTTTGTTATGTACTGTGTGATAGTCTGTGTTTTGTATACTGATGATGAGTGATGGTAGTCTGTTGTTTTGTGTTATGTGTTATGTACTGAGTGAAGGTAGTCTGCTGTTTTGTGTTATGTGTTATGTACTGAGTGATGGTAGTCTGTTGTTTTGTGTTATGTGTTATGTACTGAGTGATGGTAGTCTGTTGTTTTGTGTTATGTGTTATGTACTGTGTGATGGTAGTCTGTTGTTATGTGTTATGTGTTATGTACTGTGTGATGGTAGTCTGTTGTTTTGTGTTATGTGTTATGTACTGTGTGATGGTAGTCTGTTGTTTTGTGTTATGTGTTATGTACTGAGTGATGGTAGTCTGTTGTTATGTGTTATGTACTGAGTGATGGTAGTCTGTTGTTTTGTGTTATGTGTTATGTACTGAGTTATGGTAGTCTGTTGTTTTGTGTTATGTACTGAGTGATGGTAGTCTGTTGTTTTGTGTTATGTACTGAGTGATGGTAGTCTGTTGTTTTGTGTTATGTACTGAGTGATGGTAGTCTGTTGTTTTGTGTTTTGTGTTATGTACTGAGTGATGGTAGTCTGTTGTTTTGTGTTATGTACTGAGTGATGGTAGTCTGTTGTTATGTGTTATGTGTTATGTACTGTGTGATGGTAGTCTGCTGTTATGTGTTATGTACTGAGTGATGGTAGTCTGTTGTTTTGTGTTATGTGTTATATACTGAGTGATGGTAGTCTGTTGTTTTGTGTTATGTGTTATGTACTGAGTGATGGTAGTCTGTTGTTATGTGTTATGTACTGAGTGATGGTAGTCTGTTGTTATGTGTTATGTACTGAGTGATGGTAGTCTGTTGTTTTGTGTTTTGTGTTATGTGTTATGTACTGAGTGATGGTAGTCTGTTGTTTTGTGTTTTGTACTGTGTGATGGTAGTCTGTTGTTTTGTGTTATGTGTTATGTACTGGTGATGGTAGTCTGTTGTTTTGTGTTATGTGTTATGTACTGTGTGATGGTAGTCTGTTGTTTTGT
>JAPXFY010000016.1:83644375-83661875 GCA_030674185.1 Monoplex corrugatus
CACGACACAGACGACAGAGAGGAACTGGCCAGACATGGCATACACAATGTTCCATTGAAGTGAACTGCCATTCATGGACTCCCAATTTCTGTTACTTATTTATGCTGGTTGAAACCAGTAGTCATGCACAGTCAGAGACGTACATCTGGCACTGAACACTGACAGTCCTTAAGTCATTAAGTCATTAAGCCAGGTCAGGGGCACACTGTGACGTGTGCTAACTTGGTGGTCATGTCCAGTCATGTGTCTCCTCTGGTCTATAATTATGGCCACAGATCTCTTGCTTCCTATGGTTAGTCGTAAGTAGGGTGACGATCCTTACTGATTAGCTCAAGCCGTAAAACTAATCGTTTAATTGGTTGAAACAAGTGACGTCAATTGCAGAACTCATCTCACTTCCCTTTTGACATCATAGTTGCCTCCCCTCTCCCCATTTCTTACTACTGCTCATGACGACATGGGCATTCCATTTCTTACCCACTGGACGAGGCGGCAGGGAAGTTTTTAGTCCGTTTTTATTATCCATTGTTTGGTGTCTGTGATCTGTTTGTGACCGTGCGTTCGCGCTTGACAAAGGCTAGTTGGCCGAAAATTTGCGCTTGTTTTGTTTTGTCTCGTTGGATACGCGCTTATATTGGTTTTCTTGTTCTTCTGGTTCATGTTTGCTTGGGCGCGGGCAGTCACACTTGTTTTGAATCTTTTCTTTGTTTGTTTGTTTGTTTTTAATTGGAGAAGCTGATATAGTTGTTTTTTTTTTTTTTCGATTGGCTTAAGGTGACGGAGGCCATTATTTTATACTAGCAGAAGTTGATGTAGGCCTACTGCTCTCATTAGCTCAAGTTTAGTTACTCTCCAATATCCACATCAGTCTTTCACTGATTTACGTCATCATTAGTGATTGTGTCATCTGTACATGTTTTCACGTGACATCATTAGTGATTGTGTCATCTGTACTGTTTAGCCATCTTTAGTGGATTGCGTCATCTGTACTGATTACGTCATCATTAGTGATTGTGTCATCTGTACTGATTAGTTTGTTGTTAGATGTCTGGTAAAAAAATGTTTTTGTTGTTTTTCATAGATACTGCATTGTTGGCCAGATAATGACATTTCTTCATCTATTGTGATTATTGTTTGTGTGTTTATGTATGTGCTTATGGGCGTATGCTTCAAGTTGTGTGTTTATGTATGTGCTTATGGACGTATGCTTCAAGTTGTGTGTTTATGTATGTGCTTATAGACGTATGCTTCAAGTTGTGTGTTTATGTATGTGCTTATGGCGTATGCTTCAAGTTGTGTGTTTATGTATGTGCTTATGGACGTATGCTTCAAGTTGTGTGTTTATGTATGTGCTTATAGACGTATGCTTCAAGTTGTGTGTTTATGTATGTGCTTATAGACGTATGCTTCAAGTTGTGTGTTTATGTATGTGCTTATAGATGTATGCTTCAAGTTGTGTGTTTATGTATGTGCTTATAGACGTATGCTTCAAGTTGTGTGTTTATGTATGTGCTTATAGATGTATGCTTCAAGTTGTGTGTTTATGTATGTGCTTATAGGCGTATGCTTCAAGTTGTGTGTTTATGTATGTGCTTATAGAGTATGCTTCAAGTTGTGTGTTTATGTATGTGCTTATAGAGTATGCTTCAAGTTGTGTGTTTATGTATGTGCTTATAGGGCTATGCTTCAAGTTCATCTTGCTTAAAACCCAGCCGACACCAGAGCCACACCACGCCTAACAACGAGTTAATAACAAATCCAAGTTTAATTTCAAAGACAACAGTTAAAAACCACGCTGACGATTATCCTATCAAGTTTATGCATGCGTAATTCAGTTGGTAAATCTTTGCACAAATACATACATCTCTGTTTGCATGAACACATAAGGATTAAGCATGCATGATTATTGTACACTTGCGTGCAGCGGAGAGCATGTATCAATGAGACGACTGTTTTCGATCGTTATCAATATTTCCATGGCCAAACAAACTGGACGTTGGCGCCGATTTTTTTTTAAACAAATGAATAAATGTTTGAAAAATAGATTTCTGACATTGTTTTTTTCGTTAGGAATTGAGACCTGCCTTCTCACGTGGTACAGTTCTCACCCAGAATGTAGTGTACAGACCTAGCAGCATGGTAAATGCAAATGTCTTGGACACCACAAGCCTGGATTCCAATCACCAGACGGACAGACAGTCTTCTACTCCCTCCACTGGATTTTAATTTAAAAATTAGTTTCAGTGAAAATCTTTTGAGTGAGACAATAAATTGAAGTCCCGTGCGCAGCACGCGCTCAGCGCACGTTAAAGATCCACAGCTAGAAAGGAGCTGTGCCCGGCAAACTTCTGTAGGAAAACCCCCAGTGTTATCATCATCATCATCAGGTGCCCTGCCGCATGGCATTGGCGACCATGGACTTCCAACCATCTCTATCTCTCGTTGCCCCCAGCATCTCCCCCACCCTCTTCATCCTCAGCCACCTTGCAAGTCCGTCCAGCATTCTCTCCCTGGGTCTACCTGGTGCTCTCTTTCCCTCCAGCTTTCCCGTTGTGACCAGGTGCTCCATATCCCCCTTCCTCATAAAATAGCCTATAAATGTTGCTTGTCTTTTCCTAATCTTCCTTATCAGTGATCGACTTGTGTTATACAGTGTTATACGTCAACAGAAATGTAGTCATTACAGCCAAAAGAAAAAGGTGGCGCTTGACGTGCCACACAGGGCTTCCGAGGACACAACCAATTTCACTTTGTTATTTATTAGCAGTAGTCATTTCTTTTGACTCAGTGGGCGTATCATGTGAAACTAGGGTACTGTCCCCTTTCATAGTGGATGTATCATGTGAAACTAGGGTACTGTCCCCTTTCATAGTGGATGTATCATGTGAAACTAGGGTACTGTCCCCTTTGACAGTGGATGTATCATGTGAAACTAGGGTACTGTCCCCTTTGACAGTGGATGTATCATGTGAAACTAGGGTACTGTCCCCTTTAACAGTGGATGTATCATGTGAAACTAGGGTACTGTCCCCTTTGATAGTGGATGTATCATGTGAAACTAGGGTACTGTCCCCTTTTATAGTGGATGTATCATGTGAAACTAGGGTACTGTCCCCTTTCATAGTGGATGTATCATGTGAAACTAGGGTACTGTCCCCTTTGACAGTGGATGTATCATGTGAAACTAGGGTACTGTCCCCTTTGGCAGTGGATGTATCATGTGAAACTAGGGTACTGTCCCCTTTGACAGTGGATGTATCATGTGAAACTAGGTACTGTTCCCTTTGACAGTGGATGTATCATGTGAAACTAGGGTACTGTCCCCTTTGACAGTGGGTGTATCATGTGAAACTAGGGTACTGTCCCCTTTGACAGTGGGTGTATCATGTGAAACTAGGGTACTGTCCCCTTTGACAGTGGATGTATCATGTGAAACTAGGTTACTGTCCCCTTTGACAGTGGATGTATCATGTGAAACTAGGTTACTGTCCCTTTGACAGTGGATGTATCATGTAAAACTAGGGTACTGTCCCCTTTGACAGTGGATGTATCACGTGAAACTAGGGTACTGTCCCCTTTCATAGTGGATGTATCATGTAAAACTAGGGTACTGTCCCCTTTCATAGTGAATGTATCATGTAAAACTAGGGTACTGTCCCCTTTGACAGTGGATGTATCATGTAAAACTAGGGTACTGTCCCATTTGACAGTGGATGTATCATGTGAAACTAGGGTACTGTCCCCTTTGACAGTGGGTGTATCATGTAAAACTAGGGTACTCTCCCCTTTCAGAGCGTGTCGCCGCAGTGCAGCGCCACCCAACGTTTTTGGACCAAGAGTGTAGAAAGGCAAGATGGCTAATCGGCTTTCAAGGAAAGGGGGCCTGGGAATCGACATATCTCTCCAATAGTTTAAATCCAGGACAGCGGGGCGAAAGCCCCCACTCCTCACGATTTTCAACTGCCGTGAGATCTTAAGCGTGCGCAGGCCAGGAGGTACATGGGTCCGACTCTGTCTTCGTCCTCTTCCGAAGAATTAGATGTTCAAATCGATTTGCCGGTCAGACTGAGGAGAAAAGTCGAGACCTTAACAGGAAACAAAGTCTGGAACCTTGAGTTTAGTGATTGGCAGGCGAACGTCTGAATATTCTACCACTCTACTGCCTATGACCAATCCGGTGAAAAATAAATACAACAGTTTCAAAATTGAACATCATAAGCAAAATAAACTTTCACTTGTCCATTTTTAATGCTCAATGGAACAATTATATGCCAATATTTCCTCGACAGAAAATAACTTTATGACATGTAGCTAGAAACGTGGATACATTCAACGTTCACTGTTTAGAACATTGTTTTATACGTTCTGTTTAACATGTGTTCTTCCTGTGTCAATAACAATTTCTCCTACATGTATGATTTGATATTATTTTCTGTTACCACATTGTTTGCTTATGTCTGATTGTTGTTCAACAAAAGGTAATAATCAAAAACAGGTTTAATGACAAAATAAATGCAACAAATAGAGAAGAGCCCACACATCATTGGAACTGAATCCATATCATTTTACCACTAACACAATCATGTAGAACTGAATCCATATCATTTTACCACTAACACAATCATGTACACAATCATGTACACAATCATGTAGAACTGAATCCATATTATTTTACCACTAACACAATCATGTAGAACTGAATCCATACCATTTTACCACTAACACAATCATGTACACAATCATGTACACAATCATGTACACAATCATGTACACAATCATGTACACAATCACATATCATACCATTTACCACTAACACAATCATGTAGAACTGAATCCATACCATTTTACCACTAACATAATCATGTACACAATCATGTACACAATCATGTATCATACCATTTACCACTAACACAATCATGTAGAACTGAATCCATACCATTTTACCACTAACACAATCATATACACAATCATGTATCATACCATTTACCACTAACACAATCATGTACACAATCATGTACACAATCATGTACACAATCAAATATCATACCATTTACCACTAACACAATCATGTACACAATCATGTACACAATCATGTACACAATCATGTATCATACCATTTACCACTAACACAATCATGTACACAATCATGTATCATACCATTTACCACTAACACAATCATGTACACAATCATGTACACAATCATGTATCATACCATTTACCACTAACACAATCATGTACACAATCATGTATCATACCATTTACCACTAACACAATCATGTACACAATCATGTACACAATCATGTATCATACCATTTACCACTAACACAATCATGTACACAATCATGTATCATACCATTTACCACTAACACAATCATGTACACAATCATGTATCATACCATTTACCACTAACATAATCATGTACACAATCATGTACACAATCATGTATCATACCATTTTACCACTAACACAATCATGTACACAATCATGTACACAATCATGTACACAATCATGTATCATACCATTTACCACTAACACAATCATGTACACAATCATGTATCATACCATTTACCACTAACACAATCATGTACACAATCATGTATCATACCATTTTACCACTAACACAATCATGTACACAATCATGTATCATACCATTTACCACTAACACAATCATGTACACAATCATGTACACAATCATGTACATAATCATGTACACAATCATGTATCATACCATTTACCACTAACACAATCATGTACACAATCATGTACACAATCATGTATCATACCATTTTACCACTAACACAATCATGTACACAATCATGTACACAATCATGTATCATACCATTTTACCACTAACACAATCATGTACACAATCATGTACACAATCATGTACACAATCATGTATCATACCATTTTACCACTAACACAATCATGTACACAATCATGTACACAATCATGTATCATACCATTTACCACTAACACAATCATGTACACAATCATGTACACAATCATGTATCATACCATTTTACCACTAACACAATCATGTACACAATCATGTACACAATCATGTATCATACCATTTTACCACTAACACAATCATGTCCACAATCATGTACACAATCATGTATCATACCATTTTACCACTAACACAATCATGTCCACAATCATGTATCACACCACTGTTGTCACTAACACAATCATGTCCACAATCATGTATCACACCACTGTTGTCACTAACACAAGTACACAGTCAAGTATCATACCCATCAGGAAGGGTGTGACAGACATTTCACACTCATTATTACATAGGGTGTGACAGACATTTCACACTCATTATTACATAGGGTGTGACAGACATTTCACACTCATTATTACATAGGGTGTGACAGACATTTCACACTCATTATTACATAGGGTGTGACAGACATTTCACACTCATTATTACATAGGGTGTGACAGACATTTCACACTCATTATTACATAGGGTGTGACAGACATTTCACACTCATTATTACATAGGGTGTGACAGACATTTCACACTCATTATTACATAGGGTGTGACAGACATTTCAACTCTTAACATCATGTACAACATTTACCACTAACATATACATGTACAATCATGTACACATAAATATGTACAATAACCTATCATACATTTACCACTATATACAATATGTACACAACATTTCACATCATTATACATGTTTACACATTTACACATCATGTACATAGTTGAACATTTCATACCATTTTCCCACTAACAACATGTACACAATCATGTACAAGGTATGACAACATTTCACTACCAATCATGTTACACATTTCACATCATTATTTTACATTTTACACTTTACACTCATCATGTCCACAACATGTACACAATCATTATCTACATTTACACTAACACATCATGTCACATATGTACAGTACCATTTACACAACACAATATTACATATGTATCACGACCATGTTCACAAACACAATTACACTAGTCAAGTACCATACACCATCAAGGGTGTGACAGACATTTCACACTCATTATTACATAGGGTGTGACAGACATTTCACACTCATTATTACATTTTTTTCATGTCATTGCCACCATTTGTACAGTTTGGAAAAACAATTTTTTAGCATTCGGCTGCACACTTTCCCATCCTCCGAGAAACTGTTTGTCGGTAAAATGACAAATTTCATGCATACTCCACGAAGATGTGGAGTTGTGCAATCATTCCTACATCACATGTAATTGTTACACAAAGCCAGCTTCTACAGATCACCATGCACTTGCCGGCTGTGTACTCTACAAGTCTGATTCCTGCTGTGTAGGAGGCATCGTCTGCTGACATGGACTGTTGTGTCCTGATGACTATGACAATGAGGTAGAACTAACGGTTTTGGCTTGTACACATTCCCCGTGTATTTGTGATCTTCCCCTCTTTCGGTAGATTGTTATTTAGTTTATGATGAGGGAATGCACTGATTTAAAAAACAACACATCCCTGACTGAATAAGAACAATATTCCATACATAAACTCCAGTGTTTCTTTTTCGCCACTTTTCTCTGTCATCCATACTATACACTTTCCAGTTCTGAACTGCCTGGTACTACAAGCTTATTCCGCACCCTGCACGAATTGTATGCAGTTTACTTTGTATGTGATCACAAGAAAGTGGCCAATACCAAAGGAACTTTCCTTGTTACAATGAAGTGCCATGTTCTACGTTTTCCACCACATGTTAAACAATTGACAGAAGGATCACCGCCTTCTTGTGGTCAGGGACTTAAATAATGATCACTATACACATCAAGCAATGTAATCATTCTATGATCACTATACACACATCAAACAATGTAATCATTCTATGATCACTATACACACATCAAACAATGTAATCATTCTATGATCACTATACACACATCAAACAATGTAATCATTCTATGATCACTATACACACATCAAACAATGTAATCATTCTTTCTCATGACGTGCTACACACATATACCACATACTTCAAATACAAACTATTTCCGCAACAAATCAGAAAGTCATCAAATAGAACGAACCTTATGTTTAATGCTGTCAAACAAACATAATGGGTAAAACCCATTTTAGTACCTTAATAAACTTAAGAAAATTCCATAATATTCATTTTCATATACTGCAGGAATATGTTTTTTTGGGTTTTTGTTTTTTTTTTGTTTTTTGGGTGGTGGTGGTGGTCTAAAATGTGTGATGATTTTTTTTCTTCTGCAGTTCAACAGCAAGTTGTTGAAGTCTTCACAACAGAGCTGTCATGTTTTGCTGTTGCTGTGCTCCTTGGCTGTCTTACTTCCTTTGTCTGCTTCTTTCTTGTTTACTTCTTTGTTTCTTGTTCTGCTCTGTGCTGTGTTCCTTGGCTGTCTTACGTCCTTTGTCTGCTTCTTTCTTGTTTACTTCTTTGTTTCTTGTTCTGCTCTGTGCTGTGTTCCTTGGCTGTCTTACTTCCTTTGTCTGCTTCTTTCTTGTTTACTTCTTTGTTTTCTTGTTTGCTCTGTGCTGTGTTCCTTGGCTGTCTTACTTCCTTTGTCTGCTTCTTTCTTGTTTACTTCTTTGTTTCTTGTTTTGCTTGTGCTGTGTTCCTTGGCTGTCTTACTTCCTTTGTCTGCTTCTTTCTTGTTTACTTCTTTCTTTCTTGTTCTGCTCTGTGCTGTGTTCCTTGGCTGTCTTACTTCCTTTGTCTGCTTCTTTCTTGTTTACTTCTTTGTTTCTTGTTCTGCTCTGTGCTGTGTTCCTTGGCTGTCTTACGTCCTTTGTCTGCTTCTTTCTTGTTTACTTCTTTGTTTCTTGTTCTGCTCTGTGCTGTGTTCCTTGGCTGTCTTACTTCCTTTGTCTACTTCTTTCTTGTTTACTTCTTTCTTTCTTGTTCTGCTCTGCTTTCTGTTTGTTTGTTTGTTTTTGTGTTGTTGTGTTTTTTTTTGAGTGTTCATCCGTCTGGTCCATATGTCATAACTGTCCATACTAGATATTTCATTATTCTCACTTTCAGACTGAGGTTAATGAGCAGTATTTTCATACGTTAATAATGTCAACCATGCGTTGTTGCGCCATACTAATGCTGACGTGAATATCAGTTGAGCAGTAAGCGTCTTCAGTCTTGATGGATCAGAGACATTTAAATGGCTTCATTCTCTCTTCATCTTCTTGCCCAGTGCACAATGGCTTACAGTTGTTACTGCCAATGTGCATCAGCCTTGGTTTTTTGTTTTTGTTTTGTTTTTGTTTTGTTTTTTTACATTCAATGTCAGGCTCTTTTCCTCTCTGGCTGCATTGAGCTTATTTAGAAGTATTGTTGATTCATCGTGTGTTAGCGCATACGGAAGTATCATCAGCATATTTTAAGTTCGATATCATTCTCTCTCTAACTTTAATGCTTTGATTTTTCCATATCAGCGTCTCTCATGACTTGTTCAGTGTAAACGCTAAACAAAGGCGGTGATAGAATGCAACCTTGTCTGGCTCCTTTACCTGTTTTGAAGGCTTCTGTGTGAGCACCAATCCATCTTATTTTTGCCGTTAAGTCTGCGTATAGAGATTATTGGATGAAAGTGATGAGGTGAGCTGAGAACCCCATTTGCAGTAGTGTCTTGATAAGTTTATCGTGGTCTATATTGTCAAAAGCTATGCTGTCATCTATAAATATTACATAAGCAATTTAGAGTTCCACATCCACACCATTTAACTTGTCTAATGGAACTTGAATGGCACATAGCATGTCTCCTTTGCCTCCTCTTGGTCTGAAACCAGCCTGTATTTCTGCCAGATTACTTTCAATCTGCTTTGGCCTATTCAGAATATTGCACAGCACTGCCTGTATGATTTATCAAAGCAATTGTTCTCTAACTGCTACATTCTGTGACACTGCCTGCTTTGTGGAGCATAACGAAGTCTCGCTACCTCCAATCTTTTGGCCATTCACGAGTAACCAAGATTATGCGGCAAAGATGGTGCAATGCCTTGGTAAAACCTTGGCCGCTTGCTTTTAGCAATTCTGCTGGGATGTTATCAAGACCTGGCGATTTCACACACCTGGAGTTCTTTATAGCATCTTCCATTTCATGAAGCAGAGGTAACATTTCTTTCTCAATTACCCCTACTAGGGGCAAACTGTGTCTTGAGGCCAGGAACCTGAAAAGGTTTTCAGCATATTTTTTCCACCTCTTCATAATTTCATCTGGGTCAGTTAAGTCTCTCCGTTCGGACTGTTTATACTGAGCTGCTTGAGCTGGAGCTCTCTGCTTTTTTCTTTATCTTGTTAAATAGTTGTTCAGCTTTGTTTTCTACACCAGACTGTAGGATTTTGGTGGATGCATTGTCTAGCTACGATTGGCTGTTTGCTTCAGTTTGTCTTTTACACACATTCTTGTCTAGTTTCCATCTTCTCTAGTTTTTCTTTTGGCATTTGGCATCTTGACATTTTGTGAACTTATCCAAGATTTTGCCGTCTTTGCTCTTTTCCTTCCTAGAACTGATTCTATTCTACAGACTCTTTCCCTTGTTTTTGCATTTCTTGCTACCTTCCGTCTGGCAGCTTTTCTGCTTGGATTTCCAAAAGTGTTTTAAATCTGTATTCTGTGTATAGCATGAATTATTGCTTAACATCTGGTTCGAGTATTTATCCAGAATATATCCAACTGGGGGGGCTTGTTGAGGTCTTCTTTCTATATCCCACCATTTTCATCTTTGCTGTGTAGAGGACTTGATCCGTGTGACGATTGGCATCTGGTCTTGTTTTGCCATTAATGAAACTAGAGAACCATGCAATACAACCACTTCCTACATTTCATTCTCTCACCCAATCCACCAGCTGTCTTAACTATTTACTCCCTAATCCTATCAACCAGCTTTCTAAACTTGTTACTCCCTAATCCTATCAACCAGCTTTCTAAACTTCTCATTCCTCAAACTATCCACTATTTTTCTAATCTTTTCACTTTCTTACCCTGTCTACCAAGTTCTTAACCTTTCCATTCTTTAAACTCCCCAATCTTATCCACAGGCTTCGTAAAGCTTTCGTTCCCTTACCCATTCTACCATTTACCAGGAAGCTGGTGGATAGGGTGAGGAAGCGAAAGAGTCAGGAAGTTGTAGAAAGCTTGTGGACAACGTGAGGAATGGAAAGGGTTAGGAAGCCACAGAAAGCTGGTGGACAGGGTTAGGAAGCCACAGAAAGCTGGTGGACAGGGTAACACAGTGAAACAGTTAATGCAGCAAGTGATCTGGAGAGGAGAGGGTACTCAAAAATGTGGCACCGGCACCATGATCCCAAATGACCGTACGGTTACGGCAAAACCTTTACATGGCATACACAAAGGTTTGCTAAATTTGAAAGAATATTTATGATAGTATACAGTGTAGAGTTCTCGCACAGGGCCCAGGATCACTGTATACAATCATTTAAGATGACGACGAAGCTCTTGTACAATGCAGTCCCAAAAGACATCAATAAAGTTGTGGAGATCAATGTTCAGTATCAATACAGACAACAACAGCTTCGTTCATCTTGTCCCGTCAAACAAGACAGCAGACGACAGTATCCCAAAGCCCAGAACAACATCCACAATGCTGTAGTCACACAGGACGTAAGCCACAGTCTTCATGGCCATTTGGAAGAAGTCACAGTTTTATGCTACAATACGTATTTGTACATTTTCACACTGGTGGGAACATACGGTCTTTGGATTGAGTAGAACACGTAAACATAAAATGAAATAAAAGAAAAGAAAAGAAAAGAAAAGAAAAAAAGAAATAAAGAAGAAAGAGAAATGGAATAAAGAAAATGTGTGGTCGCGCACATTGAAACCAAACAAAGAAATGTAACTCAAATTTAACAACGCCCCAAACATCCATGCACATAAGAGCAGTATTCAGCTACCTCTAGATGTTACCGTTTCTCCCTCCCCCCTTTGCCTCATACAACCCCCACCCCCATCCCACCCACCTCACCCCTCCCCTCCCCTCCCCTCCCCTCCCTTCCTCTGTTCCCACCCAGCAGACTGACACCCGTACTGATCACCCCGTCCCTTGCCCGGCAAGACCTGCTGACGTGGACTTCAGACACGGTCAGCAGCAGCAGAAGAGTCATGACTAGTAACATCGTCCAGCCCACCACCACCACCACCACCACCACCACCACCCCGCGACTCACCGCCGGCTGCCGGGGAGATGGGGGAGGACAAGGAGGAGGGTGTAGAGGCGCCAAGGGGGACGAGGGTGGGGTAGCGGGCAGCAGTAAACACGGGATGGAGGAAGGGAGCAACGCTGGACGCCAGAGATCCGCGCAAGCCAGGATTTCCACCCGCACCCCCAGTGGCGTGGAAAGCGCTGTACCGGCGCAAGCCCAGCTCGGCGGAAGCCCCCCCTAACCCCCCGGCTCCAACACCCATCCCCATTCCCATACCTAAGCCCATGCCCATGCCCACCCCAGCCCCACCCATCGCCCCCTGGGGCCTGTAACGTCCATGGTGCGAGGCATCATCAAAGTGTGCATAGCACTGGGCGCCATCATGGACACTGTGGTTACAGTGGGCTCTCCCGCCATCACAGACATGGAGGTCAGGGTGGACGTGGGCAGGGAGGGCGAGGACAGGTCCAGAGCTGACGACGAGGACTCGCTGGACACCAGAGCTGACGTAGGGGGAATACAGAACGTGGAGGGATCTGACGTTGACGTCTGAACACCCTGGCTGGTCTGCTCCTCGGGCGTTCTGGACGTTTCTTCCACCTTCACGTCAGCATCGTCACTGCTGGACAGTTGTGCGTCTTCTGAGAGACTGTGTCCTGACGCTTGGTGGTCGTCCTCCGTCATTTGTTCTTTGTCAACGTCGTCATGGTGATGGCTCTCTATGTCCTCACCCTCGATGTCCACGTCGCTTTCGTCACTGTGACCGCCCTGACGTTGCTCTGACGTCACAGATTCCATGTCACTATGGGCCGTGTTGGAGGAGGTGGTGGACGTCAGCAGTCTGACTTTGGGCAGCACCACCACAGGGTAGTCAGGGGCCAGTAAACTGTCCATATCAAATAACCGTTTCTTGCTCACGTGGCCCACCCCACCAGCAACACGACTCGGCAAAGGCACGAACCCGTGACCCTGCATGTCCCCTGAACCCTCACCCACCGGTACGGTCCCCGCCACTCCCATCCGCCCACTGTCATTGTCCTGGGTGACGTTGTTATTGTCAAAATCGTCACTGGCGTCTTTGACACTGTCCTGATTGGTGGGCCCCCAGCTGATGGGGTTGGGTGAGGGTGAGGGGCTGTCTTCATCGTCATCAGGAACACTCAGTCCCATGTGTTTCCGCACTTTTCTCTGAGCACGACGACGTCTGAAATCTCCACGCGTGAAGTCGTCCACGTTGGCAGGATGCACGGCCCAAAAGTGACCTTTGCCGTTGGCCGACCTGCCCGACTTGATGAAACAGTCGTTCAAGGACAGGTTGTGGCGTATTGAGTTCCGCCAGCCTGGTCCCCGCGTACGGAAGTAGGGATAGTTGTCAAGTATCCACTGATAGATGTCACTCAGCACCAGCTTCTTGTCCTTGGAGCTGAGGATGGCCATGGCGATCAGCCCGATGTACGAGTGGGAGGGTTTGGGTTCTTCCTGCACGAACCGTGCCCGGGGGTCGCTCTTGTACAGGTACTGGGTGTACGGATCCAGGTAGGCGGCAGCGGCGTAGGGACTCAAGCCGGAGGCCTGCAACGCCTGGTACTGGCGCAGCCCGAACAGCTGTCTGTAGTCGCAGAACTGGGGTCGGTGGAAGTCCAGAGCCGTCAGTTGGTTGGCCGCGGGGTTGAGGGTGAAGTAGGGGGAGGGGGCTGGAACCTTCAGGCCGGCGTAAGTCAGGAGGGCGTTGTGGCTGGGAGCGCACATGGCGGCGAATGGCGAGGGCTGCAGTCCGGAGTCTGGCCTTAACACTGACGGGTAGTGTCGGGGTGCGGGGACCGGGGTGGGCTGTAGCGCTTGGACGGATCTAGGCGCCGTGAAAGCGGCGGGCGTTGTCAGACGGTCACGCACGGGTAAGGCTGTTGCTGCTGGACACGGGGACAGCCGGCCGTCCTTGTTGTCTGGGGCAGCAGCCGGCATACCCACACTGGCTAGTCGACTTGAGGGATACATGAGGTAGCATTCTGTGGAAGGAAGAGAAACAGATAATGATAATAATAACAATAACAACAATACTACTACTACTACAACTTCTTCTTCTTTTACTATTACACCTGCAATACTTACTACTACTACTACTACAACTACTACTACTACTACAACTACTACTACTACTACAACTACTACTACTACTACAACTACTACTACTACTACTTATAAATCATTCTCGTGTAGCGATAGTCAACTGCAGTGCGTGAGCAGGCAAAAAAACAAACAAACAAACAAAAACAAACAAACAAACAAGCAAAAACAACAACAAACAACAAGCAAAAAACAAACAAAAACAAACAACAAACAAACAACAAACAAAAAAACAAACAAAAACAAACAAAACAACAAACAAAAAACAAAACAAACAAACAACACAAAACAACAAACAACAACAAAAACAAACAAAAACAAACAAACAAACAACAAACAAAACAACAAACAAAAAAAACAAAAACAAACAACAACACAAACAAAAAACAAACAAAACAAACAAAAACAAGCAAAACAAAACAACAAAAAACAAAAAACAAAACAAACAAACAACAACAAACAAAACAAACAAAACAAACAACACAACAAACAAAAACAACAAAAACAAACAAACAAAACCAAAACAATTAAACAAACAAAACCAAACAACAAACAAACAAAAACAAAACAAAAACAAACAACAAACAAACAAAAACAACAAATAAACACAAAAACAAACATTAAACAAACAAACAACAAACAAAACAAAAAAAAAACAAACAAACAACAAACAAACAAACAAAACAACACAAACAAACAAACAACAACAAACAAACAAACAAACAAAAAACAAACAACAACAACAAACAAACAACAAACAAACAACAACAAACAAACAACAACAAACAAACAAACAACAAACAAACAACAACAAACAAACAAACAGAAAAGAAACACGTACACGCCCCTCCTCAGCACAGACAGGAGAGGAAGAGAGAGAGAGAGAGAGAGAGAGAGAGAGAGAGAGAGAAGACAGACAGACAGACAGACAGACAGACGTACAGACATACAGACAAACAGACAGTCAGACAGACGTACAGACATACAGACAGACAGACAGACAGAAGAGAGAGACAGACAATTTGGCTAATTTCAGTTGATCTTTTCTCATTCCAGAACTGAAGTTATACAATGAATAACTGATGTGACTGACATATATTTTGTGGAATAAACTTGTGACAGTCATCAGGGAATTTACAACATTCTGAAATAAAGTGACACTCATGGCCTAAGGCATTGTCATCACACAACGTCCATATTGTGCTTTGTCTGTTGACCCTTTATGTCTGTCTACTTCACTCTCTACTTTATAACAGCTGTCTGTTAACCCTTTATGTCTGTCTCCATCACTCTCTACTTTATAACAGCTGTCTGTTAACCCTTTATGTCTGTCTACTTCACTACTTTATAACAGCTGTCTGTTAACTCTTTATGTCTGTCTACTTCACTCTCTACTTTATAATAGCGGCATCGAAATGTAATCAAAGGGAAAATATCTGACAACTCTTCAAAGGAAAAATATAAATATCTGGCAACTGTGTTATAGGTTTCTTAATTCCAAATTCCATTTTGAAATGTCGATATGATATGCATTTACTAGTGGTTTCAAAAGCTCTCTTCCAGACTTGCTGGTAATTATCCTGGAGTGAGGGAGTAACATTTTTACAAAATATGTATTTGTTTCCAAAACTGAGATTTCCAAGTAAAATCAAAACCTGTGCCATAAATCTTTTCTGAACATGACCTACTCAGTTACAGGCACGCACACTTTCTCTTCAGTTCATAATCGGTCATTCATATTTCATTACCTGTGTTCGGTCATTCAGATTTCATTACCTGTTCGGTCATTCAGATTTCATTACCTGTTCGGTCATTCAGATTTCATTACCTGTGTTCAGTCATTCAGATTTCATTACCTGTGTTCGGTCATTCAGATTTCATTACCTGTGTTCGGTCATTCAGATTTCATTACCTGTGTTCGGTCATTCAGATTTCATTATCTGTGTTCGGTCATTCAGATTTCATTACCTGTGTTCGGTCATTCAGATTTCATTACCTGTGTTCGGTCATTCAGATTTCATTACCTGTGTTCGGTCATTCAGATTTCATTACCTGTGTTCGGTCATTCAGATTTCATTACCTGTGTTCGGTCATTCAGATTTCATTACCTGTGTTCGGTCATTCAGATTTCATTACCTGTCCTTTGTTTCCCCTCATAAATCAATAAACTGAACGATATGTACTTAAACTCTGAGATCCATTTGTCACGATGTTCATGAAGTTCATTTGTAAAGGTGGTAACTGTTTTCAGAACAGACAGTCGAGTTTGTGGAACAAATGGCCATTTCACTTTGTATGTGGGGCAATCTAACTTTATTGTCTTGTGGCTGAAAATGTCTACCTCTATTAACTTTCTTTGAAAGTTATCGTCCCTAACAGTCATTGTCCGTTTATAACAACGTGTGCCAAATGATACTGTGGGGCTTAGTAGCGGAACGGGCCAGCAGTACATTGGTGTGACCATGCAACAAGATCCACTGGCCTTGCTAAATCAGTCCTTCAGGGTCATGGAGAAAAAACAAACAAACAAAAAACAAAACAAAAAACAAAAACAAAAGTCAATGGGCTGACAACATTGTGGAATGGACAGACAAACCATTTGCAAGGACCCACGCTTTGGCACACAACCACCATGGCTGAAGGAATCTGGGGAACAGTTGTTTATTAAGGCGCCCTGGTGACTCTTGGCGGAATTCAGGGAGAAGGAGAGGAAACAAACATGAGATGAGACAACGGCTGTGTTCGTAAAAACTCTCCTGGCTTCCTTTGTTCATATCACAGGAAGAACAGGCATTCAAACTCAAAGTTGTCTTTTTCCCTCATGATAATGCTATGTTAATAGCTTTGTGTTTATCTATAGTCAGCAAAATAGATTTCCATGTGGATTAATAAAGTGCTGTTGAACTGAACTGAATTGGATTAATCAACGATACCCTTTATTTTCTCTTTTCATTTTCCAAAAGAAATATCACTCCTCGGAATCAGTGCTCCTCCTTTGTTTTCTACAGTGAAGGGAGACTATCTTGTATCGACCAGAGAAAACTTTGCTGTCTGCCAGATGTAGTATGTGTTTTGAAAAAAAAAAAAAAAGAAAAGAAAAAGACACGAAGAGCAAGATGCGCTACATGTGTCTACACACACACTCAACAACAACAACAACAACAACAACAACAACAAGAGAAAAAAAAAGAAGAAGAAAAAGAGGAATAAT
>JAPXFY010000016.1:83666875-83676875 GCA_030674185.1 Monoplex corrugatus
TGTCATGTCTTCCTATCATTGTCTGTCTTGCTCATTGTTCTCTGTGCTGTCTTCCTATCATTGTCTGTCTTGCTCCCTTGTTCTCTGTGATGTCTTCCTATCATTGTCTGTCTTGCTCATTGTTCTCTGTGATGTCTTCCTATCATTGTCTGCCTTGCTCCTTGTTCTCTGTGATGTCTTCCTATCATTGTCTGTCTTGCTCACTTGTTCTCTGTGATGTCTTCCTATCATTGTCTGTCTTGCTCCATTGTTCTCTGTGATGTCTTCCTATCATTGTCTGTCTTGCTCCCTTGTTCTCTGTGATGTCTTCCTATCATTGTCTGTCTTGCTCATTGTTCTCTGTGATGTCTTCCTATCATTGTCTGTCTTGCTCATTGTTCTCTTGTGCTGTCTTCCTACATTGTCTGTCTTGCTCACTTGTTCTCTGTGATGTCTTCCTATCATTGTTGCTTTCCTTGTTCTCTTGATGTCTTCATCATTGTCTGCTTCTCCTGTCTGTGATGTCTTCCTATCATTGTCTGTCTTGCTCCTTGTTCTCTGTGATGTCTCTATCATTGTCTGTCTTGCTCCTTGTCTCTGTGATGTCTCCTTCATTGTCTGTCTGCTCCTTGTTCTCTGTGATGTCTTCCTATCATTGTCTGTCTTGCTCCTTGTTCTCTGTGATGTCTTCCTATCATTGTCTGTCTTGCTCCTTGTTCTCTGTGATGTCTTCCTATCATTGTCTGTCTGCTCCTTGTTCTCTGTGATGTCTTCCTATCATTGTCTGTCTTGCTCCCTTGTTCTCTGTGATGTCTTCCTATCATTGTCGTCTTGCTCCTTGTTCTCTGGTGCTTCCTATATTGTTGTCTTCTCTGTGATGTCTTCCTATCATTGTCTGTCCTTGCTCCCTTGTTCTCTGTGATGTCTTCCTATCATTGTCTGTCTTGCTCATCATGTGTATGTCTTCTTCATAATGTCTGTTAAGCTCTTTTCTCTTATGGCTTCATACATTGGTATGATCTTGCATATCCTTGCCTGTATGTGAATGTCATAGTCTGAAGCTCTTTCTCTTAGGTTGTACATGGTATTAGTGTCATTCTTAGGTGTCTTACATTTTTTCGTACTTAGCCTTGTAACCATGTTGGCTTAATGATGCAGACAGCTGGACTTTGAATCAGGTAAAGACAACGCGGGGAATCCCCTTGGACTGTGTGCGAGTGCACTAATATGTGTAACTTCATTTTCTTTTCCTTTTTCTTCCTATTGAAGCAATGTGTATGTTTTGGAACCATTTTAACCCTGATGCAGCCGGCTGGGATTTAAACAACAACAACTACAAAAACAAAAACAACAACAACAATAATAATAACAATAATAATCATAATAATAATAAGCACATATATGTACACAGAGATATATACAGAGAGAGACAGCGAGAGAGAAACAGAGTGAGAGAGAGAGAGAGAGAGAGAGAGAAGAGAGAGAGATACAGACAGACAGACAGACAGACAGAGACATACAGACAGACAGACAGAGAGATACAGACAGACAGACAGACAGAGAGATACAGACAGACAGACAGACAGACAGAGAGATACAGACAGACAGACAGACAGACATACAGACAGACAGACAGAGATACAGACAGACAGACAGATATACAGACATACATACAGACAGACAGAGAGATACAGACATACATACAGACAGACAGAGAGACAGACAGACAGACAGACAGACAGACATGAAATGAAACGTATCTCTATTTTCTAATGGTACAGCTATTACCTAACAGACCAATGTACACATCTGCCGTGGCTGACTACTTAAACAGGACACTGAAAAACAAAACAAAACAAAACACAAAAACAGAATGAAAATAAAGACAAACAAAACAGCAATAACATACCTCCCGCGAACAAAACAAAAACAAATAGAAAAAAACAAAACACACACAACACACAAAACACACACACACACACAACACACACAACACACACACACACACACAACATTACACACACACACACACACACACACACACACACACATACACACACACACACACACACACACACACACACACACACAACACACACACACACACATTACACACACACACACACACATACACACACACACACATTACACACACAACACACACACATTACACACACCCCACACACATTACACACACACACATTACACACACACACATTACACACACACACATTACACACACACACACATTACACACACACACAATTACAAAACACACATCACAACACACACACACACATACACACACATATACACACACACACACAACACACCAAACACACACACACACAACAACACACAACACACACACACACACACACACCACTACACAAAACAACAACACACAACACACACACAACACAAACACACACAAACAGAGACTCTCAGTCAGAGAAGGAATCGAAAAAAGAATTAAAAAAAAAAGATAAAACATTGAGCAATCCATCATATACCGAGTACACATGGAATAAACTGGTAATGATGAACATAGAATTCACAATCATACGATGACACATGAAATGTAATGATTGAACACAGACATTCACCAATCATACCGAGTGACACATGGAATAAACTGGTAATGATTGAACACAGACATTCACCAATCATACCGAGTGACACATGGAATAAACTGGTAATGATTGAACACAGACATTCACCAATCATACCGAGTGACACATGGAATAAACTGGTAATGATTGAACACAGACATTCACCAATCATACCGAGTGACACATGGAATAAACTGGTAATGATTGAACACAGACATTCACCAATCATACCGAGTGACACATGGAATAAACTGGTAATGATTGAACACAGACATTCACCAATCATACCGAGTGACACATGGAATAAACTGGTAATGATTGAACACAGACATTCACCAATCATACCGAGTGACACATGGAATAAACTGGTAATGATTGAACACAGACATTCACCAATCATACCGAGTGTCACATGGAATAAACTGGTAATGATTGAACACAGATATTCACCAATCATACTGAGTGTCACATGGAATAAACTGGTAATGATTGAACACAGACATTCACCAATCATACCGAGTGACACATGGAATAAACTGGTAATGATTGAACACAGACATTCACCAATCATCATACCGAGTGACACATGGAATAAACTGGTAATGATTGAACACAGACATTCACCAATCCATCATACCGACTGACACATGGAATAAACTGGTAATGATTGAACACAGACATTCACCAATCCATCATACCGAGTGACACATGGAATAAACTGGTAATGATTGAACACAGACATTCACCAATCATACCGAGTGACACATGGAATAAACTGGTAATGATTGAACACAGACATTCACCAATCCCATCATACCGAGTGACACATGGAATAAACTGGTAATGATTGAACACAGATATTCACCAATCCCATCATACCGAGTGACACATGGAATAAACTGGTAATGATTGAACACAGACATTCACCAATCCCATCATACCGAGTGACACATGGAATAAACTGGTAATGATTGAACACAGATATTCACCAATCCCATCATACCGAGTGACACATGGAATAAACTGGTAATGATTGAACACAGACATTCACCAATCATATCATACCGAGTGACACATGGAATAAACTGGTAATGATTGAACACAGACATTCACCAATCATATCATACCGAGTGACACATGGAATAAACTGGTAATGATTGAACACAGACATTCACCAATCATATCATACCGAGTGACACATGGAATAAACTGGTAATGATTGAACACAGACATTCACCAATCATATCATACCGAGTGACACATGGAATAAACTGGTAATGATTGAACACAGACATTCACCAATCTGTCGTCTGTAGACAAGCAGCAAGAACATCACAGAACAGCAGCAAGAACATCACAGAACAGCAGCAAGAACATCACAGAACAGCAGCAAGAACATCACAGAACAGCAGCAAGAACATCACAGAACAGCAGCAAGAACATCACAGAACAGCAGCAAGAACACCACAGAACAGCAGCAGGAACATCACAGAAAAGCAGCAAGAACATCACAGAACAGCAGCAAGAACACCACAGAACAGCAGCAAGAACATCACAGAACAGCAGCAAGAACACAGAACAGCAGCAAGAACACCACAGAACAGCAGCAAGAACACCACAGAACAGCAGCAAGAACATCACAGAACAGCAGCAAGAACACCACAGAACAGCAGCAAGAACACCACAGAACAGCAGCAAGAACACCACAGAACAGCAGCAAGAACATCACAGAACAGCAGCAAGAACACCACAGAACAGCAGCAAGAACATCACAGAACAGCAGCAAGAACAACACAGAACAGCAGCAAGAACACCACAGAACAGCAGGAAGAACACAGAACAGCAGCAAGAACACCACAGAACAGCAGCAAGAACACCACAGAACAGCAGCAAGAACACCACAGAACAGCAGCAAGAACACCACAGAACAGCAGCAAGAACACGACAAGCTGAGCACTGTATAAACGTATCACAGTCTGTTGGTTAATGAACAATAGGAAACAGACTGGACGTGTGCATCTAAACAACCAATAACGGATTTACACATTTGAACCGGACACCAGCACACTCAAAATACACCACCACCACCACCACCACCACCACCACCACCACCACCACCACCAACATCAACACAACAACGACAATAAAAACAGCCACCCACAAACAAACAACAAAAAATACAAAATATCCCGCAAAATAAAAACACACAGTGAAGTAGGTAAGTAAACAAATAATTGAATAGTTTTCACACCAGTAAATGGTTAAACAGACAAATAAACCAATAAAAGACGTAGACAGTAGACAGGTAAACATATCAACAACAACAACAACAACAACAACAACAACAACAACAAAGACTTCACATGAACAAATGACTAAAACAAGGTTGGATATATAACAACAACAACAACAACAAAACCACTAGACATGTAAATTAAAATAAATAACATTAAAATAAAAACACAAACAAATGAATAAATAAATGAATAAATAAATAAATAAATAAGCTAACTAATTAAATGAATATATGAATGAATAAATGAATGAATAAATAGATAGATAGATAGATAGATAGATAGATAAATGAATAGATAAATAAATGAATAAATAAATGAATAAATAAATAAAATAGACAAGCAAATAAACAGATAAATATCTAAACTAATGAACAAAAATTCAGTCAAAAACAAGCAAGCAAGCAAACAAACATACAAAAATCAATAAATGATACAAACAAACAAAAACAAAAACAACACAAATCAAACAAAACCTAACGATTCACTTGAAATATGATAAAGTCAAACTGAAACAAACCAAGCCAAATCAAAGAGCCAATTGAACAAAAAATCTGAATTAAAATATGACTGAGCGCTCTGTATGTTTCCCATAGATAAACAGATAACTAAACGAATAAATAAATCTATACATTTAAATAGATGGGTGAATAGATAAACGAATGAATTCATGAATCCAAAACAACTGCGACCGCCTGCGCTCAAGCAAACACGATGAATAATAAAATGAATGAATAAAAAATGAAAAAAAACGTGATTCATTCAGTTTGTTGTCGGAAAGACTTTTTGACTTATTACTGCAATGTGATCAAAATGAGTCAGACAAATACGGAAATGAGGTATCTTCACCCTTTCTAAACTAACTTTTGTTATATTCTGTTTTGTCTATCTGTCTGTCTGTCTGTCTGTCTGTCTGTCTGTCTGTCTATCTATCTATCTATCTATCTATCTATCTGTCTGTCTGTCTGTCTGTCTGTATCTATCTATCTATCTATCTATCTATCTATCTATCTATCTATCTATCTATCTATCTGTCTGTCTGTCTGTCTGTCTATCTCTCTCTCTCTCTTTCTATCTATCTATATATCTATCTATCTATCTATCTATCTGTTTGTCTGTCTATCTGTCTGTCTATCTGTCTGTCTATCTATCTATCCATCTATATCTATATATCTCTCTCTATCTCTCTCTCTCTATCTATCTATCTATCTGTCTGTCTATCTATCTATCCATCAATCTATATATGTATATCTCTCTCTCTCTATCTATATATCTATCTATCTATCTATCTGTCTGTCTGTCTGTCTGTCTATGTATGTATGTATGTATCTTTCTATCTGTCTGTTTATCTATCTATCTATCTATCTATCTTATTTTCTAAAAATCATTTCGACCAAAACGAAAAAATATCTGTTTTGTAAGTTTGCCTCTCTCTCTCTCTCTCTCCTTTCTCTCTCTCTCTCTCTCTCTCTCTCTCTCTCTCTCTCTCTCTCTCTCTCTCTCTCTCTCTCTTTCTCTGTGTATACGTGGATGCCTGTCTGCCCACACACACACGATGTTATCACCGTTAAACACGGACATCATGATTAACGTCATCACACAGCGCACATCTCAAATTAAATATGACAATCATGATGACCCCGACATGATGATGATAATAACAGTAATAACTTTAACAGCCTGCATACCTTTTTCCTGGAAGAAAAAGAAAAAGAAGAAAAAGAAAAGGTAGAAGAAGAAACAGGAGAAGAAGAAGATGGATAAAATTGCAAAAAGCAAACAAAACCAAAACCAGAACTAAAACAAATAAACAAACAAACAACCCCTCCGCTCACATACACACACACATAAGAAGAAGAATGCGAAGAAGAATGCGAAGAAGAAGAAGAAAGCAGGAGAAGAAGAATGCGAAGAAGAATGCGAAGAAGAAGAAGAAAGCAGGAGAAGAAGAAGAAGAAGAAGAAGAAGAAGAAGAAGAAGAAGAAGAAGAAGAAGAAGAAGAAGAAGAAGAAGAAAGAAGAAGAAAGCAGGAGAAGAAGAAGAAGAAGAATACAAAGGGAAAAGACAGCAGAAACAGAAGACAAAAGAATAAAACAAAGGACAAATAAAAACTGAAAAGAGAAAAAAGAATGGAAATTTAGAGGAGGAGAAGAAGGAGAGGAACAAGAACAAGAGGAAGAAGAACAAGAAGCCTCATACTTCAAATGATATATTCATCCGGGCTATTTAACCCCTTATAAAGAGCATGAAATACAATTTTCAACCACAGAATTTGGCGAAAACTCGTAACTATGATGCAACTCAAGATTCAGAGTTCAGAGTTCAGAATTCAGAGTTTGTTCAAGAGGGATTCGTCACACTCGGACAATCCATAATACGCTCCCCCTCCCCCCCTCCCCCCCCCCAAAAAAAAAAATTGCAAGCACTTATCCGACATACACATGTACTCTGTAACTCTACACGCTGGCAAATCCTGGAAATGGGGGAGGGGAGGGGAGGGGAGGGAGTGAAAGGGTTAAGATTTTGCAGTTGATGGATAGGGTGCGGGAGTCAAAGGGTTAAGATTTTACAGTTGGTGGATAGGGTGAGGGAGTGAAAGGGTTAAGATTTTGCAGTTGGTGGATAGGATGCGGGAGTCAAAGGGTTAAGATTTTGCAGTTGGTGGATAGGATGCGGCGCGGGAGTCAAAGGGTTAAGATTTTGCAGTTGGTGGATAGGGTGAGGGAGTCAAAAGGTTAAGATGGACAAGCCAACAGACAACTGTCATCATCATGTGGCGGGGTTGGCTCAACTGTCATCATCATGTGGCGGGGTGTGGCTCAACTGTCATCACCATGTGGCGGGGTGTGGCTCAACTGTCATCACCATGTGGCGGGGTGTGGCTCAACTGTCATCATCATGTGGCGGGGTATGGCTCAACTGTCATCACCATGTGGCGGGGTGTGGCTCAACTGTCATCACCATGTGGCGGGGTGTGGCTCAACTGTCATCACCATGTGGCGGGGTGTGGCTCAACTGTCATCACCATGTGGCGGGGTGTGGCTCAACTGTCATCATCATGTGGCGGGGTGTGGCTCAACTGTCATCACCATGTGGCGGGGTGTGGCTCAACTGTCATCACCATGTGGCGGGTGTGGCTCAACTGTCATCACCATGTGGCGGGGTATGGCTCAACTGTCATCATCATGTGTCGGGTGTGGCTCAACTGTCATCATCATGTGGCGGGGTGTGGCTCAACTGTAGATGTCAGATCGTGAGTCCATGGCTGTCACAACAACCCGCCAACCCCGTCAACATGGCAAATCCTGGTGTTAAGAAAAACCTGAATACAATAGTGTGTAAACATAGTGAGTGGACGTGGAGGTGGACGTGGATGTGGACGTGGACGTGGACGTGGACGTGGAGGTGGACGTGGACGTGGAGGTGGACGTAGAGGTGGAGGTGGAGGTGGAGGTGGACGTCGACGTGGACGTGGAGGTGGACGTGGAGGTGGACGTGGAGGTGGACGTGGACGTGGACGTGGACGTGGACGTGGACGTGGACGTGGAGTGGACGTGGACGTGGACGTGGACTGGACGTGGACGTGGACGTAGACGTGGACGTGGACGTGGACGTGGACGTGGACGTGGACATGGACGTGGACGTGGACGTGGAGGTGGACGTGGAGGTGGAGGTGGAGGAAGGAGAGAACGAGTGGACAAGCCAAAGCCCAAAGCCCAAAGCTACACCTATGGAGGTACCGGGGGCTGTGTCAGTGTAAATGGTGTCCCAACCTTCCGGACACTGTGTGGCACAAATTATGTCCCCTTTTCTGTTACTGTCCTTGTTTTGTTCTTGCTGCTTTGTTCTTTGTCTTCTCTCCCCATCATGTGTCTTGTTGATCCATTTACCTGTATGTGTTGTGTTCTGTCTTACATACACTCTGTTAGCATTGATGGGTGGCTTTACATACATTCTGTTAGCATTGATGAGTGGCTTTACATACATTCTGTTAGCATTGATGAGTGGCTTTACATACACTCTGTTAGCATTGATGGGTGGCTTTACATACACTCTGTTAGCATTGATGGGTGGCTTTACATACATTCTGTTAGCATTGATGAGTGGCTTTACATACATTCTGTTAGCATTGATGAGTGGCTTTACATACACTCTGTTAGCATTGATGGTGGCTTTACATACATTCTGTTAGCATTGATGAGTGGCTTTACATACATTCTGTTAGCATTGATGAGTGGCTTTACATACATTTGTTAGCATGATGAGTGGCTTTACATGCATTCTGTTAGCATTGATGAGTGACTTTACATACATTCTGTTAGCATTGATGAGTGGCTTTACATGCATTCTGTTAGCATTGATGAGTGAGTGGCTTTACATATTCTGTTAGCATTGATGAGTGGCTTTACATACATTCTGTTAGCATTGATGAGTGGCTTTACATACATTCTGTTAGCATGATGAGTGGCTACATGTATTGACTGCATTTTTGGCTGTAAGATATTGTGATGTGCAGACACACGTTTAGGTAAGTTACCGGTTTTATAGTGTTTACTATACTCACTTATGTTTACACACTAATTGTATTCAGGTTTTTCCTTTAACACCATGCTAAGAAATTGGACAGAGCGGTCAATGTCATAGTATCAGACTGTGTTAGCAAATGTATTGATTCCTATACCTAATGTTCATTTCCAGATCTATGTGTTAGGTTCAAAAAGATGTTGAGACGGCTCTGGCCCTGATATGACTCGTGTTGTTGGCTGGGCTTTATATAATAATGACAATAATAATAATAATATATATAATAACATCAACAAATATAATATTTAATAATATAATATAACATCAACAATAATAATAATAATAATAATAACATCAACAATAAATAATAATAATAATAATAATAATAACATCAACAATAATAATAATAATAATAATAAACATCAACAACAATAATAATAATATAATAATAATACATCAACAACAATAATAATAATAATAATAATAATAATATCAACAACAATAATAATAATAATAATAATAATAACATCAACAACAATAATAATAATAATAATAATAATAACATCAACAACAATAATAATAATAATAATA
>JAPXFY010000016.1:83681875-83691875 GCA_030674185.1 Monoplex corrugatus
ACACACACCGTCAGCACAGTGTGGATATATAACACACCACCGTCAGCACAGTGTGGATATATAACACACACCGTCAGCACAGTGTGGATATATAACACACACCGTCAGCACAGTGTGGATATATAACACACACCGTCAGCACAGTGTGGATATATAACACACACCGTCAGCACAGTGTGGATATATAACACACACACCGTCAGCACAGTGTGGATATATAACACACACCGTCAGCACAGTGTGGATATATAACACACACCGTCAGCACAGTGTGGATATATAACACACACCGTCAGCACAGTGTGGATATATAACACACACCGTCAGCACAGTGTGGATATATAACACACACCGTCAGCACAGTGTGGATATATAACACACACCGTCAGCACAGTGTGGATATATAACACACACCGTCAGCACAGTGTGGATATATAACACACACCGTCAGCACAGTGTGGATATATAACACACACCGTCAGCACAGTGTGGATATATAACACACACCGTCAGCACAGTGTGGATATATAACACACACCGTCAGCACAGTGTGGATATATAACACACACCGTCAGCACAGTGTGGATATATAACACACACCGTCAGCACAGTGTGGATATATAACACACACCGTCAGCACAGTGTGGATATATAACACACACCGTCAGCACAGTGTGGATATATAACACACACCGTCAGCACAGTGTGGATATATAACACACACCGTCAGCACAGTGTGGATATATAACACACACCGTCAGCACAGTGTGGATATATAACACACACCGTCAGCACAGTGTGGATTATAACACACACCGTCAGCACACTGTGGATATATAAACACACACCGTCAGCACAGTGTGGATATATAACACACACCGTCAGCACAATGTGGATATATAACACACACCGTCAGCACAGTGTGGATAAAACAACAAACAGACACACATCCTACAAAACTAGAACGCTTAAAAATAGAATAAAATGAAACTGAAACAAAGCAAAACAAAAAATAATAAAATAAAATAAAATAAAATGAAATAAAAGAAAATAAAAATGAAACAAGATAAAATAAAATAAAATAAAATAAAAAATAAAATAAAGTAAATAAAATGAAATAAAATAAAATAAAATGAAATAAAATAAAATGAAATAAAATAAAATGAAATAGAATAAAATGAAATAAAACAAAATAAAATGAAATAAAATAAAATGAAATAGAATAAAATGAAATAAAACAAAATAAAATGAAACAAGATAAAATAAAATAAAATAAAATAAAATAAAATAAAATGAAACGAAATGAATTGAAATGAAAGAAAATAAAATAAATCAAAGGAAATTAAATCAAAATGAAATAAAACAAAATGAAATAAAACAAAATAAGTAAAAAATAAAATAACACAAAATAAAATGAAATAAAATATAATAAAATAAGACAAAATGAAATGTTTTTGTTCTGCTAAATGAAAATGACAGTTTACCAAGGAAGACACCAAATATCATCCACTAACACCTCCATCAACAGGTCAAGGCACCGACCGTACCAACGTCTTTTATGTTTATTTATCAATTTTAGCCAGCGAGGGATTCGCTGTAACAACCACTGGACAATAACTCGCAAAGAGCAAATCTCCTCAATCATGAAATCTCCCCAAACATTAAATCTTAAATACTAAATTTCCTCCAACCTTCTTATTGTTCTTGTCACTCATCACCTAAAATCGATTCCGCACATCACATTCTTATTGTTATCCAAAAAAAAAGTGCGACTGCCCGCGCCCAAGCAAACAGGAACCAAAGAACAAGAAAAGCAATGCAAGCGCGTATTCAACACAACAAAACAAGACAATACAAGCGCAAATTTTCGGCCAACCGTCCTTTGTCAAGCGCGAACGCACGGTCACAAACAGACCACAAACACCAAACAACGGATAATAAAAAGAGGACTAAAAACTTCCCTGCCGTCTCGTCCGGTGGATAAAAAGGGACCATTCTTATTGTTCTTGTCACTCATCACCTACATGTAAAATCGATTCTGCAATCACATTTTCTGTCCTCCAACACCAATTGCCCTTTACACATTCCACCTCATCAAACAGTCCATATCAAACAATAGAATTCCTCAAATGTCAATCTCCTCAAATTCAATCTCCTCTAATATTCAATATGAAACTTCAAGTTTTCTGAAACATCAGATATCGTCAAACATTACATCTTATGTAATATTAGATATGAAATATTAAGTTTCCTGAAACATCAAATTTCTTCAAACATTACATCTCCTCTGATATTAAATTTGAAACATTAAGTCTCCTGAAACATCGGATATCGTCAAATATTCAATCTCCTCTAATATAAAATATGAAACACTGTGTCTCCTGAAACATTACATCTCTTCAAACATCTCTTCTGATATTAAATTTGAAACACTGAGTCTCCTGAAACATCACATATCGTCAAATATTTAATTTTTGGTAATATTTAATATGAAACATTAAGTCTCCTGAAACACAGAGATCGTCAAATATTCAATCTTCTCTAATACTAAATTTGAAACATTAAGTCAACTGAAATATCAGATCTCGTCAATATTCTGTCCTCCAATATTAAATATGAAACGTTAAGCCAACTGAAATATCAGATCTCATCAAATATTCAATGTCCTCCAATATTAAATGTGAAAAATTAAGTCTCCTGAAACATCACATCTCTTCAAACATCTCCTCTAATATTTAATTTGAAACATTAACTAGAAGAACAAGTAAACCAAAGTGAACGCGTATTAAACAACAAGACAAGACAAGCGCAAATTTTCGGCCAACCAGCCTCATTTGGTCTCTTTTTATCCACTGGACGAGGCGGTAGGGAAGTTTTTAGTCCTCTTCTTGTTATCCGTTGTTTGGTGTTGTTTGTGGACCGTGTATTCGCGCTTGATAAAGGCCGGTTGGCCGAAAATTTTGCGCTTGTCTTGTCTTGTTGTGTTTAATACGCGTTCACTTCAGTTTACTTGTTCTTCTGGTTCCTGTTTGCTTGGGCGCGGGCAGTCGCACTTGTTTTGGATCTTAAAACATTAAGTCTGCTAAAACATTAGATATCGTCAAATATTCAATTTTCTGCAATAATAAAAATGAAACATTAAGTCAACTAAAACATTACATATAGTCAAATATTCAGTTTCCTGCAATATTAAATGTGAAACATTAAGTCAACTGAAACATCGGATCTCGTCAAACATTACATCTCAATAATTATGTCAAGAAAACCAAGCGGAATCTTCCAACACTCATTTTGTGACAATGATTTCTTGTCATGATGTGCACATTATATTTACTTGTTAATTGATTTATTAATCTCTTGTTTCATTTACTTTTACTTTTATAAATTCATGAGTTTATTTATTTATTCGTGAATCCTTTGCTGGTGATCCAGCTGTTTGTCCAACACTACACAACTACACACGTCCATGTTTGTCCACAAACCATTTGCTTCATCTAATGTGTTTAAAACAAACACAACCATTTGAAGAAAGTGCACAATCATTACAACAGTTGTTAAAACAAACAATACTGTTAAGGAATTGTGGCTCGATCGTTTATCCAGAAAAACATTGCTCTTCGTGGTTGTGTGTAGTTAAAGTGTGTGTTAAGCACTGATAATTTAAAACTGAACTTAATTTTGTGTTATCTGGGTTTTGACAATTTCATACTGATTTTGTGAACAAGCTAACACGCTAGGACATCGTTTGAAATAGGTGAACCCGTAAATTATACAACGGCAAGTCAAGTTGAATGTCATATAGAAGACTTGTATTCCGATCACTTGAAAAGTTACACTGATGGATCAACAATTGAAAGAAAAGCAGGCTCAGCGTTTATAATACCTGCTCTCAAAATTGAACAATCTTTTTATATAGGACTTGATAAATCTGTCTTTACAGCTGAACTCGTTGCGATATTAATGGCTTTAAACTTTATGGTAAGTCTTCCTACGACAATTTTTCGGATACTTTTTTGCGTTGATTCAGAATCAGTACTTCAGGCTCTTGAATATCAAATTTACAAACAAGATCTGAAATGATTCTGAAAATTAGTCACTTGATTCATAGTTTATCCTTAAAAGGCACTGATATTACTTTCTGCTGGATACCTTCTCATAGTTCTCTTCGTTATAATGATATGGTTGATAGGGCTGCCAAACGGGGAGCTAATAACTCACCAGATTCAAACAATATCCAGCTTTCTCTCTCATTGCACGAATATTACACTTTAGTGGACACCTACGTCTGGAAGCAGTTCCAAGGAAAACAGAAAAAAGTATGATAAATGCCACATAAACTTTGAAGTTAGCAAAATACCTAAGCAGTTTCCTGCCAGCAGAATTATACAATCCCTTATGGAAACTTGATGCATTCAAAACAAAATACACCAAGAACATAGTGTGTCTGTGTGGAAAAAAGATAACACATAGTCATATTCTTTCTTGCGTTAGGGTCAAACGACATCTTCCTACACTATCTATGAAGACAGTTTCTGACATATTTGCCTCATCATCATTAACATATAAATTTTTTGTTAGCCTGTCAAAAAGTCCTATGGCGAATTACCTTTAAAATGTTAATTCACTTGTTCACTGTTATGGTTAGCCAATTCTTAGTTTCATTTTTATTGATTTCTTCTAGATATTTATTAATTTTGTTTGTTAAGTTTGTTCGTTTAAATCGTTAAATATGGTAACGTCATTTGTTAGTTTTACCTTCCCTCCTCGAAACAGTTGTTTTCTGGATCACCTTTTCTCAAGATCATAATTGACAATTTTCAAATATCCTCTTCACTCCTCCTCTATCACCCCCCCCTTTTTTTTTATTATTTATTTTTTGTCTAAAATCACTTTAGTGAATAGACATTACATCAACACACACAAACACACACACACACACACACACACACACACACAAACACACACTACAACAACGACATTAATAAACAACACAGCACACACACACACACACACACAAAAACAATCGCACTGGAGCAGAAACAAGAAAGAATAAAAGAACAAAACGAGCAGAAAGAATAACAACAAAAAAAAAAAAACAGAAAGAAAAAAAAGAAAGAAAGAAAGAAAAGAAAGAAAAGAAAGAAAGAAGAAAGAAAAGAAGAAAAGAGAAAGAAGAAAGAAAGAAAGAAAGAAAGAAAGAAGAAAGAAAGAAGGAAAGAAAAAAAAAAGAGAAGAAAGAAAGAAAGAAAAAAAAGAAAGAAAGAAAGAAAGAAAGAAAGAAAAAAAAGAAAGAAGAAAAAAAAAGAAAGAACGAAAGAAAGTAAGAAGGAAAGAAAGAAAGAAAGAAAGAAGAGAAGGAAAAGAAAGAAAAAAGAAAGAAAAGAGAAAGAAAAGGAAAAAGAAAGAAAGAAAGAAAGAAAAAAAAGAAAGAAAGAAAGAAAAAAGAAAAGAAAGAAAAGAAAGAAAGAAAAGAAAGAAAAGAAAGAAAAATTTACAAAGTCGAACACAAAGAAAGGAAGAAAATGTAGGAAAGAAAGAAAAAATGAAGAAGATCTGCGAAGGAACGAAAGATGTAAAAAAGAAACAAAAAAGAAAAAATTGAGAGACAGAAAGAATAAAAGAAAGATATGAGAAAGACAGAATGACGGAAAGAAAGAGAGAAAGAAGAAGATTTAAGATAGAAAAAAAGAAAGAAAGACAGAAAGATGAACGAAGGAAAAAAAGACAACTTCTATCACAGTTCAGAAAAGAAAAGAAAAAAGTTCACGCCAACACATACCCCCCCCCCCACACACACACACCAACACGGGGATACAGCTAATGCAGATAAATGAAGGGAAAACAAGGAAAGAAAACAAAGAAAGAAATGAACAAAAAAGTAAATGACTGAGCAAAGTGATTAAAAAACAAAAAGGAAAAAAAAAAACAAAAGACACATATATAAATAAACATATCAGGAATAAACATAAAGGTTTAAATATGATCAAATGAATATATTATTAATAAATATACAAAGAAAGACAGAAAGAAAGAAAGAAAGAAATGAATGAATAAATATATAAATACGTAATCAAATAAATAAATTAATAAATAAATTTTAAAAAAATGAATGAATCAGTAAACAAACAAATAAATAAATAAATCGGAGCCCCAAACTATCTGAACGAAATTTCTCAATGTGATTTGTTAATTAATCATGATGGTCAATGTTATGATAGTTGGCTTTAAAGTTGGCTTCACAGATATTCTTTGAATTTCCAAAGTTACATCATACAATGACAATTCTTGATATACAACAAAACGAGGGAACAAAACAGAAAACACACACACACACACACACACACACACACACACACACACACACACACACACACACACACACACACACACACACACACACACACATACACACACAAACAAACAATAACAACAACAACAAAAACTCCACAACAAAAACAAAACAGACATAAATACAACGTCTTATGGGAATTACGAAAGTACATCAAAATGTGTGTGCTTTTACACACACACACACACACACACACACACACACACACACACACACACACACACACACACACACACACACACGTACGTGTGCGCGTCCGCGCCCGCGCGCTCGCGCTCGCGTACATTAAGATTAAAAAAAAAAACAGTAAAGAAAACCTGCATAAATCGAAGCTGAAGTTTGCAAACTTTTAAGAGAATCTGAACAAGCTGAAGACAGGCCATTTACGTCCTCACTCATGTGTCTTTGAACTGAACGTTTGAACACAGATAAATACATTAATACAATAAATGAATAAATAAATAGATAAATAAATAGATAAATAAATATATGAATAAAAAATAAAAATATATATAAATGGATACAAACCGAATGAATTGTCCATAGATTGTGTATATAGACATACATAGATATGAAATGAACTGTCGTAAGTTGTGAAAAAGCTGATGAACGATATTCATTGAAGCTTGCGGCTGTCAGAAGTGGGAACCGGAAGAGATCAAAAGTGAATGTTTTCATTGATTTGTGTGTGAAGACATTACGTGACAATTCCATAGCGAAAACTAATATAAGCGCGTATCCAACGAGACAAAACAAAACAAGCGCAAATTTTCGGCCAACTAGCCTTTGTCAAGCGCGAACGCACGGTCACAAACAGATCACAGACACCAAACAATGGATAATAAAAACGGGACTAAAAACTTCCCTGCCGCCTCGTCCAGTGGGTAAGTATTTCTTACCCACTAAACGAGGCGGCAGGGAAGTTTTTAGTCCCGTTTTTACTTACCCACTGGACGAGGCGGCAGGGAAGTTTTTAGTCCCGTTTTTATTATCCATTGTTTGATGTCTGTGATCTGTTTGTGACCGTGCGTTCGCGCTTGACAAAGGCTAGTTGGCCGAAAATTTGCGCTTGTTTTGTTTTGTCTCGTTGGATACGCGCTTATATTGGTTTTCTTGTTCTTCTGGTTATTGTTTGCTTGGGCGCAGGCAGTCGCACTTGTTTTGGATATAGTGAAAACTGTGGGTAGGACAAAGAAGTGTAGGTTTTAAACAGTACTGTCCATTTTAGTCAGAAACCCAAACATGTACAAAAAATCTGTAAAAAACGACCTAAAATATATGTATAAAAATAATAAATAAAACAAAAACATTTTTAAAAAAAGCAAACCAGCAAACAGACCCAAAACAATACAAGTAAACAAACAAACAAACAAACAAACATGAAATTAGCCAAATAACTACCCAAACAAAGACGATACAAAAACAAACAAAACACATACCAAAACAAAGACGTCAGAAATCTACAGAGCCAGACGTTCAGGGGTAAAACTGCCTCCAGAAGATTTATGGATCATGTTTTTATTTTGTTTTGTTTTTATTATTTTCTTTGTTTTGTTTTGCTTTTAACTTTTTGTTACACTTTGATTTTGTTTAAACTGAGTTTCGTTTTTATCTTTTAATTTTTTTATTTTATTCTATTTTATTCATTTATTTATTCATTCATTCGATTATTTATTTTTGCTTTGTACTTTTACTTCTTTCTCTTTTCCTGTATTTTTCTGAACCTCTGAAAGGTGATTTATTTTACATGCAGAACATTATGTCACACACACACACACACACCACACACACACAACCACATACACACACACACACATACAACACACAACACACACACACACACACACACACACACACACACACACACACACACACACACACACACACACACACCACACACACACACACACACACACACCACACACCACACACACACACCACACACACACACACACACACACACACACAACACTCACACTCACATCACCCACACCACACACACACACACACACACACACACACATACACACACACACACACACACACACACACACATCACACACACACACACACACACACACACACACACACACACACACCACCACACACACCACACACACACACACCACACACCACCACACATCACACCACCACACCACCACCACACATACCCACACCACACACACACACACACACACACACCACACCACACACACACACACAACACCACACACCAACACACACACACAACACCAAACACACACGTGAAAAGCTTTAATTTAATAAAAATAATTAGTAAACAGTCATGGGGGCAGGACACTAAAACGTTATTACATCTTGTTGTAGCTTTAGTCAGATCTAAGTTGGCTTATGGCCAAGAGGTCTATTTTTCAGCCCCAAAATGTTATTTGAAAAAATTTCAAAGCTTAGATAGTAAAGTTATTAAATGTGCTCTCGGGGTACCGGTGTATACAAAAACACAAGAAGTATATAAAACAGCCGGCATCCTTCCTTTGGAAGACTGGAGGAAGTTATCAGCTGCTAAATATATAGTTAGAGCAAATGCAGTAGCTAACTATGTTGACACGGATCTTAAAATTCGGTCTGACATCCATTTCCCCAAGAGAGCAAGAACAATAAAGGCACAAGAAACAATATCCAGTTACACAAATGAGCTCTTCGAAATTTGCAGAGTAGTACCTAAAAAAGTTTCACATAAACTGATATGTTGTCCTCTACCCCCCTGGGAATTGTCCACTGCTACTTTTGATATCAACTACATTGAAACTGACTTGAGAAAAGATATTAATCCGTACCTGTTGGCAATTGACGTTCTGTCTCATCTGCATGAAAAATATTCACATCACTTGAAAATATTTACTGATGGCTCTGTTCTAGATGATGGTGCAGCAGGCGCTGGTTTTATAATTCCAAACTTAAAAGTAGAAAAGGCTTACTCTTTAGGACAGGGGCACTCAATCTTCACGTCTGAATTAGTTGCCATCCTAATGGCACTGAAATATATAGTAGATCTACCCATAGCTATATTTAGTATCTTATTATGTGTAGATTACAATCCCTGACGAGCTGCAAATGTAAAGTAAATAGTACGTTAATATTTGAGATAAACTTTTTAATTCATTGCTTAATAACAAATAATACTCACGTTACTTTTTGTTGGATTCCATCACACTGTGGTATTATAGATAATGATCGAGTCGATAGAATCGCTAAAAGTGCAGCAATGAATAGGGCAGGCAGTACTAAACTTGATTTACGACTCTGAACATGAAATGAATGCTATATTAGAAAAGAAAGTAAAAGCGCAATGTCACTATCGCCCCTTCATCGTAAATTACCAGGGTTTTACAAGACTAGAAATAACTTTAGCTTACAGATTATATCTGGACTCACTTCGGATTGAGTTCAATAAAACCATCAAATGTGTCTGTAATGAGTCTATAACAGTTAAACACCTTTTGTGTTGTCAGCGAATGCGACCTTATTTCCCTGTATCATTTTCAAAATTGAAACAGAAACACACTGATTTCACTTTGTATTTACACTTTGCTAGGCATTTACTGCACAGTCCTGTAGGTCGTTTTCTTTGATTAAGACCGATTGTTTTTATACCTGTAACTCCCACCTACC
>JAPXFY010000016.1:83696875-83706875 GCA_030674185.1 Monoplex corrugatus
GGGGGCAATCACTGCTGGACGTACAACACACACACACACACAGACCAGGAGGACAGGACAGGGGGCAATCACTGCTGGACGTACAACACACACACAGACCAGGAGGGAGGACAGGGGGCAATCACTGCTGGACGTACAACACACACACAGACCAGGAGGGAGGACAGGGGGCAATCACTGCTGGACGTACAACACACACACAGACCAGGAGGGGAGGACAGGGGGCAATCACTGCTGGACGTACAACACACACACAGACCAGGAGGGGAGGACAGGGGCAATCACTGCTGGACGTACAACACACACACAGACCAGGAGGGGAGGACAGGGGGCAATCACTGCTGGACGTACAACACACACACAGACCAGGAGGACAGGACAGGGGGCAATCACTGCTGGACGTACAACACACACACAGACCAGGAGGGGAGGACAGGGGGCAATCACTGCTGGACGTACAACACACACACAGACCAGGAGGACAGGACAGGGGCAATCACTGCTGGACGTACAACACACAACCAGGAGGGGAGGACAGGGGGCAATCACTGCTGGACGTACAACACACACACAGACCAGGAGGACAGGGGGCAATCACTGCTGGACGTACAACACACACACAGACCAGGAGGGGAAGACAGGGGGCAATCACTGCTGGACGTACAACACACACACAGACCAGGAGGGGAGGACAGGGGGCAATCACTGCTGGACGTACAACACACACACAGACCAGGAGGGGAGGACAGGGGCAATCACTGCTGGACGTACAACACACACACAGACCAGGAGGACAGGACAGGGGCAATCACTGCTGGACGTACAACACACACACACAGACCAGGAGGACAGGACAGGGGGCAATCACTGCTGGACGTACAACACACACACAGACCAGGAGGACAGGACAGGGGCAATCACTGCTGGACGTACAACACACACACAGACCAGGAGGACAGGACAGGGGCAATCACTGCTGGACGTACAACACACACACAGACCAGGAGGACAGGACAGGGGGCAATCACTGCTGGACGTACAACACACACACAGACCAGGAGGACAGGACAGGGGCAATCACTGCTGGACGTACAACACACACACAGACCAGGAGGACAGGACAGGGGGCAATCACTGCTGGACGTACAACACACACAGACCAGGAGGACAGGACAGGCAATCACTGCTGGACGTACAACACACACACACAAGACCAGGAGGACAGACAGGGGCAATCACTGCTGGACGTACAACACACACACAGACCAGGAGGACAGGACAGGAGGCAATCACTGCTGGACTACAACACAACACAGACCAGGAGGACAGGACAGGGGCAATCACTGTGGACGTACAACACACACACAGACCAGGAGGAAGGACAGGGGCAATCACTGCTGGACGTACAACACACACACAGACCAGGGAGGACAGGGGGCAATCACTGCTGACGTACAAACACACAAGACCAGGAGGACAGGGCAATCACTGCTGGACACAACACCCATACAGACCAAGTAGACAGGGGCAATCACCTGACACACAATACGACAGAGATGACAGTCACACCATCCCTTACCTACATCAATCCACACAATATGACACTATCGTCACAATCCTTATAACCTACATCAATCCACACAATATGGACATATCAGTCACACATCCCTTAATAACCTACATCAATCCACACAATAAGTAGACACTATCAGTCACACCATCCTCTTATAACCTACATCAATCCACACAATATGGACACTATCAGTCACACCATCCCTTATAACCTACATCAATCCACACAATATGGACACTATCAGTCACACCATCCCTTATAACCTACATCAATCCACACAATATGTATAGACACTATCAGTCACATCATCCCTTATAACCTACATCAATCCACACAATATGTATAGACACTATCAGTCACACCATCCCTTATAACCTACATCAATCCACACAATATTAGACACTATCAGTCACACCATCCCTTATAACCTACATCAATCCACACAATATGGACACTATCAGTCACACCATCCCTTATAACCTACATCAATCCACACAATATGGACACTATCAGTCACATCATCCCTTATAACCTACATCAATCCACACAATATGTATGGACACTATCAGTCACATCATCCCTTATAACCTACATCAATCCACACAATATGGACACTATCAGTCACACCATCCCTTATAACCTACATCAATCCACACAATATAGACACTATCAGTCACACCATCCCTTATAACCTACATCAATCCACACAATATGGACACTATCAGTCACATCATCCCTTATAACCTACATCAATCCACACAATATGGACACTATCAGTCACACATCCCTTATAACCTACATCAATCCACACATATATGGACACTATCAGTCACATCATCCCTTATAACCTACATCAATCCACACAATATGGACACTATCAGTCACACCATCCCTTATAACCTACATCAATCCACACAATATGTATAGACACTATCAGTCACACCATCCCTTATAACCTACATCAATCCACACAATATGTATGGACACTATCATCGTGAGAAAACGATGACGACGGGTTGGACACAGTATCTAAAGACTCCACGATAGCATCACCTGTTGACCTTCACTGAACACCAGACAGACGTAAAAGACCCACAAATACCTGGTAACCAACAGTGAAGGAGAACTGACCGCCCTGAAACACACCTTTGGTACCGTACAGAGGACAGCCCTGAAACACACCTTTGGTACCGTACAGAGGACAGCCCTGAAACACACCTTTGGTACTGTACAGAGGACAGCCCTGAAACACACCTTTGGTACTGTACAGAGGACAGCCCTGACGGACAGAAGTGTAAGATCTTCGTTGCCGTCCTACATATCAATGGCATAATGTGAAGTCAGTAGTAAACTGTCTAACCCTTCACCCTAACCCAAATAAACTCAATGGTGTAAAGTTCAGACTAAACTATGCCCTGTCTGTCTGTCTGTCTGTCTGTGTCTGCTTGTCTGTCTGTCTGTCTGCCTGCCTGCCTCTCTCTCTCTCTCTCTCCTCTCTCTCATCTCTCTCTCTCTCTCACGCACGCATACAGTGAAGTACAGACAGAAGCTCTGATATCTCTCTCTCTTTCACACACACACACACACACACACACACACACACACACACACACACACACACACACACACACAAACACACACACACACACATACACACACATACACACACATACAACACACACACACACACACATACACACACACACACACACACACGCACACACACATACACACACACACACACATACACACACACATACATACACACACACACACACACACACACACACACACACACACACACACACACACACACACACACACACAAAGAGGAATGAGTTTTCACTTTGTCTTCACCTTTGGGAAATCAACTGCTCGCGCTTTGATGACAGTTGGTCTTTTATGCATTGACACCTTGCAACAACTGGCTGTGTGTGTGTGTGTGTGTGTGTGTGTGTGTGTGTGTGTGTGTGTGTGTGTGTGTGTGTGTGTGTGTGTGTGTGATACACAATATACTGTGTATACAACTATAGTGTCACTCTGGACAAAGCAAATCACGACACGTGTTCTTCAACAATTTACTCGAGTAACACCCATTTCATCAGTCCTCTTAAATGGGTAAAATGATTTCATTATCCGCTTAAAAAATGAGAGAGAGAGAGAGAGAGAGAGAGAGAGAGAGAGAGAGAGAGAGAGAGAGAGAGAGAGAGAGAGAGACAGACAGACAGACAGACAGAGGGAAGGACAGACAGAGAAGTGAAGTGAAGAGAAGAGACAGACAGACAAAGAAAAGAGAGACACAGACAGACAGACAGAGAGAGACAGAGAGACAGACAGATAGACAGACAGATATAGAGGCAGAGAGAGAGAGAGAGAGGGCAGACAGACAGACAGACAGACAGACAGACAGACAGACAGATAGAGATCGTTTGATTGTTTTAAAAATTCTCACGAAATGGATATTTGAAGACAAACTGAATAAAAAAAAAATTCAATAAATAATAAAAAAAAAAAAAAAAAAAATGATGGGCCCAACAGTCCAGTGGGACAGACGTGGGACTTGCAATAGGTCAGTCAGGGTTCAATCCTGGCCAGGCACCTTTCGCCCTGTGGGTACAGACATGATGGACATTTGTCTGGTGTGGTGTGGGTGTGTGGTGTCTGGTGTGTAGTGTCTGGTGTCCTGGGTCACCTCCCGCCCTATGGGTACAGACAGGATGGACATTTGTCTGGTGTGTGGTGTCTGGTGTGTGGTGTGTGGTGTCTGGTGTGTGGTGTGTGGTGTCTGGTGTGTGGTGTCGGGTGTGTGGGTGTGTGGTGTCTGGTGTGTGGTGTGTGGTGTGTGGTGTCTGGTGTCTGGTGTGTAGTGTCTGGTGTCCTGGGTCACCTCCCATCCTATGGGTACAGACAGGATGGACATTTGTCTGGTGTGTGGTGTGTGTGTGTGTGGTGTGTGGTGTGTAGTGTCTGGTGTGTGGTGTGTGGTGTGTGGTGTCTGGTGTCTGGTGTGTAGTGTCTGGTGTGTGGTGTCTGGTGTCTGGTGTGTAGTGTCTGGTGTGTGGTGTGTGGTGTCTGGTGTGTAGTGTCTGGTGTCTGGTGTGTGGTGTCTGGTGTGTGGTGTGTGGTGTCTGGTGTGTGGTGTCTGGTGTGTGTTGTCTGGTGTGTAGTGTCTGGTGTGTGGTGTGTGGTGTGTGGTGTCTGGTGTCTGGTGTGTGGTGTCCTGGGTCACCTCCCGTCCTGTGGGTACAGACAGGATGGACAGTTGTCTGGTGTGTGGTGTGTGGTGTGTGGTGTCTGGTGTCTGGTGTGTGGTGTGTAGTGTCTGGTGTGTGGTGTCTGGTGTGTGGTGTGTGGTGTCCTGGGTCACCTCCCGTCCTGTGGGTACAGACAGGATGGACAGTTGTCTGGTGTGTGGTGTGTGGTGTGTGGTGTGTGGTGTGTGGTGTCTGGTGTCCTGGGTCACCTCCCGCCCTATGGGTACAGACAGGATGGACAGTTGTCTGGTGTGTGGTGTGTGGTGTGTGGTGTCTGGTGTGTGGTGTCTGGTGTGTGGTGTGTGGTGTGTGGTGTCTGGTGTATGGTGTCCTGGGTCACCTCCCGCCCTATGGGTACAGACAGGATGGACAGTTGTCTGGTGTCCTGGGACACCATGTGTGCACACTTGTCAGTGACTGAAGCCACTTTGTGTGTTACACACGTTAAAGATCCTGTAAGTCATGTCATAGTCCTGTGGTGGCCAACGGCAATATGAAGTCACCCAACACACACACACCTCAAGGAAGACCACAGCTTGCCCATTGTGCAGCAACATTGCACACCTGCATGCACAGCACGCACAAACAACATGCATGCACAGCGTGCACGCACAACGTGCATAAACAACGTGCATGCACGCATCTAAAAAAATCAGAATGCTATGAAAATATGATAATGAAAATGATAATATCAATGATAACGACGATGATAATGATGATGATGATGACACTGATGGCAATAATATACGAGTAAATAAATGAACAAATAAATAATTGAATGAACGATTAATACATAATTACTACATTGAAAATTATATTCATGACAACAAGCAGAAGAAGAAGAAGAAATGAACAAAATACATAAGCTGAAACAGAGAGAGAAACAAAACGTTTCAGCTGTCAACATTAGCTAAAATAAAAATCTCAATTGCTGAATATGGAAGCAAAACTGATTGCTACGACTGATTAACAGAAAACTATGAATTATTATTCACATCCATCTAAGTAACCAGTTAACTGACAAAATGCATCTATTCATTTCAGTAACTGGTTAACTGATTAAATGCTTGAACGAAAGAGTGAGCGAGTAAATGAATGAATTAATGAATGAATGAATGAATGGATAGATCTCGATCATTTTTGCTTCCATCAATAAAAGACAACATCAATCGAGTCCATCAGTAATAATAATAGTATTTACAAGAAGCAAATCCTTGATGCATAAATCCAATGAAAACGCTGACTTTAACATTCACACATTATTTACAAGTACTGGTTTCACCTTTCATCCTCCATCTTCCATACCTCCATCTTCCATACCTCCATCTTCCATACCTCCATGTAGCAGAAATCAATTGTACGATCAAAGAACAAGATGGTGATGATGACGATGATGATGAAGTTTTACATCATGCTTAACAAGGACTGACAGGTTCAAACTTTTTCCAGCTATCACCCAAGTTGACAAGGTCAAGGATTTCGGGTGTTTGTTGTTGTTGTTGTTATTGTTTGTTTTTGTTTTTGTTTTTGTTGAATGTTAACTAGGGCGACAGATTTAAGTCTCAAAAGCTTTAACCTTGGTTAAAAAGTTCATAGTTTTGCAGTTTTAAACTAGGGTGACAGATTTTGATATAGTTTCAATCTAGGTCAATACATTCAGTTCTTGATTCTTAGTTAAATCGACAGAATCAAAGCCCATCCCCCAAAACAAAACAAAAACAAAAAACAAAGCAAAACAAACTACGCCAAACTTATCCAAAACCAACCAAACCAAACCGAAACCCAAACCGAAACCAAGCCAAACCAAACCAAACCAAACAAACCAACCAAACCAAACCAAACCAAACCAAACCAAACCAAACCAAACCAAGCCAAACCCAACCCAACCAACCCAAACCAAACCAAACCAAACCAAACCAAACCAAACCAACCCAAACCCAACCACAACCCAACCCAAACCAAAACCAAACCAAACCAAACCAAACCAAACCAAGCCAAACCAAACCAAACCGACCCAAACCAAACCAAACCAAACCAAACCCAAACCAAAACCAAACCAAACCAAACCAAACCAACCCAAACAACCCAAACCAAGCCAAACAAACCAAACCAAACCAAACCAAACCCAAACCAAACCAAACCAAACCAAACCCAAACCAAATCAAGTTTTCGAAACTTAAATGTAGGTCGATATGTTTACTTTTTTTAAGATGTTGGTTGACGGGTTGAGTTCAGCTTGACGGGACGATTGCATGTTTTTGTTTTCTTTGTCATGTTTTTGTTTTCTTTGTCATGTTTTCTTTGTCATTTTTCTTTTCCCCAACATTTCTGTCCTCTTTGTCATGTTTTCTTTGTCATTTTTCTTTTGTCCCCCCAACATTTCTGTTCCTCTTTGTCATGTTTTTGTCATGTTTTCTTTGTCCCCCCAACATTTCTGTCCTCTTTGTCATGTTTTCTTTGTCCCCCCAACATTTCTGTCCTCTTTGTCATGTTTTTCTTTGTCATGTTTTCTTTTCCCCAACATTTCTGTCCTCTTTGTCATGTTTTCTTTGTCATGTTTCTTTTCCCCAACATTTCTGTCTCTTTGTCAAGTTTTCTTTGTCATGTTTTCTTGTCATGCTTTTTGTTTTCTTTGTCATGTTTTCTTTTCCCAACATTTCTGTCCTCTTTGTCAAGTTTTCTTTGTCATGTTTTCTTTCCCCAACATTTCTGTCCTCTTGTCAAGTTTTTTATGTCATGTTTCTTTGTCATGTTTTTGTTTCTTTGTCATGTTTCTTTTCCCCAACATTTCTGTCCTCATTTGTCAAGTTTTCTTTGTCATGTTTTCTTTGTCATTTTTTGTTTCTTTGTCATGTTTTCTTTCCCAACATTTCTGTCCTCTTTGTCATGTTTTTGTTTTCTTTGTCATGTTTTCTTTCCCCAACATTTCTGTCCTCTTTGTCATGTTTTCTTTGTCATGTTTTCTTTGTCATGTTTTCTTTGTCATGTTTCTTTTTCCCCAACATTTCTGTCCTCTTTGTCATGTTTTCTTTGTCATGTTTTTGTTTCTTTGTCATGTTTCTTTGTCATTTTTTCTTTGTCATGTTTTCTTTGTCATTTTTTAGTTTTCTTTGTCATGTTTTTCCCCCAGCATTTCTGTCTCTTTGTCATTTTTTGTTTTTCTTTGTCATGTTTTCTTTGTCATGTTTTCTTTGTCATGTTTTCTTTTCCCCAACATTTCTGTCCTCTTTTTCATGTTTTCTTTGTCATGTTTTCTTTTCCCCAACTATCTGTCCTCTTTGTCATGTTTTCTTTGTCCCAACATTTCTGTCCTCTTGTCATGTTTTCTTTGTCATGTTTTCTTTTCCCCAACATATCTGTCCTCTTTGTCATTTTTTGTTTCCCCCAACATTTGTCCTCTTTGTCATGTTTTCTTTGTCATGTTTTCTTTTCCCCAACATTTCTGTCCTCTTTGTCATGTTTTCTTTGTCATGTTTCTTTTCCCAACATATCTGTCCTCTTTGTCATGTTTTCTTTGTCCCCAACATTTCTGTCCTCTTTGTCATGTTTTCCTTCCCCCCAACATTTCTGTCCTCTTTGTCATGTTGTTTCTCCCCCCCCCCCACATTTCTGTCCCTCTTGTTATGTTTTCTTTTCCCCCAACATTTGTCCTCTTTGTCATGTTTTCTTTTGTCCCCCAACATTTCTGTCCTCTTTGTCAGTTTCTTCCACCCCTCCCCAACATTTCTGTCCTCTTTGTCATGTTTCTTTCCCCCCTCCCCAACATTTCTGTCCTCTTTGTCATGTTTTCTTTGTCCCCCCAACATTTCTGTCCTCTTTGTCATGTTTTCTTTGTCCCCCCAACATTTCTGTCCTCTTTGTCATGTTTTCTTCCCCCCCCCCCAACATTTCTGTCCTCTTTGTCATGTTTTCTTTGTCCCCCCAACATTTCTGTCCTCTTTGTCATGTTTTCTTTGTCCCCCCAACATTTCTGTCCTCTTTGTCATGTTTTCTTTGTCCCCCCAACATTTCTGTCCTCTTTGTTATGTTTTCTTTGTCCCCCCAACATTTCTGTCCTCTTTGTTATGTTTTCTTTTCCCCCAACATTTGTCCTCTTTGTCATGTTTTCTTTGTCCCCCCAACATTTCTGTCCTCTTTGTCATGTTTTCTTTTCCCCCAACATTTGTCCTCTTTGTCATGTTTTCTTTGTCCCCCAACATTTCTGTCCTCTTTGTCATGTTTTCTTCCCCCCCCCCCCAACATTTCTGTCCTCTTTGTCATGTTTTCTTTGTCCCCCCAACATTTCTGTCCTCTTTGTCATGTTTTCTTTGTCCCCCCAACATTTCTGTCCTCTTTGTCATGTTTTCTTTGTCCCCCCAACATTTCTGTCCTCTTTGTCATGTTTTCTTTGTCCCCCCCCAACATTTCTGTCCTCTTTGTCATGTTTTCTTTTTCCCCCCCCAACATTTCTGTCCTCTTTGTCATGTTTTCTTTGTCCCCCCCCAACATTTCTGTCCTCTTTGTCATGTTTTCTTTGTCCCCCCAACATTTCTGTCCCCTTTGTCATGTTTTCTTTGTCCCCCCAACATTTCTGTCCTCTTTGTCATGTTTTCTTTGTCATGTTTTCTTCCCCCCCCCCCCCAACATTTCTGTCCTCTTCGTCATGTTTTCTTTGTCCCCCCAACATTTCTGTCCTCTTTGTCATGTTTTCTTTGTCCCCCCAACATTTCTGTCCTCTTTGTCATGTTTTCTTTGTCCCCAACATTTCTGTCCTCTTTGTCATGTTTTCTTTCCCCCCCCCCAACATTTCTGTCCTCTTTGTCATGTTTTCTTTCCCCCAACATTTCTGTCCTCTTTGTCATGTTTCTTTCCCCCAACATTTCTGTCCTCTTTGTCATGTTTTCTTTCCCCCAACATTTCTGTCCTCTTTGTCATGTTTTCTTTGTCCCCCCCCCAACATTTCTGTCCTCTTTGTCATGTTTTCTTTCCCCCCACATTTCTGTCCTCTTTGTCATGTTTTCTTTGTCCCCAACATTTCTGTCCTCTTTGTCATGTTTTCTTTGTCCCCCCAACATTTCTGTCCTCTTTGTCATGTTTTCTTTGTCCCCAACATTTCTGTCCTCTTTGTCATGTTTTCTTTGTCCCCAACATTTCTGTCCTCTTTGTCATGTTTTCTTTGTCCCCCCAACATTTC
>JAPXFY010000016.1:83711875-83719375 GCA_030674185.1 Monoplex corrugatus
AAGCAATGCTGAAGCTACCTCTCAAATCCATAGTGGAGGAATACAAAGTTGGAAAAGCAAGACTGTTGAGCATGCTGGAGGAATCGGAAGACAATATCGTGAGATCAGTTCATCCAAAGCTGAGAACTGGCAGAAAGTGGAAAGTCCAAGAGGCTGTAAACAATGCCAAGAGAAGCCTCAGCATCAAAGAAATAATTGGACACACCAAACCAACAGACAGGGACTGGGAGCAACAAAAATGCAGTGGTGGTCCAAAGCCAAAGGGAAGGAAAAAAGAGACATGATCATACAGGAGTTGAAGGAAGAAGAAGATGTCAAAAGAGTGCAGAAGGCAGTCCAGCAAGGTCAACAGGGGCAATGGACAACATGGGACAGTGCACTCCAAAGAAGTCTCAGCTGGAACGATATGTGGCACATGGCTCCTCTAAGGATAAGCTTCCTCCTCAGATCTGTATATGACCTGCTCCCCTCGAATGCAAACTTAGTGAAATGGGGGAAATCAGACGACCCAGCATGTCCGCTCTGTCAGAAGAAACAAACAGTGGAACATGTCCTAAGCTCTTGCAAGGTAGCGCTAGCCCAAGGAAGGTATACATGGAGGCACAACCAAGTTCTGAAAGTGATCACAGATGTGGTTAGCGAAAAAACCATGACCCCAAATGCACCAATTGCTATGACAACGTTCTACAAAGCAGGAGGGAAACAGGTCTGGCCCGAAAGTGCTATGACAACCAGCACATTGCCAAAGGGTCTTCTGGATGGAGCAGTCGACTGGGAGTGTACAGCAGACCTCCCAGAGTGGAGAAATTACCCAGATGTCATCAGCAAGACAGGCATGAGACCAGACATCGCTCTCCACTCTGACTCCTCGAAACAAGTGATTCTGATAGAACTCACTGTGCCATACGAAAGCAGAATGGAAGAAGCACATATCTACAAGACCGAAAAATACGCCGGTCTTGCCAGCACCCTGAAGAAAGCAGGTCTGCGGGTCAAAATCTTCGCCATAGAGGTCGGGGCAAGAGGGTTTGTGGGCACCTCCGCTTATGATCTCATGAAACAACTCGCCATTTCTGGGAAGAAGAGGACTAGAGCCCTTAAAGCGATGGCAGAGGCAGCAGAAAGGAGCTCAAGCTGGATCTGGGCAAGGAGGAACCAAAAAAGTGAACTTCATAAGGATTAAATTCCCTACAGATGATGTGTGCCCCGTTAGCACATTGGTAAGACCGCGTACCGCAGTTCTGAAGCGCAGAATCGCCCAGGTTCGCTCCCGGGCGTGGGAAAAAAAAAAAAATAGACAACAGCAGAAGGGCATCCAGGAGTCATGACCTGGATGTGGCCCGGCCCCCCGAGAGTGTAAGGAATTCAGGGCCGAAACACTTGTTTAAAGGGGGTTACTTCTCTGAAGACCTTCTGTTGTCTAGCTCTCCCTAGAGTTTCTTTCTACCACCAAGGTTTATAATATTGACATTGTGTTTTCTGTCTGTGATTCTATTATTGCCCTATGTCACACCAAGGTTTATAGTATTGACATTGTGTTTTTCTGTCTGTGACTCTCTATCATTGCCCTGCCGTCACATCAAGGTTTATTTCAGTTCACGTTTCTTCCAGGTCACAGTGACATTGATACGAACAAAACGTGGATTTTCTCTGAAACGTTTGTATAAAAAGGAAAATTATTAGAATTGCTTGACAATCTCGTTCTTTCGTCTTTCATTCCCGTTTTTGTTTATTTTATTTTCATTATATTTTGTGGTGTTTCCTCTCCTTTCGTCCTCCATTGAATCTGTGACCTGACACGCTACGATGTCTCGTCTGCTGGCAAATCGGTAAAGTGAGCTATAAATAACCGCCAGCGGAAACGGAAGTTAATACAGAACACAGCTGTGTGACTGTGGCCGTGTGGTCCGTGTGTGTGTGTGTGTGTGTGTGTGTTGTGTGTGTGTGTGTGTGTGTGTGTGTGTATGTGTGTGTGTGTGTATGTGTGTGTGTGTATGTGTGTGTGCGTGTGTGTGTGTGTGTGTGTGTGTGTGTGTGTGTGTGTGTGTGTGTGTGTGTGACTGGTCCATGTCCCTCTGAGAGATACTTTACCATCAATACACTTCGCATTTTACTTCCATTAGTTTGTCCAACTGTGTATGCCAACCCCACCGCACTTGTCAAGGGAAATTTAAAAAAAACAAAAAAAACAAAAAAAGAAACGAAAAAAACCCTTTCATCTGCTTCAATTGGTCCTGCCGTCAAAATGGATGTGAATACAGGGACACTTGACTTTTCTGTCATCCTGAGACGAAAACGACTGGTGTTCTGTTGATTTTGCGCTATATAAATATTGTAATTATTATTATTATTATGATTTCTGTACTTTGTACTGAGTCTAAACACCTCATTTAAGAGGCTTTGATTCTTAAGGCGGAAGTGCCATGTGGGCCTATAGTTTATTGTTTACAGACAGAGGATGCTGAGCTAGGGTACAATCAAGCCTGTTCGACGAATGACCCTTGACCCAAGTTGTCATCTTCTCTGTCACACACACATTTATTTTTCGAGGACTTCAGAAAGGCAGAAGGCGAACTGGTCTCAAGGACAGGGACCGGAAGATGAACCTATCTTTCCAACAGTGTTTTTTTTTTTCCATGGCAGCAATTCAAATGCCTGCTTTTTCACGATTTTCAACTGCTGTGGGATCTTAAGCGTGCTCAGGCCAGAAGGCACACGGGTCTGACTTGTTTTTCGTCCCCTTCCAAAGCGCTTTCTACCCATCAGGCCTTACATTCTGCAACTGCCACCTTTGGTGAGAAATGTTATCCATACCTATAGACTTTTGTCGTAAGAAAAGTCATGATTTTCAAAACTCTCTTTCGGAATGTGATTTTGAATAACTGCTCGTCGATTTTTTTCTTTCGGTTGTTTGTATCCAGCCATAAAATAAACGAATGAATGAATGAATGAATAATGAATAAAAATGAAATAAATGAATAAATGAAAAATGTACAGATGTAGAGTGCTACGAGTCCTATATTAATCAACCGTTAATCATCAACAGCTATGGCAGTTAAATCCCATGGGAGCGTGCGGTAAGCGTATTGATCTGTTTGGATCACAGAGCTTTGAAACAAGTGTTTTTGTAGAGAGACAAGGGGAGTAGAGGAATTATTAAATCATCCACACCTGTGTCTGTGAAGGAGTGAGGCAAGTTCAGTGTAAGGACCGCCCGGTGTGGCACAGACTGTAGTTGCCGTAATGTGGTGGTGGTGACGTAATGTGTGGCACAACTGTAGTTGCCGTAATGTGTGGTGGTGACGTAATGTGTGGCACAAACTGTAGTTGCCGTAATGTGATGGTGGTGACGTAATGTGTGGCACAGACTGTAGTTGCCGTAATGTGGTGGTGTAATGTGTGGCACAGACTGTAGTTGCCGTAATGTGGTGGTGGTGTAATGTGTGGCACAGGCTGTAGTTGCCGTAATGTGGTGGTGGTGACGTAATGTGTGGCACAGACTGTAGTTGCCGTAATGTAGTGGTGGTGACGTAATGTGTGGCACAGGCTGTAGTTGCCGTAATGTGGTGGTGGTGTAATGTGTGGCACAGTACTGTAGTTGCCGTAATGTGGTGGTGGTGTAATGTGTGGCACAGGCTGTAGTTGCCGTAATGTGGTGGTGGTGTAATGTGTGGCACAGACTGTAGTTGCCGTAATGTGGTGGTGGTGACGTAATGTGTGGCACAGACTGTAGTTGCCGTAATGTGGTGGTGGTGACGTAATGTGATGGCACAGGCTGTAGTTGCCGTAATGTGGTGGTGGTGACGTAATGTGTGGCACAGGCTGTAGTTGCCGTAATGTGGTGGTGGTACGTAATGTGTGGCACAGGCTGTAGTTGCCGTAATGTGGTGGTGGTGACGTAATGTGTGGCACAGACTGTAGTTGCCGTAATGTGGTGGTGTAATGTGTGGCACAGACTGTAGATGCCGTAATGTGGTGGTGGTGACGTAATGTGTGGCACAGACTGTAGTTGCCGTAATGTGGTGGTGGTGACGTAATGTGTGGCACAGGCTGTAGTTGCCGTAATGTGGTGGTGGTGACGTAATGTGTGGCACAGACTGTAGTTGCCGTAATGTGGTGGTGTAATGTGTGGCACAGACTGTAGTTCCTAATGTGGTGGTGTAATGTGTGGCACAGGCTGTAGTTGCCGTAATTGGTGGTGGTGTAATGTGTGGCACAGACTGTAGTTGCCGTAATGTGGTGGTGACGTAATGTGTGGCACAGACTGTAGTTGCCGTAATGTGGTGGTGACGTAATGTGTGGCACAGACTGTAGTTGCCGTAATGTGGTGGTGGTGACGTAATGTGTGGCACAGGCTGTAGTTGCCGTAATGTGGTGGTGGTGTAATGTGTGGCACAGCTGTAGTTGCCGTAATGTGATGGTGGTGTAATGTGTGGCACAGACTGTAGTTGCCGTAATTGGTGGTGGTGACGTAATGTGTGGCACAGCTGTAGTTGCCGTAATGTGGTGGTGACGTAATGTGTGGCACAGCTGTAGTTGCCGTAAGTGTGGTGGTGACGTAATGGTGGCACAGACTGTAGTTGCCGTAATGTGGTGGTGGTGACGTAATGTGTGGCACAGGCTGTAGTTGCCGTAATGTGTGGTGGTGACGTAATGTGTGGCACAGGACTGTAGTTGCCGTAATGTGGTGGTGGTGACGTAATGTGTGGCACAGACTGTAGTTGCCGTAATGTGGTGGTGGTGACGTAATGTGTGGCACAGCTGTAGTTGCCGTAATGTGGTGGTGGTGACGTAATGTGTGGCACATCTGTAGTTGCCGTAATGTGGTGGTGGAGTAATGTGTGGCACAGACTGTAGTTGCCGTAATGTGGTGGTGGTGACGTAATGTGTGGCACAACTGTAGTTGCCGTAATGTGGTGGTGACGTAATGTGTGGCACAGACTGTAGTTGCCGTAATGTGGTGTGGTGACGTAATGTGTGGCACAGCTGTAGTTGCCGTAATGTGGTGGTGGACTAATGTGTGGCACAGACTGTAGTTGCCGTAATGTGGTGGTGGTGACGTAATGTGTGGCACAGACTGTAGTTGCCGTAATGTGGTGGTGGTGACATAATGTGTGGCACAGACTGTAGTTGCCGTAATGTGGTGGTGACGTAATGTGTGGCACATACTGTAGTTGCCGTAATGTGGTGGTGGTGTAATGTGTGGCACAGGCTGTAGTTGCCGTAATGTGGTGGTGGTGTAATGTGTGGTACAGGCTGTAGTTGCCGTAATGTGGTGGTGGTGTAATGTGTGGTACAGGCTGTAGTTGCCGTAATGTGGTGGTGGTGTAATGTGTGGCACATACTGTAGTTGCCGTAATGTGGTGGTGACGTAATGTGTGGCACAGACTGTAGTTGCCGTAATTGTGGTGGTGGTGTAATGTGTGGCACAGACTGTAGTCCCAATTTCTGATTCAGCTAAAAACTTGGTGTCTGCATTGACTCTACCCTCTCCATGAACAACTTTGTTTCTCAAACTGCCAGATCCTGCTACTATCATCTCCATCGTATAAGCTTGATCAGGAAATATCTCTCTGTGGAAACAACTGCAAAACTCGTTCTCTCCTTCATAATGTCTCGCATTGACTATTGCAATTCACTCCTGTCTGGTCTTCCTGCCTCCACCATTCACATCCTGCAGCGCATTCAAAACAATGCTGCACGCCTTGTACAAAAAAATTAAAAAAGCTGACCACATATCTCCTCTCCTGGCACAACTTCACTGGCTCCCTGTATCAAACTAGACACCATGTGCTACAAAAGCCTCAATAACGCAGCCCCCGATTATCTGTCAAGCCAACTTGAGATCTATGTTCCCTCACGTACCCTCCGCTCTGCCTCCGATCCTCTGACTTTTCGCTTTCCACGCACTAAGCTCAATACCTATGGTCCACGAGCCTTCTCTGTTTCTGGTCCACTCTCCTGGAACAAACTTCCTCTCTCAGTCCGTCAGCAACCTACTTTTGTCTCCTTCAAGTCCGCTTTCAAAACTCACCTTTTCTCCTCTGCATAAAATCCTGACCTCACTCAACCCACTCTGCAGCCTGTCTCCACTCGGAGGGGAATCACATTGTAATATATAATTGTATACAATATGCTCTCTATAATTTTCCATTGCTTTTATTCTTTCTCCCCATTTATAGCCATGCATGTGTGTGTGTGTGTGTGTGTGTGTGTGTGTGTGTGTGTGTGTGTGTGTGTGTGTGTGTGTGTGTGTGTGTGTATGCATGTGTGTGCGTGCGTGCGTGTGTGTCTGTTCAGCGCTTAGATTTGATTTTATCAAGATTTTGCGCTATATAAATATTGTAATTATTATTGTTATTATTATTATTATTGGGCACATGCATTAGCTGCACCTGTGGCTGTAAGGAAATGTGGTGTACACAAGCAGTGTTAGGTCAGTCAGGCCAGTTGTATGTGTGCTGTAATGTGCAGACTAACGGTTTATACATTGTATTCAATGTGATGTACACAAGCAGTGTTAGGTCAGTCAGGCCAGTTGTATGTGTGCTGTCATGTGCTGTAACGGTTTATACATTGTATTCAATGTTATGTACACAAGCAGTGTTAGGTCAGTCAGGTCAGTTGTATGTGTGCTGTCATGTGCAGACTAACGGTTTATACATTGTATTCAATGTGATGTACACAAGCAGTGTTAGGTCAGTCAGGCCAGTTGTATGTGTGCTGTAATATGCAGACTAACGGTTTATACATTGTATTCAATGTGATGTACACAAGCAGTGTTAGGTCAGTCAGGCCAGTTGTATGTGTGCTGTAATATGCAGACTAACGGTTTATACATTGTATTCAATGTGATGTACACAAGCAGTGTTAGGTCAGTCAGGCCAGTTGTATGTGTGCTGTAATATGCAGACTAACGGTTTATACATGTACATTGTATTCAATGTGGTGTACACAAGCAGTGTTAGGTCAGTCAGGCCAGTTGTATGTGTGCTGTCATGTGCAGACTAACGGTTTATACATCATATTCACGGGGAACAAAGAAAACGTCTGTGGCACGCCTGAGGATCAGAACCCACACCCCTTCGTTATCAGTATGCTGCCCAACCACTGGAGCTCACGGAGCACTATGAAATGAAATAAAACAAAGTAAAATAAAATAAAATGAAGTAAAATAAAAATAAAATGAAATAAAATAAAATAAAATGAAATGAAATAAAATAAAATAAAATAAAATAAAATAAAATAAAACAAAGCAAAATAAAAAAATAATATAAAATAAAAGTAAAATAAAATAAAATAAAATATAATAAAACAAAGCAAAATAAAATAAAATAAAATAAAATAAAATGAAATAAAATAAAAGAAAAGAAAACAAAACAAAACCAAAAACTGAAATGAAATGTACTGAAAAATAAAACCAGATAAAATAAAACGAAAACAAAACAAAATGAAACAAACCAAACTAAACTAAAATAAAATTACACTAAAATCAAAATA
>JAPXFY010000016.1:83724375-83726875 GCA_030674185.1 Monoplex corrugatus
CATAATTATTCACCAAACCATGTGAGTACATTCAGTCTGACGTCAGTACATCCTGTAAATCTACATAATTATTCACCAAACCATGTGAGTACATTCAGTCTGACGTCAGTACATCCTGTAAATCTACATAATTATTCACCAAACCATGTGAGTACATTCAGTCTGACGTCAGTACATCCTTGTGAGTCTGCATATTTACCATGTGAGTACATTCAGTCTGACGTCAGTACATCCTGTAAGTCTACATATTTACCAAACCATGTAAGTACATTCAGTCTGGCGCTGGTACCTCCTTGTGAGTCAACATATTTACCAATCTCCCCAAGCAGAGAAAACCAGTAAACAGGAACAGGCCAGGGGGGGCACAGTCTTCATTTCTTTCGACTGGTTGGTTTGTTGGATGGTTGTTCCATCCACACCACCATTCATTTCCTGATTACACGTTTATTTATGTCATCTTGAAAAATGATTCCCAAAGGGAGAGAAAGGGAAATAAGTGATGTTGGTTTTAGCACAGTGTATTAATATTAATATTGAAATACACGTATCCGCTGTGTGGTGGTGAGGAAAGTGGGTCATCAGTCAGTGGGGAGGAAGGGGGGGGGGAAGATGAGTGAAAGAGGGAGGAGGGGGGATATCACACAGTTCATTTCGTGTCGTGCACCAACGTATACCCCCACATCACTGTGCAACCACTGTTTGTCTGCACAGCACACCCACTGTCTGCACAGCACACCCACTGTCTGCACAGCACACCCACTGTCTCCACAGCACACCCACTGTCTGCACAGCAAACTCCACTGTCTGCACAACACACCCACTGTCTGCACAACACACCCACTGTCTGCACAACACACCCACTGTCTGCACAGCACACCCACTGTCTGCACAACACACCCACTGTCTGCACAGCAAACCCATGTGTGCACAGTACACCCACTGTCTGCACAACACACCCACTGTTTGTCTGCACAACACACCCACTGTCTGCACAGCACACCCACTGATTGTCTGCACAACACATCCACTGCCTGCACAACACATCCACTGCCTGCACAACACCCACTGTCTGCACAGCACACCCACTGTCTGCACAACACATCCACTGTTTGTCTGCACAACACACCCCCTGTTTGTCTGCCACCCACTGTCTGCACAGTACACCCACTGTTTGTCTGCACAACACACCCACTGTTTGTCTGCCACCCACTGTCTGCACAGTACACCCATTGTTTGTCTGCACAACACACCACTGTTTGTCTGCCACCCACTGTCTGCACAGTACACCCACTGTTTGTCTACACAACACACCCACTGTTTGTCTGCACAACACTCCCACTGTTTGTCTGCCACCCACTGTCTACACAGTACACCCACTGTTTGTCTGCACAACACACCCACTGTTTGTCTGCCACCCACTGTCTGCAAAACACACCCACTGTTTGTCTACACAACACACCCACTGTTTGTCTGCCACCCACTGTCTGCACAGTACACCCACTGTTTGTCTGCCACCCACTGTCTGCACAACACACCCAATGTTTGTCTACACAACACACCCACTGTTTGTCTGCCACCCACTGTCTGCACAACACACCCACTGTTTGTCTGCCACCCACTGTCTGCACAACACACCCACTGTTTGTCTGCACACAACACACCCACTGTTTGTCTGCACAACACACCCACTGTTTGTCTGCCACCCACTGTCTGCACAGTACACCCACTGTTTGTCTACACAACACACCCACTGTTTGTCTACACAACACACCCACTGTTTGCCACTAACTGTCTGCACAGTACACCCACTGTTTGTCAGCCATCCACTGTCTGCACAACACACCCACTGTTTGTCTGCCACCCACTGTCTGCACAACCACACCACTGTTTGTCTGCCACCCACTGTCTGCACAGTACACCCACTGTCTGCACACTCCAACAACCCACTGTTTGTCTGCCACCCACTGTCTGCACAACACACCCACTGTTTGTCTGCAACCCACTGTCTACACAACCACCCACTGTCTGCACAGTACACCCACTGTTTGTCTGCCACCCACTGTCTGCACACACAACACACCCACTGTTTGTCTACGCAACACACCCACTGTTTGTCTGCCACCCACTGTCTGCACAACACCACCACTGTTTGTCTGCCACCCACTGTCTGCACAACACACCCACTGTTTGTCTACACAACACACCCACTGTTTGTCTGCCACCCACTGTCTGCACAACACACCCACTGTTTGTCTGCCACCCACTGTCTGCACAACACACCAGTGTTTGTCTACACCAACACACCCACTGTTGTCTGCCACCTACTGTCTGCACAACACACCCACTGTTTGTCTGCCACCCACTGTCTGCACAACACACCCACTGTTTGTCTACACAACACCCACTGGTTGTCTGCCACCCACTGTCTGCACAACACACCCACTGTTTGTCTACACAACACACCCACTGTTTGTCTGCCACCCACTGTTCACACAACATC
>JAPXFY010000016.1:83731875-83754375 GCA_030674185.1 Monoplex corrugatus
GGTATATGTGTGTGTGTATCATGTTTATGACTATAGTATATATGTGTGTGTATTATGTTTATGACTATAGGTATATGTGTGTGTGTATCATGTTTATGACTATAGGTATATGTGTGTGTGTATCATGTTTATGACTATAGGTATATGTGTGTGTGTATCATGTTTATGACTATAGGTATATATGTGTGTATAATGTTTATGACTATAGGTATATGTGTGTGTGTATCATGTTTATGACTATAGGTATATGTGTGTGTATCATGTTTATGACTATAGGTATATATGTGTGTGTATTATGTTTATGACTATAGGTATATGTGTGTGTGTATCATGTTTATGACTATAGGTATATGTGTGTGTGTATTATGTTTATGACTATAGGTATATGTGTGTGTATCATGTTTATGACTATAGGTATATATGTGTATGTATCATGTTTATGACTATAGGTATATGTGTGTGTGTGTATCATGTTTATGACTATAGGTATATATGTGTATGTATCATGTTTATGACTATAGGTATGTGTGTGTGTGTGTATCATGTTTATGACTATAGGTATATGTGTGTGTGTGTATCATGTTTATTACTATAGGTATATATGTGTGTGTATTATGTTTATGACTATAGGTATATGTGTGTGTGTATCATGTTTATGACTATAGGTATATGTGTGTGTGTGTGTATTATGTTTATGACTATAGGTATATGTATGTGTGTGTATTATGTTTATGACTATAGGTATATGTGTGTACGTGTGTATCATGTTTATGACTATAGGTATATGTGTGTGTGTATCATGTTTATGACTATAGGTATATGTATGTGTGTGTATCATGTTTATGACTATAGTTATATGTGTGTGTGTATCATGTTTATGACTATAGGTATATGTGTGTGTGTATCATGTTTATGACTATAGGTATATGTATGTGTGTGTATCATGTTTATGACTATAGGTATATGTGTGTGCATCATGTTTATGACTATAGGTATATGTGTGTGTGTATCATGTTTATGACTATAGGTATATGTGTGTATGTGTATCATGTCTATGACTATAGGTATGTGTGTATGTATTATGTTTATGACTATAGGTATATGTGTGTGTGTATCATGTTTATGACTATAGGTATATGTGTGTGTGTATCATGTTTATGACTATAGGTATATATGTGTGTGTATCATGTTTATGACTATTGGTATATGTGTGTGTGTATCATGTTTATGACTATAGGTATATGTATGTGTGTGTATCATGTTTATGACTATAGGTATATGTGTGTGTGTGTCATGTTTATGACTATAGGTATATGTGTGTGTGTGTCATGTTTATGACTATAGGTATATTTGTGTATCATGTTTATGACTATAGGTATATGTGTGTGTGTATCATGTTTATGACTATAGGTATATGTGTGTGTATCATGTTTATGACTATAGGTATATGTATGTGTGTGTATCATGTTTATGACTATAGGTATATGTGTGTGTGTGTATCATGTTTATAACTATAGGTATATATATGTGTGTGTCATGTTTATGACTATAGGTATATGTGTGTGTGTGTATCATGTTTATGACTATAGGTATATGTATGTGTGTGTGTCATGTTTATGACTATAGGGATATGTGTGTGTGTGTGTGTATCATGTTTATGACTATAGGTATATGTGTGTGTGTCATGTTTATGACTATAGGTATATGTGTGTGTGTGTATCATGTTTATGACTATAGGTATATATATATATGTGTGTGTGTGTGTATCATGTTTATGACTATAGGTATATATGTGTGTGTGTATCATGTTTATGACTATAGGTATATGTGTGTGTGTCATGTTTATGACTATAGGTATATGTGTGTGTGTTATGTCTATAGGTATATGTGTGTGTATCATGTTTATGACTATAGGTATATGTGTGTGTCATGTTTATGACTATAGGTATATATGTGTGTGTGTGTGTGTGTATCATGTTTATGACTATAGGTATATATGTGTGTGTGTGTGTGTGTATCATGTTTATGACTATAGGTATATGTGTGTATCATGTTTATGACTATAGGTATATATGTGTGTGTATCATGTTTATGACTATAGGTATATGTGTGTGTGTATCATGTTTATGACTATAGGTATATGTGTGTGTGTGTATCATGTTTATGACTATAGGTATATGTGTGTGTGTGTATCATGTTTATGACTATAGGTATATATGTGTGTGTGTATCATGTTTATGACTATAGGTATATATGTGTGTGTGTATCATGTTTATGACTATAGGTATATGTGTGTGTGTGTATTATGTTTATGACTATAGGTATATGTGTGTGTATCATGTTTATGACTATAGGTATATGTGTGTATGTGTGTCATGTTTATGACTATAGGTATATATGTGTATGTGTGTATTATGTTTATGACTATAGGTATATATGTGTGTGTATCATGTTTATGACTATAGGTATATGTGTGCGTGTATCATGTTTATGACTATAGGTATATATGTGTGTGTGTGTCATGTTTATGACTATAGGTATATATATATATATATATATATATATATATATATATATATATGTGTGTGTATTATGTTTATGACTATAGGTATATGTGTATGTGTATCATGTTTATGACTATAGGTATATGTGTGTGTGTGTGTGTTCATGTTTATGACTATAGGTATATGTGTGTGTGTTTGTATTATGTTTATGACTATAGGTATATATGTGTGTGTATTATGTTTATGACTATAGGTATATGTGTGTGTATCATGTTTATGACTATAGGTATATATGTGTGTGTATTATGTTTATGACTATAGGTATATATATGTGTGTGTATTATGTTTATGACTATAGGTATATATGTGTGTCATGTTTATGACTATAGGTATATATGTATGTGTATCATGTTTATGACTATAGGTATATGTGTGTGTGTATTATGTTTATGACTATAGGTATATGTGTGTGTATTATGTTTATGACTATAGGTATATGTGTGTGTATCATGTTTATGACTATAGGTATATATATGTGTGTGTATCATGTTTATGACTATAGGTATATGTGTGTGTGTATCATGTTGATGACTTTAGGTATATATGTGTATGTATCATGTTTATGACTATAGGTATATATGTGTATATATCACGTTTATGACTATAGGTATATGAGTATGTGTGTATTATGTTTATGACTATAGGTATATATGTGTATGTATCATGTTTATGACTATAGGTGTATATGTGTATGTATCATGTTTATGACTATAGGTATATATATGTGTGTGTATCATGTTTATGACTATAGGTGTATATGTGTATGTATCATGTTTTTGACTATAGGTATATATGTGTGTGTATCATGTTTATGACTATAGGTATATGTGTATGTGTGTATCATGTTACGTGTTGTACATATCACTGTCACATGCCGTGTCTTGTCAACATGCAACACACACACACTTCAAATACACTTTGGACATCAGAGCTGTATGAGTGTGATGTAATATCATCATGATGATTACTAAAAGATCAGAGTTATAAGAGTGATGTAATATCATCATGATGATTACTAAAAGATCAGAGTTATAAATGTGATGTAATATCATCATGATGATTACTAAAAGATCAGAGTTATATAAGTGATGTAATACCATCATGATGATTACTAAAAGATCAGAGTTATATGAGTGATGTAATATCATCATGATGATTACTAAAAGATCAGAGTTATAAGAGTGATGTAATATCATCATGATGATTACTAAAAGATCAGAGTTATAAGAGTGATGTAATATCATCATCATGATTACTAAAAGATCAGAGTTATATAAGTGTGATGTAATATCTTTATGATGATTACTAAAAGATCAGAGTTATAAGTGTGATGTAATATCTTCATGATTACTAAAAGGAGATCAGAGCTGTAAGAGTGATGTAATATCATCATGATGATTACTAAAAGATCAGAGTTATAAGAGTGTGATGTAATATCATCATGATGATTACTAAAAGATCAGAGTTATATAAGTGTGATGTAATATCATCATGATGATTACTAAAAGATCAGAGTTATAAGTGTGATGTAATATCATCATGATGATTACTAAAAGATCAGAGTTATATAAGTGTGATGTAATATCATCATGATGATTACTAAAAGATCAGAGTTATAAGTGTGATGTAATATCATCATGATGATTACTAAAAGATCAGAGCTGTAAGAGTGATGTAATATCATCATGATGATTACTAAAAGATCAGAGTTATAAGAGTGATGTAATATCATCATGATGATTACTAAAAGATCAGAGTTATAAGAGTGATGTAATATCATCATGATGATTACTAAAAGGTGATCAGAGTTATAAGAGTGATGTAATGTCATCATGATGATTACTATAAGGAGATCAGAGTTATAAGAGTGATGTAATATCATAATAATAATAATAATAATAATAATAATATATTTTATTTATATAGCGCAAAATCTTGATAAAATCAAATCTAAGCGCTGAGCGTATACATGCATACATACCTACATACATATGAGCGTATACATGCATACATACATGCATACATACTTACATACATAAATCTAAGCTGAGCGTATACATGCATACATACATACATACATAAATCTAAGCGTATACATACATACATACATACATACATACATACATACATACATACATACATACATACATACATACATACATACATACATACATACGTACGCACATGCATACATAATAATTACAATATTTATATAGCGCAAAATCTCGACAAAATCAAATCCAAGCGCCGAAAAGACACACACGCACGCACGCACGCACGCACGCACGCACGCACACACACGCACACACACACACACACACACACACACACACACACACACGCATGGCCACAAATGGGGAGAAAGAATAAAAGCAATAAAAGCAAGAATAAAACCAATGGAAAACCACAGAGAGCACATCATATACAATTATATATTAAAACAAAGTGATTCCCCTCCGAGCGGAGACAGGCTGCAGAGGGGGGGGGGGGGGGGTGAGTGAGGTTAGGATTTTATGCAGAGGAGAAAAGGTGAGTTTTGAGAGCGGACTTGAAGGAGGAGTAGGTTGCTGACAGACTGAGAGAGGAAGTTTGTTCCAGGAGAGTGGACCAGAAACAGAGAAGGCTCGTGGACCATAGGTATTGAGCTTAGTGCGTGGAAAGCGAAAAGTCAGAGGATCGGAGGCAGAGCGGAGGGTACGTGAGGGAACATAGATCTCAAGTAGGCTTGACAGGTAATCGGGGGCTGCGTTATTGAGGCTTTTGTAGCACATGGTGTCTAGTTTGTACTGTATGCGCTTTGATACAGGGAGCCAGTGAAGTTGTGCCAGGAGAGGAGATATGTGGTCAGCTTTTTTCTTTTTGAGTACAAGGCGTACAGCATTGTTTTGAATGCGCTGTAGGATGTGAATGGTGGAGGCAGGAAGACCAGACAGGAGTGAATTGCAATAGTCAATGCGAGACATTATGAAGGAGAGAACGAGTTTTGCAGTTGTTTCGACAAAGAGATACTTCCTGATCAGGCTTATACGATGGAGATGATAGTAGCAAGATCTGGCAGTTTGAGAAACAAAGTTGTTCATGGAGAGGGTAGAGTCAATGCAGACACCAAGGTTTTTTAGCTGAATCAGAAATTGGGACTGATGTGTTACATAATAGGAGAGAAAGAGGAGGCAGCTGGGAAAGTTTCTGACGGGTGCCAATGAGGATAGCTTCTGTCACTAAAAAATGATGATTACTAAAAGATCAGAGGATAGCTTCTGTCATGAGGATAGCTTCTGTCATGAGGATAGCTTCTGTCTAATCATGATGATTACTAAAAGATCAGAGGATAGCTTCTGTCATGAGGATAGCTTCTGTCTAATCATGATGATTACTAAAAGATCAGAGCTGTATGAGTGATGTAATATCATCATGATGATTACTAAAAGATCAGAGTTATAAGTGTGATGTAATATCATCATGATGATTACTAAAAGATCAGAGTTATAAGTGTGATGTAATATCATAATGATGATTACTAAAAGATCAGAGTTATATGAGTGATGTAATATCATCATGATGATTACTAAAAGATCAAGATATAAGTTGTGATGTAATATCATCATGGTATTTTTCTTTAAAAGTCAGAGTTTATAATGTGATGTAATAAAATCAACATGATGATTACTAAAAAGGAGATCAGAGTTATATGAGTGATGTAATTCATCATGATGATTACTAAGGAGATCAGAGTTATAAAAGTGATGATAATACAATCTGAGATTAAAAAAAAGTTCAGAGGTATATAAAGTTTTGTGAATATCAAATGATGATTTACTAAAGAGAAAAGGGAGTTATAAAGTGTGATGTAATATCATCAATGATGATTACTAAAAGATCAGAAGTTATATAAGAGTGATGTAATATCAGTCTATGATGATTACTAAAAGATCAGATAGTTATTAAGTGTATGTAATATATCATGATGATTACTAAAAGGAATCAGAGTTATATGAGTGTGATGTAATATCATCATGATGATTACTAAAAAGATCAGAGTTTATAAGAGTGATGTAATATCATCATGATGATTACTAAAAGAGATCAGAGCTGTAATGGTGTGATGTAATATCATCATGATGATTACTAAAAGAGATCAGAGTTATAAGAGTGATGTAATATCATCATGATGATTACTAAAAGAGATCAGAGTGTATAGGTGATGTAATATCATCATGATGATTACTAAAAGATCAGAGTTATATAAGAGTGATGTAATATCATCATGATGATTACTAAAAGAGATCAGAGTTATATGAGAGTGATATAATATTATTGTGCAAAAACTTAACCCTTTGACTCCCCGCACCCTATCCCACAACAACTGCAAAAACTTAACCCTTTGACTCCCTCACACTATCAACCAACTGCAAAAACTTAACCCTTTGACTCCCTCACCCTACCAACAAACTGCAAAAACTTAACCCTCTGACTCCTGCGCCTATCCACAAACTGCAAAAACTTAACCCTTTGACTCCCTCACCTTGTCCACCAGCTTTCTGCCATCAGAGACACATGAGAATAGAATGAGAATATCTAATTAACGAAACGAGACAGGCGCTTTTTCGGCCTACTGGTCTTTGCCATTCGCGCGCGCGCAGCACACACACACACACACCACACACACCAAACACACATACACACACACACACAACACACACACACACACACACCACACACAGACACACATACACACACACACACACACCACACACACACACCACACCACACACAACACACACACACACACACACACACACACACCAACACACACACACACAAGAAGACAGCAAAGAAATAAAATCACTTGATTTAGCACTAAAGCAACAGATCGGTCAACTTTTCTTAATTAAGCCTCGTTCTGCTGGAGAAGAAAAGCTCTGTAGTTATGTCGATAAAAATGATAAGTTTAATTACGTTTTGCATGGACCATAATTGTTGATATCTCATGTTACTTTGTTTTATTTCATTTTAATCTGGTTTAGCGCCACAGCAGCAGATTAGTCAACTTCTCTGATGTTTCACTGACCTGGCCTGTGTTGTCCACATGTTGAAGTACGTTTTACAATGACATTGCTTGTTGATATTTCATGTTGTTTTCTTTTTATTTCATTTCAGTTCAGTTCTGTTCGGTTCGGTTTTATTTGATTTTACTTTTATCTTATTTAATTCATTTCATTTCGGTGTATTATAGTTTGATTTTATTTTGTTTCAATTTTAATATTTTATTTTATTTCATTTTATTCTATTTCACTAGTATCATTATTACTATTGCAAATATTATAGTCACTGTTGTAGGCATCATTATCATCATCATTGCTATTGTCGTCATTTGATGACGATAACGTAGCCTGTCGTCTTGATGCTTATTTAGTTCTATCGTCATCGCTATCTGACATAAATTACCACCACGAGTCATGCTGTAATCATAAACTATTTGACATAAATTACCACCACGAGTCATGCTGTAATCATAAACTGACATAAACCACCACGAGTCATACTGTAATCATAAACTATCTACAAAACCACACGAGTCATACTGTAATCATAACTATCTGACATAACCACCACGAGTCATACTGTAATCATAAACTATCTGATATAAACCACCACGAGTCATGCTGTAATCATAAACTATCTGACATAAACCACCACGAGTCATACTGTAATCATAAACTATCTGACATAAATTACCACGAGTCATACTGTAATCATAAACTATCTGATATAAACCACCACGAGTCATCTGTAATCATAAACTATCGATATAAACCACCACGAGTCATACTGTAATCATAAACTATCTGACATAAACCACCACGAGTCATACTGTAATCATAAACTATCTGACATAAACCACCACGAGTCATGCTGTAATCATAAACTATCTGACATAAATTACCACGAGTCATGCTGTAATCATAAACTATCTGACATAAATTACCACGAGTCATACTGTAATCATAAACTATCTGACATAAATTACCACGAGTCATGCTGTAATCATAAACTATCTGACACAAACCACCACGAGTCATACTGTAATCATAAACTATCTGACATAAACCACCACGAGTCATGCTGTAATCATAAACTATCTGACACAAACCACCACGAGTCATACTGTAATCATAAACTATCTGACATAAACCACCACGAGTCATGCTGTAATCATAAACTATCTGACATAAACCACCACGAGTCATAGCTGTAATCATAAACTATCTGACATAAATTACCACGAGTCATGCTGTAATCATAAACTATCTGACATAAATTACCACGAGTCATACTGTAATCATAAACTATCTGACATAAATTACCACGAGTCATACTGTAATCATAAACTATCTGAATAAATCACCACGAGTCATACTGTAATCATAAACTATCTGATATAAACCACCACGAGTCATACTGTAATCATAAACTATCTGACATAAATTACCACGAGTCATGCTGTAATCATAAACTATCTGACATAAATTACACGAGTCATGCTGTAATCATAAACTATCTGACATAAATTACCACGAGTCATACTGTAATCATAAACTGCTTTAGACTGTTCAACGCTGAACATTAAATGACGATTGCTTTTTGGTATGATCCAACAAATAATGAAAATACGACACTGAAGTCTATTAGAGTCGGGTACCACTTTGAATTCCACAAAACAACAACAACAACAACAACAACAACAGCAAAAACAAGAAGAAGAAGAACAGCAAAAACAACAATAACAATAATGTAATAGTGATGACTGATAACGACGACAACAAGAACAACGATGATGATGATGATACTACTACTACTGCCAACAACAACAACAATAATAATAATAATGATAATAATAATAATAATAATAAAACAATAATAATAAATAATAATAATAATAATAATAACAATGATGATAATAATAATAACAATAATAATGATGATGATAATAAAATTAATGTTAACAATGATACTGATAATAATAATAATAATAATAATAATAATAATAATGATAATGATAATAATAATAATAATAATAATAATAATGATAATAATAATAATAATAATAATAATAATAATAATAATAATAATAATAATAATAAAGGCTGCATAATCTGTAACAGATTACAATTTTTTTATACTTAAAATCAAAACCACAGACATGTTTCTTACCACACACACACACACACACACACACACACACACACGCACGCACGCACGCACGCACACACACACATACAATCCCTTTCACTCATTACTAAGCACATCAGCAGGAAACTCAGCAAAGAAGGCTTGCGCGCACATTGAATAAAAAGAAAGAAGAAAATTGAAGAAGAAAGTGGAAATGTTTAACAACAACCGTCCTGTCCTCACAACACACTGAAGACAAGCAACAAGACATGACGAGCAAGGTTACCACCAAAACCACCACAACATATCGATAAAAAACACACTCAAAGAAATAGACAGAGACAGAGAGAGGGGGGGAGGGAAGGAAAGAGAGAGAGAGAGATAGAGAGAGAGAGAGAGAGAGAGAGAGAGAGAGAGAGAGAGAGAGAGAGAGAGAGAGAGATCAGATATAAAAAAATAATACATTTGTTTCCCCCGATTAATCATTCATCGTTTTCAGCAAAGCGCGCTGTCGCGAAGAAGACGCCGACTTTCAGAAGGAATTATACAGATATTATTTTTGTCATTTTAACCCCGTTAGGCTTGATTCTTCTGTACATTTATTACATTTTATGTCTATATTTTTTATTCTGTTTTATTTTTATTCGTTTCGTTGAATTTTATCGGTTCTTTCTTGAAAATGCCGTTCATGTCTCAAACAATGTGCGTCAATGTCTCTTAGTTTGAAGTCAGTTTCAATGTTGATTTGGTCTACAATGTGTTGTAAACTTGCACAGCATTTTATATGTACTTCACACCAATGTTGATTTGGTGTACAATGTGTTGTAAACTTGCACAGCATTTTATATGTACTTCACACCAATGTTGATTTGGTGTACAATGTGTTGTAAACTTGCACAGCATTTTATATGTACTTCACACCAATGTTGATTTGGTGTACAATGTGTTGTAAACTTGCACAGCATTTTATATGTACTTCACACCAATGTTGATTTGGTGTACAATGTGTTGTAAACTTGCACAGCATTCTATATGTACTTCACACCAATGTTGATTTGGTGTACAATGTGTTGTAAGTTTGCACAGCATTTTATATGTACTTCACACCATGTTGATTTGGTGTACAATGTGTTGTAAACTTGCACAGCATTCTATATGTACTTCACACCAATGTTGATTTGGTGTACAATGTGTTGTAAACTTGCACAGCATTTTATATGTACTTCACACCAATGTTGATTTGGTCTACAATGTGTTGTAAACTTGCACAGCATTCTATATGTACTTCACACCAATGTTGATTTGGTGTACAATGTGTTGTAAACTTGCACAGCATTTTATATGTACTTCACACCAATGTTGATTTGGTGTACAATGTGTTGTAAACTTACACAGCATTTTATATGTACTTCACACCAATGTTGATTTGGTGTACAATGTGTTGTAAACTTGCACAGCATTTTATATGTACTTCACACCAATGTTGATTTGGTGTACAATGTGTTGTAAACTTGCACAGCATTCTATATGTACTTCACACCAATGTTGATTTGGTGTACAATGTGTTGTAAACTTACACAGCATTTTATATGTACTTCACACCATGTTGATTTGGTGTACAATGTGTTGTAGTTTGCACAGCATTTTATATGTACTTCACACCAATGTTGATTTGGTGTACAATGTGTTGTAAACTTGCACAGCATTTTATATGTACTTCACACCAATGTTGATTTGGTGTACAATGTGTTGTAGTTTGCACAGCATTTTATATGTACTTCACACCAATGTTGATTTGGTGTACAATGTGTTGTAAACTTGCACAGCATTTTATATGTACTTCACACCAATGTTGATTTGGTGTACAATGTGTTGTAAGTTTGCACAGCATTTTATATGTACTTCACACCAATGTTGATTTGGTGTACAATGTGTTGTAAACTTGCACAGCATTCTATATGTACTTCACACCAATGTTGATTTGGTCTACAATGTGTTGTAAACTTGCACAGCATTTTATATGTACTTCACACCAATGTTGATTTGGTGTACAATGTGTTGTAAGTTTGCACAGCATTTTATATGTACTTCACACCATGTTGATTTGGTGTACAATGTGTTGTAAACTTGCACAGCATTCTATATGTACTTCACACCAATGTTGATTTGGTGTACAATGTGTTGTAAGTTTGCACAGCATTCTATATGCACTTCACACCAATGTTGATTTGGTGTACAATGTGTTGTAAACTTGCACAGCATTTTATATGTACTTCACACCAATGTTGATTTGGTGTACAATGTGTTGTAAACTTGCACAGCATTTTATATGTACTTCACACCATGTTGATTTGTGACAATGTGTTGTAAACTTCACAGCATTTATATGTACTTCACACAATGTTGATTTGGTCTACAATGTGTTGTAACTTGCACAGCATTTTATATGTACTTCACACCAATGTTGATTTGGTGTACAATGTGTTGTAAACTTGCACAGCATTTATATGTACTTCACACCAATGTTGATTTGGTGTACAATGTGTTGTAATTTGCACAGCATTTTATATGTACTTCACACCAATGTTGATTTGGTGTACAATGTGTTGTAAAGTTGCACAGCATTTTATATGTACTTCACACCAATGTTGATTTGGTGTACAATGTTTGTAAACTTGCACAGCATTTATATTACTTCACACCAATGTTGATTTGGTGTACAATGTGTTGTAAACTTGCACAGCATTTTATATGTACTTCACACCAATGTTGATTTGGTGTACAATGTGTTGTAAATTTGCACAGCATTCTATATGTACTTCACACCATGTTGATTTGGTGTACAATGTGTTGTAAACTTGCACAGCATTTATATGTACTTCACACATGTTGATTTGGTGTACAATGTGTTGTAACTTCACAGCATTTTTATGTACTTCACACCATTTGATTGGTGTACAATTGTTGTAATTGCACAGCATTTTATATGTACTTCACACCATGTTGATTTGGTGTACAATGTGTTGTAAACTTGCACAGCATTTATAGTACTTCACACCAATGTTGATTTGGTGTACAATGTGTTGTAAACTTGCACAGCATTTTATATGTACTTCACACCAATGTTGATTTGGTGTACAATGTGTTGTAAACTTGCACAGCATTTATATGTACTTCACACCAATGTTGATTTGGTGTACAATGTGTTGTAAACTTCACAGCATTTATATGTACTTCACACCATGTGATTTGGTTACAATGTTTGTAACTTGCACAGCATTTATATGTACTTCACACCAATGTTGATTTGTGTACATGTTGTAAATTGCACAGCTTTTATAGTACTTCACACCATGTTGATTGTACAGTGTTTAATTCACAGCATTAATGTCTTCCCCAATGTGATTGTGTAAATTTAATTAAAATATGTTTACTTTATTTGTGTACAAGTGTTGTAAACTGCACAGCATTTTATATGTACTTCACACCAATGTGATTGGTGACAATGTGTTGTAAGTTGCACAGCATTTATATGTTTCACACCAATGTTGATTTGGTGTACAATGTTTGTAAACTTCACCATTTTATGTACTTCACACCAATGTTGATTGGTTACAATGTGTTGTAAGTTTGCACAGCATTTTATATGTACTTCACACCAATGTTGATTTGGTGTACAATGTGTTGTAAACTTGCACAGCATTCTATATGTACTTCACACAATGTTGATTGGTGTACAATGTGTTGTAAACTTCACAGCATTTTATATGTACTTCACACCAATGTTGATTTGGTGTACAATGTGTTGTAATTGCACAGCATTTATGTACTTCACACCATGTTGATTTGGTGTACAATGTGTTGTAAACTTGCACAGCATTATATGTACTTCACACCAATGTTGATTTGGTGTACAATGTGTTGTAAGTTGCACAGCATTTTATATGACTTCACACCAATGTTGATTTGGTGTACAATGTGTTGTAAATTGCACAGCATTTATATGTACTTCACACCAATGTTGATTTGGTGTACAATGTGTTGTAAACTTGCACAGCATTTTATATGTACTTCACACCAATGTTGATTTGGTGTACAATGTGTTGTAATTGCACAGCATTTATATGTACTTCACACCAATGTTGATTTGGTGTACAATGTGTTGTAAACTTGCACAGCATTTTATATGTACTTCACACCAATGTTGATTTGGTGTACAATGTGTTGTAATTGCACAGCATTTTATATGTACTTCACACCATGTTGATTTGGTGTACAATGTGTTGTAAACTTGCACAGCATTCTATATGTACTTCACACCAATGTGATTTGGTGTACAATGTGTTGTAAGTTTGCACAGCATTTATATGTACTTCACACCAATGTTGATTTGGTGTACAATGTGTTGTAAACTTGCACAGCATTTTATATGTACTTCACACCAATGTTGATTTGGTGTACAATGTGTTGTAAACTTGCACAGCATTTTATATGTACTTCACACCAATGTTGATTTGGTGTACAATGTGTTGTAAACTTGCACAGCATTTTATATGTACTTCACACCAATGTTGATTTGGTGTACAATGTTTGTAAACTTGCACAGCATTTATATGTACTTCACACCAATGTTGATTTGGTCTACAATGTGTTGTAAATTGCACAGATTTTATATGTATCACACAATGTTGATTTGTGTCATGTGTTGTAATTGCACAGCATTATAGTACTTCACACCAATTTATTGTGTACAATGGTTGTATTTGCACAGCATTTATATTACTCACACATGTGATTGTGTACAAGTGTGTAAACTTGCACAGCATTTTATATGTACTTCACACCAATGTTGATTTGGTGTACAATTGTTGTATTGCACAGCATTTTATATGTACTTCACACCAATGTTGATTTGGTGTACAATGTGTTGTAAACTTGCACAGCATTTATAGTACTTCACACCATGTTGATTTGGTGTACAATGTGTTGTAACTTGCACAGCATTCTATATGTACTTCACACCAATGTTGATTTGGTTACAATGTGTTGTAAACTTGCACAGCATTTTATATGTACTTCACACCAATGTTATTGGTGTACAATGTGTTGTAAACTTGCACAGCATTTTATATGTACTTCACACCAATGTTGATTTGGTGTACAATGTGTTGTAAGTTTGCACAGCATTTATTGTACTTCACACCAATGTTGATTTGTTGTACAATGTGTTGTAATTGCACAGCATTTTATATGTACTTCACACCAATGTTGATTTGGTGTACAATGTGTTGTAACTTGCACAGCATTTATATGTACTTCACACCAATGTTGATTTGGTTACAATGTGTTGTAAACTTGCACACATTTTATATGTACTTCACACCAATGTTGATTTGGTGTACAATGTGTTGTAAACTTGCACAGCATTTATATGTACTTCACACCAATGTTGATTTGGTGTACAATGTGTTGTAAACTTGCACAGCATTTTATATGTACTTCACACCATGTTGATTTGGTGTACAATGTGTTGTAAGTTTGCACAGCATTTATATGTACTTCACACCATGTTGATTTGGTGTACAATGTGTTGTAAGTTTGCACAGCATTTTATATGTACTTCACACCAATGTTGATTTGGTGTACAATGTGTTGTAAACTTGCACAGCATTTTATATGTACTTCACACCAATGTTGATTTGGTGTACAATGTGTTGTAAACTTGCACAGCATTTTATATGTACTTCACACCAATGTTGATTTGGTGTACAATGTGTTGTAAACTTGCACAGCATTCTATATGTACTTCACACCATGTTGATTTGGTGTACATGTGTTGTAACTTGCACAGCATTTTATATGTACTTCACACCATGTTGATTTGGTTACAATGTGTGTAATTGCACAGCATTTTATATGTACTTCACACCAATGTTGATTTGGTGTACAATGTGTTGTAAACTTGCACAGCATTTATATGTACTTCACACCATGTTGATTTGGTGTACAATGTGTTGTAATTGCACAGCATTTTATATGTACTTCACACCAATGTTGATTTGGTGTACAATGTGTTGTAACTTGCACAGCATTTATATGTACTTCACACCAATGTTGATTTGGTGTACAATGTTTGTAAACTTGCACAGCATTTATATGTACTTCACACAATGTTGATTTGGTGTACAATGTGTTGTAAGTTTGCACAGCATTTTATATGTACTTCACACCAATGTTGATTTGGTGTACAATGTGTTGTAAAGTTACACAGCATTTATATGTACTTCACACCAATGTTGATTTGGTGTACAATGTGTTGTAATTGCACAGCATTCTATATGTACTTCACACCAATGTTGATTTGGTGTACAATGTGTTGTAAACTTCACAGCATTTATATGTACTTCACACCAATGTTGATTTGGTGTACAATGTGTTGTAAACTTGCACAGCATTTTATATGTACTTCACACCATGTTGATTTGGTTACAATGTGTTGTAAACTTGCACAGCATTTTATATGTACTTCACACCATGTTGATTTGGTGTACAATGTGTTGTAAACTTGCACAGCATTTATATGTACTTCACACCAATGTTGATTTGGTGTACAATGTGTTGTAAGTTTGCACAGCATTTTATATGTACTTCACACCAATGTTGATTTGGTGTACAATGTGTTGTAAGTTTGCACAGCATTTTATATGTACTTCACACCAATGTTGATTTGGTGTACAATGTGTTGTAAACTTGCACAGCATTCTATATGTACTTCACACCAATGTTGATTTGGTGTACAATGTGTTGTAAACTTGCACAGCATTTTATATGCTACTTCACACCAATGGCCAAATAGTAAGTTTAAAACCACAAAGAAAGACAACTACAGAAAAAACAAACAAAACCAAAACATCATTACTATCAACAAAATGCACCCTCCCTCTCCCCTCAAAATGTACAAATAAAATGAATGAATAAATAAATAAATAAAAATATGTTTTATTTTCTATTTTAGATACAAGATACAAGATACAAGATAGAATTTTATTTAGCCCAGAACATCACAATGGGAAATTGTTTTGGCATTCGCATTAAAATACATACAGGAACAAGAACGCATAAACAAATGTACACACATGCTCTTACTCTCTCTCACTCTCTCCCTCACCCCTCTCCCACCCTCTCCCTCCCTTCATCTCTCTCCCCCTCCCTCTTTGTCGAATACAGTATCAAAGATAATGACTAATTCTAAAAATGTACGGTTAAAAAAGCACATCATAAGAGTAAGATGCCTTGGTCAGGACTTTTAACAATGGACAAAAAGGGCAATACTCATTGAAAAACAACATTGGTAGGTATAGAAAAATTTGTTTAAAGATGCAACGCGATATGCACATTAAAATCAAAATGAGTTAAATACAATAAAATGAGTATGTAGACTAAGAGGACAAGGTTCAACTTTTGAAGTCAGCTGACAGAAACACATGTACAAACAACCGATTACAAAATGTCACATTCTCGGGTAAGAAGGATCACAGTGTCATGACGGAAATTGCCACATACACACTCATACGCACGCGGCCGACCCCCTCCCCCCCCCCCCCCACACACACACACGCCTGCACGTTCTTATTCTTTTTTCGTGTTATTTTTCTGGTTATTTTTTCATTATTATTATTATTATTATTAATATATTACATTATTATAGTATTATTTTATTATCAGTATTATTCTTATTATCAGTATTATTATTATCATTTATTTGTTTGTTGGTTTATGTATTTGTTTATTTTATTTACTACCACCACCACAACTACTACTATCATATCATCTGAATGAGTGTTTCTAGCACAGCATTCTATGTGTTCCTTCGTTCGTTCCTTGATTTAACGTCTTTTCACTATGAGTGACAGTTAGACGGGAACAAATGGCACGGAGGATGAAATTAGGGGGGACGGGGGACGGGGAGGGGAGGGGACAGAGGGGAACAGAGTAGGAGACGGAAAAAAATTAAAAGGAAGCGGCAAGGTCTTAAGTAAAAGGATATGGATGAACAGAGAAATGAAACTACAACAACGCTAACATCAATAACAACGCTAACATCAATAATAACAATACCGCTAACATCAATAACAACGCTAACATCAATAACAACGCAAACATCAATAACAACGCTAACATCAATAACAACGCTAACATCAATAATGTAAAAAAAAAAAGTCATAAAAACAAAACAAAAAAATGATAATAATTAGAATAATAACCTTAAAGTAAGCATTAACAGGACTGTGAACCAATGATTCTGAAATCTTAACTAACAGAACTTGATCTATACTCTTTAAAATGCTTTTCAAGATAGTTTCCTTGTGTAAACATCTTTGGTAAAAAGGAACGAAGCTTTCTGCAGTAAAACAAACAGTGATACAATGTGAATTGTTCACCGCAATTACACAAAATGTTTTTGCAATATTTTGTTTCCAAAGTGTTCAGTTGAATACGAAAATATGTGGTAACAATTAATCTCAAATGATATAATGAAAGGGAAACTGCAATTTTTTTTACAGATATTTTGAACTGAAAGTTTGATTCTTTTTTGAGATACAATTTTTGTATTTAAATGTTCATGAAATCGAATCCATGATGCTAATTCTAGCGAGTTGTAAGCTTCTTTTACTGAGGTGTTAACATGTAATTCTATGGAATTTTCAGAATGGAGTGCAACCGGATTTAGCTGCTCTGTCAACTACGTTGTTGCCGTGAAGACCAACTGAGAAGGCACCCAGCATAAACTGATTTCCGAGCCATTTATCTTTAAACAGTGTATTAGATGATTTGCCTCAATACTTAAATCAGGTCTTGTGTCTGTATCAAAAGACTGTAAGGCATATAATACAGATTTTGAATCAACAAAGAGAACTACTTTGAAAGGCACAGGCCGAAAGGCTTATTAAATAATGCAACGCTTGAACAACAGCGACCAGTTCTGCTGTATATATAGATACATTTGCCCCAATGAAAAAAGACTTTTTAATGTTCAATTTTGGAACATAAAACGCTGCTCCAGCGCTCTGATTTGCTAAGACTGACCCATCAGTAAAAATGTGGAGGTGGGTACGGTACTTTTCATCGATGTGTTCACAAGCTGTGGATAGCGTAATGTTGACATTATCATCTTTTTTAACGTCTGCATAATCGAGATCAAACGTGGCCTTTAGCATTTCCCATGTAGGGATAGGCGTTAACGTTGGTTTTCTCGGCTATTTCAACCATAGTTATGCTGGATTGTTTGATCAGGTCAGATATGTAAGTTGCGGTTGTAATTTGTGATGAAATGTTTTTTGCTCCTTTTGGGAAGTCAATATCAGACCTGATTTTAATTTCTTATGCTCACAAAATTATCCGCTTGTGAAGTAGTTCTAATTGCAAACTTTGCTATAGCTACTCACGATGGTTGTTTAGAGGTAGAATTCCAGCAGCTTTGTACGTTTCCAGAGTGAAGCATGAGTTGGTACACCTAATGCAATTTTAAGACTTTTGCAGTCCAAGCTTGAATCTTTTTTATTAAATATTTAGGTGCATTGAAAAACAAACTTCTTGTGCGTAGGATAATTTAGACCTGACAGCGCTGTTGACAGATGAATCAGTATATTTGTATCCATTCCCCAGGGTAATTTGCTTATTATTTTTAGAAAGTTTAAGGGTTTTCGCGCTTTTGTTAAAATATAATCAATGTGGACATTCCAGCTTAATTTCGACGTGATGTAAACTCCCAGAAATTTTACGACCTGTTTGTAATTTAACACTTCACCAAGTAATTTGAAAGTAGGCAAGTTATTTGAGTTACCACCAGGATCAAACAGCATCATGTTAGTTTTTTCTGCTGACTATGACAGACCATTTTCTAACATTGGTTTCCAAGATTATCAAGATCATTTCATACAACTTCCTGATGTAATTCCGCGTTCTCTGTGGAGTTGTCTTTTTTAAAGTGATATTCATCCAAGTGCGTATGTCATCAGAATACTGTACTAAAACAACATTCTGTGTGTGTGTGCGTGCGTGCGTGCGCATTGCTTGTGTGTTTGTGAATACTTTTATCCATTTAAACATCATCTGACAAGTTTCTACCGTGGTTCCTATCGCTACGATTGGTAATACTGACCTAGTACTACTTGACCTAGTACAATAAAACCTTAATATTGACCTAAATTAGTACTACAAACTTACTATATACTACATACAAATACTGACCTAGTACTACAATACCTAAATACTGTACCTACAGGTACTGCTACAAATACCTAATACTGACCTAGTACTACGATTGGTAATACTGTACACACATATATACTAGCACAATACCTAATACTGACCTAGTACTACAATACCTAATACTGACCTAGTACTACAATACCTAATACTGACCTAGCACTACAATACCTAATACTGACCTAGTACTACAATACCTAATACTGACCCTAGACTAGTACAATACCTAATACTGACCTAGCACTAACAATACACTACATACTTGACCTAGTACTAACAATACCTAACTACTGACCTAGTACTACAACTAATACCATACATATACTGTTACAAAACAGTTTACCAACATTACACAACAATTTTACATGTTACAAAACAGTTTACCACATACACACATGTTACAAAACACAGTTTACCACATACACACATGTTACATGTTACAAAACAGTTTTACCACAATACACACATGTTACATGTTACAAAACAGTTTACCACATACACACATGTTTACAAAACAAAAGTTTACCACATACACACATGTTACATGTTACAAAACAGTTTACCACATACACACACATGTTAAAATTTTTACACAAACAGTTTTACACATTAAAAACACCATGTTCACATGTTACAAAACACAGTTTACCACATACACACATGTTACATGTTACAAAACAGTTTACCACATACACACATGTTACATGTTACAAAACAGTTTACCACATACACACATGTTACATGTTACAAAACAGTTTACCACATACACACAATGTTACAAAAACAGTTTTACCACATACATACATGTTACATGTTACAAAACAGTTTACCACATACACACAGCCAATCGATAAAACATACCAAAACGAATGTTCAACATCAGCATCACACACACATTCATACACTTACACAAGTGAATTTACACAACAGAACAATTCAGGCAAGAGTGGGAACAAGTTATTCTACTTCACGACGTCTTGATTTGGGAATTCCTCAAGGTTCAGTGATAGCACCTATTTTATTTAATATCCTTATACAGGATCTTCCTAAAGCACTCTCAAATCATGTTGTTTTGGTACAGTACGCTGATGATATATGTATTTGGATGAATATTACTTTAAAAAAGACAACTCCCCAGAGAAGCACGAGAATTACATCAGGAAGTTGTATCAATCTGATCTAGATAGTCTTGGAAACTAAATGTTAGAAAATGGTCTGTCGTTGTCAACAGAAAAAACTAACATGATGCTATTTAATCCTGGTGGTACTTTAAGTAACTTGCCAACTTTCAGACTGCATGGTGAAGTGTTACATTACAAACAGGTTGTAACATTTCTGGGAGTCTTTATAACATCGAAATTAAACTGGAATGTCCATTTTGATTATATTTTAACAAAAGCAAGAAAAGCCTTAAATTTTCTAAAGATAATATGCAGATTACCCTGGGGAATGGATACAAACATACTACTTCATCTGTCAACAGCACTTGTAAGATCCAAATTATCCTTATGCGCAAGAAGTGTTTTTCAGTGCACCCAAATATTTACTAAAGAACATTCAAAGTTTAGACTGCAAAAGTCTTAAAATTGCACTAGGTGTACCAGCCCATGCTTCAAATCTGGAAACGTATAAAGTTGCTGGTATTCTGTCTCTGAACAACTATCGTATGCTAGCGACAGCAAAGTTTGCCGTTAGAACTACTTCACAAACGGACAGTTTTGTGAGCAAGGAAATTAAAATCAGGTCTGATGTTGACTTTCCAAAACGAGCAAGCAACATTTTCATGTTGCAACTTATATATCTGACTGTCAAACAGTCTAACATAAATCTGGATGAAATAGCTGAGACACCATCCACAACACCATCCCTACATGGGAAATGCTTAGAGCTACTTTTGATATTGATTATACAGATGCTAAGAAATATGAAAACATCAACATGTCGATATGCACAGCAAGGGAACACATCGATGAAAAATACCGTACCCACCTCCATATTTTTACCGATGGATCAGTCTTAGAAAATAAATCTGCTGGAGCAGCATTTTATATCCCAAAATTTAAAATACAAAAGTCATTTTTCATTGGGCCAAATATATCTATATTTACAGCGGAATTAGTCGCTATCATACAAGCGTTGCATTATCTATTAAACCTTAAACCTGTATATTTCAAAGTAGTTCTCTTTGTTGATTCAAAATCTGTATTATATGCCTTACAGTCTTTTGATACAGACACAAGACCTGATCTAATTACTGAGGCTAATCATCTTATACATCGTTTAAGGATAAAAGGTACAGATATCAGTTTATGCTGGGTGCCTTCTCATGTTGGTCTTCACGGCAACGAAGTAGTTGACAGAGCAGCTAAGCAAGGTGCGCACAAGTCTGATAATACTGTAGAATTACGTATTAATACTTCCGTAAAAGAAGTTTGCAGCTTGCTAGAATCAGCCTCATGGATTCGTTTTCATGATCATTTCAATGAAAATTTGTGAC
>JAPXFY010000016.1:83776875-83809375 GCA_030674185.1 Monoplex corrugatus
CAGTTCTAGTCTGTTATCAGTTCTATTCTATCAGTTCTATTCTGTCTACAGTTCTATTTGTCTATCATTCTATTCTGTCTATCAGTTCTAGTCTGTCTATCAGTTCTATTCTGTCTATCAGTTCTATTCTTGTCTATTCAGTTCTATTCTATCAGTTCTACTCTGTCTATCAATTCTATTCTGTCTATCAGTTCTAGTCTGTCTATCAGTTCTATTTGTCTATCAGTTCTATTCTGTCTATCAGTTTATTCTATCGTTCTAGTCTGTCTATCAGTTCTATTCTGTCTATCAGTTCTAGTCTGTCTATCAGTTCTATTCTACCAGTTCTATCTGTCTATCAATTCTATTCTGTCTTCAGTTCTATTCTGTCTTCAGTTCTATTTGTCTATCGTTTATTTGTCTATCAGTTCTAGTCTGTCTATCATTCTATTCTGTCTATCAATTCTATTCTGTCTATCAGTTCTATTCTATCTATCAGGTCCCAGCTATTTGTTGATTTACTTTTTCCCATCTAGTCCTGGTTGTTCATCTCAAGACGGTTAATACAAACATGGTTTTCTGTTTGTTTTGTCTTTTGTTTTCTTTCTTTGCTTCGTTTTCTTTCCTTTGTTTTTTGTTTTGTTTTGTTTTTTGTTTTGCTTTTTGTTTTCTTTCTTTGCTTCGTTTTCTTTCCTTTGTTTTTTGTTTTGTTTTGTTTTTTGTTTTGCTTTTTGTTTTCTTTCTTTGCTTCGTTTTCTTTCCTTTGTTTTTTGTTTTGTTTTGTTTTGTTTTGTTTTGTATGTGTGTGTTTTTTGTTTGTTTTGTTTTGTTTTTTGTTTTGTGTGTGTTGTTGTTCTATTATCAGTTCCATCGAACGTGAGGATAATAAGTATGTTTCTTTCTTTCATTGTTTCATTTTTTTTTCTTTGCTGTTTCGTTTTCTACGCTAATTCGGTGACCAAAGAGTCGGCAGAATTGTTCACAATGATGTCATCTGTGATGATGCAGAACGAGATGATGATGATAACAGGATACTATGGACTTCCATCAGGGACTGGTCACAATGCTGTATCTATGATAATGATGATGTGATACAACAGGATACTATGGACTTCCATCAGGGACTAAGGTTAGGATCCACGTGTGACAGGACTGTATTCTATGTTCCCTGTAATAACCTATCTTGACGTCCTATGTTCCCTGTAACAATCTATATTGACGTCCTATTTTCCCTGTAATAACCTATCTTGACGTCCTATGTTCCCTGTAACAATCTATATTGACGTCCTATTTTCCCTGTAATAATCTATCTTGACGTCCTATGTTCCCTGTAACAATCTATATTGACGTCCTATTTTCCCTGTAATAATCTATCTTGACGTCCTATGTTCCCTGTAACAATCTATCTTGACGTCCTATGTTCCCTGTAACAATCTATATTGACGTCCTATTTTCCCTGTAATAATCTATCTTGACGTCCTATGTTCCCTGTAACAATCTATATTGACGTCCTATGTTCCATGTAATAATCTATCTTGACGTCCTATGTTCCCTGTAATAATCTATCTTGACGTCCTATGTTCCCTGTAACAATCTATATTGACGTCCTATGTTCCCTGTAATAATCTATCTTGACGTCCTATGTTCCCTGTAACAATCTATCTTGACGTCCTATGTTCCCTGTAATAATCTATATTGACGTCCTATTTTCCCTGTAATAATCTATCTTGACGTCCTATGTTCCCTGTAATAATCTATCTTGACGTCCTATGTTCCCTGTAATAATCTATCTTGACGTCCTATGTTCCCTGTAACAATCTATCTTGACGTCCTATGTTCCCTGTAACAATCTATATTGACGTCCTATTTTCCCTGTAATAATCTATCTTGACGTCCTATGTTCCCTGTAATAATCTATCTTGACGTCCTATGTTCCCTGTAATAATCTATCTTGACGTCCGCCACGCATGAGAGATTCAGAGCATGCGGTGTTGGTCAGGACGTGGCAGCCACACCCTCCTTGACCATCCGTCAAGTGGATAAGAGTGGACTGTGTGGTCACTGTCTTCCCAATGACCCACAGCACGCCCACCTCTGGACAGTGGACCACTGGGGCTGAACAATCCCACAACGATTTTGAGAGGACTGATGAGAATTGGAACACACAACCTTCCAGCCATTAGTCGATTGCACTGACCACTGGTTGATTGATGTGTATGTTTGTGGTTGTGAGTGTGGGTCAGTTTTATGTTACATTAGTTCATTTTATGTTGCAGTAAGCTTTCGTGTCTTTTGTTCTGATTTTTCTTTTCCTCTTCCGTTCTGTTTATTTGATTCCATTGTTTGTGTTCTCTGACGGGATTTGTTCGCGATGTGTGATGTCGGCCCAATTTTTGTTGGATTTCTTTATATTCTACCACATTTTTTATTTGATTTGTTTTGTTTATATTGTGTCACATTTTTAACTGCATTTCATTCTACGTTTAGATTTCTTTATTACACTCTTGTTGTTGTTGTTGTTGAAGTTGTTGTTTGGTTTCTCTCGAAGTGAGCGAAAATTAATACCACATTCGTTCGACGCAAAAACACGCATTGTGATTGTTGAGATTCTGCTCCTTCAAATGATTTGCATTTTTTAGTTAGCCTATGTGTATTGGGTTGACTGACTGACTGACTGACTGACTGATTGATTGATTGATTGATTGATTGACTGATTGTGATGATTGATTGATGATTGATTGATTGATTGATTGATTGAGTGAGTGAGTGATTGAGTGAGTGATCGAGTGATTGAGTGAGTGATTGAGTGTGTGAGTGAGTGATTGATTGATTGAGTGAGTGATGAGTGATTGAGTGAGTGAGTGATTGAGTGATTGAGTGATTGAGTGTGTGAGTGAGTGAGTGATTGAGTGAGTGAGTGAGTGATTTAGTGAGAATGAGTGAGTGATTGAGTGAGTGAGTGTGTGATTGAGTGATTGAGTGAGTGAGTGATTGAGTGAGTGTGTGAGTGAGTGATTGAGTGATCTTTATTTTCCAGCGGCACATGCAGTGAGGTCACACAACAACGTATGGTCAATTTTCCATGTTGGCCGATGCTAAAATTTACTGATGGTGCTTGAGAGAGAGAGAGAGAGAGAGAGAGAGAGAGAGAGAGAGAGAGAGAGAGAGAGAGAGAGAGAGAGAGAGAGAGAGAGAGACAGACAGACAGACAGACCGACAGACAGAGACAGACAGAGAGACAGACAGACAGACCGACAGACAGAGACAGATAGACAGATAGACAGACAGACACAGAGAGACAGACAGACAAAGAGACAGATAGATAGAGATACAGAGACAGACAGATAGACAGATAGATAGATAGATAGATAGATAGATAGATAATGAAGATGAGATAGAGACAGAGAGACAGAGAGAGACAGAGACAAAGACAGATAGACAGAGACAGAGACAGAGAGAAAAACAGAGATAAAGACAGAGACAGACAGAGAGAGAGAGAGAGACAGATAGAGGAAAGAAAAAGAGAGAGAGAGAGAGACAGACAGACAGACAGAGAGTATCAGAGAGAGAGAGAAAGAAGAGAGAGAGAGAGAGAGAGAGAGAGAGAGGAGAGAGAGAGAGAGAGAGAGAGAGAGAGAGAGACGCTTGACGCTTGACGCGCTTAGCGCGCCATTTATTGACGTAACCATATACATTGGTTTAGCGCCAAGGGGTATAACTCATCCCTCTCATGCTGGCAACAAATGTAAATAAAGGGAAACAAATAAAGGAAATACGAAATGGAAGATTCAAATAAAAAACACAAAACTAATATTTACAAGATAAAATAACAGTTTAACAATAGAAATGGACATACGTGACCATCCAACTATGCCTAATATAGAACTTTACTATTTTGGTTATAGAAAAAGCTATCAGTTTTCACGAGAAACTTTTTCACATTGAAATTAAAGCAGCAATGTTTTTTTTCTTATCCCATATGCTTCCGCGATATATTTGGAAATTGACTGTAAATTCTCTGTTTTTTCACATGCTAAAATTGACCTTAGATCATGTCTTAGCGCTGCTGGGGAGGAAAATACATTGCATCTATTTCTAACAGTGCTATAAGCTTCACATTCCAAAATAAAATGATTTTCGTCTTCGTTTTTTTGGTGGCATAATCTACAAAGTGAACCATCATCACTGCTTTGCTGAAACCATCTTTGACTCTTATCAAGACCAAGTGTTCTTGTTCTAAAACGTGCCAGCAGGCTCCGGTGCCATCTATTTGTAACCACTGAAAGATATTTTTCTGCCTGGAAAATGCTTTTAAAGGAGAAATACCATGCATATTTTGTATCTTCTTCTACCTGGTAATGCCAGCTTTGTTTATAAGAGCTAATTAAACGGTCTTTGAAATCAGATAGAAATGCAATTTCACTACCTACACCCTGACTAATCCAGATTATTCCAAACCCATTATTTGTCAAAATGTTTTTTAAACTGTTTATCCAATTCTGTTTTCCTCTTTCGTGTTCGTGTAGCATCAATCATAAGCCTGTCTACATAATCTTGTTGTTGGTAGTTTCAAAATTCTCAGCCAGTACTTTACACACTTAACGTTTGTACGAATACTTAACGGATATCTGCCACTTTCTCCATACGCCATTTTATTAGAAGAATGAATTGGCACACTGAGAAAACGTTTGACTGCAAATGTATGTACAATTTCCATGTGTTTATTTTCTAAAGTACCCCAAATTTCTCCTGCGTATGTTAGTACTGGTTCAATTTGTGTATCAAAAAGTTTCCAAAAAAGAGAGGGGTCAGCGAGTTTAATTTTTTCATCGCTCTCAATATTTCAATTACACCCCTTTTTGCTTTCGTACACATTTCCGTCCATGCTGCTGTTAGGCTTAATTTCGTAGTAAAAATCAGTCCAAGATATTTATAAGAATTGATCACTTTAAGCTGACAATCCCCATACCGCCAATTTTCATTTTTTGAAAGGTGCCCACCCTTACGGAAAACAAAGTATATTAGTTTTATCAAATTAACACTTAAATATAATCTGTCTGCTTCTTGTTTTAGAATGTTTAACTGATTTTGTAGTCCGATAGCTGTATCTGAGATGAGTACTACATCATCCGCAAATAACATCAAAAAAACTTCAGTAGCTCCAGGGATGATTTGTACACCGTGCCGTCCATTTTTGGATAATTCAATAGCTAATTCATTTATGAAAAAAGAAAACAATTGAGGACTTAATAAACATCCTTGCTTCACTCCTCTTGGACAGTTGAAAAACTCTGTACACAAACATTTATCTCTCACACAAGCTAATACTGTATCATAAATTCCTTTCACCGCTCCATACAGTTTTCCATTCACGCCACACTTTCGCAATACATTCCACAATGTATTCCTATTCACAGAGTCGAACGCTTTTCTGAAGTCAATGAATGCTATGTATAATTTAGAATTTCTATTCAAATATTTTTCTACTAATGCATATAATGTAAATATGTGGTCCACAGTACTATACCCTGCTCTAAATCCAGCTTGCTCCTCAACAATAATTTTTTTCCCTTTCTACCCATTTAATTAGTCTTTTATTCAATATATGTGTATAAACCTTTCCTATAATACTTGTGAGTGCTACACCTCTATAATTGTCTGGATTATTCTTATCTCCCTTTTTATGTATTGGTACTATAATAGATTTAGACCAGGCTATTGGGAAATATCCCTTCTCAAATAATACGTTAAACAAATCAAGCAAGAAGTTGAGTACAGCTGTATTTGTCTGTTTTAGCATTTCACTGATTACATTATCAATACCGGCACTTTTGCCTATTTTCAAATGCCTTACCCCATCCATAACTTCCCTCATGTAAATCGGGTCATTAAATATAGGTTCTTCTAAATATTCTTCTCCATTTATTTCCATCAAATTCTCATTTTGATCTTTGCTGTCCTCAGCATTAAATACTCTATAAAAATGGTCATGCCACTGTTGTAGGCTAATGTCATTATATATTACACTTTTTCGATTGACAGTTCTAATTGTTGACCAGAACAACTTTGGATTATTAATTGATTCTTTCAGTGTTCGTAGTCTGTTCTCATCATATTTATCCTTTTTCTGTTTAATCATTTTAGTATATAGCTTTCTTTCTTTAACATATAATTCTTTACGTTCTGCCAGATCCGTTTTGGCTCTTCTCAAACCTCTCAATAAACTCTTTACAACTCTTCTCTTCCTTGCACATTCTTCATCAAACCAATCATTTCTTTTCTTCCTCTTTCTACCAGTCACTCGAATCATACATGCTGCTGCTCCATACAATGCATTCACAAATATATCAACAGATTTATCAACATCATCAATCATCCATTCTTTTGCTCTCTCTAAACACTCTTTAAATTCATTTGACTCTAATTCATTCTTATACACATTCACAAATTCATTCGACCACACAACTCTTTCACCCACACCCGTAGCATTATCATCTCCCCTGTCACAGTTGCCAATCTCCCACGATAGTTCGACAGGCAGATGCCACGAGTGTAATCTGTCACTCACACACAAATCAAAGTTACCACCCAAACTTGCTGATACAATAAAGTAATCAACAACACTAGATCCATTAGGTCCAACAAACGTAAACTCCCCATCGTAATCTCCCTTACAAGTACCATTAATAATACTTAAGTCAAACATCAAACATAAATCAAGGAGAGATGAACCAAAAGTATTAATAACAGTCTTTTGAGTGACGCACTTTGCACTCATCCTCATCATGATCAAAACCTGGAATATATACGGGTATGTCTTGTGCTGTAGGCTGCTCTTCACTTGTTCTGGCATTAAAGTCTCCAAACATCACCATATACAAGTCCTCTTCTTGAGTACATTGCAACAAACGTTCTTCGAGAGTAATAATACCATTTTTAATCATCATATTATTATACACTGCACTCGCTTCAGGTGGAACATAGCAGGCAACCAACAATATGTCTTTATCAATATTAAACAAAGCTTTATCAATTTTAACGGCAATTACGTTATCAATTCCAATGTTAACAATTTCTTTTACATGTAAACTTAACGTTTTCTTTATCATGAACAGGACTCCTCCTGAGTTTCTTCCTCGTGCTGACAATTTTTTTGCAGGAGAACTAAATTTCTCAAAGTCTATAAACAAGTTGTTAAAGTCAAAATTTCTGTCAACAAATGTTTCAGTTAAGCAGATGAAGTCAAAAGAAATTACATAATTAATGAAGTCTGCATCATTTAATTTACTATAAAGATTTTCAATATTATAGTTGAGGAACGTATATTTATGTGTTGGACAGTCTGCTATCTGTTATTGTGATGCACTAGATCGAAGCTGCCTGGCACTAACACGCTCCGTGTTTTGCGTTGACCCAGTTTGCCTTCCTCCTCTGCTGGACACTTGCCCCCCTCCACATGTGAATCGTGCCTCACGCCCACCACGTGCATTACTGCCACCTCGTGTCCCCCCTCTACGTTCTTGGTCTCCTCTTGGCCTGCTGACGTCACTGCCTGCACCAGCCACGCTGTTTCGCCGTTGGTTCGTCTGACTTTGATCTCCCGTCACGTGATGAGTGCCAGGGGAATCCCCTATAACCAGACCACTGTTTTGACTTTGTGGAGGCCGGGTTTCCCCATCAGCTGATGTGACACGCCCCCACTCTGCCTGCGATCATCTGCTATGCCTGTATCTGTTTCATCCATTCCCGTCACAGCTGCAGATGTCGTTGCTCCCTGAGAGTAAGAGTAATTTCTGGAATCAGGACGTCTGGGCCCTACAGTTAGTTTTCCATTGACAAAATAGGCTGCTTTCCCCTCCTCTCTTGCCTGTCTCACAATGCTGGCCTGCCTACGTGTCAGATCATTTGCTACTCTGACCCCCTTGTCTCTCAGTTTGGCCCTGTAGTCTTGATCTGTCAGCACTGTCATCTTGTCACGCCACCGATTGAATCTTATCACCATAGGCCTAGGTGATCACCTCTAGTTTTACCCACACGATGTGCCTCTACTAATGTCTTCCTCCTTCCATGTTTTGGGGCCCTGCACACTGTTTAAAACCTCAGTCACGCACGGGCACACGAATCATAGTCTTCACCTTCACTGTTTTGTGTAACACCATACATTCGGAGGTTATCCCGACGAGAGAATTCTTCTAATCTATCAATCTCAGAAGCCAGAGACCTGACCTCCTCAGTCATATTATCCACTGTCATAGTTAGCTTCCCTGTCTCTTCCTTTCTCTGTGTGATGTCAGCAAACAAGTAAGATATATCTGTTGTGATGTTTTCCATGGCTGCAGCTAGTCGATCGTTCTCTCTCTCAAGCCCATCACACCTCTGGTTAATACATTTACACTTTTCTTTAACTTCACACAGTTCGCCCTTAATGGCACTCAGGTCTTTCTTGATTTCATCATTTTGCTGTTTGTGCTCCTTCTTAATGACATTCAGGTCTTTCTTTATTTCATCATTTTGCTGTTTGTGCTCCTTCTTAATGGCACTCAGGTCTTTCTTTATTTCATCATTTTGCTGTTTGTGCTCCTTCTTAATGACATTCAGGTCTTTCTTTATTTCATCATTTTGCTGTTTGTGCTCCTTCTTAATGACATTCAGGTCTTTCTTGATATCATCATTTTGCTGTTTGTGCTCCTTCTTAATGACATTCAGGTCTTTCTTTATTTCATCATTTTGCTGTTTGTGCTCCTTCTTAATGACATTCAGGTCTTTCTTGATTTCATCATTTTGCTGTTTGTGCTCCTTCTTAATGACATTCAGGTCTTTCTTGATATCATCATTTTGTTGTTTGTGCTCCTTCTTAATGACATTCAGGTCTTTCTTGATATCATCATTGTGTTGTTTGTGCTCCTTCTTAATGACATTCAGGTCTTTCTTGATATCATCATGTTGTTGTTTGTGCTCCTGCCTTTGATCATGTAATGCTTTTAGAATGTCTTTAGCCCAGTCTGGTGGGTTGCTACTGTTCTCTGTTGTTTCTTTCACATTTTCACTTGCTTCTTGTTTTTCTTCCGGTGCTTCAGTCACTTTCGGCCCAGAGTTTTGCTCCACGTCATTGCTTAGCTTCAGCCTCCAGAGTGAAAACACAGCATTGACTGCACACAGTGCGACAAGCACAGGCACATGCAAGGTGGCGTGTTGACACATATTTTCACCGTCATAACTGTCCAGCTCGGTTGTGGTAATGTTGTACAATAGAATACGAAAATAATTGGAGCTAATTTCACGCACTTTTACGGGTGTTTTCGGTTCTGCTCGATGTAAAGAGACGTAAGACACCCTTACCTACTCACTTTGACCAGTCCTTCCCCACAAACATGCACAAAATATCCCTGAATGACTGGCGACCACAGCTCCAGCAGTCACCTGCACGCCATTTTGGTTGCTGATCACATGGGCACAACGTCATCACTAGTGGGGAGTTATTGTCTATAAATAGTAACATCAACCACGTGTGTCAGTGCAATCACCGACCTAAAATATGTGTGCAGTGCAACACTTGTTTACCCCTTCGGTTACCTCGCGTTTTTTGGCTTTTTCCGCGTTTTTTTCGGCATTTTCCGGAGTTTACTGGTCTCGATCTAGATGTAAACATTACCACGTGTTTCCTATTTTCGGTTTCAAATAAAAACACACAAACAGTGATGACGTTTTCACCCACGTCACCCACGTGATCAGGGTTATGGTCGCCAGTCATTCAGGGATATTTAATGCATGTTTGTGGGGAAGGACTGGTCAAAGCGAGTAGGTAAGGGTGTCTTATGTCTCTTTACATCGAAGGTAAGGGTGTCTTACGTCTCTTTACATCGAGCAGAACCGAAAACACCCGTAAAAGTGCGTGAAATTAGCTCCAATTATTTTCGTATTCTATTGTACAACATTACCTGAATGCAGAAAACCCGGAGTCGAAAGGCAGAGAAGCATTATCGTCGAGGCAGACCCTACTGAAGTTATCAAGTCCGCTCCAGAACAAAAACGACACGAAGCAGCCACACATGTAGGTCACGATGACATCGTAGACTGTCACATCAATGTCCACTTTTCCGGTGCTCACCTGTTTTATTTTCCACACTCGACACACACCTAATTTTGCACTGAACTAACCTATTCGGACCCTCCACAGACACACGTCAATCATTTTCACAGTGCAGACGACGGTCACTTTCAGTACAAAAGTCCATTGGAACCATACACTCGCTGTAACGCTCGGACTGGTGATATTTTTTGCAGCGCGGTTCACACTCGCTGCTTACTCGTCGCCATCTTTTTCGTGCCCAGAGAGAGAGAGAGAGAGAGAGAGAGAGAGAGAGAGAGAGAGAGAGAGAGAGTATCAGACTGTATCATTTATTGGACGACAGCTCTCGATTTCTGGGAAGGAGGGGACCAGAATCTTTAACAGTAATCGCAGAAGCTGAAAAAGGTTCCAGCTGGATGTGTTTGAGGAAGAACGAAAGTGAACTTCATGACGTTATAAATTCCCTGATATGTTGTATCCAGTATCCATCGTATAAGCCTGATCAGGAAGTATCTCACTGTGGAAACAACTGCAAAACTCGTTCTCTCCTTCATAATGTCTCGCATTGACTATTGCAATTCACTCCTGTCCGGTCTTCCTGCCTCCACCACTCACATCCTACAGCGCATTCAAAACAATGCTGCACGCCTTGTACTCAAAAAGAAAAAAGCTGACCACATATCTCCTCTCCTGGCACAACTTCACTGGCTCCCTGTATCAAAGCGCATACAGTACAAACTAGACACCATGTGCTACAAAAAGCCTCAATAACGCAGCCCCCGATTACCTGTCAAGCCTACTTGAGATCTATGTTCCCTCACGTACCCTCCGCTCTGCCTCCGATCCTCTGACTTTTCGCTTTCCACGCACTAAGCTCAATACCTATGGTCCACGAGCCTTCTCTGTTTCTGGTCCACTTTCCTGGAACAAACTTCCTCTCTCAGTCCGTCAGCAACCTACTTTTGTCTCCTTCAAGTCCGCTCTCAAAACTCACCTTTTCTCCTCTGCATAAAATCCTGACCTCACTCAATCCCCTCTGCAGCCTGTCTCCACTCGGAGGGGAATCACATTGCAATATATAATTGTATATAATATGCTCTCTATAATTTTCCATTGTTTTTATTCTTTCTCCCCATTTATAGCCGTGTGTGTGTGTGTGTGTGTGTGTGTGTGTGTGTGCGTGGGTGCGTGTGTGTGCGTGCGTGCGTGCGTGTGTGTGCGTGCGTGGTGCGTGTGTGTTTCAGCGCTTTGATTTGATTTTATCAAGATTTTGCGCTATATAAATATTGTAATTATTATTATTATTATTAAGTGATTCAATATGTTGTGTCCAGTGCCAAGTGATTCAGACATATGTTGTGTCCAGTAACCAGGTGATTCAGACATATGTTGTGTCCAGTAGCCAAGTGATTCAGACATATGTTGTGTCCAGTAGCCAAGTGAATCAGACATATGTTGTGTCCAGTAGCCAAGTGAATCAGACATATATTGTGTCCAGTAGCCAAGTGAATCAGACATATGTTGTGTCCAGTAGCCAAGTGAATCAGACATATGTTGTGTCCAGTAGCCAAGTGAATCAGACATATGTTGTGTCCAGTAGCCAAGTGGTTAGACATATGTTGTGTCCAGTAGCCAAGTGATTAGACATATATTGTGTCCAGTAGCCAAGTGAATCAGACATATGTTGTGTCCAGTAGCCAAGTGTTAAGACATATGTTGTGTCCAGTAGCCAAGTGAATCAGACATATGTTGTGTCCAGTAGCCAAGTGGTATAGACATATGTTGTGTCCAGTAGCCAAGTGATTAGACATATTTGTGTCCAGTAGCCAAGTGAGTTAAGACATATGTTGTGTCCAGTAGCCAAGTGGTTAAGACATATGTTGTGTCCAGTAGCCAAGTGGTTAAGACATATGTTGTGTCCAGTAGCCAAGTGGTTCAGACATATGTTGTGTCCAGTAGCCAAGTGATTCAGACATATGTTGTGTCCAGTAGCCAAGTGATTCAGACAAATGTTGTGTCCAGTAGCCAAGTGATTCAGACATATGTTGTGTCCAGTAGCCAAGTGATTCAGACATATGTTGTGTCCAGTAGCCAAATGATTCAGACATATGTTGTGTCCAGTAGCCAAGTGATCAGACTATGTTGTGTCCAGTAGCCAAGTGATTCAGACATATGTTGTGTCCAGTAGCCAAGTGATTCAGACATATGTTGTGTCCAGTAGCCAAGTGATTCAGACATATGTTGTGTATTCAATTGTCCAGTAGCCAAGTGATTCAGACATTGTTGTGTCCCAGTAGCCAAGTGATTCAGACATATGTTGTGTCCAGTAGCCAAGTGATTCAGACATATGTTGTGTCCAGTAGCCAAGTGAATCAGACATATTGTGTCCAGTAGCCAGGTGATTCAGACATATGTTGTGTCCAGTAGCCAGGTGATTCAGACATATATTGTGTCCAGTAGCCAGGTGATTCAGACATATGTTGTGTCCAGTAGCCAGGTGATTCAGACATATGTTGTGTCCAGTAGCCAGGTGATTCAGACATATGTTGTGTCCAGTAGCCAGGTGATTCAGACATATATTGTGTCCAGTAGCCAGGTGATTCAGACATATGTTGTGTCCAGTAGCCAAGTGAATCAGACATATGTTGTGTCCAGTAGCCAAGTGATTCAGACATATGTTGTGTCCAGTAGCCAGGTGATTCAGACATATGTTGTGTCCAGTAGCCAAGTGATTCAGACATATGTTGTGTCCAGTAGCCAAGTGATTCAGACATATGTTGTGTCCAGTAGCCAAGTGATTCAGACATATGTTGTGTCCAGTAGCCAAGTGATTCAGACATATGTTGTGTCCAGTAGCCAAGTGAATCAGACATATGTTGTGTCCAGTAGCCAAGTGAATCAGACATATGTTGTGTCCAGTAGCCAAGTGAATCAGACATATGTTGTGTCCAGTAGCCAAGTGAATCAGACATATGTTGTGTCCAGTAGCCAAGTGATTCAGACATATATTTGTGACCAGTAGCCAAGTGAATCAGACATATGTTGTGTCCAGTAGCCAAGTGATTAAGATATTTGTTGTGTCCAGTAGCCAAGTGATTCAGACATATGTTGTGTTCAGTAGCCAAGTGGTTAAGACATATGTTGTGTCCAGTAGCCAAGTGGTTAAGACATATGTTGTGTCCAGTAGCCAAGTGATTCAGACATATGTTGTGTCCAGTAGCCAAGTGATTCAGACATATGTTGTGTCCAGTAGCCAAGTGGTTAAGACATATGTTGTGTCCAGTAGCTAGGTGATTCAGACATATATTGTGTCCAGTAGCCAAGTGATTCAGACATATATTGTGTCCAGTAGCCAAGTGATTCAGACATATGTTGTGTCCAGTAGCCAAATGATTCAGACATATGTTGTGTCCAGTAGCCAAGTGATTCAGTCATATGTTGTGTCCAGTAGCCAAGTGATTCAGACATATGTTGTGTCCAGTAGCCAAATGATTCAGACATATGTTGTGTCCAGTAGCCAAGTGATTCAGACATATGTTGTGTCCAGTAGCCAAGTGATTCAGACATATATTGTGTCCAGTAGCCAAGTGATTCAGACATATGTTGTGTCCAGTAGCCAAGTGATTCAGACATATGTTGTGTCCAGTAGCCAAGTGATTGAGAAATATGTTGTGTCCAGTAGCCAAGTGATTCAGACATATGTTGTGTCCAGTAGCCAAGTGAATCAGACATATGTTGTGTCCAGTAGCCAAGTGATTCAGACATATGTTGTGTCCAGTAGCCAAGTGGTTAAGACATATGTTGTGTCCAGTAGCCAAGTGGTTAAGACATATGTTGTGTCCAGTAGCCAAGTGGTTAAGATATTTGTTGTGTCCAGTAGCCAAGTGATTCAGACATATGTTGTGTCCAGTAGCCAAGTGATTCAGACATATGTTGTGTCCAGTAGCCAGGTGATTCAGACATATATTGTGTCCAGTAGCCAAGTGATTCAGACATATGTTGTGTCCAGTAGCCAAGTGATTCAGACATTTGTTATGTCCAGTAGCCAAGTGATTCAGACATTTGTTGTGTCTAGTAGCCAAGTGGTTAACACATTAATTTTTTGTCACACGGTGACCTTGACTTTAACAGGACATTTGTCAGTCATAAAAAAAGCGTTTCAATCGCATGATGGTGCGATAATGCAAAAAGAACACCAATGAGGAAGATTAGGAAAATACAAGTAACATTATAGGCCATTTCATGCGGAAAAAAAATTTAGCACCTAGTTACAACAGGAAAGCTGGAGGGAAAGAGAGAACCAGGTAGACCCAGGGAGAAAGCATTGGACGGATTTGCGGAGTGGATGGAGACAGAGAGTGGGCGATGTACTTGCGGGGACAAAAGATAGATTCGTTTGGAGGGCCATGATCGCCGACGCCGTGCGGCAGGGCATATGATGATGATGATGATGATGATGATGATGATGATAATGATAATGATGATGATAATGATGATGATGATAATGATTATGATGATGATGATGATGATGATGATGATGATGATGATGGTGATGATGATGATTCAAGAAGTGCTATTTGCTGCCAATATTACACAGTTATTTGATGTCTTCAGTCTTTCTGTTCAAGCGGACCGTTAGTTGGATCGGTTACAGCGCCAAGATCATAACGCGGCAGTTTTCAGTTCAAATCTCCGGGTGGCCCAGTATAAATTTGGTTGGCTTGCTCTGTTGATAGAGCTGTGGGTCACAGTATACAGATGGCTGGCTCTGTTGATAGGGCTGTGGGTCACAGTTTACAGATGGCTGGCTCTGTTGATAGAGCTGTGGGTCTCAGTTTACAGACGGCTGGTCACAGTTTACAGATGGCTGGCTCTGTTGATAGAGCTGTGGGTCTCAGTTTACAGACGGCTGGTCACAGTTTACAGATGGCTGGCTCTGTTGATAGAGCTGTGGGTCTCAGTTTACAGACGGCTGGTCACAGTTTACAGATGGCTGGTCACAGTTTACAGATGGCTGGTTGGCTCTGTTGATAGAGCTGTGGGTCACAGTTTACAGATGGCTGGCTCTGTTGATAGAGCTGTGGGTCTCAGTTTACAGACGGCTGGTCACAGTTTACAGATGGCTGGTCACAGTTTACAGATGGCTGGTTGGCTCTGTTGATAGAGCTGTGGGTCACAGTTTACAGATGGCTGGCTCTGTTGATAGAGCTGTGGGTCTCAGTTTACAGACGGCTGGTCACAGTTTACAGATGGCTGGTCACAGTTTACAGATGGCTGGTTGGCTCTTTGATAGAGCTGTGGGTCACAGTTTACAGATGGCTGGCTCTGTTGATAGAGCTGTGGGTCTCAGTTTACAGACGGCTGGTCACAGTTTACAGATGGCTGGTCACAGTTTACAGATGGCTGGTTGGCTCTGTTGATAGAGCTGTGGGTCACAGTTTACAGATGGCTGGTTGGCTCTGTTGATAGAGCTGTGGGTCACAGTTTACAGTTGGCTGGCTGTGTTGATAGAGCTGTGGGTCACAGTTTACAGTTGGCTGGCTGTGTTGATAGAGCTGTGGGTCACAGTTTACAGTTGGCTTGCTCTGTTGATAGAGCTGTGGGTCACAGTTTACAGTTGGCTGGCTCTGTTGATAGAGCTGTGGGTCACAGTTTACAGTTGGCTGGCTCTGTTGATAGAGCTGTGGGTCACAGTTTACAGATGGCTGGCTCTGTTGATAGAGCTGTGGGTCACAGTTTAAGATGGCTGGCTCTGTTGATAGAGCTGTGGACTCAAGTTCCCGTGTCTCGGGTTCCATCCTACCTGACAACAGAGCCGTTGGTTTGTTGGCTTCCATCATTATACTGGTGCCAGTGTCTCACAGGTCCTGTTCCCTGACCCTTACAACACCTTCCCGGCCCTTGGGGTTTTTGCGCAGGGTCAAGGAGTCTGCCAGATTACTGCAGATTTGGGAGAAGCGCATGTGGAAATGTCTGAAAGCGATGAATCTATCTTATTAGATCAAAAACCAAACATAGAACAGAAACAAACAAAACAAATCTTTCCTTTCTTCTAAGTGTCTGTACCTTCCGTCTTTTCGTGTTTAATCATAGTTTCTGTAGCCCGCTTACGTGGTGACTTATTTTGATGTATTTGACTTCATGACAGGCTATGGCACTTACTCTCAACCTGCATACCTGACCTGTGGTGTTCCACAAGGATCTGTCCTTGGCCCTGTTCTGTTCACTCTTTACACCTCCCCCCTGTCCACCATCATCAACTCCCACTCCATAAAACACCACTTCTATGCTGATGACACCCAACTTCAAGACAGTGACTCACCTGATAATATACAGCGCCTGTTGACTCGCACCACTGAGTGTTACTCGGACATTAAGAACTGGATGACACACAATAGACTTCAGCTTAATGACGACAAAACAGAAGCTATCCTCATTGGCACCCGTCAGAAACTTTCTCAGCTGCCTCCTCTTTCTCTCCCATTATGTAACACATCAGTCCCAATTTCTGATTCAGCTAAAAACCTTGGTGTCTGCATTGACTCTACCCTCTCCATGAACAACTTTGTTTCTCAAACTGCCAGATCCTGCTACTATCATCTCCATCGTATAAGGCTGATCAGGAAGTATCTCTCTGTCGAAACAACTGCAAAACTCGTTCTCTCCTTCATAATGTCTCGCATTGACTATTGCAATTCACTCCTGTCTGGTCTTCCTGCCTCCACCATTCACATCCTACAGCGCATTCAAAACAATGCTGTACGCCTTGTACTCAAAAAGAAAAAAGCTGACCACATATCTCCTCTCCTGGCACAACTTCACTGGCTCCCTGTATCAAAGCGCATACAGTACAAACTAGACACCATGTGCTACAAAAGCCTCAATAACGCAGCCCCCGATTACCTGTCAAGCCTACTTGAGATCTATCTTCCCTCACGTACCCTCCGCTCTGCTTCCGATCCTCTGACTTTTCGCTTTCCACGCACTAAGCTCAATACCTATGGTCCACGAGCCTTCTCTGTTTCTGGTCCACTCTCCTGGAACAGACTTCCTCTCTCAGTCCGTCAGCAACCTACTTTTGTCTCCTTCAAGTCCGCTCTCAAAACTCACCTTTTCTCCTCCGCATAAAATCCTAACCTCACTCAACCCCCCCCCCCCCCTCTGCAGCCTGTCTCCGCTCGGAGGGAATCACATGGTTATAATATATAATTGTATATGCTATGCTCTCTATAATTTTCCATTGCTTTTATTCTTGCTTTTATTGCTTTTATTCTTTCTCCCCATTTATAGCCATGCGTGTGTGTGTGTGTGTGTGTGTGTGTGTGTGTGTGTGTGTGTGTGTGTGTGCGTGCGTGTGTGTGCGTGCGTGCGTGCGTGCGTGCTTACGTGTGTGTCTGCTTCAGCGCTTAGATTTGATTTTATCAAGATTTTGCGCTATATAAATATTGTAATTATTATTATAATTATTATAGGACATCAGGACTTGGCCAGCTCATGGGTTTATGTGCAGGCGTAAGATTTGTGCCACGATCACTTTGGATGTTTGCCATCACATGGCACCAATGACGTCAGTGCATATGGAATTCATTCCGAACACAAAACGAGATCTTCAGAAACTGAAACTGAAAGTGAAACTCACTTCATGTTAATCTATATCAGTTTTACTGATACGTCGTTCTTGTTTTCCAAAACCCACATACACAGGAACATGTGATAAGATCACGTACTCAATCAGGGAACAAGACAGACACAAGTGTTGGCCAACATGTCAAGACAACACAAAGGAAAACAGAAAAACATCATTACATTTAGGACAAAAACAACTCCGAAAACTTCTCTGACGTCATGTTTCAGCGTTGAGGAGAAAACGTACCCGATACGTTACGTGGAATGGATAATAGTCTGTATGTGACTGCAAACAGGAAGCTCACATACTGCGATCTTGGTCTATTTTTAGCCTGATGATGTAGTCACTCGTTCTATTTTTATCCTATCACTGTGTCATCTCCAAGGCACATGATTTCATTACAGCTTTTTGCTCGTTGTTGCTCAGAGACCATTGTCGTCACACAGAAAGGCGAGAAGTTCCTTACAGCAAATGACACAGGCAATCTATCTTGGTGTTGTCGACATCATGCAGTGATGTCAGTATCGGCCACTATTTGTAACTCAGTAGGAAGAGGCCAGCACTTTGTTCCGTCTGCTGTCGCTCTTGGCTTGATGTGTAAAACACGAACTGCATACAGCGGCACCAGTGTACGTCACGTACGATCGTTTGACGTGAACCGTCCTTCATTTGACGTCATCACACGTGCCTGGTGGTCGTGGAACGTTGTCCAACAGGTGTACACTTCACCATCCACAAAGAACAAGTCAGATGGTCAATCCATTTTCAGGCTCTCCCATTTTATAAAAAGAAAAAGAAATAACAGATAATCCAGATTTTTTTAGCTAAGGTTAGCTCAGTAGGTTACAGCTCCCTGCTGATAACGTACATGTCGCGGGTTCGACTCCCATGTAGAACACTTTTTTTCTAATTATTATTATTATAATTGTTAATATAATTATTATAATATTAATATATTATTAGTAGTAGCAGTAGTAGTAGTAGAAATAGTGAGTAGTAGTAGTAGAAGTAGTAGTAGTAGAGTAAGTAAGTAGTAGAAGTAGTAGTAGTAGAAGTAGTAGCAGTAGAAGTGGTAGCAGTAGAATATAGAAGTAGAAGTAGTAGATAGAGTAGTAGCAGTAGAAGTAGTAGCAATAGAAGTAGTAGCAGTAGAAGTAGTAGTAGTAGAGTAGTAGTAGTAGTAGTAGTAGTAGTAGTATAGAAGTAGTAGTAGTAGAAGTAGTAGAGTAGAAGTAGTAGTAGTAGAGTAGTAGTAGTAGAAGTAGTAGCAGTAGAAGTAGTAGCAATAGAAGTAGTAGAAGTAGTAGTAGTAGTAGTAGTAGTAGTAGAAGTAGTAGTAGTAGTAGAAGTAGTAGTAGTAGTAGTAGATAGTTAGTAGTAGTAGTAGTAGAAGTAGTAGTAGTAGAAGTAGTAGCAGTAGAAGTAGTAGTAGTAGAAGTAGTAGCAGTAGAAGTAGTAGAAGTAGAAGTAGTAGCAGTAGTAGTAGTAGAAGTAGTAGTAGTAGTAGTAGTAGTAGTAGTAGCAGCAGTAGCAGTAGCAGTAGAAGTAGTAGTAGTAGAAGTAGTAGTAGTAGAAGTAGAAGTAGTCGAAGTAGTAGCAGTAGAAGTAGTAGTAGTAGAAGTAGTAGCAGTAGAAGTAGTAGTAGTAGAAGTAGTAGTAGTAGAAGTAGTAGTAGCAGTAGAAGTAGTAGCAGTAGAAGTAGTAGTAGTAGAAGTAGTAGTAGTAGAAGTAGTAGTAGTAGAAGTAGTTAGTAGTAGTAGTAGTAGTAGTAGTAGAAGTAGAAGTAGTAATAGTAGAAGTAGTAATAGTAGCAGTAGTAGTAGTAGAAGTAGTAGCAGTAGAAGTAGTAGAAGTAGTAGCAGTAGTGTTTGTTCAACAAGTATGTTAGTATAGTGGTTATCACGCTGGCTGTACATGCGTGATGTCGTGAACTGGACTCAGAGTCACACAACACATTTTGGACTGGCCCCTTGTTTAACCTTTTGACTCCCCACATCCTATCCACCAACTTAACTCTATGACTCCCCCACCCTATCCACCAGCTTCCTGCAGTACATTCTGCTGGTATCAGCTTAGTGTCTCATACATCATTAGCCCCCCCCCCCCCCCAATACCACCACCCCCTCCATATGAAAATCATGCAAGCACAAAGGGTGTTAGGCACACACAACCAATCTCCTACTTCATCATCTGCGGATTTGGTGGAGCGCATATGTATTTGTTTGAGTGCGATGAATCCCTCTTAAAAACAAACAAGCAAACTATAAACTCCATTGCACCAAAGTGAGCACACACACGTAAAACACACACACACACACACACACACACACACACACACACACACACACACACACACACACACACACACACACACACACACACACACACACCACACACACACACACACACACACACACACACACACACACACACACACCACACACACAACACACACACACACACACACACACACACACACACACACACACACACACACACACAATGATATGGACAAAGTACAACTTCCAGCAGCTGTTGTCAAAGGCCACTAACCACAGACGAGCAGTGTGCACAGAGGTTTACGTCACAAACTCAATCAGATCAGAACAGCTTCACAATTAGACAGTTGCTTAAGAGACGCACGTCACGTACATAATTACAGTCCGTTGAACAACCCCATACGCAAAATTTTTGTCACAATCGTATAACAGCTCTGATAGCGAAAGCCCCTATACTTGTTCACTTATGAAACAATGTTTATACACGCCAATAGTTAAGTGGACACTGTTACCTCTCACACGCTGTATGAGTCTACAGAACCTACATATATTATGTTACCACATGATCCTATTAAACCACTCATCGTTCTCACGATGGACCCATCACTTCCATGCAATCAACTGACGTGTTTGTTGTAAGTGTTACAGTTAGTCACGATGTCACATCAGTTGATTGAAAAGCTTACAGAGACACAGACCTCGTCCTCACGCCACAATTAATGATTGGTTAATTATTTTGAGGTTGATGTCTCCTGTTTCAGGTCTTGATTCGCACTGGGAATAACAGTAACAGCATTTGGTGTGTTATAACTACTGTGATAATTACAACGACGACGATGATGATGATGATAACCTTAATCACGCTGTATACCATCATTCTGTTCATTAATATTAGAAGTATTACTATTGATGGTATTTGGTGCATGATGTATCTATACTTGAGAGAGGGGGGGGGGAGGCACGAAGGAAGAGAGGGAGAAAAGAGAGAGAGAAGAGAGAGAGACAGAGAGAGATGAGAGAGAGACAGAGAGAGACAGAAAGAGAGACAGAGAGAGATGAGAGAGAGAGAGAGAGAGAGAGAGAGAGAGAGAGACAGAGAGACAGAGAGAGAGAGAGACAGAGACAGAGAGAGAGAGAGAGAGAGAGAGAGAGGACAGACAGACAGACAGACAGACAGACAGAGAAAATACGGATTTTTTTCTACAAAAAAGTAGTCGCCGCGTTTTTAGGGTGCGGATAAATCGTAAGAAGGCAATAAAAAGAACATTCACATGAGTTTTGAGCAAAACGTTTTGAATGATGTTGAACTGTGAATAAACATGACACAATGTTAATCCTGCAACGAAGCATGGTGATACTCATTAATTCAGTCATAATTAAAACTTCATCTTAATTGATTTAAAACCCCTACACCACTGTGTGCTTTACTTCATCAATTTTCTACCCAAATAAAAATCAAAATTTCAACATCGTTTTCCAGCAGCAACAGTTAAATGAATATAATAAAACAATATTTCAACCCATTCTCTTTTTCTTACAAACAAACAAACAAACAAACAAACAAACAAACAAACAAACAAACAAACAAACAAACAAACAAAACAAACCAGTGAGATAATGATAGAATTAGTGGCAGAGGAAACACCTGTTTGTGAGATATTCGACATGTAAAGCTCACATCCATGGAAGACAGCGACGTTTACAGTAATGCCCTTCACTTGGTACATCTACTGTGACACAAACACTGGAACACACAGGGGGCAGGTAGAGTGTCTGTCTGTCCGTCCGTCTGTCTGTCTGTCTGTCTCTCTTTCTCTCTCTCTTTCTCTCTCTCTCTCTCTCTCTCCCTCAATTTTTTGTTGCCTATATCACTCTGACCTTGGCGCTGTGATATCCAAATATGCACATTCGTGGCTTCTCACTTTTGACCCAGATGTGGTAAAGATTCGTTCATGAATATCTGAGAAATTGTTGTTATCACACTTTTGTCACAGAAATACAGACAGACAGTCACTCACATACAAGAACACACACTCACATACACAAGAACACACACACACACACACATACACAAGAACACACACACACACACACACAAAAGAACACACACACACACACACACAGAGGATCACACAAACACACACACACACAAACACACACACTCACACACACACACGCAGACACACATAAGAACACACACACACACACAAACACACACACAAACACAAGAATACACACACACAAACACTCATACACACACATACACACAGAGGATCACACACACACATACATACACACACACACAAACAGACACACTCACACACATACACACACACACACAAGAACACACACACAGAGGATCACACACAAAAACACACACACACAAAGGATCACACAAAGGATCACACAAACACACACAGAGGATCACACAAACACACACACAAACACACACAGAGGATCACACAAACACATACAGAAGATCACACACACACACACAGAAGAATACACACACACAGAGGATCACACACACACACTCACACACACACACACACACACACACACACACACACACACACACACACACACACACACACACACACACACATACAGAGAAGAACACACACACAGAGGATCACATAAACACACACACACACAAAGGAACACACAAACACGCATACACACAAACACAAACACACGCACACACACAATACGCACACAAATACACAAACACAAACAAGCACTCACACAAACACAAACACACACCAACACACACACAAACACAAACACACACAAACACGCACAAACACAAACACACACAACCACACACACAAACACATGAACACACAAACACACAAACATACACAAAACACACTCAAACACAAAAACAAGCACAAACACATACACACACTGAGACATACATACAAACACACAGACAGACAGACAGACAGACAGACAGACAGACAGACAGACAGACACATACACACACACATACACACACTCAAAGAAAATACGACCAGGGTGGGACTCAAATCCTTGATTTAACCCTAGGATTAATTAAAGAGTCGCACGCTTTCAACCAACCAGTCTTCTGTTTAAAAGAGATAAAACACAAAACATAGCCAGAGAACTGGGCTTGTAAACACTAACCAAATCAGACCAAACTACCCGCATATACATATAACTCTTGCACCATCTCTGTGTTAACAGCAAGGCGCTCAGACCCAAGTGAGCTTACGGGTGGCTTTACTAATCAGTGACCATCCCTCTTCCCCTAAAAACCCCTCCCGCCTATTTGTACCCACCAAGACAAGGGAAGCAAGAAGCGAAGCATGCAAGGCTGCCAGCCCTCTAAACACAACAAGCACAACACAAGTAAGGATGGCGGAGAGGGTGAGGGTAAGGGGGTGGGTGAGGGATGGGTAGTGGAAGACAAGACAGCAGTCAGAGCCCAGCCTGTCGCAGGGTGTCAAGCGTGAGGAGGTCTCCACCCGACACCACGACTGGCCCACCCGTATGTTGTCTTGCGGGTGGCTGACAGCGACACAAAAGGCGAGGAATCGTTCGCGACACGCTGGCGTGTGGTTGACGGCGCTGAGTGTTTTGTTGTTGTTGTGGGTGGAGAGCTAGCCCCACGGTGCCCGGGTCTGTCCTGTTTGGGTCACTAGTCATGTGTATGTATGTTATGTGTGTGTGTATGTTATGTGTGTGTGTGTTATGTGTGTGTGTGTTATGTGTGTGTGTGTTTGGGTCCCTAGTCATATGTGTGTATGTTATGTGTGTGTGTGTATGTTATGTGTGTGTGTGTTATGTGTGTGTGTTATGTGTGTGTGTGTTATGTGTGTGTGTGTTTGGGTCACTAGTCATGTGTGTGTATGTTATGTGTGTGTGTATGTTATGTGTGTGTGTGTTATGTGTGTGTGTGTTTGGGTCCCTAGTCATGTGTGTGGGGTGTGTGTATGTTATGTGTTTGGGTCATTAGTCATGTGTGTGGGGTGTGTGTATGTTATGTGTTTGGGTCATTAGTCATGTGTGTGGGGTGTGTGTATGTTATGTGTGTGTGTTTGGGTCCCTAGTCATGTATAGGACAGCAGAAAACAGCAGTATAAGACAGCAGAAAACAGCAGTATAAGACAGCAGAAAACAGCAGTATAAGACAGCAGAAAACAGCAGTATAAGACAGCAGAAAACAGCAGTATAAGACAGCAGAAAACAGCAGTATAAGACAGCAGAAAACAGCAGTATAAGACAGCAGAAAACAGCAGTATAAGACATCAGAAAAAAGCAGTATAAGACAGCAAAACAAAGCAGTATAAGACAGCAGAAAAAAGCAGTATAAGACAGCAGAAAACAGCAGTATAAGACAGCAGAAAAAAGCAGTATAAGACAGCAGAAAAAAACAGTATAAGACAGCAGAAAACAGCAGTATAAGACAGCAAAACAAAGCAGTATAAGACAGCAAAACAAAGCAGTATAAGACAGCAAAACAAAGCAGTATAAGACAGCAGAAAAAGCAGTATAAGACAGCAAAACAAAGCAGTATAAGACAACAGAAAACAGCAGTATAAGACAACAGAAAACAGCAGTATAAGACAGCAGAAAAAAGCAGTATAAGACAGCAAAACAAAGCAGTATAAGACAGCAAAACAAAACAGTATAAGACAGCAGAAAACAGCAGTATAAGACAGCAGAAAACAGCAGTATAAGACAGCAAAACAAAACAGTATAAGACAGCAGAAAACAGCAGTATAAGACAGCAGAAAATAGCAGTATAAGACAGCAAAAAACAGCAGTATAAGACAGCAGAAAACAGCAGTATAAGACAGCAGAAAACAGCAGTATAAGACAGCAGAAAACAGCAGTATAAGACAGCAAAAAACAGCAGTATAAGACAGCAGAAAACAGCAGTATAAGACAGCAGAAAACAGCAGTATAAGACAGCAGAAAACAGCAGTATAAGAAGGACGTCCCTAACATGACGCTGAGCGACACAAAACGGCAGATGTTAAAGATGTCTTGAGGGTCTTGCCAATTGTCGTTTCACAAGCACAGTCCAAATAGCATACGGAAGGATGGTTTTCCAACATTATCAGTTTGATAGAATATAGCAGCGACATCCAGCGTGGAAAGAAAGAAGTTAGAGAGAGAAAGAAAGAGAGAAAGAGAGAGAGAGAGAGAGAGAGAGAGAGAGAGAGAGACAGAGACAAAGACAGAGACAGAGACAGAGAGAGCGAAGGGGAGAGAGAAGAGAGAGAGAGAGAGACAGAGACAGAGGGACAGAGACAGAGAGACAGAGACAGACACAGAGAGAGACAGACAGACAGAGACAGTGACAGACAGAGGAGAGAGAGAGGGGGAGAGAGAGGGAGAGAGAGAGAGACAGAGACAAAGACAAAGACAGAGACAGAGACAGAGACAGAGACAGAGGGAGGTTCCAAAAGAACAATCAAAACTAAGCACGTTATCATCGATCAGCATAAGTGATCAAAATCAAGCTGTGTAAAGCAAACGTTATTGTGTGTGTGTGTGTGTGTGTGTGTGTGTGTGTGTGTGTGTGTGTGTGTGTGTGAGTGTGAGTGTGTGTGTGTGTGAGTGTGTGTGTGTGTGTTGTGTGTGTGTGTGTGTGTGTGTGTGTGTGTGTGTGTGTGTGTGTGTGTGTGTGTGTGTGTGTGTGACTCGCTCGCGACCATCACCACGAGGACACGAGGATGCCAAATCTGCTAATTGACCACGACGGCCTCTCAAACCCATCACCATCCATCCCTAAGGTCACGTCACCCTTCCACCCATCCCTATTGTCACGTCACCCTCCCGGTCCAAGGAAGACACAAAGTGGACACCCGGGGTACAAAGGGGCAGACGACAGACAGCCCATCATGGACCACTAGCAACGTCAACAGCAGTTACTGGCAGGTCCCGTGCCGTGCCTGGCTGATGATGCTGACGATACAATCACTATCAGCATCACCATCATAATCATCAGCACCATTATCGTAGCACTAATACTCATCACCATGTGTCTTACCGTCTGCCACCACCCACCTTGCTTTTCATTCTTCATCACCAGCATCTCTACCGGCTGGTCTCCCCCCCCCCCCCCTGTCCTGTTCTGTTCTGTCAGCCACAGACCGTATCGTTATGTACTATATGTATAGCTTGATCTTTAGTACAGATATGAGTAGAGAGATTGGCAAATATGTATATATATATTGGCAAATACGTATATATACATTGGTACTATAGCTTTATGTTAAGTAGAGATATGAGTAGAGAGATTGGCAAATATACATTTTTGTATTAAAGCTTTATGTTTAATAGAGATATGAGTAGAGAGATTGGCAAATACATATTTTTGTATTGTAGCTTATGTTAAGTAGATTTATCAGTAAAAAGATCGGCAAATATATATTTTTGTATTATAGCTTATGTTAAGTAGATATATCAGTAAAAAGATTGGCAAATACATATTTTTGTATTGTAGCTTATGTTAAGTAGATATATCAGTAAAAAGATCGGCAAATATATATTTTTGTATTATAGCTTATGTTAAGTAGAGATATGAGTAGAGAGATCGGCAAATATATATTTTTGTATTGTAGCTTATGTTAAGTAGATATATCAGTAAAAAGATCGGCAAATATATATTTTTGTATTATAGCTTATGTTAAGTAGAGATATGAGTAGAGAGATTGGCAAATATACATTTTTGTATTATAGCTTATGTTAAGTAGATATATCAGTAAAAAGATCGGCAAATATATATTTTTGTATTATAGCTTATGTTAAGTAGAGATATGAGTAGAGAGATTGGCAAATATACATTTTTGTATTATAGCTTATGTTAAGTAGATATATCAGTAAAAAGATCGGCAAATATATATTTTTGTATTATAGCTTATGTTAAGTAGAGATATGAGTAGAGAGATTGGCAAATATACATTTTTGTATTATAGCTTATGTTAAGTAGATATATCAGTAAAAAGATCGGCAAATATATATTTTTGTATTATAGCTTATGTTAAGTAGAGATATGAGTAGAGAGATTGGCAAATATACATTTTTGTATTATAGCTTTATGTTTAATAGAGGTATGAGTAGAGAGATTGGCAAATATGTATTTTTGTATTATAGCTTATGTTAAGTAGAGATATGAGTAGAGAGATTGGCAAATATACATTTTTGTATTATAGCTTATGTTAAGTAGATATATCAGTAAAAAGATCGGCAAATATATATTTTTGTATTATAGCTTATGTTAAGTAGAGATATGAGTAGAGAGATCGGCAAATATATATTTTTGTATTATAGCTTATGTTAAGTAGAGATATGAGTAGAGAGATTGGCAAATATGTATTTTTGTATTATAGCTTATGTTAAGTAGAGATATGAGTAGAGAGATTGGCAAATATGTATTTTTGTATTATAGCTTATGTTAAGTAGAGATATGAGTAGAGAGATTGGCAAATATATATTTTTGTATTATAGCTTATGTTAAGTAGATATATCAGTAATAAGATCGGCAAATATATATTTTTGTATTATAGCTTATGTTAAGTAGAGATATGAGTAGAGAGATTGGCAAATATGTATTTTTGTATTATAGCTTATGTTAAGTAGAGATATGAGTAGAGAGATTGGCAAATATGTATTTTTGTATTATAGCTTATGTTAAGTAGAGATATGAGTAGAGAGATTGGCAAATATGTATTTTTGTATTATAGCTTATGTTAAGTAGAGATATGAGTAGAGAGATTGGCAAATATGTATTTTTGTATTATAGCTTATGTTATGTAGAGATATGAGTAGAGAGATTGGCAAATATGTATTTTTGTATTATAGCTTATGTTAAGTAGATATATCAGTAAAAAGATCGGCAAATATATATTTTTGTATTATAGCTTATGTTAAGTAGAGATATGAGTAGAGAGATTGGCAAATATGTATTTTTGTATTATAGCTTATGTTATGTAGAGATATGAGTAGAGAGATTGGCAAATATGTATTTTTGTATTATAGCTTTATGTTATATAATAATAATAATAATTACAATATTTATATAGCGCAAAATCTTGATAAAATCAAATCTAAGCGCTGAAGCAGACACACAGGCAGGCACGCACGCTCGCACACACACGCACGCACACATACACACACACACACACACACACACACACACACACACACACACACACACACACACACACACACACACACACACACACACACACACACACACACACACACACGCATGGCTATAAATGGGGAGAAAGAATAAAAGCAATAAAAGCAAGAATAAAAGCAATGGAAAATTATAGAGAGCATAGCATACAATTATATATTATAACCATGTGGTTCCCTCCGAGCGGAGACAGGCTGCAGAGGGAAGGGTTGAGTGAGGTTAGGATTTTATGCAGGAGAGAAAAGGTGAGTTTTGAGAGCGGACTTGAAGGAGACAAAAGTAGGTTGCTGACGGACTGAGAGAGGAAGTTTGTTCCAGGAGAGTGGACCAGAAACAGAGAAGGCTCGTGGACCATAGGTATTGAGCTTAGTGCGTGGAAAGCGAAAAGTCAGAGGATCAGAGGCAGAGCGGAGGGTACGTGAGGGAACATAGATCTCAAGTAGGCTTGACAGGTAATCGGGGGCTGCGTTATTGAGGCTTTTGTAGCACATGGTGTCTAGTTTGTACTGTATGCGCTTTGATACAGGGAGCCAGTGAAGTTGTGCCAGGAGAGGAGATATGTGGTCAGCTTTTTTCTTTTTGAGTACAAGGCGTGCAGCATTGTTTTGAATGCGCTGTAGGATGTGAATGGTGGAGGCAGGAAGACCAGACAGGAGTGAATTGCAATAGTCAATGCGAGACATTATGAAGGAGAGAACGAGTTTTGCAGTTGTTTCGACAGAGAGATACTTCCTGATCAGCTTTATACGATGGAGATGATAGTAGCAGGATCTGGCAGTTTGAGAAACAAAGTTGTTCATGGACAGGGTAGAGTCAATGCAGACACCAAGGTTTTTAGCTGAATCAGAAATTGGGACTGATGTGTTACATAATGGGAGAGAAAGAGGAGGCAGCTGAGAAAGTTTCTGACGGGTGCCAATGAGGATAGCTTCTGTTTTGTCGTCATTAAGCTGAAGTCTATTGTGTGTCATCCAGTTCTTAATGTCCGAGTAACACTCAGTGGTGCGAGTCAACAGGCGCTGTATATTATCAGGTGAGTCACTGTCTTGAAGTTGGGTGTCATCAGCATAGAAGTGGTGTTTTATAGAATGGGAGTTGGTGATGGTGGACAGGGGGGAGGTGTAAAGAGTGAAAAGAACAGGGCCAAGGACAGATCCTTGTGGAACACCACAGGTCAGGTATGCAGGTTGAGAGTAAGTGCCATTGATGAGAACGGTTTGTTTTCTGTTTGATAGGTATGAAGTGAACCAAGACAGAGCAATGTCAGAGATGCCAAAAGTATGATGAAGTCTAGAAAGGAGAATACCATGATCAATGGTATCAAAGGCTGCAGACAGATCAAGGAGTGTGAGGAGAGAGACTTTGCCAGTATCAGTTGCAAGGAGGAGATTGTTGAGAATGTGTAGTAGGGCAGTTTCAGTGCTATGGCACTGGCGGTAGGCTGACTGGAAAGGATTGAGGAGATTGTTGGCAGACAGGTGAGAGTTCAGCTGGTTGAGGACGACTTTTTCAAGGAGTTTTGACAAGAAAGAGAGATTAGAGATAGGCCGGTAATTTTTCAGTTCATTTGGATCTAAATTGTGTTTCTTGAGGAGAGGGTGAACAATAGCAGACTTGAAAGAATCTGGGACAGTTCCAGTTTGAAGAGAAGTGTTGATGATGTCAGTGATGAATGGGAGGAGAGTAGGGAGACAGTCGGCGTAGACAGAACCTGGAAGAGGATCCAGTTCGCAGGTTTTGAACGACATGGATCTGATTGTGTTGAGAATTTCTTCTTGTGAGACTGGGGTAAAAGTAGTAAGAGGTGTGCCAGAGAAGGAAGGGTCAGGTGGGCATGGTTGACAGGGTGTCCTGTCAAGCCTGTCACGAAGAGTTTGTATTTTGGTGGTGAAATAGTTGGAGAATACAGATGGGAGTTCTTCATTTGTATGTTTTGTTGGGAGAGGTAAATCTTTTCGTGTGCCAAGGAGATGATTCATGGTTGTAAAGAGTTCTTTTGAAGAAGAGGCATTCAGGATTTTGGTTTGGAAATAGCTTGTTTTTGCTGATGCAATGAGGGTGGATACTTTTGTTTTAGAGGCTTGGAAAAGTTGCCTGTGTACAGTGAGTTTGGATTTGCGCCAGCGGCGCTCTGCTCTGCGGCGGGCACGTTTTGCACAGGCGATCTCATGAGTGAGCCAGGGGGTAGGGGGGCGGTCAGGTAAAAGACGGGTTGTGGCTGGAGCATGAGTGTCCAGAAGATGGTGGAGAGTAGTATAGAATTCATCGGCAAGGTTATGTGACTTTTCAGAAAGGAGACGGGAGGCATCAGATGAAAATGTGGAGAGGTCGATAGATTTGAGATTGCGTCGAGTCACTGTGCGCATGGTACGGGAAGGAGGAGAAATGTCGAGAGAACAGAGAATTGCAGAGTGGTCAGATGGAAGGGCTGAAGTTAGACGGGTAGAAAGAACTAAGCAGTTGTCAGTAGCGGAATTGTGATGATCACGAGAAATGATCCAGTCAAGAATGTGACCTTTTTGATGGGTTGGTTCAGAAATGTGTTGAGTCATATTATGATTGGACAGAGAGTTGATGATATGTCTTGTGTCATAACGGTGAGTGTTGTCATAGTGGACATTGATATCACCTAGAATGATGAGATTTCCAGGTAAGAGGCAGTAGTGGTCAAGCAATTGGTCAAAGTCAGAGAGAAACATGGATGTGGTGAGTATGTTTAATAGAGACCTCCCGAAACTTGTTGAGATGAGGCTACCAGCACTATGGTGAGGCTACCAGCACTGAGGTGAGGCTACCAGCACTGAGGTGAGGCTACCAGCACTGAGGTGAGGCTACCAGCACTGAGGTGAGGCTACCAGCACTGAGGTGAGGCTACCAGCACTGAGGTGAGGCTACCAGGTGAGGCTACCAGCACTGAGATGAGGCTACCAGGTGAGGCTACCAGCACTGAGATGAGGCTACCAGGTGAGGCTACCAGCACTGAGATGAGGCTACCAGGTGAGGCTATCAGCACTGAGGTGAGGCTACCAGGTGAGGCTACCAGCACTGAGGTGAGGCTACCAGCACTGAGATGAGGCTACCAGGTGAGGCTACGAGCACTGAGGTGAGGCTACCAGGTGAGGCTATCAGCACTGAGGTGAGGCTACCAGCACTGAGATGAGGCTACCAGGTGAGGCTACCAGCACTGAGATGAGGCTACCAGGTGACGCTACCAGCACTGAGATGAGGCTACCAGGTGAGGCTACAGCACTAAGGTGAGGCTACCAGCACTGAGATGAGGCTACCAGCACTGAGATGAGGCTACCAGCATTGAGGTGAGGCTACTGGCACAGGTCACTTAACTGGACACAGACGCCGCCATTGCAATTATGTATTGAGCTATCTGGTCCTCTGGACCTCAGGAGCAGGTTGGTGAAGGCGTCAGTTTAAACCTGCGGTTCGTTTGGGTCTTGAGCCAGTTGTGGACAGTGGAGAACCTCACCAGGACCACTTGTTGCTTTGTGGATAGTGGAGAACCTCACTAGGGTTACTTGCTCTGTGGACAGCGAAGAACCTCACCAGGACCACTTGTTGGAGAACCTCACCAGAACCACTTGTTGCTCTGTGGATAGTGGAGAACCTCACCAGGACCACTTGTTGCTCTGTGGATAGTGGAGAACCTCACCAGGACCACTTGTTGGAGAACTTCACCAGGACCACTTGCTGTTCTGTGGATAGTGGAGAACATCACCAGGACCACTTGCTGTTCTGTGGATAGTGGAGAACCTCACCAGGACCACTTGCTGTTCTGTGGATAGTGGAGAACCTCACCAGGACCACTTGCTGTTCTGTGGATAGTGGAGAACATCACCAGGACCACTTGCTGTTCTGTGGATAGTGGAGAACCTCACCAGGACCACTTGCTGTTCTGTGGATAGTGGAGAACATCACCAGGACCACTTGCTGTTCTGTGGATAGTGGAGAACCTCACCAGGACCACTTGCTGTTCTGTGGATAGTGGAGAACATCACCAGGACCACTTGCTGTTCTGTGGATAGTGGAGAACCTCACCAGGACCACTTGTTGCTGTGTGGATAGTGGAGAACCTCACCAGGACCACTTGCTGTTCTGTGGATAGTGGAGAACATCACCAGGACCACTTGCTGTTCTGTGGATAGTGGAGAACATCACCAGGACCACTTTTTGTTCTGTGGATAGTGGAGAACCTCACCAGGACCACTTGTTGCTGTGTGGATAGTGGAGAACCTCACCAGGACTACTTGTTGCTGTGTGGATAGTGGAGAACCTCACCAGGACCACTTGTTGCTGTGTGGATAGTGGAGAACATCACCAGGACTACTTGCTGTTCTGTGGATAGTGGAGAACCTCAC
>JAPXFY010000016.1:83814375-83826875 GCA_030674185.1 Monoplex corrugatus
AATATCTAGCACAGAATTTGGGGATACTATTTAAACAGAAAGAGCCCCCGGCATCCCCACGGCGGCGGGGGGGGGGGGGGGGGGGGTGAGGAGAGATTCCGAAAGCTCAGTACTGATAGGATGTTGTTATTTTAAGATTGTCTTTATTTACCTGGCAAATTTGAGTCTTTTCTTCAAGCCAGTTTTAGGACTTCAACAGTTTGGTCTTAAAACACAGTTACTTCAACAGTTTGGTCTTAAAACACAGTTACTTCAACAGTTTGGTCTTAAAACACAGTTACTTCAACAGTTTGGTCTTAAAACACAGCTACTTCAACAGTTTGGTCTGAAAACACAGCTACTTCAACAGTTTGGTCTTAAAACACAGTTACACACTTGGTCTTAAAACACAGTTACAACAGTTTGGTCTTAAAACACAGTTACTTCAACAGTTTGGTCTCTTAAACACATTGTTAAACCAGCTACTTCAAACAGTCTTAGTTGTCTTAAAAAATACAGTTTGGTCTTAAAACACAGTTACAACAGTTTGGTCTTAAAACACAGTTACTTCAACAGTTTGGTCTTAAAACACAGTTACAACAGTTTGGTCTTAAAACACAGTTACAACAGTTTGGTCTTAAAACACAGTTACAACAGTTTGGTCTTAAAACACAGTTACAACAGTTTGGTCTTAAAAACAGTTACAACAGTTGTCTTAAAACACAGTTACAACAGTTTGGTCTTAAAAACACAGCTACTTACAACAGTTTGTCTTAAACACGTTACACTTTGTTAAAACACAGTTACAACAGTTTGGTCTTAAAACACAGTTACAACAGTTTGGTCTTAAAACATTCACACAGTTTGTCTTAAAACACAGTTACAACAGTTTGATCTTAAGACACAGTTTGTCTGCACATAACATGGTGAGCAAAACGTGGCTAAAAACACAGACCACTACAAGCCCTGGTCTTGTGACATCCGGGCTGACTACAACTTGTAGCTTCACGTTCTGCGACTTACAATGAAAACATGCATGACTCTGTGGCCATGGTGTAGCCATTAGCACACCGGATTGCTGTCTGGAAGGTTGTAAGTTCAAATCCCCTCATCATCATCATCATCATCATCATCATCATCATCATCATCATCATCATCATCATCATGTGCCCTGCCACATGGCGTTGGCGATCATGGCCGTCCATATGAATCTTATTTTTTGTCGCTGCAGTACACATCTCCCTCAGTCCCTCTCTGCAAGTCCGTCCGCCTGGTGCTCTTTTCCCCTCCAGCTTTCCTGTTGAGATTAGGTGCTGAAATTTCTCTAGCCTCTTGAAATGTTCTATAAATGGTACTTGTCTTTTCCTAATCTTCTTTCTTAATATTCTTCTTGTGCCTGTCTACCTCCTTCAAGACTTTCTCGTTTGTTTTCTTTTTGTCAATAGAACTCTCAACATTGTTCTTAGAAACTACATTTCGGTTGCCTCAATCTTGTTCTGACTTTGCGTGTTGACTGTCCACGCCTCACAACCATACAACACGTATCTGATCGCAGTACCTTGCAGATGGTCGGGTGTCACCAGCGCAGTATGACGATCCCTACCGAACAAAGGTGCTCCACAGGAGTCCCTGTTTACGTCGTTTACCTCAGTTCTCGTTTGGATGACTCACTAATGAAAAGAATTTTTACCAACAAATGCCTATCAATTAACATCAGGAAGAGAGTTCTTGAATGTTGTATACAACCGATAATGTTATACGGATGTGAGGCGTGGACAGTCAATAAGCAAAGCCAGAACAAGATTGAGGCAGCCGAGATGTGGTTTCTAAGAAGAATGTTGAGAGGTCCAGTTTCAGTTTCAGTTTCTCAAGATGACGTCTCCGTGCTCGAAATGAATTCTATATGTACTAACGTCACAGGTGCCATGTGTATGGTGATCATGGCACAAGCCTTACGCCTGCACATAAACCCACGAGCTGGCCAGGTCCTGAGTGAAAAATTGCCAACAGCACCCGGTGTTCCCAGGCAGTCACCCATCCAAGTACTAACCCGGCCAGACGTTGCTTTATTTCGGTGATCGGACGAGAACCGGTGTTTTCAACGTGGTGTGCCCTTTGGCAAAGTTCCATGGACAGCAAAGAAAACAAACGAGACAGTCTTGATGGAGGCAGACACAAGAAGATCATTCATAAGGAAGATTAGGAAAAGACAGACAACATTATAGGCCATTTTATAAGGAAAGGGGAATTGGAGCACCTGGTCACAACAGGAAAGCTGGAGGGAAAGAAAACACCAGGTAGACCCAGGGAAAAATATTGGACGGATTTGCAGTGGCTGAGGACAGAGAGGGTGGAAGATGTGCTTGCGGCAACAAGGGATAGAAACATATGGAGGGCCATGATCGCCAACGCCATGTGGCAAGGCACTTGATGATGATGATGATGATTATCTAGGTAATATACGATAGTGGTTTCCCGTTGCCTTCCATCGGTTTTCTGTCAGGGTTTATTCCCTTAGCCTTGGTATCTCCCGAGACACCCACAAGGCAATGGTGCTATTTACTCATAGGTGGGAGATCTGATTCGTGGATACCAGGGCATGTCCACACGCCGGTGGGCCTGCGTGCCGCACATCTGGGGGCCAGACCTCCTCCGAGTCCCTTAAGTTTTAACCTGAGTCCGTAAGATGCTCAGTTACCGCATGTCGCCACGAGGAGGCATAAAGTAGGGCTTGCTGATGGAGAGGCTATGTACTGACAGAGAGACACTTAACGCATTCAGCTCTCCTTTTTGCATAGCTGCAAGCAGCAGTGATAGAAAACATTGTGGGATTCCTCAGGCTCCAACTGTCTTCCATCCGGAGTTGAGCATGCTGTGGGTTCGTTGGGAAGACCGGACCACTCAATCAAGTCTCATCCACTTCACCAATACGTCATTGATGGTGTTGCTCAAATATTCTGACCGATACTGTAGATGTCTGTATTTCTCGGGCCTGGTTTTCGCTAGGATATCTTACGATAGAAAGCGTAGAGTACAGCCCTGTCACGCAGTCCACATCCCAGATGGAACTCCATAACATCATGGTTATCATCCTCATCGTCATCTTCCAATTTCTGTGGTCATTAAGATGGCGTAGAAAGAGGGACCAAAAACCAAAAAAGAAAAGAAAAAAAAAAAAAAAAAAAAAAGAGAAGAAGGCGAGCACAAAGGAAGTCTCCCTAAGCGTGATGACCCCCCTCCCACTGGACGAAGCAGCAGGGAAGTTTCAATCTTTTTATCATAATTTTGTATTTGGTGTTTGTTTGTGATAGTACATTCCCGCTTGACAAAGGCCAGTTGGCCGAAAATTTGCGCCTGTCTTATCTTGTTGTATTGAATACGCGTTTTGAGGTAGGGGCTTTCATCTCATCATGGGTAAGGGTACAGGCTTTCAGTCCATAGAAGGGACAGACATGACGAAGGAGTAGTTTCTACAAACAGGGGGAAAAGCACGAGTCAGTCTATTAAATTTAAAAAAAAAAATCTGGTCCTTTGTTACAGAAGGGAGGTAAGTACGAAAAAGGGAGGTAAGTACGAAATGTACCGGCAAGCAAGGCAATTAAGCTGTAAACTAAAACCTGGGTTAGCTTTCCTTGCCTGGATGTTTTGTTTCAATGTTTACCTCCCTTATCTACCTGTTTCAATGTTTACCTCCCTTATCTACCTGTTTCAATGTTTACCTCCCTTATCTACCTGTTTCAATGTTTACCGCCCTTATCTACCTGTTTCAATGTTTACCTCCCTTATCTACCTGTTTCAATGTTTACCTCCCTTATCTACCTGTTTCAATGTTTACCTCCCTTATCTACCTGTTTCAATGTTTACCTCCCTTATCTACCTGTTTCAATGTTTACCTCCCTTATCTACCTGTTCGACCCTGATATCACCTCCCTTCCCGACCAAAAAAAAAGAAAAAAAGGCAGACTTCATCACAATTACCTCCTTTCTTGATAAAACGACAGACTTCTTTCCATTTATCTCCCTTGTCTACAAATGACTAACTTCTTTACGCTTTCCTCCCTTCCATGTAGAAAAGCGCGGATTTCTTCAGACTTCCGTTCCGTTAAAAACAATAAAAAAAATTAGAAAAGAAGAAAAAGAAGCAAACTCCATTCACTTACCTGCCCTCCATACAAACAAATATGGCAGATTTCATTACATTTAAAAACAAATAAAAGCAAAAAGCAAAAACTGAGAAAAAAAGAAAGAAAGAGAGAGGAGAGACCCCACACAAAGACAGAAAGAGAGAGAGACCCCACACCAAAGACAGAAAGAGAGAGAGACCCCACATCAAAGACAGAAAGAAGAGAGACCCCACACAAAGACAGAAAGAGAGAGAGACCCCACACCAAAGACAGAAAAGAGAGAGACCCCACACCAAAGACAGAAAGAGAGAGAGATCCCACATCAAAGACAGAAAGAGAGAGACCCCACATCCCAAAGACAGAAAGAGAGAGAGACCCCACACCAAAGACAGAAAGAGAGAGAGACCCCACACAAAGACAGAAAGAGAGAGAGATCCCACACCAAAGACAGAAAGAAGAGAGAGACTCCACACCAAAGACAGAAAGAAAGAGAGAGACTCCACATCAAAGACAGAAAGAAAGAGAGAGAGATCCCACATCAAAGACAGAAAGAAAGAGAGAGAGATCCCACATCAAAGACAGAAAGAAAGAGAGAGAGATCCCACATCAAAGACAGAAAGAGAGAGAAGACCCACACCAAAGACAGAAAGAGAGAGAGACCCACACCAAAGACAGAAAGAGAGAGAGATCCCACACAAAGACAGAAAGAAAGAGAGACCCACACCAAAGACAGAAAGAAGAGAGACCCCACATCAAAGACAGAAAGAAAGAGAGACCCACACCAAAGACAGAAAGAGAGAGAGACCCACACCAAAGACAGAAAAGAGAGACCCCACACCAAAGACAGAAAGAGAGAGAGACCCCACATCAAAGACAGAAGAAAGAGAGACCCCACACCAAAGACAGAAAGAAAGAGAGAGAGACCCCACACCAAAGACAAAGAAAGAGAGAGAGACCCCATCAAAGACAGACAAAGAGAGAGAGACCCCACACCAAAACAAAGAAAGAGAGAGAGACCCACATCAAAGACAAAGAAAGAGAGAGAGATCCCACATCAAAGACAGAAGAAAGAGAGAGAGACCCCACACCAAAGACAGAAAGAAGAGAGAGAGACCCCACACAAAACAGAAGAAAGAGAGAGAGACCCCACACCAAACAAGAAAGAGAGAGAGACCCCACATCAAAGACAGAAAGAAAGAGAGAGAGACCCCACAACAAAAGACAGACAAAAAGAGAAGAAGAGACCCACACAAAGACAGAAAAAGAGAGAGAGACCCCACCAAAGACAGAAAGAAGAGAGAGACCCACATCAAAGACAGAAAGAGAGAGAGACCCCACACCAAAGACAGAAAGAAAGAGAGATCCCACATCACAAAGAAAAGACAACAAGACAGAAGAGAGGATCCCACATCAAAGACAGAAAGAAAGAGAGATCCCACATCAAAGACAGAAGAAGAGACCAATCAAGACAGAAGAGAGGATCCCACATCAAAGACAGAAAGAAGAGAGATCCCACATCAAAGACAGAAAGAAGAGAGATCCCACATCAAAGACAGAAAGAAAGATCCACATCAAAGACGAAGAAAGAGATCCCACACAAAGACAGAAAGAAAGAGAGATCCCACATCAAAGACAGAAAGAAAGAGAGATCCCACATCAAAGACAGAAAGAGAGAGAGATCCCACATCAAAGACAGAAAAGAAGAAGAGAGATCCCACATCAAAGACAGAAAGAAGAGAGATCCCACATCAAAGACAGAAAGAGAGAGAGATCCCACATCAAAGACAGAAAGAGAGAGAGATCCCACATCAAAGACAGAAAGAGAGAGAGATCCCACATCAAAGACAGAAAGAGAGAGAGACCCACATCAAAGACAGAAAGAGAGAGAGATCCCCATCAAAGACAAAAGAGAGAGAGACCCACATCAAGAAGAAAGAGAGAGACCCACATCAAACAGAAGAAGAGGACCCCATCAAGACAGAAAGAAGAGAGACCCACACCAAAGACAGAAAGAAGAAGAGAGCCCACACAAAGACAGAAAGAGAGACAGAGAGCCCACACCAAAGACAGAAAGAAGACGAGAGACCCCACCATCAAAGACAGAAAGAGAGACAAGAGCCCACACCAAAGACAGAAAGAAAGAGAGACCCCACATCAAAGACAGAAAGAGAGACAGAGAGCCCACACCAAAGACAGAAAGAAAGAAAGAGAGACCCACATCAAAGACAGAAAGAGAGACAGAGAGCCCACACCAAAGACAGAAGAAAGAAAGAGAGACCCCACATCAAAGACAGAAAGAGAGACAGAGAGCCCACACCAAGACAGAAGAAAGAAAGAGAGACCCCACATCAAAGACAGAAAGAGAGACAGAGAGCCACACCAAGACAGAAAGAAAGAAAGAGAGACCCACATCAAAGACAGAAAGAGAGAGAGACCCACACCAAAGACAGAAAGAAGACAGAGACCCACACCAAAGACAGAAAGAGAGAGAGACCCCACACAAAGACAGAAAGAGAGAGAGACCCACACCAAAGACAGAAAAGAGAGACAGAGACCCCACATCAAAGACAGAAAGAGAGAAGAGACCCACATCAAAGACAGAAAGAGAGACAAAGAGCCCACATCAAAGACAGAAAAAGAGACAGAGACCCCACATCAAAGACAGAAAGAGAGACAAAGAGCCCACACCAAAGACAGAAAGAAGAAGGAGACCCACATCAAAGACAGAAAGAGAGACAGAGACCCACACCAAAGACAGAAAGAGAGAGAGACCCACACAAAGAAAAAAGAGAGAGAGACCCCACACAAAGACAGAAAGAGAGAGAGACCCACACAAAGACAAAAAGAGAGAGAGAGCCCACACCAAAGACAGAAAGAGAGAAGAGACCCACACAAAGACAAAAGAGAAAAAGAGCCCACACCAAGACAGAAAGAAAGAGAGAGAGACCCCACACCAAAGACAGAAAGAGAGAGAGACCCCACACCAAAGACAGAAAGAGAGACAGAGAGCCCACATCAAAGACAGAAAGAAAGAGAGAGAGACCCCACACCAAAGACAGAAAGAGAGACAGAGACCCACATCAAAGACAGAAAGAGAGACAAAGAGCCCACACCAAAGACAGAAAGAAAGAAAGAGAGACCCCACATCAAAGACAGAAATAGAGAGAGACCCCACATCAAAGACAGAAAGAGAGATAGAGACCCCACATCAAAGACAGAATAGAGAGAGAGACCCCACATCAAAGACAGAAAGAGAGACAGAGACCCACATCAAAGACAGAAATAGAGAGAGACCCCACATCAAAGACAGAAAGAGAGACAAAGAGCCCACACCAAAGACAGAAAGAAAGAAAGAGAGACCCCACCACAAAGACAGAAATAGAGAGTGAGACCCCACATCAAAGACAGAAAGAGAGACAAAGAGCCCACACCAAAGACAGAAAGAAAGAAAGAGAGACCCCACATCAAAGACAGAAAGAGAGACAAAGAGCCCACACCAAAGACAGAAAGAAAGAGAGAGAGACCCCACATCAAACAAAGAAAGAGAGAGAGACCCCACACCAAAGACAGAAATAGAGAGAGACCCCACATCAAAGACAGAAAGAGAGACAAAGAGCCCACACCAAAGACAGAAAGAAAGAAAGAGAGACCCCACATCAAAGACAGAAAGAGAGACAAAGAGCCCACACCAAAGACAGAAAGAAAGAAAGAGAGACCCCACACCAAAGACAGAAAGAGAGACAAAGACCCCACACCAAAGACAGAAAGAGAGAGAGACCCACATCAAACAAAGAAAGAGAGAGAGACCCCACACCAAAGACAGAAATAGAGACCCCACACCAAAGACAGAAAGAGAGAGAGACCCCACACCAAAGGCAGAAAGAGACGAAGGAACAAGTGAGGAAGGTGGAACCTGAAGGAGGAACAGTCCTTACTGGCTTTTAACTTCAAGGACGTGTCATCTTTGGGTATTTTGGGCAAAAGGTAATTGGGGATGGGGGTGGGGGTAGGGGTAGGGTGGAGAAAGTGTGTAAGAAAGAAAAAGGAAGTAGGGTTGGGGGTATGGGTGGGGGTGTTGGTAGGTAGGATAAACGGACAGAGAAAGATGACCCAACTTGTAGACCTCAGTTGTCTGTGTCCGTTTTCCCACTGCTGGGACACATTTGTGGGAGAGTGGAAGAGAGGAACCAACAATTGTTCTTTCCTATTATCACTCCTTTGGGGCAGCTTCCTTCACAATACTGATAACTTAGCAAGAGCTAATCCCCCGTCGAGAGAGAGAGAGAGAGAGAGGAGAGAGAGAGAGAGAGAGAGAGAGAGAGAGAGAGAGAGGGAGAGAGAGAGAGTGCTAGTAACGAGTTTTCTATCTTTAGCAAAACAGTTTTACAACCTGTCTATGGAGTAGTTACCACTACATGGACAACCAAGTAGGGCCGAAAGGCAGAGGAAGAGAGGGTACTACCAGTAAGAGTATTGTTTAAAGAGAGAGGTTGTTACAGCTCTCTGAACAGATGAGCAAGATTGTAAGTAATGAATATCATAGGAATGCACTACCATTGTTCCCGTGCACAAAGAGTGAACGAACTTTGGCCGAAAATATTAATCTTTACACGAGGAAAACAACAACAACAACGACAACAACAACAAGAACAACAACAACAACAACAAAACCGTTATCTGACGATGGCCAGAGTTATGTAGAAAAAGTATAAACAGCGGGGAGATAAACAGCCAGTGGTGGTTTTGGAGGAAAGAATTGTAACAGACGGTTGGCAGGTCCCAAGTCTGTGAAGCTGACCGCTGAAATTGTCCTGAGATATGCGAGTTGAAAATACTTTTCGGATTTCAACACGCTGATGAACTTTGAAGAGTGAGAGCAGAATGGGGGGGGGGGGGGGGGGTGTCAGCTGAGCGATTATCGTGTCACTTGGCCAGTTGTGTGTGACATCTCCTTCCGCTCTATTGTCAACACTGGGCACGGAGTCCATTGCCCTTTGATGGTGTCGTCGTTGAAGGGCCTATCTCTTAGATTGCTGCATCCATAGAGGTGCCGGGCTTGTAGTCACTAAGTCTGCACCTTGTGTGCACGTGGCTGTATCACTCCGCCCACAACAGTCATCTCACAACCACCCCTCACCATTCACACAGACAGACAACACACACACACACACACACACACACACAAGAGAGACAGACAGACAGACAGACAGACAACACACACACACACACACACACACACACACACACACACACACACACACACACACACACACACACACACACTCCTTTAATTTAAACTCGTACTCACAAAGATTTATACTTTCGGGAAAAGTGGCGAAGGGCAAAGGGAGTTAAACGTACCATGACCACTGAGAAACTGAGCTTAGAGATGACCTGAGAAGCTTTGGACAAAAACGTATGCCATACAAATATAAACAAGACAGAACAGGTGTGAAGAAAACAGGCGGGGAGAGAGAGAGAGGGAGAGAGAGAGAGAGAGAGAGAGAAGTGAGAGAGAGAGAGAGAGAGAGAGAGAGGCCAGCCAGCCAGACAGACAGACAAACAAGCATACAGACAAACAAAGAGAGAGAGAGAGAGAGGGAGAGAGAGAGAGACGGGACAGCAGACAGACAGACAGACAAACAAGCATACAGACAAACAGAGTAAGAGACAGAGAGAGAGAGAGACAGACAAACAGACAGACAGACAGACAAACAAAGCATACAGAGTAAGAGAGAGAGAGGGAGAGAGGGAGAGAGAGAGAAACAGACAGACAGACAGACATACAGACAGACAAACAAAAAGCATACAGACAGAGTAAGAGAGAGAGAGAGAGAGGGAGAAAGAGACAGCACAGACAGACAAACAAGCATACAGACAAACAGAGTAAGAGAGAGAGAGAGAGGAAGAGAGAACAGACAGACAGACAGACAGACAAACAAGCATACAGACAAACAGAGTAAGAGAGAGAGAGAGAGACAGGGAGAGAGAGAGAGAGAGATAGATAGAGAGACAGACAGATAGACTTACAGCAACAGAGAGAGAGACCGAGACAGACAGACAAATAGACACAGACAGACAGAAGGGAAAGGGGAGAAGAGAGAGAGAGGGGAGAGAAAGAGAGAAAGAGAAGAGAGAGATAGATAGATAGAGAGAAAGACAAAGAGATAGAGATAGACAGAAGGACTGTGTACACGACATACAAATAATAATGAATATGACACGTTATTACACTTACCTTCAATTCTCCATATTAATCAAGTTGTGAATGCCTCGTAGTCTCGTATCTTTGTGATGTAGCGCAGTGAACTCTCCGACAGCTGACAATGTGAAGTCCCCTAACATCAAACAAAAGTACACAGGCGTGGCCGTCTTGAAACTGGATGGTAAAACAACTGTTTCTGCTTTCTTCCATAATTCAGCCATGCCTGTGGTTGTCTTCTCCTTTCCGGAAAAGCCGAGAAAGTTTTAGAAGTATTCGTGTTTGTGTGACAGTGTACAGAAATGAACAGTTTGTTATTTGTTATTTACTTGCTTGCTTGTTTCGTTTCTCGGGATCCGTTAAAGAACGTCCCTCATAAGTTCAGTCCGGCAGAATAGTTCCATCTCGAAACGACACCATGACAAGTAACTCAACTGAAGCTGCACAAACTGAACACAATGGATTAAAACCAAATACACTTGTAAACTCTAATTATGTGTACATCATCAAAGTTGCTCATATCTTTACACCATCAATAAACTGTAACCATCAATAAACTGTTGTCTTATACCATCAATAAACTTGTTTTACACCATCAATAAACTGTTGTCAAACAATTCCACCATCAGTCTGGACACACGTTTGTAGCCAATCAGCGTTTGGCAAATGGTTGGCAAATGTTTCTACTTCCGTTTGCGATTGTCAATTTGTTTTGATTCATCCAATTCAAATGGTGGTTCCGGATGCTATTCGTGTCTCGTGTTAAAACAATTTCAAGCGGTCAGTGACACGTGTTATAATGGCCGGCAAAAGAAGAGAACTACCCAAGTTCTTTCCTTAGATGCGCCCTGTCTGTCTCTGTCTATTCAGATGTCAAAGTTCTCGAGGATCGTCTGAGTGTGATGTTGACAGGACGTCCAGCAGTGAGGGACAAGGGATCATTGGCGTTAAATGTCGGTCTACACTACATGTTTTGACTGTTCACAGTTACTTGCTGTGTTGCTGGACTGTCTTGACGCAACCAGAAGAACACATCGTAGTCTGCCAGCTCTCCCAGAACACCAGAAGTTGTTGAGGAACGTATTGTTTACTACAGTTCGATGACAAACAGGTGCGATCCCAAGGACTCAAACCCTAAGCCAGGAACTTCTTGACCAACGGTCAGTGTTGTGGGCAGTTCATCAAACAACAGCAGGGGGTCGTGTCACATCTGGTATAAATGATAGGAAGAGCGTTAAGATGAACTACAGCACTAGGCACAAGTGTCAAACTCAATACCTCTTGCAGGGAGACAACTCACCCTACCCGTTCAGCAGGCAACACAGGGGTACTTTGACTTTTTTACACGGATTGCTACCCAGTCACCGTTTTTGTTTTTTTCTTTTTGAGTATCAACATCTATCTTTATGTTCCGTCTGTGCTCGGACTTTGCAGAAAGGGACTGACCACTGTCCATTAGTTCTATGCCGCCTGCACTGAATATTTCGGGGTTCTGTGCCCTTAGGGGTTAAAAAAAAAATCTCTTTTCGGTGAAGAATGGCTCCATCTGGCGAAAGCGTGTGGAACAGTCCCACACACAATGATTTGATGGGCCCTCACATACATCATGCCCCAAACAACATGCGACAAATGCTGAAGAAATACTTTCATGGCTTCTTAGCGTTTTTGCAAAATACCAGACTGGATCTTTTGAGTTTGCACAGTAAAGATGTGACATGACTTTGTACTGTTGGTCTGGCATGAACTCATGTTAATGGATGTGGTTTGCAATGACTCATTTGGTACTGTTGGTGTGGCAATGAACATCATGTTGAAGGGTACTGTGGTGTTGAATGGATCAGTAAGGTACTGTGTTGCAATGGACATCATGTTGAAGGGTACTGTTGGTGTTGGTAATGGACATCATGTTGAAGGGTACTGTTGGTGTTGGCAATGGACATCATGTTGAAGGTACTGTTGGTGTTGGAATGGACATCATGTTGAAGGGTACTGTTGGTGTTGGCAATGGACATCATGTTGAAGGGTACTGTTGGTGTTGGCAATGGACATCATGTTGAAGGGTACTGTTGGTGTTGGCAATGGACATCATGTTGAAGGGTACTGTTGGTGTTGGCAATGGACATCATGTTGAAGGGTACTGTTGGTGTTGGCAATGGACATCATGTTGAAGGGTACTGTTGGTGTTGGCAATGGAC
>JAPXFY010000016.1:83831875-83856875 GCA_030674185.1 Monoplex corrugatus
TAGAGACAAAGCGAGACGACAGACAGACAGACAGACAGAGACAGAGACATAGAGACAAAGCGAGACAGAAGACAGAGACAGAACAGAGACAGAGACATAGAGACAAAGCGAGACAGACAGACAGAGACAGAGACAGAACAGAGACAGAGACAAGATAGCAGACAGCAGAGACAGACAGAGACAGAGACATAGAGACAAAGCGAGACAGATAGACAGACAGACAGAGACAGAGACATAGAGACAAAGCGAGACAGATAGACAGAAACAGACAGACAGACAGAGACAGAGACATAGAGACAAAGCGAGACAGATAGACAGACAGAGAGCAGAGACATAGAGACAAAGCGAGACAGATAGACAGACAGACAGAGACAGAGACATAGAGACAAAGCGAGACAGATAGACAGACAGACAGACAGAGCAGAGACATAGAGACAAAGCGAGACAGATAGACAGACAGACAGAGACAGAGACATAGAGACAAAGCGAGACGAAGACAGACAGACAGACAGACAGAGACAGAGACATAGAGCAAAGCGAGACAGATAGACAGACAGACAGAGACAGAGACATAGAGACAAAGACGAGACAGATAGACAGACAGGACAGAGACAGAGACATAGAGACAAAGCGAGACAGATAAGACAGACAGACAGACAGAGACAAGAGACAAGCGAGACAGATAGACAGCAGAGACAGAGACATAGAGACAAGCGAGACAGAGACAGAGACAGAGACATAGAGACAAAGCGAGACAGATATAGAGACAGACAGAGACAGAGACATAGAGACAAAGCGAGACAGATAGACAGAGCAGAGACAGAGACAGAGACATAGAGACAAAGCGAGACAGATAGACAGAGACAGAGACAGAGACATAGAGACAAAGCGAGACAGACAGACAGACAGAGACATAGAGACAAAGCGAGACAGACAGACAGACAGACAGAGACAGAGACATAGAGACAAAGCGAGACAGATAGACAGAGACAGAGACAGAGACAGGACTAGAGACAAAGCAGAGACAGATAGACAAGAGAGCAGAGACAGAGACATAGAGACAATGAGACAGAGACAGACAGACAGAGACAGAACATAGAGACAAAGCGAGACAGACAGACAGACAGACAGAGACAGAGACATAGAGACAAAGCGAGACAGATAGACAGAACAGACAGAGACAAGAGCAGAGACAGAGACATAGAGACAAAGCGAGACAGATAGACAGACAGACAGAGAAGAGAGACAAAGCGAGACAGATAGACAGACAGCAGACAGAGACATAGAGACAAAGCGAGACAGATAGACAGACAGACGAGACAGAGACATAGGACATAGAGACAAAGCGAGACGAAGATAGACAGACGACAGAGACAGAGACAGAGACATAGAGACAAAGCGAGACAGATAGCAGACAGACAGAGACAGAGACAGAGACATAGAGACAAAGCGAGACAGATAGACAGACAGACAGAGACATAGACATAGAGACAAAGCGAGACAGATAGACAGACAGACAGAGACAGAGACATAGAGACAAAGCGAGACAGATGACAGACAGACAGACAGAGACATAGAGACAAAGCGAGATAGACAGAAGACAGAAGAGAGACAGAGAAGAGACATAGAGACAAAGCGAGACAGATAGCAGACAGACAGACAGATAGGACAGAGACAGAGACATAGAGAGCAAAGAGACAGAGATAGACGACGCAGACAGAGACAGAGACGAGACTAGAGACAAAGCGAAGTACACAGAGAAGACAAGAGACTAGAGACAGAGACAGTGGAAGAGTAGACAAAGCGAGACAGATAGACAGACAGACAGACAGAGACATAGAGACAAAGCGAGACAGATAGACAGACAGACAGAGACAGAGACATAGAGACAAAGCGAGACAGATAGACAGACAGACAGAGACAGAGACATAGAGACAAAGCGAGACAGATAGACAGACAGACCGAGACAGAGACATAGAGACAAAGCGAGACAGATAGACAAGAGAGGCAGAGACAGAGACAGATAGACAAGAGAGGCAGAGACAGAGACATAGAGACAGAGACAGATAGACAAGAGAGGCAGAGACAAAGACATAGAGACAGAACAGATAGACAAGAGAGGCAGAGACAGAGACATAGAGACAAGAGAGGCAGAGACAGAGAAACAGAGAGAAAGACAGGGGGCGGGGACAGGGAGACAGAGAGGTGTGTTCATTGCTTTTATATGTTATTAAAGTGTTATTGTTGCTTGTTATACCAAATCCAAAACAAGTGTCACAGCCCGCGTTCAAAACAGGAACCAGAAAAACAGCAAAATGGAATCAGAACGCGTATTTAATACAACAAGACAAGACAGGCGCAAATGGCCTTTGGAAAGCATGAATGTAAGATCCCAAACAAACACCAAATACAAAAATTAGGAGAAAAAGACGGAAACTTCCCTGAGGCCTCGTCCAGTGAGAGAAGCAGCAGGGAAGTTTCAGTCTTTTTCTCCTAATTTTTGTATTTGGTGTTTGTGATCTTACATTCACGCTTGGCAAAGGCCAGTTGGCCGATAATTTGCCTTGCTTGGTATAGTTTTCATCGCTTTGCATAACCGATTGATACGTAAAGGTAGATATTCCATTATGATTCATTTTCTTTTTCTCCGTTTACCTTATGTATCTTTCAGTTTACCTTGTATATCTTTCAGTTTACCTTGTGTATCTTTCAGTTTACCTTGTGTATCTTTCAGTTTACCTTGTGTATCTTTCAGTTTACCTTGTGTATCTTTCAGTTTACCTTGTGTATCTTTCAGTTTACCTTATGTATCTTTCAGTTTACCTTATGTATCTTTCAGTTTACCTTGTATATCTTTCAGTTTACCTTGTATATCTTTCACTTTACCTTGTGTATCTTTCACTTTACCTTGTGTATCTTTCAGTTTACCTTATGTATCTTTCAGTTTACCTTATGTATCTTTCAGTTTACCTTGTGTATCTTTCAGTTTACCTTGTATATCTTTCAGTTTACCTTGTGTATCTTTCACTTTACCTTGTGTATCTTTCAGTTTACCTTATGTATCTTTCAGTTTACCTTGTGTATCTTTCAGTTTACCTTGTATATCTTTCAGTTTACCTTGTGTATCTTTCAGTTTACCTTATGTATCTTTCAGTTTACCTTGTGTATCTTTCAGTTTACCTTGTGTATCTTTCAGTTTACCTTGTATATCTTTCAGTTTACCTTGTGTATCTTTCACTTTACCTTGTATATCTTTCAGTTTACCTTGTGTATCTTTCAGTTTACCTTATGTATCTTTCACTTTACCTTGTGTATCTTTCACTTTACCTTGTATATCTTTCAGTTTACCTTGTATATCTTTCACTTTACCTTGTATATCTTTCACTTTACCTTGTATATCTTTCAGTTTACCTTATGTATCTTTCAGTTTACCTTATGTATCTTTCAGTTTACCTTGTGTATCTTTCACTTTACCTTGTATATCTTTCAGTTTACCTTATGTATCTTTCACTTTACCTTGTGTATCTTTCAGTTTACCTTATGTATCTTTCAGTTTACCTTGTGTATCTTTCAGTTTACCTTATGTATCTTTCACTTTACCTTGTGTATCTTTCAGTTTACCTTGTGTATCTTTCAGTTTACCTTATGTATCTTTCAGTTTACCTTGTGTATCTTTCAGTTTACCTTGTGTATCTTTCAGTTTACCTTATGTATCTTTCAGTTTACCTTATGTATCTTTCACTTTACCTTGTGTATCTTTCAGTTTACCTTCTGTATCTTTCAGTTTACCTTGTGTATCTTTCAGTTTACCTTATGTATCTTTCAGTTTACCTTATGTATCTTTCAGTTTACCTTGTGTATCTTTCAGTTTACCTTGTGTATCTTTCACTTTACCTTGTGTATCTTTCAGTTTACCTTGTGTATCTTTCAGTTTACCTTATGTATCTTTCAGTTTACCTTATGTATCTTTCAGTTTACCTTGTGTATCTTTCAGTTTACCTTGTGTATCTTTCACTTTACCTTGTGTATCTTTCACTTTACCTTGTGTATCTTTCAGTTTACCTTATGTATCTTTCAGTTTACCTTGTGTATCTTTCACTTTACCTTGTGTATCTTTCAGTTTACCTTGTGTATCTTTCACTTTACCTTGTGTATCTTTCAGTTTACCTTATGTATCTTTCAGTTTACCTTGTATATCTTTCAGTTTACCTTGTGTATCTTTCAGTTTACCTTGTGTATCTTTCAGTTTACCTTATGTATCTTTCAGTTTACCTTGTGTATCTTTCAGTTTACCTTGTATATCTTTCAGTTTACCTTGTGTATCTTTCAGTTTACCTTATGTATCTTTCAGTTTACCTTATGTATCTTTCAGTTTACCTTGTGTATCTTTCAGTTTACCTTGTGTATCTTTCAGTTTACCTTGTGTATCTTTCAGTTTACCTTATGTATCTTTCAGTTTACCTTGTGTATCTTGTCACAGCGGTAGGGGTCGACATGTGTTTGCTTAACGTGTGTCTGCCTCTGTCACTCATGCTTTTGCGAAGCGCATATGGCTCTCGTGAGATGAAGCGCTGTACAAATATTCATCATCATCACCATCATCACTGTCATCATCGTCATAGTCATCGTCGTCGTCGTCATCATCATCATTATTATCATTACTGTTATTATTATTATTATTATTATTATTATCATTATTGTTATTATTATTACTATTATTATTATTATTATTACTATTACTTATCTATTTACTTATTTATTATTTCTTCTTCTTGTCATCACCATCATTACTATTATTATTATCATCATCATCAATTTTATCATGATCATCATGATCATCATAATCATCATGATCATCATCATTAATATTGATAATAATAATGATAATAGTAGTTGTAGTAGCAGTAGCAGTAGTAGTAGAAGTAGAAGTAGTACAAGTAGTAGAAGTAGTAGTAGTAGTAGTAGTAGTAGTAGTAGTAGTAGTAGTAGCATCGTTACTATTACAGTTGCTGTTATTGTTATCTTTATCATTATCAATATCATTAACATGATCATTATCAATATTATCAATCCACCAAGTAGGACTGTAGCGTTAGTCCCTGTCTTCCAGGTCTGTGGTCTGTGGTCAGTGGCCTGTGGTCAGTGTCTTGTGGTCAGTGTCTTGTCCATCTGTGGCCGAGTGAAGCAGAAGGCAGTGAAGCTTAACGTGGACACTGTCCACTAGGGAACCATACAAAGTGGGACAGTGTGGCTTAAACTGCTTTTTCGCACCTCACCTCTGTCCAGCGGAAGTGTGTTAAGTGCGGTCAATCATCATCATTGACCACTCTGTGGGCTGTCCAGTCTTAAGGCGCCTGACCTGTTGATAATCGCTTTTTACACTGGGCTGTGACAGCCAAGCCCGGAACCTGCGCCTTTGAAAAAGTGTCAGTGTTTGTACTGCTACACAATACACTATACACTAGCCACTCGTCTTGTGGGGGTAGAGGGGAGGGAGGTTAAGGTAAGATCTGGTTTATCGCCCCTGTCTCCTTAACGCCTTATCGCCCCTCGTTCATTTAACATTTAGATTCCCGCACCCTGTCCACCAGCATCGTGCATTGTCAGCCATGCTAGCAAAGCAAAAAACGTAACCCTTTGACTCCCTCACCCTGTCCACCAGCATCGTACATTGTCAGCCATGATAGCAAAGCAAAAACGTAACCCTCTGACTCCCTCACCCTTTCCACCAGCTTCCTGCAGGAAGTTGAAGGAAGCTGGTGGATAGGGTGGAGAAGTCAAAGGGTTAAATTTCTGCAGCTGGTGGATAAGGTGTAGGATTCATAGGGTTAATATTTTCAACATTCTGATGGAGTCATCTTTTTGTTTTGTAGGTCCCTGTAACACTCCCCCCCCCCCCCCTTTCCACACTACCAGTGTATAGTGTCCTGTGGAGTCAGGGACTCTGCCAGATAGTTGTGGCACATTTGGGTGGAGCGCATATGGACTGGTCTCAGTGCGATGAATCTCTCTTGAACAAACTCAGCTCCAAATTCTTGAGCCTCGATCATCGGAATCAGTTTACAAAATATTCGTGGGATAAATGTTTTTTTCGGATAACTCAACAACGAAATTTTATCCAAAAAGTATTCGAACGCGAGTGTTGTCCAAGAATGGCGAGTCCCCCCCCCCCCCCCAACTCTAACTCTCTGTTTGTAAGTCTGTTTACCGTGTCCAACTGATGTTTACCGTGTCCAACTGATGTTTACCGTGTCCAACTGATGTTTACCGTGTCAAACTGATGTTTGCCGTGTCCAACTGATGTTTACCGTGTCCAACTGATGTTTACCGTGTCCAACTGATGTTTGCCGTGTCCAACTGATGTTTGCCGTGTCCAACTGATGTTTACCGTGTCCAATTGATGTTTACCGTGTCCAACTGATGTTTGCCGTGTCCAACTGATGTTTACCGTGTCCAACTGATGCAGACCCACACCAATGGGTTTGCTTCATTACTGTTGACATTTTCGCGGCTTACGACAGATACAGGCACTCGTCGGCTGCTCGCCAGTCAGTCAGCCTAATCTGTTTTATGGGGTGCCAGAAACATTCCCTTGAAAAACAACTGGAGAGAGAGAGAGAGAGAGAGAGAGAGAGAGAGAGAGAGAGAGAGAGAGAAGAGAGAGAGAGAGAGAGAGAGAGAGAGAACAACAACAACAGATATTTAGCGTTCCGATGTTTCTCGGATGCGGATAGACACTGTGTTGTAGCCACATTGTGCAGGCTGCTGGTTGATGCACAGTCTGCATACTCCGTCTTCACTAGCATGATGCCATCTGTTGTCATGTGTCCATAAACCATAGCCATGTGTTGTTGTCATGTGTCTATAAACCATAGCCATCTGTTGTTGTCATGTGTCTATAAACCATAGCCATGTGTTGTCATGTGTCCATTAGCCATAGCAATCTGTTTTGTCATGTGTCTATAAACCATAGCCATGTGTTGTCAATTGTCCATAAGCCATAGCCATCTGTTTGTCATGTGTCCATAAACCATAGCCATCTGTTGTCATGTGTCCATAAACCATAGCCATCTGTTGTTCATGTGTCTATAAAACCATAGCCATCTGTTGTTGTCATGTGTCCTATAAACCATAGCCATCTGTTGTTGTCATGTGTCCATAAAACATAACCATCTGTTGTTGTCATGTGTCCATAAACATAGCCATCTGTTGTTGTCATATGTCCATAAACCATAGCCATCTGTTGTTGTCATATGTCCATAAACCATAGCCATCTGTTGTCATGTGTCTATAAACCATAGCCATGTGTTGTCATGTGTCCATAAACCATAGCCATCTGTTGTTGTCATGTGTCCATAAAGCCATAGCCATCTGTTGTCATGTGTCCATAAATCATAGCCATCTGTTGTCATGTGTCCTTAAACCATAGCCATCTGTTGTTGTCATGTGTCCATAAACCATAGCCATCTGTTGTTGTCATGTGTCCATAAACCATAAGCCATCTGTTGTCATGTGTCCTATAAACCATAGCCATCTGTTGTCATGTGTCTATAAACCATAGCCATCTGTTGTTGTCATGTGTCCATAAACCATAGCCATCTGTTGTTGTCATGTGTCTATAAACCATAGCCATGTCTGTTGTTTGTCATGTGTCCATAAACCATAGCCATCTGTTTGTCATGTGTCCATAAACCATAGCCATGTGTTGTCATGTGTCCATAAAACATAGCCATCTGTTGTCATGTGTCCATAAACCATAGCCATGTGTTGTCATGTGTCCATAAACCATAGCCATGTATTGTCATGTGTCCATAAACCATAGCCATCTGTTGTCATGTGTCCATAAAACATAGCCATCTGTTGTTGTCATGTGTCTATAAACCATAGCCATCTGTTGTTGTCATGTGTCTATAAACCATAGCCATCTGTTTGTCATGTGTCTATAAACCATAGCCATCTGTTGTTGTCATGTGTCTATAAACCATAGCCATCTGTTGTTGTCAGGTGTCTATAAACCATAGCCATCTGTTGTTGTCATGTGTCCATAAAACATAGCCATCTGTTGTTGTCATGTGTCTATAAAACATAGCCATCTGTTGTTGTCATGTGTCTATAAACCATAGCCATCTGTTGTTGTCATGTGTCTATAAACCATAGCAATCTGTTGTTGTCATGTGTCCATAAACCATAGCCATCTGTTGTTCATGTGTCCATAAACCATAGCTATTTGTTGTTGTCATGTGTCTATAAACCATAGCCATCTGTTGTTGTCATGTGTCCATAAACCATAGTCATGTGTTGTTGTCATGTGTCTATAAACCATAGCCATCTGTTGTTGTCATGTGTCCATAAACCATAGCTATTTGTTGTTGTCATGTGTCTATAAACCATAGCCATCTGTTGTTGTCATGTGTCCATAAACATAGCCATCTGTTGTCATGTGTCCATAAACCATAGCCATCTGTTGTCATGTGTCCATAAACCATAGCCATCTTTTGTCATGTGTCCATAAGCCATAGAGTCTGTTGTCATATTTCTATAAAGCATAAAACGCTGGACATTCCTCACAGGATCTGTAATGGTCATGACTGATGCGTATGCACTCGAAAGAACAATTAACAGGTCTGCACGTGTGTTCACTTGTGGGATCGGACAGTGTCCTCCAGGTTTGAATCAAACAGGTTGTAACTCAGCTGAAATGTTTATTAGCTGATGTAGACAGCACCAAGACAGTACTTACAGTGTTTAGGCCAGTGGTGTTTAGGCCAGTGGTCAGTGTTGGTCAATGTGTTGTGAAGTGGAACGAGCAGACCTTCCTGTTACACAGCCACAAGTACCGTCAAGGACTCCCTGTTTGTCAACATGGCCGTGATTTTCTCCACGTTACACATCACATGGACAATTGAATCGTCAACTCTCGCTACTTGACTTCCGTCTGTCTTGATTGTCCACTCCGCTCCCCTCACCATCCGCCCCCACCCCTCCCTGTCCCTCCCTCACAAGTCGTCACGGTCTAACACGCGGCTAATCGTCTACAGAGGACACGGTCAGAATCACTGATGACGTAACTGGTCAGTCTGTCGCCGTTCACTGAAGCGAGACAGTGAATAGAAAACATCAAACAAGAATCAGAACGTCTGGTTAATAAAACAATAAGACGAAACACGCGTGTAGTTCGGCAAGCTGGCCTTTGTCAAGCGTACACAAACCACAACAAAGAACCACAACAACAAAGTGTAGGGGGAAAAACCCAACAACAGCAAAACTTCCCTGATGTCTGGTTGGGCAAAAGAAGATGACCGTGAATTTACAGAACTAGAAGGCGTTGGACTGAATTAGATCAGATTATTTTACCATCATCGCGTTTAGACAGTGTCCTTTGTGTTCACCTTTTCCCCTATTTTCTCATCATCATCATCAGGTGCCTTGCCGCATGGCGTTGGCGATCATGGACTTCCATCTGTCTCTATCTCTTGTTGCCTCACGCATCTCTTCCACCCTCCTTGTCTTCAGCCAGTCTGCAAGTCCCTCTAGTATCTTCTCCCTGGGTCTACCTGGTGCTCTCTTTCCCTCCAACTTTCCCGTTGTGACCAGGTGCTCCAATTCCCCTTTCCTCAGAAAATGGCCTATAAATGTTGCCTGTCTTTTGCTAATCTTCCTTATGAATGATCTACTTGTGTCTGCCTCCATCAAGACTGTCTCGTTTGTTTTCTTTGCTGTCCATGGAACTCTCAACATTCTTCTTAGAAACCACATCTTGGCTGCCTCAATCTTGTTCTGGCTTTGCTTTGTGACTGTGTACGCCTCACAACCGTACAACAGTATTGGTTCTATATAACATTCAAGGACTCTCTTCCTGATGTTAATTGATAGGCATTTGTTGGTAAGACTGCTTCTCATCTTCTTGATTGCTGTTTTGGCTTGGCTGATTCTGCTGGCTATTTCTGATGTGTATCTGCCGTCTGGTGAAATGATCGTTCCCAGGTATTTAAACTTATCAACCTGTCTCAAGGTTGTGCCTTTGCTGTTATTTTGCATGAGGGGATTTCATGTTTTTATTGATCACCATGACTTCAGTCTTCCTGCTGTTTAGTTCCAACCCTTTACCTTTGCTTTCTATTTCTAGCATATTCACAAGGTTTTCTAGGTCCCTTTCATTTTCTGCAATTAGCACGGTGTCATCTGCGTATCGAATGTTGTTTATCATTTTTCCTCCCATCTTTAATCCAGGGTCTTCCTCTAGGTTTCTCATGATGTTTTCGCTGTAAAGTGAAAACAGATCTGGTGACAAAATACAACCCTGTCTGATTCCTCTTTTGATGTTTTGAAAAGAATTTATATCGTTTTCTATTTTCATTGCAGCCGTTTGTTCCCAATACATATTTCTGATTATTCGTAGATCTTTTCTATCAATATTGAGTCTTTCCCTCGGAGTGCTCTACATTAAAACTGGCCTTCTTACTGTCCCATCTTAACATCATTGCTGTTCTAGTGGTGTCAGTATAGGATTAGATAAGTCCTCCCATTAAAACTGGCCTTCTCACAGTTCCATCTTAACATCATTGCTGTTCTAGTGGTGTCAGTATAGGATTAGATAAGTCCTCCCATTAAAACTGGCCTTCTGACTGTTCCATCTTAACATCACTGGTGTTCTGGTGGTGTCAGTACTGACTGTCCTATCTTAACATCACTGGTGTTCTAGTGGTGTCAGTATAGGATTAGATCAATCCCCCCATTAAAACTGGCCTTCTTATTGTCCCATCTTAACATCATTGTTGTTTTTCTGTGGTATCAGTATAGGATTAGACAAATCCTCCCATTGAAACTAGCCTTCTTACTGTCCCATCTTAACATCACTGCTGTTCTGGTGGTGACAGTATAGGATTAAATAAGGCCTCCCATTAAAACTGGCCTTCTTATTGTCCCATCTTAACATCACTGCTGTTCTAGTGGTGTCAGTATAGGATAAGATAGGTTCCCTCATTAAAACTGGCCTTCTTATTGTCCCATCTTAACATCACTGCTGTTCTAGTGGTGTCAGTATAGGATAAGATAGGTTCCCTCATTAAAACTGGCCTTCTCATTGTCCCATCTTAACATCACTGGTGTTTTAGTGGTGTCAGTATAGGATTAGATAGGTTCCCTCATTAAAACTGGCCTTCTTACTGTCCCATCTCAACATCACTGGTGTTCTAGTGGTGTCAGCATAGGATTAGATAATTCCCACCATTAAAACTGGCCTTCTTACTGTCCCATCTTAACATCACTGCTGTTCTGGTGGTGTCAGTATAGGATTAGACGAGTCCTCCCATTAAAACTGACCTTCTTACTGTCCCATCTTAACATCACTGCTGTTCTGGTGGTGTCAGTATAGGATTAGACGAGTCCTCCCATTAAAACTGGCCTTCTTACTGTCCCATCTTAACATCACTGCTGTTCTGGTGGTGACAGTATAGGATTAGATAAGTCCCACCATTAAAACTGGCCTTCTTTCTGTCCCATCGTAACACCATTGCCGTTCTAGTGGTGTCAGCATAGGATTAGATAAGTCCCACCATTAAAACTGGCCTTCTGGCTGTCCCATCTGAACATCAGTTTCAGTTTCAGTTTCTCAAGATGACGTCTCCGCGCTCGGAACGAATTCCATGAACACTAACGTCACAGGCGTCACATGAATGGGGACCATAACAAGTTGCCAACAGCACCCGGTGTTCCCAGGCAGTCACCCATCCATGTGACTCTGATAAACTAAAACTATGCCTTTTTAACGCTCAGTCAACATGCAAAGATGGCAAAGCCGATGTCATTGCTAACTTCATCGCAGATGAGCATGTTGACATTGCTTTTATCACCGAAACATGGCTTAACCCCCTTGGTCATGAACCTATACATGCGAGTCTCACTCCGAGTGGTTACAAGCTTGCTTCTTTCCATCGCTCATCCCGAGGTGGTGGCATCGCCATCCTCTACAACGACTCACTCCATTCCCGCCTATCTTTCTCGCAGTCTCTGCCTTTCTCCCATCCTTCTTTCGAGCACGTTGAAGTATCCTTCCAATCCATCCCTCACCCCATCACCTTCTCCTGTGTCTATCGACCTCCACCTAGCTCTGCCAACAACTCACCACATCCAGTTTCTCTCTGACTTTGACCAATTGCTTGACACTACTGCCTCTTACCTGGAAATCTCATCATTCTAGGTGACGTCAATGTCCACTATGAAACATCCACCGTTATGACACAAGACATATCATCAACTCACTGTCCAATCACAATATGACTCAACACATTTCTGAACCAACCCATCAAAAAGGTCACATTCTTGACTGGATCATTTCTCGTGATCACCACAATTCAGATACTGACAACTGTTAGTTCTTTCTACCCGTTTAACTTCAGCCCTTCCATCTGACCACTTTGCAATTCTCTGTTCTCTTGACATTTCTCCTCCTTCCCGTACCACGCGCACAGTGACTCGACGCAATCTCAAATCTATCGACTTCTCCACATTTTCATCTGATGCCTCCCGTCTCCTTTCTGAAAAGTCACATAACCTTGCCGATGAATTCTATACTACTCTCCACCATCTTCTGGACACTCATGCTCCAGCCACAACCCGTCTTTTACCTGACCGCCCCCCTACCCCCTGGCTCACTCATGAGATTGCCTGTGCAAAACGTGCCCGACGAAGAGCAGAGCGCCGCTGGCGCAAATCCAAATTCACTGTACACAGGCAACTTTTCCAAGCCTCTAAAACAAAAGTATCCACCCTCATTGCATCTGCAAAAACAAGCTATTTCCAAACCAAAATCCTGAATGCCTCTTCTTCAAAAGAACTCTTTACAACCATGAATCATCTCCTTGGCACACCAAAAGACTTACCTCTCCCAACAAAACACACAAATGAAGAACTCCCATCTGTATTCTCCAAGTATTTCACCACCAAAATACAAACTCTTCGTGACAGGTTTGACAGGACACCTTGTCAACCATGCCCACCTGACCCTTCCTTCTCTGGCACACCTCTTACTACTTTTACCCCAGTCTCACAAGAAGAAATTATCAACACAATCAGATCCATGTCGTTCAAAACCTGCGAACTGGATCCTCTTCCAGGTTCTCTCTACTCCGACTGTCTCCCTACTCTCCTCCCATTCATCACTGACATCATCAACACTTCTCTTCAAACTGGAACTGTCCCAGATTCTTTCAAGTCTGCTATTGTTCACCCTGTCCTCAAGAAATACAATTTAGACCCAAATGAACTGAAAAATTACCGGCCTATCTCTAATCTCTCTTTCTTGTCAAAACTCCTTGAAAAAGTTGTCCTCAACCAGCTGAACTCTCACCTGTCTGCCAACAATCTCCTCAATCCTTTCCAGTCAGCCTACCGCCAGTGCCATAGCACTGAAACTGCCCTACTACACATTCTCAACAATCTCCTCCTTGCAACTGATACTGGCAAAGTCTTTCTCCTCACACTCCTTGATCTGTCTGCAGCCTTTGATACCATTGATCATGGTATTCTCCTTTCTAGACTTCATCATACTTTTGGCATCTCTGACATTGCTCTCTCCTGGTTCACTTCATATCTATCAAACAGAAAACAAAGTGTTCTCATCAATGGCACTTACTCTCAACCTGCATACCTGACCTGTGGTGTTCCACAAGGATCTGTCCTTGGCCCTGTTCTTTTCACTCTTTACACCTCCCCCCTGTCCACTATCATCAACTCCCATCTATAAAACATCACATCTATGCTGATGACACTCAACTTCAAGACAGTGACTCACCTGACAATATACAGCGCCTCTTGATTCGCACCACTGAGTGTTATTCGGACATTAAGAACTGGATGACATACAATAAACTTTAGCTTAACGACGACAAGACGGAAGCTATCCTCATTGATACCCGTCAGAAACTTTCTCAGCTGCCTCCTCTTTCTCTCCCATTATGTAACACATCAGTCCCAATTTCTGATTCAGCTAAAAACCTTGGTGTCTGCATTGACTCTACCCTGTCCATGAACAACTTTGTTTCTCAAACTGCCAGATCTTGCTACTATCACCTTCATCGTATAAGCCTGATCAGGAAGTATCTCTCTGTCGAAACAACTGCAAAACTCGTTCTCTCCTTCATAATGTCTCGCATTGACTATTGCAATTCACTCCTGTCTGGTCTTCCTGTCTCCACCATTCACATCCTACAGCGCATTCAAAACAATGCTGCACGCCTTGTACTAAAAAAGTAAAAAGCTGACCACATTTCTCCTCTCCTGGCACAACTTCACTGGCTCCTTGTATCAAAGCGCATACAGTACAAACTAGACACCATGTGCTACAAAAGCCTCAGTAACACAGCCCCCGATTACCTGTCAAGCCTACTTGAGATCTATGTTCCCTCACGTACCCTCCGCTCTGCCTCCGATCCTCTGACTTTTCGCTTTCCACGCACTAAGCTCAATACCTCTGCAGCCTGTCTCCACTCGGAGTGGAATCACATTGTAATATATAATTGTATATAATATGCTCTCTATAACTTTCCATTGCTTTTATTCTTTCTCCCCATTTATAGCCATGCGCGCGCGCGGGCGGTGTGTGTGTGTTGTGTGTGTGTGTGTGGTGTGTGTGCCTGCGTGCGTATGTGTCTGTTTCAGCGCTTAGATTTAATTTTATCAAGATTTTGCGCTATATAAATATTGTAATTATTATTATTAATTATTATTATTATTACTAACCGGGCCTGACGTGGCTTAGCTTCGGTGATCGGACGAGAACCGGTGTTTTCAACGTGGTGTGGCCGTTGTTTAAATTAACATAACTGCTGTTCTAGTGGCGTCAGCATAGGATTAGGTAAGTCCCCCCTCCCACCCATTAAAACTGGCGTACTGACTGTCCCATTCTTAACATCACTGTTGTTCTGGTGGTGTCAGTATAATGTAGGATCAGTATAATGTAGGATTAGACGAGTCCTCCCATTAAAACTGGCCTTCTTACTTTCCCATCTTAACATCACTGCTGTTCTGGTGGTGTCAGTATAGGATTAGATAAGTCCTCCCATGAAAAGAGGCCTTCTCACTATCCCATCTTAACGCCACTACTGTTCTGGTGGTGTCAGTAAAAGATAAGGTCAGCCCCCCCCCCCCCCACCGATTAAAATTGGCCTTCTTACTGTCCCATCTTAACATCATTGTTGTTCTGGTGGTGTCAGTATAGGAATAGGTAAGTCCCCATTCATCCATATCCCTGGGATGGTTATCCCCGTCGGCCGTATCACCTGAGGCAGGGCCGACAAAAAAAAATCCGAATCCAATCAATCAAAAACTCATCCATCGCACCGAAGGAAGGATCTATCACTATGTGCCATTCAACCTCATCCCTGTCTCTAAAATTTCTGTGCTAAAGGGAATCTGGTTCGCTGTTTCCTACAAGTTGGTATTTGATATTATACAAATGAATTATTAATAAAGAAATTGCATTAGTCGGACCATTCAGACAGAACAACTAAACAAATACACTTCAAACAAGCAGTCAAACAAAGAAAGAATAGAATGAAATTAAACACCATTAAAGATAAACAAGAAAATGACGTAAACAACAAAGCAAACATGAAGCCTATTTACGTTCGATGTAAATGATTGTTCACTTCCTGTCTTCTATACAGAGACAGAAACGTCGATCGATGACGGCACAGACACGTCAAAGTTTTGATGGCCATGGCTGGTGCGTCATTCAAATGCGTCTCTTACAATTTCCGTTTCCTGTGTTTGCAGTATATAATTGTCCTTACCAGAAATACCAAATGCTGAATAATTTACGTCACGAGAAAATTCAGATGATGATAAAAAAACACAAACAAACAAAAAAAAACAAACAAACAAACAAATGAACAAGCAAGCCAACAAACAAACAAATCAAATGCACGTAAACCTTCCTACTGGCAATGTTGATCAATTGATTTATTTATCCCATCCCAACACGTCAGTCCAAATATGGAAAGGGATGGAAAAATAAGCCAATACATGAATTAGTTAAAACAAATGCATAAGCTAAACCAGACCGAATAAACCATTGGAGAAATAAGATGATGAAGAAAATACATCCAGGGAAAAATGAAGTCCAAAGGAAAAGACAAAGTAACAACAAATGAAATTCGTATCGTTGTAATCATTGTGATGACTTGATCAGAGTCAGAGTAATAATAATAATAATAATAATATATTTTATTTATATAGCGCAAAATCTTGATAAAATCAAATCTAAGCGCTGAGCGTATACATGCATACATACCTACATACATATGAGCGTATACATGCATACATACATGCATACATACTTACATACATAAATCTAAGCTGAGCGTATACATGCATACATACATACATACATAAATCTAAGCGTATACATACATACATACATACATACATACATACATACATACATACATACATACTACATACATACGTACGCACATGCATACATAATAATTACAATATTTATATAGCGCAAAATCTCGACAAAATCAAATCCAAGCGCCGAAAAGACACACACGCACACACGCACGCACGCACGCACACACACACGCACACACACACACACACACACACACACACACACACACACACACACACACACACACACACGCATGGCCACAAATGGGGAGAAAGAATAAAAGCAATAAAAGCAAGAATAAAACCAATGGAAAACCACAGAGAGCACATCATATACAATTATATATTAAAACAAAGTGATTCCCCTCCGAGCGGAGACAGGCTGCAGAGGGGGTTGAGTGAGGTTAGGATTTTATGCAGAGTAGAAAAGGTGAGTTTTGAGACCGGACTTGAAGGAGGCAAAAGTAGGTTGCTGACGGACTGAGAGAGGAAGTTTGTTCCAGGAGAGTGGACCAGAAACAGAGAAGGCTCGTGGACCATAGGTATTGAGCTTAGTGCGTGGAAAGCGAAAAGTCAGAGGATCGGAGGCAGAGCGGAGGGTACGTGAGGGAACATAGATCTCAAGTAGGCTTGACAGGTAATCGGGGGCTGCGTTATTGAGGCTTTTGTAGCACATGGTGTCTAGTTTGTACTGTATGCGCTTTGATACAGGGAGCCAGTGAAGTTGTGCCAGGAGAGGAGATATGTGGTCAGCTTTTTTCTTTTTGAGTACAAGGCGTACAGCATTATTTTGAATGCGCTGTAGGATGTGAATGGTGGAGGCAGGAAGACCAGACAGGAGTGAATTGCAATAGTCAATGCGAGACATTATGAAGGAGAGAACGAGTTTTGCAGTTGTTTCGACAGAGAGATACTTCCTGATCAGGCTTATACGATGGAGATGATAGTAGCAAGATCTGGCAGTTTGAGAAACAAAGTTGTTCATGGACAGGGTAGAGTCAATGCAGACACCAAGGTTTTTAGCTGAATCAGAAATTGGGACTGATGTGTTACATAATGGGAGAGAAAGAGGAGGCAGTTGAGAAAGTTTCTGACGGGTGTCAATGAGGATAGCTTCCGTCTTGTCGTCATTAAGCTGAAGTCTATTGTGTGTCATCCAGTTCTTAATGTCCGAATAACACTCAGTGGTGCGAGTCAACAGGCGCTGTATATTATCAGGTGAGTCACTGTCTTGAAGTTGGGTGTCATCAGCATAGAAGTGGTGTTTTATAGAGTGGGAGTTGATGATGGTGGACAGGGGGGAGGTATAAAGAGTGAAAAGAACAGGGCCAAGGACAGATCCTTGTGGAACACCACAGGTCAGGTATGCAGGTTGAGAGTAAGTGCCATTGATGAGAACAGTTTGTTTTCTGTTTGATAAATACGAAGTGAAAAAGGAAAGAGCAATGTCAGAGATGCCAAAAGTATGATGAAGTCTAGAAAGGAGAATACCATGGTCAATGGTATCGAAGGCTGCAGACAGATCAAGGAGTGTGAGGAGAGAGAATTTGCCAGTATCAGTTGCAAGGAGGAGATTGTTGAGAATGTGTAGTAGGGCAGTTTCAGTGCTATGGCACTGGCGGTAGGCTGACTGGAAAGGATTGAGGAGATTGTTGGCAGACAGGTGAGAGTTCAGCTGGTTGAGGACGACCTTTTCAAGGAGTTTTGACAAGAAAGAGAGATTAGAGATAGGCCTGTAATTTTTCAGTTCATTTGGGTCTAAATTGTGTTTCTTAAGGAGAGAGTGAACAATAGCAGACTTGAAAGAATCTGGGACAGTTCCAGTTTGAAAAGAAGTGTTGATGATGTCAGTGATGAATGGGAGGAGAGTAGGGAGACAGTCGGAGTAGAGAGAACCTGGAAGAGGATCCAGTTCGCAGGTTTTGAACGACATGGATCTGATTGTGTTGAAAATTTCTTCTTGTGAGACTGGGGTAAAAGTAGTGAGAGGTGTGCCAGAGAAGGAAGGGTCAGGTGGGCATGGTTGACAAGGTGTCCTGTCAAACCTGTCACGAAGAGTTTGTATTTTGGTGGTGAAATACTTGGAGAATACAGATGGGAGTTCTTCATTTGTATGTTTTGTTGGGAGAGGTAAGTCTTTTCGTGTGCCAAGGAGATGATTCATGGTTGTAAAGAGTTCTTTTGAAGAAGAGGCATTCAGGATTTTGGTTTGGAAATAGCTTGTTTTTGCAGATGCAATGAGGGTGGATACTTTTGTTTTAGAGGCTTGGAAAAGTTGCCTGTGTACAGTGAGTTTGGATTTGCGCCAGCGGCGCTCTGCTCTGCGGCGGGCACGTTTTGCACAGGCAATCTCATGAGTGAACCAGGGGGTAGGGGGGCGGTCAGGAAAAAGACGGGTTGTGGCTGGAGCATGAGTGTCCAGAAGATGGTGGAGAGTAGTATAGAATTCATCGGCAAGGTTATGTGACTTTTCAGAAAGGAGACGGGAGGCATCAGATGAAAATGTGGAGAGGTCGATAGATTTGAGATTGCGTCGAGTCACTGTGCGCGTGGTACGGGAAGGAGGAGAAATGTCAAGAGAACAGAGAATTGCAGAGTGGTCAGATGGAAGGGCTGAAGTTAAACGGGTAGAGAGAACTAAGCAGTTGTCAGTAGCTGAATTGTGGTGATCACGAGAAATGATCCAGTCAAGAATGTGACCTTTTTGATGGGTTGGTTCAGAAATGTGTTGAGTCATATTGTGATTGGACAGAGAGTTGATGATATGTCTTGTGTCATAACGGTGAGTGTTGTCATAGTGGACATTGATGTCACCTAGAATGATGAGATTTCCAGGTAAGAGGCAGTAGTGGTCAAGCAGTTGGTCAAAGTCAGAGAGAAACGTGGATGTGGTGAGTTTGTTGGCAGAGCTAGGTGGAGGTCGATAGACACAGGAGAAGGTGATGGGGTGAGGGGTGGATTGGAAGGATACTTCAACGTGCTCGAAAGAAGGATGGGAGAAAGGCAGAGACTGCGAGAAAGATAGGCTGGAATGGAGTGAGTCGTTGTAGAGGATGGCGATACCGCCACCTCGAGATGAGCGATGGAAAGAAGCAAGCCTGTAACCACTCGGAGTGAGGCTAGCATGTATGGGTTCATGACCAAGGGGGTTAAGCCATGTCTCTGTGATAAAAGCAATGTCAACGTGCTCATCAGCGATAAAATCGGCAATGACTTCGGCTTTGCCATCCTTGCATGTTGACTGAGCGTTAAAAAGGCATAGTTTAAGTTTATCACAGTCATATGGCGGCGGCCGAGGTGGCGACGAAGGCGGCACCGACGGGACAAAAGACGAAGGCGACACCAGCGGGGCAGAAGACGAAGGCAGCAACGATGGAACAGAAGAAGAAGCCAAAGGTAGCACCGGCGGGACAGAAGACGAGGGCAGCGCCGGCGGGACAGAAGACGAAGGCAGCAACGATGGATCAGAAGAAGAAGACAAAGGTAGCACCGGTGGGACAGAAGACGAGGGCAGCGCCGGCGGGACAGAAGACGAAGGCAGCACCGGCGGGACAGAAGGCGAAGGCGGCACCACCAGGACAGAAGGCGAAGGCGAAGATGGCAGAGGAGGAGACGAAGCCCGCAGCAGCGAGGTCGAAGGCAGGGGCAGTGGAGGAGACGAAGAAGCAGAAGAAGAAAAGTGGCGTCGGGCTGGCACAGCAGGAGGCAGGTTGTGCCAAAGTCGGTGGAGACGTCCACCACGACAGGATCGCGCAGTGCGGGGCTTGCTACACAGCCCCAATGTACGTATGTGCTGGTAGACGCCTCCACCGAGGTAGCATTTGTTGTGTTTAAAAAGTGTCAGTCCAATTTGTTTAAGAAAGGACGGATCCATAATTGAGAGCCAGTCAGGAGAGGATGATGTTTGCAGGTTGGTGTGTGGGTTGGTCAGTTCACAACAATTGAATCAGAGAACAACGAAGGTTTGGGAGCTGTAGCGTTGGGCGAACACAGTAAGCTAAAATGTTAACACAGTTCACAGGTTAAATGTCCGACCTGAGCGGCAGAATTAAAATGACGAAAAGTAGGCATACGAAACTCCAAAATCAGATTATCCGGTAAAATATTCAAAATTAAAAAAAAATTTACATCACCATTTGTCGGGACCCAAGAGGAATAAACTGATATAAAATTCAATGCACAAAATCAAATAGAACCACGATAAAATCACTGTAAAATACCACACACACTTTTGCTGCCTGCTGGCGCGACATCTACTCACATCTAAGTAGTCAAAGGTAAGACAAACAAACAAACAAGCAAACAAACAAACAAACAAACAAACAAACAAACAAACAAACAAACAGACAGACAAACAAACAAAAGGTGTGATGTCAACCTTTCTCTTTTTTTTCCTTACTAAAAAGCCGCCCCACCCACAAACCTCCATTTATCTCTATATCTGTGTCTGCCTGTCTGCTGTCTGCTGTCTGCTTGCCTGTTTGTCTGCCTGTCTGCTGTCTGCTTGTCTGTTTGTCTGTCTGTCTACTCTGTGCTTGCCTGTTTGTCCGCCAGTCTGATTGCCTGTTTGTCTGTCTGTCTGCTTGCCTGTTTGTCTGCCTGTCTGCTCTGTGCTTGCCTGTTTGTCTGTCTGCTCTCTACTTGCCTGTTTGTCTGTCTGTCTGCTCTCTACTTGCCTGTTCGTCTGCCTGTCTGTCTGTCTGCTTGCCTGTTTGTCTGCCTGTCTGTTCTGTGCTTGCCTGTTTGTCTGCCTGTCTGTCTGTCTGCTTGCCTGTTTGTCTGCCTGTCTGTTCTGTGCTTGCCTGTTTGTCTGTCTGTCTGCTGTCTATTTGCCTGTTTGTCTGCCTGTCTGCTGTATGCTTGCCTGTTTGTCTCTCTGTCTGCTGTCTCTGCTTGCCTGTTTGTCTGTTTGTCTGCTCTCTACTGTCTGCTTGCCTGTTTGTCTGTCTGTCTGATCTCTGCTGTCTGCTTGCCTGTTTGTCTGTCTGTCTGATCTCTGCTGTCTGCTTGCCTGTTTGTCTGTCTGTCTGATCTCTGCTGTCTGCTTGCCTGTTTGTCTGTCTGTCTGATCTCTGCTGTCTGCTTGCCTGTTTGTCTGTCTGTCTGATCTCTGCTGTCTGCTTGCCTGTTGTCTGTCTGTCTGATCTCTGCTTGCCTGTTTGTCTGCCTGTCTGATCTCTGCTGTCTGTTTGCCTGTTTGTCTGTCTGTCTGCTGTCTCTTGCCTGTTTGTTTGTCTGTCTGCTTGCCTGTTGTTTGTCTGCTTGCCTGTTTGTCTGTCTGTCTGTTTGCCTGTTTGTCTGTCTGTCTGATCTCTGCTTGCCTGTTTGTCTGCCTGTCTGATCTCTGCTGTCTGCTTGCCTGTTTGTCTGCCTGTCTGATCTCTGCTATCTGCTTGCCTGTTTGTCTGCCTGTCTGATCTCTGCTGTATGCTTGCCTGTTTGTCTGTCTGTCTGATCTCTGCTGTCTGTTTGCCTGTTTGTCTGTCTGTCTGCTGTCTGCTTGCCTGTTTGTTTGTCTGTCTACTTGCCTGTTTGTTTGTCTGCTTGCCTGTTGTCTGTCTGTCTGTTTGCCTGTTGTCTGTCTGTCTGCTTGCCTGTTTCTCTGCCTGTTTGTCTGTCTGTTTGTCTGTCTGTTTGTCTGTCTGTTGTCTGCCTGTTTGTCTGTCTGTTGTCTGCCTGTTTATTTGTCTGTCTGCCTGTTTGTCTGTCTGCCTGTTTGTCTGTCTGCTTGCCTGTCTGTCTGTCTGTCCGCTGTCTGCTTTCTTGTTGCCTGTCTGTCTGCTGTCTGCTTGCCTGTTTGTCTGTCTGTCTGCTTGCCTATTTGTCTGTCTGTCTGCATGCCTGTTTGTCTGCTGTCTGCTGTCTGCTTGCCTGTCTGTCTATCTGTCTGTCTGTCTGTCTGCTTGCCTGTTTGTCTGTCTGTCTGCTTGCCTGTTTGTCTGTCTGTCTGCTGTCTGCTTGCCTGTCTGTCTGCTTGCCTGTTTGTCTGTCTGTCTGTCTGCTGTCTGCTTGCCTGTCTGTCTGTCTGCTTGCCTGTCTGTCTGTCTGTCTGCTTGCCTGTCTGTCTGTCTGCTTGCTGTCTGTCTGTCTGTCTGCTTCCCCATTTGTCTGTCTGTCTGCCTGCCAGTTTGTCTGTCTGTCTGCTTGCTTGTTTGTCTGTCTGTCTGCTTGCCTATTTGTCTGTCTGTCTGCTTCCCCGTTTGTCTGTCTGTCTGCTTGCCTGTTTGTCTGTCTGTCTGCTTGCCTGTTTGTCTGTCTCTTTGCCTGTTTGTCTGTCTGTCTGCTTGCCTGTTTGTCTGTCTGTCTGTCTGCTTGCCTGTTAGTCTGTCTGTCTGCTTGCCTGTTTGTCTGTCTGTCTGTCTGCCCTCTGTTTGTCTGTCTGTCTGCTGTCTGCTTGCCTGTTTGTCTGCTGTTTGTCTGTTGTCTGCTGTCTATCTGCTTCCCTGTTTGTCTGTCTGTCTGTCTGCCCTCTGTTTGTCTGTCTGTCTGCTGTCTGCTTGCCTGTTTGTCTGTCTGTCTGCTGTCTATCTGCTTGCCTGTTTGCCTGTCTGCTCTCTACATGACTGTTTGTCTGTCTGTCTGCTCTGTTCTTGCCTGTCTGTCTGCTTGCCTGTCTGTCTGTCTGTCTGCTGTCTGCTTGCCTGTTTGCCTGTCTGCTTGCCTGTTTTGCCTGTTGCTTGCTGTTTGTCTCCTGTCTGCTTGCCTGTTTGTCTGTCCTGACAAAGACATGACAACTAAGCATGCAGTGCTGTCCAGTTTTTCACAATACGTGTTTTGACACAGGTGCATTGTCTGTAGAGACTGAAAGTAATCTGAATGCTAGAAAACATTCGGTAATGTCAAAAGTTAACTCTGAGTGCTAGAACACATTCAGTAATGTCAAAAGTTAACTCTGAATGCTAGAAAACATTCAGTAATGTCAAAAGTTAACTCTGATGCTAGAAAACATTCAGTAATGTCAAAAGTTAATTCTGAGTGCTAGAAAACATTCAGTAATGTCAAAAGTTAATTCTGAGTGCTAGAAAACATTCAGTAATGTCAAAAGTTAATTCTGAGTGCTAGAAAACATTCGTAATGTCAAAATGTTAATTCTGAGTGCTAGAAAACATTCGGTAATTTTAAAAGTCAAACCTGAGTACTAAAATACATTATGTAATTTCAAAAGTTAAACCCTGAAGGACAAAATGATTGACTAAATCTGTAATTCCTCAACTTCGTTTTCATGCAGGAACTTGGTGTATTTTTCCATAGAAATTTTGTGTTTTTGTATGGCCACTTTGGTGTGGTTTTGGTCAGAATTTTCGTGTGTTTTCCGTTGGAACTAACTGTGTTTTTGTATATAAACGCCGTGTTTTTGCATCGAAACTTTGTGTGTGTTTGTGCAGGAGATTTGTGTTTTTTGAGTAGGAAGTGCGTGTGAGTATGTTTAGATGCTTCGTGCTTTTCCGTATACGCCAAGTGTACGTATCAAGGGGAGAGGAAACGTGGAAGGGAAACCACTCCCACATACTGCTCTCCAGCGCGGGTCCACCAATTGCAAACAAGTACATGTATGTCGTTTTGGTGAGGCAGAGGGCAGTGACACCTGTACCAACTATCTTCAAAATGGACACATCGAGCCATGTCTGCCATGTGATTTCCATCAGCTACCAGCAAAATGGACACATCGAGCCATGTCTGCCATGTGATTTCCATCAGCTACCAGCAAAATGGACACATCGAGCCATGTCTGCCATGTGATTTCCATCAGCTACCAGCAAAAGCATAGCCTACAGTACTGAAATTACCATCAGTAGTCCCCCCCCCCTCCCCACGCCCTGAACAGTCACGCACTCCAAGACATAACATAGTTCCTCTATGTTCATGCCAGCCGAAAAGAAGAGTACTTGTACTTAGTGTCAAGGTTTCCGTGTAGATCCCCGGTCTGCTCACGCCGCGCACTCCACGCTTTCTTACAGAGCACCAGACAAATCATCATCACCACCTCCATCATCATCATATTCCGTGTCCCCAAAACCCTCGGCTGGTGCTTGGCGCTGGAGAGTGATGGTGGCGGTGGTGGTTGGGGGTAATGATGATGATGATGATGATGATGATGATGGTGCTGGTGATTGACGTCACGCTGTTGTTTTCACACGCACGCGCTGTCGATGACATCACGTGTTCACACTGATGTTGTCAGCTCCTGTCGCCCAGGGTGACGGCGAGCCGCTGATGTGCTGGCTAATGCTGCCGGCTGTGTTGGTAAGTTCACGGCCAAACACAAACACCAAACAACAAAGACGGGAAAATAAGCAACACCGCTTTGCCGTGACTGGAATTTAGATGTGTGTGTGTGTGTGTGTGTGTGTGTGTGTGTGTGTGTGTGTGTGTGTGTGTGTGTGTGTGTGTGTGTGTGTGCTGGGGGGAGGGTGCCGTAGAAGGAATTGGCATAAGCATTGTTGCTCGTTTGAAAGGTCATTATTGTTGATCAGTGACACGTCCTGTCCCCGTTCCTTTATATATACATATATACCTAAAAAGGGGGGATCGATAAATCTGTCTGTCTGTCTGTATCTCTCTGTCTGAGACTGTGAACAAATGGTTTCATCAAAACTGTGATCAATGT
>JAPXFY010000016.1:83861875-83891875 GCA_030674185.1 Monoplex corrugatus
CGTGGGACTTCACAGTTTTCTTCCCAAAGGTGGCCCACACACACACACATACACACACATACCACACACAAACACAACACACCACACAACACACACACACACACACACACACACACACACACACACACACACACACACACACACATTTCCCTTAAAACACACCCTCTGTCACTGAAGACCAACAACACAATAATCACACCACACCACACACCACCTAGACAACAACAACAACAACAACAACAACAACACCTCATGGAAGCAACGAAGCGTGACAGACAGGAATGGACTGAATTCCGCCATCTCCTTCAACACCTCTAACTACCCACGTGTCAAGCAAGTAGTCGCCCCTTGCACCAAGTCCACCTTTTTATCTCCCCTCATCAAAGTTTTCTCCTTAATGTTATTCATAAGGTGGACTTCCACAGCGACCACCAGGGAGCGACACGCTTCAACTGTTGAGTCATTAAGTCAACCACAGAGACAGACAAAGAGAGAGAGAGAGAGAGAGAGAGAGAGAGAGAGGAGAGAGAGAGAGAAGAAGAGAGAGAGAGAGGTAGCAGAGAGAGAGAGAGAGGCAGCAGAGAGAGAGAGGCAGACAGAGAGAGAGAGAGACAGAGAGATGGAAACATCTTCAGAAATGGGCTGACGATTTGAGTCGTGACCTCTGGTGACCTGGCTAAGAAATGTCACCTATTGTACTGCTTGTGTGTATGCGTGTGGCCTTCTGTCGTCTGGCTACAAGTTAGGAGGTGTGGCAGAGTGTGTGTGTGTGTGTGTGTGTGTGTGTGTGTGTGTGTGAGAAAGAGAGTGGGGGGAGAGAGAGGGAGAGAGAAAGAGAGAGAAAGACAGAGAGACACACAGACAGACAGACAGACAGACAGGCAGGCAGGCAGGTAGACAGACAGGCAGGTACACACACACACACACACACACAACACACACACACACACACACCACACACACACACACACATACACACGCATACACACACATACTCTTCACTCCTCGTGAATTTTTTTGTTTTTGTTTTTTTGTTGTTGTCTAAAATCACTTAAGTGAATAGACATTAAATGAAAGACCACCACCACACACATACACACACACACACACACACACACACAAACACACACACACACACACACACACACACACACACACACACACACACACAACACACACACACACACACACACACACACACACACACACACACACACGAAAAAAAAGTAATACACGTATGAATGTATCTGCCCACATAATCTAAAGAAATACCCCTGGCGTTGACCACTCCGTCCATTTTATTTCCATAGGATTTTTAAAAAATCTGAAAACAAATATAAAAATAACTAAGGACACTAAATCATATATATATATAACAGCCCTACACTACTAATGACACTAAATCATATATATATATAATACATATAATAATATTATATATAATAACAGCCCTACACTACTAAGGACATTAAATCATATTATATATATATAACAGCCCTACACTACTAAGGACATTAAATCATATATATATATATAACAGCCCTACACTACTAAGGACACTAAATCATATATATATATAACAGCCCTACACTATAAGGACACTAAATATAATATAATATAACAGCCTACATACAAAGGACACTAAATCATATATATATATATAACAGCCCAACTACTAAGGACACTAAATCATATATATATATAACAGCCTACACTACTAAGGACACTAAATCATATATATAATAATAACAGCCCTAACTATAAGACACTAAATATATATATATATTAAGTAATATAACTATCATATATATAAACGCCCTACATACTAAGGACACTAAATCATTATATATATAACACCTACCTACTAAGACACTAAATCTTATATAACGCCCTACACTACTAAGACACTAAATATATATAATATATATTAAATACATATAAGACACAATCAATATATATATACAGCCCTACACTACTAGACACTAAATCATATATATATATAACAGCCTACACTACTAGGACACTAAATCAATTATATATATAACGGCCCTACATACTAAGGACACAATCATATATATATATAACGCCCTACACTACTAAGGACACTAAATCATATATATATTATAACGCCCTAACTACTAAGGACACTAAATCATATTATATATATAAAAGCCTACACTACAAGGCACTAAATCTATATATATTATATAACGGCCTACACTACTAAGGACACTAAATCATATATATATATATAAAAGCCCTACACTACTAAGGACACTAATCATATATATAATATAACAGCCCTACACATACTAAGGACACTAAATCATTATATATATATAAATAAATAATAAATATTATATATATATATAACAGCCCTACACTACTATGGACACTAAATCATTATATAAAATAACCTTAAAAAAGCCCTACACTACTAAGGACACTAAATATATAATATATAATATAACAGCCCACACTACTAAGGAACTAAATCATATATATATATAAAAGCCCTACACTACTAAGGACACTAAATAAATATATATATATATATATATATATAATATATATATATATAATATATTATAACAGCCCTACACTACTAAGGACACTAAATCATATATATATATATAACAGCCCTACACTACTAAGGACACTAAATCATATATATATATATAACAGCCCTACACTACTAAGGACACTAAATCATATATATATATAAACAGCCTACACTACTAAGGACACTAAATATATATATATATATAACAGCCCTACACTACTAAGGACACTAAATCATATATATATATAATAACAGCCCTACACTACTAAGGACACTAAATCATATATATATATATAACAGCCCTACACACTAAGGACACTAAATCATATATATATAATATAACAGCCTACACTACTAAGGACACTAAATCATATATATATAATAACCCTACACTACTAAGGACACTAAATCATATATATAAAGCCCTACACTACTAAGGACACTAATCATATATATATATAAACAGCCTACACTACTAAGGAATAACTAATATATATATATAATATAACAGCCCTACACACTAAGGACATTAAATCAATATATATATATATATATATATAACAGCCCTACACTACTAAGGACATTAAATCAATATATATATAAAAGCCCTACACTACTAAGGACACTAAATCATATATATATATAAACTACATATAAGACACTAATATATATATATATATAACAGCCCTACACTACTAGGACACTAAATCAATTATATATATAATAACAGCCCTACACTACTAAGGACACTAAATCATATATATATAAAACAGCCCTACACTACTAAGGACACTAAATCATTATATATATATAACAGCCCTACACTCTAAGACACTAAATCATATATATATATAACAGCCCTACACTACTAAGGACACTAAATCATATATATATATATATAACAGCCCTACACTACTAAGGACACTAAATCATATATATATATATAACAGCCCTACACTACTAAGGACACTAAATCATATATATATATATATATATATATATATATATATATATAACAGCCCCACACTACTAAGGATACTAAATCATATATATATATAAGAGCCCTACACTACTAAGGACACTAAATCATATATATATATAACAGCCCTACACTACTAAGGACACTAAATCATATATATATATATATATATATATATATATATATATATATATATATATATATATATAACAGCCCTACACTACTAAGGACACTAAATCATATATATATATAACAGCCCTACACTACTAAGGACACTAAATCATATATATATATATAACAGCCCTACACTACTAAGGACACTAAATCATATATATATATATATAACGGCTCTACACTACTAAGGACACTAAATCATATATATTATATAACGGCTCTACACTACTAAGGACACTAAATCATATATATATATAACAGCCCTACACTACTAAGGACACTAAATCATATATATATATATATAACAGCCCTACACTACTAAGGACACTAAATCATATATATATATATAACAGCCCTACACTACTAAGGACACTAAATCATATATATATATAACAGCCCTACACTACTAAGGACACTAAATCATATATATATATATATAACAGCCCTACACTACTAAGGACACTAAATCATATACATACATATATATAACAGCCCTACACTACTTAGGACACTAAATCATATATATATATATAACAGCCCTACACTACTAAGGACACTAAATCATATATATATATAACAGCCCTACACTACTAAGGACACTAAATCATATATATATATATATAACAGCTCTACACTACTAAGGACACTAAATCATATATATATATATAACAGCTCTACACTACTAAGGACACTAAATCATATATATATATATAACAGCCCTACACTACTAAGGACACTAAATCATATATATATATATAACAGCTCTACACTACTAAGGACACTAAATCATATATATATATATATATAACAGCTCTACACTACTAAGGACACTAAATCATATATATATATATAACAGCTCTACACTACTAAGGACACTAAATCATATATATATATATAACAGCCCTACACTACTAAGGACACTAAATCATATATATATATATAACAGCTCTACACTACTAAGGACACTAAATCATATATATATATATAACAGCCCTACACTACTAAGGACACTAAATCATATATATATATAACAGCCCTACACTACTAAGGACACTAAATCATATATATATATAACAGCCCTACACTACTAAAGACACTAAATCATATATATATATATAACAGCCCTACACTACTAAGGACACTAAATCATATATATATATAACAGCCCTACACTACTAAGGACACTAAATCATATATATATATAACAGCCCTACACTACTAAGGACACTAAATCATATCTATATATAACAGCCCTACACTACTAAGGACACTAAATCATATATATATATAACGGCTCTACACTACTAAGGACACTAAATCATATATATATATAACGGCTCTACACTACTAAGGACACTAAATCATATATATATATAACAGCTCTACACTACTAAGGACACTAAATCATATATATAACAGCCCTACACTACTGAGGACACTAAATCATATATATATATATATATATATATATATATATATATATATATATATATATATAACAGCCCTACACTACTAAGGACACTAAATCATATATATATAACAGCCCTACACTACTAAGGACACTAAATCATATATATATATATAACGACCTACACTACTAAGGACACTAAATCATATATATATATAAACAGCCCTACACTACTAAGGACACTAAATCATATATATATATATATATAACGACCCTACACTACTAAGGACACTAAATCATATACATACATATATATAACGGCCCTATACTAGCTAACATTGCTCCAGCTCAACACATTTCCTTAGAGCCAACAATGCATGTGACAGTCGCCTGTAGTCAACTATCAATCCTTTTAGGTAGTTGGTAAGTCTTTTATTGAACACACACAGGTCCATAGACCTCACGTCAGAAAATGGTTGAAAGAAATGACAGATAGCAAAGAAACAAGGGAGAAACAAAGAACGACAGAAAAGAGGAACTTCTAGCACAGAATTTCCAGAAGGTGGCTCTAGCTCCTGGCAACGATCAGTTCTGGGTTCACATACACATGAAGAGTAGTCCGCGTGTTTGTGACTGACAAGATCTTGCATAGGCAGGTTCCACATGACTGTGGATGAAGGTCTGCTGGTATGAGCTTGGGTGCTGGAGGGTCTTGGATCTTCCGTCTGCTTTTCTTCTCCTCTTTACCTGTCCTTCAGGTGTCCTCAAACAAAGTGGTCAACCTGGTGTGAACCCGTGTGTCTCTCGTGTCTCGTCATCAGCTTCTGGAGTTGTCCATTGACGGTGATCGATGTCGGCGTCTGTTGGTACTGGTAGGGAACTTTTTCAAAGAGTTTTTGTGGCGCTCCTCCATCGCGGAAGAACTACAAAGACTCTTTAAAAAAGTGAACAACCATGCAATCATAAAATCACGGGTGGGTGGGGAGGGGGCGGGACTTCGACATATTGTAGAAAATGGAGTGACTTGAATGGCGAGGGTGGTGATGGCAGAGGACACCGATAGGTGTACAGCAAAGGCTGGCTACGTGATCAAGTAATGAAGGCTGTAGAGACTGCAGATCACAGAAACAGGTTGTAAGGCTCAGGCACTGACTGGATGACTGAAAACTTCACAGGGCAAGTGGGAGGGACTCATGTCACCTGTAGACGTGATCACAATCTGCCCAGGTGCTAGGAGCGAGCGAGAGAGAGAGAGAGAGAGAGAGAGAGAGAGAGAGAGAGAGAGAGAGAGTGATAACAATCTTAGGTAAAAGAAAGTGATTTTGAGTAAGAGCACTTTTTTCAATAGGAAGGCTGGAGCAGTGGTAAGTGTGTGGATTTTGACACCTTGTCTATGGAAGGACTGGCTTCACATTCTGTTGTTAACGGTCGATAAAGATCTGTGAGGGAGAGAGGCTGTTTGCTTGTAAGCAACAAAAGCTTCACTCCTTTCCTGTGTGGTAAAGGACGGTGTGACTTTGCACTCTTGGTCTAAGGGTTGCCTAGTGTTTTGTTGACAAACGTTAGATACAGATCTTGGCCAGGACACACTTTATCGTTAACTGTCGGAGATGACGGGTCAGACAGTCAAGTTGGTTAAGACATCACAATATTAATCCAAAGGTTTGAGTTCGTATCTCCTTGGTCAGTGACTGAAGGTTAAAGAGTGGAGATTTTGAGATTTTCCCATCTCCCAGGTCAAAGTATGTGCAGACCTGCTGGTGCCTTAGTCCCTTTCTGTCTTCAGGAGCTGGCAGTACATCAAATACGCACGTTAAAGACCCTGTCAGCCATATCAGTGCGAGGTGTGTGTATGGAAAGTGTAAAAAATCCAGCACGCAAAGCACCAGAAGCACAAGGACACAGACAGCAACAGCATAACGCCTGCACAGTGTACACCACAGGTCACACAGCCTGTGTACATGTATATACATCCATGTATACATTGCTCTGAAACAACTCTTTCGCTGCTGTGGGACCTTTAACATGCACTACTCACCTCAGTGTTTTGGGTTTTTTGTTTTTATTCTTTTTGTTTTGGAGTCATCTGAAACACTAGCACCATGACCACCATTCACAGTCTTATGGAAAATCTCTGACTGTGGATGGAACTCACATGTCTGGCATCGTGGGTGTGTCCAATGAGAAAGGCAGTGTATTGGGGAAGATGACAGTGGTGTCACCAGGTACAGTCAGGGACAGAGAAAGGTAGTGTATTGGGTAAATTGTCAATGGTGTTACCAGGTACAGTCAGGGGAAGATGTCAGTGGTGTTACCAGGTACAGTCAGGGGCAGAGAAAGGCAGTGTATTGGGGAAGATGACAGTGGTGTTACCAGGTACAGTCAGGGGCAGAGGAAGGCAGTGTATTGGGGAAGATGACAGTGGTGTTACCAGGTACAGTCAGGGGCAGAGAAAGGCAGTGTATTGGGGAAGATGACAGTGGTGTTACCAGGTACAGTCAGGGGAAGATGACAATGGTGTTACCAGGTACAGTCAGGGGCAGAGAAAGGCAGTGTATTGGGGAAGATGTCAATGGTGTTACCAGGTACAGTCAGGGGCAGATGTCAGTGGTGTTGCCAGGAACAGTCAGGGCAGATGTCAATGGTGTTACCAGGTACAGTCAGGGGCAGATGTCAGTGGTGTTACCAGGTACAGACAGGGGCAGATATCAATGGTGTTACCAGGTACAGTCAGGGGCAGATGTCAATGGTGTTACCAGGTACAGTCAGGGGCAGATGTCAGTGGTGTTACCAGGTACAGTCAGGGGCAGATGTCAGTGGTGTTACCAGGTACAGTCAGGGGCAGATATCAATGGTGTTACCAGGTACAGTCAAGGGCAGATGTCAGTGGTGTTACCAGGTACAAACAGGGGCAGATGTCAATGGTGTTACCAGGTACAGTCAGGGGCAGATGTCAGTGGTGTTACCAGGTACAGACAGGGGAAGATGACAGTGGTGTTACCAGGTACAGACAGGGGAAGATGACAGTGGTGTTAAAAAGGTAAAGTCAGGGGAAGATGACAGTGGTGTTACCAGGTACAGGTACAGTCAGGGGAAGATGACAGTGGTGTTACCAGGTACAGGTACAGTCAGGGGAAGATGACAGTGGTGTTACCAGGTACAGGTACAGTCAGGGGAAGATGACAGTGGTGTTACCAGGTACAGGTACAGTCAGGGGAAGATGACAGTGGTGTTACCAGGTACAGGTACAGTCAGGGGAAGATGACAGTGGTGTTACCAGGTACAGGTACAGTCAGGGGAAGATGACAGTGGTGTTACCAGGTACAGGTACAGTCAGGGGAAGATGACAGTGGTGTTACCAGGTTACAGGTACAGTCAGGGGAAGATGACAGTGGTGTTACCAGGTACAGGTACAGTCAGGGGAAGATGACAGTGGTGTTACCAGGTACAGGTACAGTCAGGGGAAGATGACAGTGGTGTTACCAGGTACAGGTACAGTCAGGGGAAGATGACAGTGGTGTTACCAGGTTACAGGTACAGTCAGGGGAAGATGACAGTGGTGTTACCAGGTACAGGTACAGTCAGGGGAAGATGACAGTGGTGTTACCAGGTACAGGTACAGTCAGGGGAAGATGACAGTGGTGTTACCAGGTACAGGTACAGTCAGGGGAAGATGTCAATGGTGTTACCAGGTACAGGTACAGTCAGGGGAAGATGACAGTGGTGTTACCAGGTACATGTACAGTCAGGGGAAGATGACAGTGGTGTTACCAGGTACAGGTACAATCAGGGGAAGATGACAGTGGTGTTACCAGGTACAGGTACAGTCAGGGGAAGATGTCAATGGTGTTACCAGGTACAGGTACAGTCAGGTGAAGATGACAATGGTGTTACCAGGTACAGGTACATTCAGGGGAAGATGACAATGGTGTTACCAGGTACAGTCAGGGGAAGATGACAATGGTGTTACAGGTACAGACAGGGACAGAGAAAGGCAGTGTATTGGGGAAGATGTCAATGGTGTTACCAGGTACAGTCAGGGGCAGATGTCAGTGGTGTTACCAGGTACAATCAGGGGAAGATGTCAGTGGTGTTACCAGGTACAGACAGGGATAGAGAAAGGCAGTGTATTGGGGAAGATGTCTGTGGTGTTACCAGGTACAGTCAGGGGAAGATGTCAGTGGTGTTACCAGGTACACACAGGGACAGAGAAAGGCAGTGTATTGGGGAAGATGACAGTGGTGTTACCAGGTACAGTCAGGGGAAGATGTCAGTGGTGTTACCAGGTACAGTCAGGGGCAGAGAAAGGCAGTGTATTGGGAAGATGACAGTGGTGTTATCAGGTACAGTCAGGGCAGAGAAAGGCAGTGTATTGGGGAAGATGACAGTGGTGTTACCAGGTACAGTCAGGGCAGAGAAAGGCAGTGTATTGGGGAAGATGACAGTGGTGTTACCAGGTACAGGTACAGTCAGGGGAAGATGTCAATGGTGTTACCAGGTACAGTCAGGGGCAGAGAAAGCAGGAACAGATCCAAGCAATGAGCCAGAAGACCCTTGCTTCGGGATGGAAATCACTAAATCATGAAACGGATACATACATGTACACACACATATACATATGTGTATGTATGTGTAAATATATACAGATAGATAGAGAGATAGATAGATAGAGAGATAGAGAATAGATAGATAAATAGATAGATAGATAGATAAATAGATAGATAGATATAATAGAGAGATAGATTGAGAGACAGAGACAGACAAGCAGACAGACAGACAAATAGAGAGATACAGAGAGATGGAGAGAGACAAAGACCACAACATATACAGAGAGAGAGAGAGAGAGGAGAGAGAGAGAGAGAGAGAGAGAGAGAGACAGAGAGAGACAGAGAGAGACAGAGAGAGAAAAGGGCAGTACATAATTGTCTTACCATTTAAGACAAGAATAATTGTGTCCTCCAAAGATCTTTATCAGACATTTATCAAAAAGCATTAAGGGAGGCAATATGTAAAGTACTAAGGAAGGCTGTATGTATATGTAAAGCACTAAGGAAGGCTGTATGTAAAGCACTAAGGAAGGCTGTATGTATATGTAAAGAACTAAGGAAGGCTGTATGTATATGTAAAGTACTAAGAAAGGCTGTTATGTATATGTAAAGCACTAAGGAAGGCTGTATGTATATGTAAAGCACTAAGGAAGGCTGTATGTATATATAAAGCACTAAGGAAGGCTGTATGTATATGTAAAGTACTAAGGAAGTGCTGTATGTAAAGCACTAAGGAAGGATGAAGTGTATATGTAAAGCACTAAGGAAGGCTGTATGTAAAGCACTAAGGAAGGTTGTATGTATATGTAAAGTACTAAGGAAGGCTGTATGTATATGTAAAGTACTAAGGAAGGCTGTATGTATAAGTAAAGCACTAAGGAAGGCTGTATGCATATAGGTAAAGTACTAAGGAAGGCTGTATGTATAAAGTAAAGCACTAAGGAAGGTTGTGTATATAGGTAAAGTACTAAGGAAGGCTGTATGTATAAGTAAAGCACTAAGGAAGGTTTGTGTATATAGGTAAAGTATTAAGGAAGGCTGTATGTATAAGTAAAGCACTAAGGAAGTTGTGTATATAGGTAAAGTACTAAGGAAGGCTGTATGTATAAGTAAAGCACTAAGGAAGGTTGTGTATAAGGTAAAGTATTAAGGAAGGCTGTATGTATAATGTAAAGTTCTAAGGAAGGCTGTATGTATATGTAAAGTACTAAGGAAGGCTGTATGTATATGTGAAGATAAGGAAGGTGTATGTATATGTAAAGTTCTAAGGAAGGCTGTATGTATATGTAAAGTATCTAAGGAAGGCTGTATGTATATGTGAAGTACTAAGGAAGGCTGTATGTATATGTAAAGTACTAAGGAAGGCTGTATGAATGTAAAGTACTAAGGCAAGGCTGTATGTATATGTAAAGCACTAAGGAAGGCTGTATGTATATGTAAAGCACTAAGGAAGGCTGTGTATGTAAAGATACTAAGAAGGCTGTATGTAAAGTACTAAGGAAGGCTGTATGTATATGTAAAGCACTGAGGAAGACTGTATGTATATGCAAAGCACTAAGGAAGGCTGTATGTATATCTAAAGACTAAGGAACTGTATGCATAGTAAAGCTCTAAGGAAGGCTGTATGTATATGTAAAGCACTAAGGAAGACTGTATGTAAAGTACTAAGGAAGGCTGTATGTATATAAAGACTAAAGAAGGCTTGTGTAAAGCACTAAGGAAGGCTGTATGTATATGTAAAGTACTAAGGAAGGCTGTATGTAAAAGTACTAAGGAAGGCTGTATGTATATGAAAGACTAAGGAAGGCTGTATGTAAGTATAAAGTGTTAAAGTACTAAGGAAGGCTGTATGTAAAGTACACTAAGGAAGGCTGTATGTATATGTAAGACTAAGGAAGGCTGTATGTAAAGCACTAAGAAGGCTGTATGTATATGTAAAGTACTAAGGAAGGCTGTATGTAAAGCACTAAGGAAGGCTGTATGTATATGTAAAGTACTAAGGAAGGCTATGTGTAAAGCACTAAGGAAGGCTGTATGTATATGTAAAGTACTAAGGAAGGCTGTATGTGAAAGCACTAAGGAAGCTGTATGTAGTAAATACTAAGAAGGCTGTATGTATAAGACTAAGAAGGCGCAGTATATGTAAAGTACTAAGGAAGGCTGTATGTATATGTAAAGCTAAAGGACGACTGTTATGTAAAGACTAAGGAAGGCTGTATGTATATGAAAGTACTAAGGAAGGCTGTAATGTAAAGTACTAAGAAGCTGCTGTATAGTAAGTACTAAGGAAGGCTGTATGTATAAAGCACTAAGGAAGGCTGTATGTATATGTAAAGCACTAAGGAAGGCTGTATGTAAGTAAAGCACTAAGGAAGGCAGTATGTATATGTAAAGCACTAAGGAAGGCTGTATGTATATGTAAAGCACTAAGGAAGGCTGTATGTATATGTAAAGTACTAAGGAAGGCTGTATGTATATGTAAAGAACTAAAGAAGGCTGTATGTATAATGTAAAGAACTAAAGAAGGCTGTATGTATATGTAAAGAACTAAAGAAGGCTGTATGTATAAATGTAAAGAACTAAAGAAGGCTGTATGTATATGTAAAGACTAAAGAAGGCTGTATGTATATGTAAAGAACTAAAGAAGGCTGTATGTATATGTAAAGAACTAAAGAGGCTGTATGTATATGTAAAGAACTAAAGAAGGCTGTATGTATATGTAAAGAACTAAAGAAGGCTGTATGTATATGTAAAGAACTAAAGAAGGCTGTATGTATATGTAAAGAACTAAAGAAGGCTGTATGTATATGTAAAGCACTAAAGAAGGCTTGTAATATAATGTAAAGAACTAAAGAAGGCTGTATGTATATGTAAAGAACTAAAGAAGGCTGTATGTATATGTAAAGAACTAAAGAAGGCTGTATGTATATGTAAAGAACTAAAGAAGGCTGTATGTATATGTAAAGCACTAAAGAAGGCTGTATGTATATGTAAAGCACTAAAGAAGGCTGTATGTATATGTAAAGAACTAAAGAAGGCTGTATGTATATGTAAAGCACTAAAGAAGGCTGTATGTATATGTAAAGAACTAAAGAAGCTGTATGTAATGTAAGAACTAAAGAAGGCTGTATGTATATGTAAGCACAAAGAGGCTGTATGATATGTAAGCACTAAGAAGCGTATGTATGTAAAGAACTAAAGAAGGCTGTAGTATAGTAAAGCACTAAAGAAGGCTGTATGTATATGTAAGACTAAAGAAGCTGTATGTATATGTAAAGAACTAAAGAAGCTGTATAATGTAAGCACTAAGAAGTGATGAATGTAAAATAGAAGTGTATATATTAAGAACTAAAGAAGGCTTATTATATTAAGCACTAAGAACGTATATTAAGCACTAGAAGCTGTAGTATATAAGAACTAAAGAGGCGTATGTAATAAAGAACTAAAGAAGCTGTATGATATAAAGACAAAGAAGCTGTATGTATGAAGATAAAAAGCTAGATAGAAGAACTAAAGCGATTAATTAAAGAACAAGAAGCTTATGTATATAAGAACTAAAGAAGCTGTTGAATGTAAGAACTAAGAAGGTGTATTATATGTAAAGCACTAAAGAAGGCGAGTATATGTAAGACTAAAGAGTGTATGTATATGTAAAGAACAAAGAAGGCTGTATGTATATGTAAAGAACTAAAGAAGGCTGTATGTATATGTAAAGAACTAAAGAAGGCTGTATGTATATGTAAAGCACTAAAGAAGGCTGTATGTATATGTAAAGAACTAAAGAAGGCTGTATGTATATGTAAAGAACTAAAGAAGGCTGTATGTATATGTAAAGACTAAAGAAGGCTGTATGTATATGTAAAGCACTAAAGAAGGCTGTATGTATATGTAAAGCACTAAAGAAGGCTGTATGTATATGTAAAGACTAAAGAAGGCTGTATGTATATGTAAAGCACTAAAGAAGGCTGTATGTATATGTAAAGAACTAAAGAAGGCTGTATGTATATGTAAAGACTAAAGAAGGCTGTATGTATATGTAAAGAACTAAAGAAGGCTGTATGTATATGTAAAGCACTAAAGAAGGCTGTATGTATATGTAAAGCACTAAAGAAGGCTGTATGTATATGTAAAGAACTAAAGAAGGCTGTATGTATATGTAAAGCACTAAAGAAGGCTGTATGTATATGTAAAGAACTAAAGAAGGCTGTATGTATATGTAAAGAACTAAAGAAGGCTGTATGTATATGTAAAGCACTAAAGAAGGCTGTATGTAAAGTACTAAGGAAGGCTGTATAATAATAATAATAATAATTACAATATTTATATAGCGCAAAATCTTGATAAAATCAAATCTAAGCGCTGAAGCAGACACACACGCAGGCACGCACGCTCGCACACACACGCACGCACACATACAGACACACACACACACACACACACACACACACCCACACCCACACACACGCATGGCTATAAATGGGGAGAAAGAATAAAAGCAATAAAAGCAAGAATAAAAGCAATGGAAAATTATAGAGAGCATAGCATACAATTATATATTATAACCATGTGATTCCCTCCGAGCGGAGACAGGCTGCAGAGGGGAGGGTTGAGTGAGGTTAGGATTTTATGCAGGAGAGAAAAGGTGAGTTTTGAGAGCGGACTTGAAGGAGACAAAAGTAGGTTGCTGACGGACTGAGAGAGGAAGTTTGTTCCAGGAGATTGGACCAGAAACAGAGAAGGCTCGTGGACCATAGGTATTGAGCTTAGTGCGTGGAAAGCGAAGAGTCAGAGGATCAGAGGCAGAGCGGAGGGTACGTGAGGGAACATAGATCTCAAGTAGGCTTGACAGGTAATCGGGGGCTGCGTTATTGAGACTTTTGTAGCACATGGTGTCTAGTTTGTACTGTATGCGCTTTGATACAGGGAGCCAGTGAAGTTGTGCCAGGAGAGGAGATATGTGGTCAGCTTTTTTCTTTTTGAGTACAAGGCGTGCAGCATTGTTTTGAATGCGCTGTAGGATGTGAATGGTGGAGGCAGGAAGACCAGACAGGAGTGAATTGCAATAGTCAATGCGAGACATTATGAAGGAGAGAACGAGTTTTGCAGTTGTTTCGACAGAGAGATACTTCCTGATCAGCTTTATACGATGAAGATGATAGTAGCAGGATCTGGCAGTTTGAGAAACAAAGTTGTTCATGGAGAGGGTAGAGTCAATGCAGACACCAAGGTTTTTAGCTGAATCAGAAATTGGGACTGATGTGTTACATAATGGGAGAGAAAGAGGAGGCAGCTGAGAAAGTTTCTGACGGGTGCCAATGAGGATAGCTTCTGTTTTGTCGTCATTAAGCTGAAGTCTATTGTGTGTCATTCAGTTCTTAATGTCCGAGTAACACTCAGTGGTGCGAGTCAACAGGCGCTGTATATTATCAGGTGAGTCACTGTCTTGAAGTTGGGTGTCATCAGCATAGAAATGGTGTTTTATAGAATGGGAGTTGGTGATGGTGGACAGGGGGGAGGTGTAAAGAGTGAAAAGAACAGGGCCAAGGACAGATCCTTGTGGAACACCACAGGTCAGGTATGCAGGTTGAGAGTAAGTGCCATTGATGAGAACGGTTTGTTTTCTGTTTGATAGGTATGAAGTGAACCAAGACAGAGCAATGTCAGAGATGCCAAAAGTATGATGAAGTCTAGAAAGGAGAATACCATGACCAATGGTATCAAAGGCTGCAGACAGATCAAGGAGTGTGAGGAGAGAGACTTTGCCAGTATCAGTTGCAAGGAGGAGATTGTTGAGAATGTGTAGTAGGGCAGTTTCAGTGCTATGGCACTGGCGGTAGGCTGACTGGAAAGGATTGAGGAGATTGTTGGCAGACAGGTGAGAGTTCAGCTGGTTGAGGACGACTTTTTCAAGGAGTTTTGACAAGAAAGAGAGATTAGAGATAGGCCGGTAATTTTTCAGTTCATTTGGATCTAAATTGTGTTTCTTGAGGAGAGGGTGAACAATAGCAGACTTGAAAGAATCTGGGACAGTTCCAGTTTGAAGAGAAGTGTTGATGATGTCAGTGATGAATGGGAGGAGAGTAGGGAGACAGTCGGCGTAGACAGAACCTGGAAGAGGATCCAGTTCGCAGGTTTTGAACGACATGGATCTGATTGTGTTGAGAATTTCTTCTTGTGAGACTGGGGTAAAAGTAGTAAGAGGTGTGCCAGAGAAGGAAGGGTCAGGTGGGCATGGTTGACAAGGTGTCCTGTCAAGCCTGTCACGAAGAGTTTGTATTTTGGTGGTGAAATAGTTGGAGAATACAGATGGGAGTTCTTCATTTGTATGTTTTGTTGGGAGAGGTAAATCTTTTCGTGTGCCAAGGAGATGATTCATGGTTGTAAAGAGTTCTTTTGAAGAAGAGGCATTCAGGATTTTGGTTTGGAAATAGCTTGTTTTTGCTGATGCAATGAGGGTGGATACTTTTGTTTTAGAGGCTTGGAAAAGTTGCCTGTGTACAGTGAGTTTGGATTTGCGCCAGCGGCGCTCTGCTCTGCGGCGGGCACGTTTTGCACAGGCGATCTCATGAGTGAGCCAGGGGGTAGGGGGGCGGTCAGGTAAAAGACGGGTTGTGGCTGGAGCATGAGTGTCCAGAAGATGGTGGAGAGTAGTATAGAATTCATCGGCAAGGTTATGTGACTTTTCAGAGAGGAGACGGGAGGCATCAGATGAAAATGTGGAGAGGTCGATAGATTTGAGATTGCGTCGAGTCACTGTGCGCATGGTACGGGAAGGAGGAGAAATGTCGAGAGAACAGAGAATTGCAGAGTGGTCAGATGGAAGGGCTGAAGTTAGACGGGTAGAAAGAACTAAGCAGTTGTCAGTAGCGGAATTGTGATGATCACGAGAAATGATCCAGTCAAGAATGTGACCTTTTTGATGGGTTGGTTCAGAAATGTGTTGAGTCATATTATGATTGGACAGAGAGTTGATGATATGTCTTGTGTCATAACGGTGAGTGTTGTCATAGTGGACATTGATATCACCTAGAATGATGAGATTTCCAGGTAAGAGGCAGTAGTGGTCAAGCAATTGGTCAAAGTCAGAGAGAAACATGGATGTGGTGAGTTTGTTGGCAGAGCTAGGTGGAGGTCGATAGACACAGGAGAAGGTGATGGGGTGAGGGGTGGATTGGAAGGATACTTCAACGTGCTCGAAAGAAGGATGGGAGAAAGGCAGAGACTGCGAGAAAGATAGGCGGGAATGGAGTGAGTCGTTGTAGAGGATGGCGATACCGCCACCTCGGGATGAGCGATGGAAAGAAGCAAGCCTGTAACCACTCGGAGTGAGGCTAGCAAGTATAGGTTCGTGACCAAGGGGGTTAAGCCATGTCTCCGTGATAAAAGCAATGTCAACATGCTCATCTGCGACAAAGTCAGCAATAACATCGCCTTTGTCACCAGTGCATGCCGACTGAGCATTAAAAAGGCATAGTTTCAGCCTATCACAGTCATATGGTGGCGGCTGAGGTGGCGACGAAGGCGGCACCAACGGGACAGAAGGCGAGAGCGGCACCGGCGGGACAGAAGGCGAAGGCGGCACCATCAGGACAGAAGGCGAAGGCGAAGACGGCAGAGGAGGAGACAAAGCTTGCAGCAGCGAGGTCAAGGGCAGGGGCAGTGGAGGAGAAGAAGAAGCAGGAGACGAAAAGTGGCGTCGGGCAGGAGGCAGGTTGTGCCAAAGACGGTGGAGACGTCCACCACGACAGGATCGCGCAGTGCGGGGCTTGCTACACAGCTCCAATGTACGTATGCGCTGGTAGACGCCTCCACCGAGGTAGCATTTGCTGTGTTTAAAAAGTGTCAGTCCAATTTGTTTTATAAAAGACGGGTCCATAATTGCGAGCCAGGCAGGAGAGGAAGACACTTGCAGGTTGGTGTGTGGGTTGGTCAGTTCACAACACTAAAATCCAGAGAACGCAGAACACAAAGGTTTGGAAGCTGTAGCGTTGGGCGAACACAGTAGGCTAAGGTGTAAACACAATTCACAGATAAAATGTCCGACTTGAGCGGCTGAATTAAAATGATGAAAAGTAGGTATAAAAACTTTAAAATCGGATTATCTGGTAAAATATTCAAAATTAAAAAAAAATATTTACATCACCGTGTGTCCGGATTTCAAAGCAACAAACATACAAAATTCAATGCATAAAACCAAATAGAACCACGATAAAATCACTGTAAAACACCACACACACTGTGTATGTATATGAAACGCACTAAGGAAGACTGTATGTAAAGCACTAAGGAAGGCTGTATGTGTATGTAATGCACTAAGGAAGGCTGTATGTAATGCACTAAGGAAGGCTGTATGTAATGCACTAAGGAAGGCTGTATGTAAAGCACTAAGGAAGACTGTATGTAAAGTACTAAGGAAGGCTGTATGTATATGTAATGCACTAAGGAAGGCTGTATGTAAAGTACTAAGGAAGGCTGTATGTGTATGTAATGCACTAAGGAAGGCTGTATGTATATGTAATGCACTAAGGAAGGCTGTATGTAAAGTACTAAGGAAGGCTGTATGTGTATGTAATGCACTAAGGAAGGCTGTATGTATATGTAACGCACTAAGGAAGGCTGTATGTAAAGTACTAAGGAAGGCTGCATGTATATGTAATGCACTAAGGAAGGCTGTATGTAAAGTACCAAGGAAGGCTGTATGTATATGTAAAGCACTAAGGAAGGCTGTATGTATATGTAATGCACTAAGGAAGGCTGTATGTAAAGTACTAAGGAAGGCTGTATGTGTATGTAATGCACTAAGGAAGGTTGTATGTATGTGTAAAGCACTAAGGAAGGCTGAATGTATATGTAAAGCACTAAGGAAGGCTGAATGTATATGTAATGCACTAAGGAAGGCTGTATGTATATGTAATGCACTAAGGAAGGCTGTATGTATATGTAAAGTACTAAGGAAGGCTGTATGTATGTGTAAAGCACTAAGGAAGGCTGTATGTAAAGCACTAAGGAAGGCTGTATATATATGTAAAGTACTAAGGAAGGCTGTATGTATGTGTAAAGCACTAAGGAAGGCTGCATATATATGTAAAGCACTAAGGAAGGCTGTATGTATATGTAAAGCACTAAGGAAGGCTGCATATATATGTAAAGCACTAAGGAAGGCTGTATGTATATGCAAAGCACTAAGGAAGGCTGCATATATATGTAAAGTACTAAGGAAGGCTCTATGTATATGTAAAGTACTAAGGAAGGCTGTATGTATATGGAAAGTACTAAGGAAGGCTGTATGTATGTGTAAAGCACTAAGGAAGGTTGTATGTATATGTAAAGTACTAAGGAAGGCTGTATGTATATGTAAAGTACTAAGGAAGGCTGTATGTATATGTAAAGCACTAAGGAAGGCTGTATGTATATGTAATGCACTAAGGAAGGCTGTATATATATGTAAAGTACTAAGGAAGGCTGTATGTATATGTAAAGTACTAAGGAAGGCTGTATGTATATGTAAAGTACTAAGGAAGGCTGTATGTATATGTAAAGCACTAAGGAAGGTTGTATGTATATGTAAAGTACTAAGGAAGGCTGTATGTATATGTAAAGTACTAAGGAAGGCTGTATGTATATGTAAAGCACTAAGGAAGGCTGTATGTATATGTAATGCACTAAGGAAGGCTGTATGTATATGTAAAGCACTAAGGAAGGCTGTATGTATATGTAAAGTACTAAGGAAGGCTGTATGTATATGTAAAGTACTAAGGAAGGCTGTATGTACGTGTAAAGCACTAAGGAAGGCTGTATATATATTTAAAGCACTAAGGAAGGCTTCAGTACCATAAGCAAGTGTGTAAATTGCTACAACCACCAGTACCCTAAGCAAGTGTGTAAACTGCTACAATCACCAGTCTGTGTTATGTTGTGTCTGGATTAGTTACCTGCTTCTCTGTATGAACTTGGTGAGTACTGTAATGTTTTATATGTTGTTTTGTGTTGTTACCCTGTGTATCTCCAATATTACTAACACTGTTACGGTATATGTATGTGCGTCACCAGACAGGTAACACATGAGTATCTCAAATACACAAACTAACTCATGCAGATCAAACAGCAAGCACTTCTATATTTTATCTAAAAATTTGAACTGATTCTGACAAGTAGATTTTTTTTAATGATTTTTGTCAATGTGGAAATGTCGTGATTACAGAACGCCACAGAATTTGTACATGCATTCTAAGGTACTGACTGATATGACCACTAATAACCTCACAACACCCATCACTTTCTTTCAGCAGGTGAACCTGAGTCTCTGCCATCTAATTGGTAAGTACTGTTGTGTTGATGAGTGTTGTAGTATCTGTCTATCCCTTACGTAACTGACACACGTATATTTTTTCAGGTAAATACAGGTGTCACCCTATGCATTAAAAAAAATTCCACTTATACACAAACTAACACTTGAAAATCAAAAAACATGCATTCATAGATTTTTGATGAAAATTTGAATTGCTTATGACCAGTAGTTTTTTTTTTCTACAATTTTTTTTAAAGACACTACCATTATTCTTGCATAATTATTTCCCATTAAGTCGGTTTTCAAGGCACTACGGGCAATAACTAAGACGGGGACGGAAATCCTCATCACTGAGATGTTGATATAATTATTTCTGTGTGTGAACATGTACACAGTCATCTCTGTTCTTAACCAAGTTGATCAACAACAATCTGTGACCTCAACTCTGCGCGCGCGTGTGTGTTTCGTTCCTTGATTTAACGTCTTTTCACTATATGTGTGTGTGTGTGTGTGTGTGTGTGTGTGTGTGTGTATGTGTTTGTGTGCGTATGTGTGTGCGTATGTGTGTGTGTATGTGTGTGTGCGTGCGTACGTGCGTGTGTGGGTATATGTGTGTATGTGTATGTGCGTGTGTGTGTATTTGTGCGCATGTGTGTGTGCGTATGTGTGTGTGCGTGCGTGTATGTGTTTGTGTGTGTGGTGTGTGTGTGTGTTTGTGTTTGTGTGTATGTGTGTGTTTGTATGTGTGTGTGTGTTTGTGTTTGTGTGTTTGTGTTTGTGTGTATGTGTGCGTGCGTATGTGTGTTTGTGTGTGTGTGTGTGTGTGTTTGTGTTTGTGTTGTGTTATGTGTGTGTGTGTGTGTGTGTGTGCGTGTGTGCCTGTGGATGTATGTGTGTGTGTATGGGCACACATGCCCGTGACAGTCCGTTGCAGGAGTGCATTTGCTTGCTTTCACGCGTGACGTTTGCACGGTCATCTCACGGACTGCACCTGCACGTTTGGTTTTTAAAGGACTGTTTTGTTCCTCATAAACCACCTGCAGGTTTCGTTTTTAAAGGACTTTGTGTTCTCATATAGCACCTGAGAGTAAGAGCCCATTATATATTGCATTATGTTTGACATCCGTAAACTCTGTAGTAATTGCACTTGTATGACGCAATGTTGTAATAAGGAAGTCTTATGTAATCCTCCTTTTGACTAACAGACAGACAGAGAGAGAGAGAAAGAAAAAGCGAGAGAGAGAGAGAGACAGACAGACAGACAGACAGCAGAGAGAGCGCGCGCGAGAGAGAGAGAGACAGACAGACAGACAGAGAGAGCGAGAGAGACAGAAGAGAGAGAGAAGAGACAAGACAGAGCGAGAGAGAGAGAAGAGCGAGAGAGAGAGAGAGAGAGAGCGAGAGAGAGAGCGAGAGAGAGAGAGAGGAGAGAAAAGACAGAACAGACAGACAGACAGACAGACAGATAAATAATCTAGATTTTACGTCAGCACCGACATTAGGTGGTATGGCCAACAGGAATGTTTACCGTGTGTATGCAGTGCACAGGACCGGGGAAGGAAGGACGGAGGGAGGGGTGATGGGAGCTGATGTAATTCTACACTGATAGCACCTGAATGTAGGACAGTGGCAAGGTCAGCTTCAATATGGAGCAACACAGACCTGACTTCACAGCCAGGAGTAAAAAGAACAATCAGTCCAACTATCAAAGCCGGCATTGCAGTTTCCACGCTAAACAGTCATAGCTGTTGCCAGGATTTAATTCTTCTGCAGGGGCTCCGCCCATCTCCACATTTTCTTCCTCTGGCTCATCACCAACTTGGTTTTGTTTTTTCTGTCTTTCATTCGTTCTCATTCTATACAGTCAGGCCACACCTGACGATGGACGTGGCCCATGCTGGTTGCCATGGAACTTGTGGTCAGAGGAGTTGTAGTCGGCCATTTCTCCTGTCTCTCTTCACTTTACAGAGGCAACAAAACTGCAATGATATATTGTGGTGTTCATGCTGTTTTAAATTTTGAGTACCCGTATTAAAAGACCACACAGGGACATATTGTGTGAACCCTGTAACGTTAAAACAGACCCTGTACATATAATAATTACAAAAACACAGACACACATACAATACTGATAATGTGTGATACGTTACAGCCCTGTACTAAATAAAACAACAGACCAACACATACACAATACTCATAAATGTGTGATACCTTATGCTCAGGAAACGTTGGGCTGTCGTTTTCGAAAAGATCTGCTTATCACAAAGTCATGTACATGTTTTCAAAACGAAAAAAAAAGCTTGGTGTCATCATAAGGTGATTAAAATCATTTCCCAACCTTTATGGATTAACATCGTCCTCTCAGGTAGGCTTAAATGGATGTACTGTAACTGAATTAACAAGATTCCAGAACTGACAAAATATTCACACTGGAAATGCTTGGGGATGCCTACAACAGCTGGGAATTGAAGCAGGTCCTGGCAGACGGTTGGGCAGATAAAGCTGTGTGAAAACCATTGTCCGTATGGAAGGACAGTAAAGTCATCCCTACATTTTGTGTCCACCAAAATACACAACGTAACTGACAGTTATACTGGCAGCAACAAACGTCATCAAAACAGACGATGAAGCAAACGTCATACAAAACAGACGATGCAGCAAACGTCATCAAATCAGACGATGCAGCAAACGTCATCAAAACAGACGATGCAGCAAACGTCATCAAAACAGACGATGCAGCAAACGTCACATCAAATCAGACGATGCAGCAAACGTCATCAAAACAGACGTATGCAGCAAACGTCATCAAAACAGACGATGCAGCAAACGTCATCAAAACAGACGATGCAGCAAACGCATCCGCATCAGCAAACGTATAAACATGCAGAACGTACACACGATGCAGCAAACGATCATCAAATCAGACATGGCAACCATCAAGACAACATGCAGCAAACTCATCAGTACATACGATAACACAGATCGACACGTCATGAACGTCAATGTACACATGACATGAGTACGTTGCACATGGACTGTCAACAACTAACACAGACATACAGCAGTGCGCACATGACGTATACAGCTGATATGACACATGGATGTCTGTACCACACACTGACGTCAGTATACATGCTGAGTAGTGACACACGGATGTCTGTACCACACACTGACGTCAGTGTACATGCTGAGTAGTGACACACGATGTCTGTCCACACACTGACGTCAGTGTACATGCTGAGTAGTGACACCGATGCTGTACCACACACTGACGTCATGTACATCTGAGTATGACACATGGATGTCTGTACCATGACACTGACAGTTCATTGTAGTGACACATGGATGTCTGTACCACACACTGACGTCAGTTGTACATGCTGAGTAGTGACACAGGATGTCTGTACCACACACTGACGTCAGTGTACATACTGAGTAGTGACACATGGATGTCTGTACCACACACTGACGTCAGTGTACATACTGAGTAGTGACACATGGATGTCTGTACCACACACTGACGTCAGTGTACATAGCTGAGTAGTGACACATGGATGTCTGTACACACACTGAAGTCAGTGTACATGTGAGTAGTGACACATGGATGTCTGTACCACACACTGACGTCAGTGTAATCTGAGTAGTGACACATGGATGTCTGTACCACACACTGACGTCAGTGTACATACTGAGTAGTGACACATGGATGTCTGTACCACACACTGACGTCAGTGTACATGACTGAGTAGTGACACATGGATGTCTGTACCACACACTGACGTCAGTTACATACTGAGTAGTGACACATGGATGTCTGTACACACTATCAGTACATGTAGTGACACAGATGTTGTACCCACATGACGATACATGGTAGTGACACATGGATGTCTGTACCACACACTGACGTCAGTATACATACTGAGTAGTGACACATGGATGTCTGTACCACACATGACGTCAGTGTACATGCTGAGTAGTGACACATGGATGTCTGTACCACACACGACGTCAGTATACATACCTGAGTAGTGACACATGGATGTCTGTACACACACTGACGTGAGTACATATGAGTAGTGACACATGGATGTCTGTACACACACTGACGTCAGATACATACGGTGTAGTGACACATGGATGTCTGTACCACACATTGACATCAGTGTACATACTGAGTAGTGAGAATGGATGTCTGTACCACAACTGACGTCCGTACATACTGAGTAGTGACACATGGATGTCTGTACCACACACTGACGTCAGTGTACATGCTGAGTATGACACATGATGTCTGTACCACACACTGACGTCAGTGTACATACTGAGTAGTGACACATGGATGTCTGTACCACACACTGCGTCACGTACAACTGAGTAGTGACACATGGATGTCTGTACACACACTGACGTCAGTACACATACTGATAGTGACACATGGATGTCTGTATCACACACTGACTCAGTTACATCTGATAGACACATGGATGTCTGTACCACCACTGACGTCAGTTAATCTGATAGTGACACATGGATGTCTGTACACACACTGACTGAAGGACACATGGATGTCTTACCACACACTGACGTCAGTACATCTGATAGTGACACATGGATGTTGTACCACACACTGACGTCATGTACATCTGATAGTGACACATGGATGTCTTACCACACACTGACGTCATTACATACTGATAGTGACACATGGATGTCTGTACCACACCTGACTCAGTACATCTGAGTAGTGAACAGGATGTCTTACCACACTGACGTCAGTGTCATTGAGTAGTGACACATGGATGCTGTACCACACACTGACGCAGTTACAATGAGTAGTGACACATGGATGTCTGTACCACACACTGACGTCATTCATACTGAGTAGTGACACATGGTGTCTGTACCACACACTGACGCATGTACATCTGAGTAGTGACACATGATGTCTGACCACACATGACTCACGTACATACTGATAGTGAACATGGATGTCTGTACCACACACTGCTCAGTACAAACTGAGTAGTGACACATGGTGTCTGTACCACAACTGACGTCAGTGTCATACTGAGTAGTGACACATGGATGCTTACACACACTGCGTCATGTACAACTAATAGTGACACATGATGCTGTACACACACTGACGTCAGTACATCTGAGTAGTGAACATGGATGTCTTACCACACCTGACGTCAGTGTACATGCTGATAGTGACACATGGATGTTGTACCACACACTGACGTCAGTATACATACTGATAGTGACACATGGATGTTGTACACACACTGACTCAGTATACATATGAGTAGTGACACATGGATGTCTGTACCACACACTGACGCAGTTACATCTGAGTGTGACACATGGATGTCTGTACCACACCTGACGTCATGTACATCTGATAGTGACACATGGATGTCTGTACCACACATGACATCAGTTACATACTGAGTAGTGAACATGGATGTCTGTACCAACTGACGTAGTTCATACTGAGTAGTGACACATGGATGTCTGTACACACACTGACGTCATGTACAGCTGAGTAGTGACACATGGATGTCTGTACCACAACTGACGTCACTGTACATACTGAGTAGTGACACATGGATGTCTGTACACACACTGACGTCATGTACATACTGAGTAGTGACACATGGATTCTGTACCACACACTGACGTCATTACATACTGAGTTGACACATGGATTCTGTACCACACACTGACGTCATTACATACTGAGTAGTGACACATGGATGTCTGTACCAACATGACGTCATGTACATATGAGTATGACAATGGATGTCTTACCACCCTGCGTCATGTACACTATAGTGACACATGGATGTCTGTACACACATGACGTCAGTTACATCTGAGTAGTGACAATGGATGTCTGTACCACACACTGACGTCAGTATACATATGAGTAGTGACACATGGATGTCTGTACACACACTGATCGACTGTTACATGCTGAGTAGTGACACATGGATGTCTGTACCACACACTGACGTCATGTACATGCTGATAGTGACACATGATGGTCTGTACCACACACTGACGTCATTACATACTGAGTAGTGACACATGGATGTCTGTACCACACACTGACGTCAGTGTACATGCTGAGTAGTGACACATGGATGTCTGTAGCACACATGACGCAGTGTAGTGTGACACATGGATGTCTGTACCACACACTGACGTCAGTGTACATACTGAGTAGTGACACATGGATGTCTGTACCACACACTGACGTCAGTGTACATACTGAGTAGTGACACATGGATGTCTGTACCACACACTGACGTCAGTATACATACTGAGTAGTGACACATGGATGTCTGTACCACACACTGACGTCAGTATACATACTGAGTAGTGACACATGGATGTCTGTACCACACACTGACGTCAGTGTACATACTGAGTAGTGACACATGGATGTCTGTACCACACACTGACGTGAGTTACATACTGAGTAGTGACACATGGATGTCTGTACCACACACTGACGTCAGTATACATACGGTGTAGTGACACATGGATGTCTGTACCACACATTGACTCAGTGTACATACTGAGTAGTGAGACATGGATGTCTGTACCACGCACTGACGTTAGTCTACATACTGAGTAGTGACACATGGATGTCTGTACCACACACTGACGTCACTGTACATGCTGAGTAGTGACACATGGATGTCTGTACCACATACTGACGTCACTGTACATACTGAGTAGTGACACATGGATGTCTGTACCACACACTGACGTCAGTGTACATACTGAGTAGTGACACATGGATGTCTGTACCACACACTGACGTCACTGTACATGCTGTGTAGTGACACATGGATGTCTGTACCACACACTGACGTCAGTATACATACTGAGTAGTGACACATAGATGTCTGTACCACACACTGACGTCAGTGTACATACTGAGTAGTGACACATGGATGTCTGTACCACACACTGACGTCAGTATACATACTGATAGTGACAGATGGATGTCTGTACCACACACTGATGTCACTGTACATGCTGAGTAGTGACACATGGATGTCTGTACCACACACTGACGTCACTGTGCATGCTGAATAGTGACACATGGATGTCTGTACCACACACTGACGTCAGATTACATACTGACTAGTGACACATGGATGTCTGTACCACACACTGACGTCAGTATACATACTGAGTAGTGACACATGGATGTCTGTACCACACACTGACGTCAGTACACTTACTGAGTAGTGACACATGGATGTCTGTACCACACACTGACGTCACTGTACATGCTGTGTAGTGACACATGGATGTCTGTACCACACACTGACGTCACTGTACATGCTGAGTAGTGACACATGGATGTCTGCACCACACACTGACGTCACTGTACATACTGAGTAGTGACACATGGATGTCTGTACCAGACACAACCACAGCCACGCCCAGCACATTTTGAAGTTGTGCACACTTCTCTGAAACTACAAAAAAATGCAACAAACAAAGAAACAAAAAAACAAACAAACAAACAAAGAAACAAACACCAATCGCACAGTGGCCACATGACGCAACAAAAGAAGAAAGGCTCTGGAACAAGAAAGAGGACAGGTAAAAATGACATCTTGAATCCAAACCACTGGACTGACTGAGAGATGATCATGCTTGAACGAAAAGGAATACAGACAAGAACATCTAAAAATCATTGAAAGGTTTTCACATTTCAGAAATGAGACCCACAAGTTTTTCTTTCTCTGTTGTGTGCATTTATTTGTGAATTGTGTTGTTTTAAAGATGCATATCGAGAGAGAGAGAGAGAGAGAGAGAGAGAGAGAGAGAGAGAGAAAGGGAGAGAGAGAGAGCGCGCACACACACACACACACACACACACACACACACACATACACGGGCGCAAGCGCTGATACAAAATGGATCGTCATTTTTAAACAGATTTGGTTTTATTTATTTTGTTTTATTTCTTTTTTATTTATTGGTAAAATGATGGATTTCAATGTTTTGCTTCGTGAAGAATAAATAGACAAACAAACAAAACACGACTAACAATACAGATTTATCATGCTTCGCTTGGAAAGCCTGAAAAATAAAACATTTCTGCCACAGCAATGTCGTTTCTCTGATGTTAATTCTCTCTCTGTTTTCTGTCTCTGTCTCTCTCTCTCTCTCTCTCTGTTTGTCTGTCTGTCTGTCTCTGTCTCTCCCGAACATTTCGTCCGTTTTAGGACAAAGCACCCACGCTTTTTGGGAAAACAAAATGTCTTGCACATCCATCCTTGTACCAGTCGTGGTGTGCGCTTTCTCAGTCTCACACTGAGTGTCAACACACAACACCCCAACAGTCTGTGGGTCACGTTTGAAGGAGTCGTCGTCCTTGACGAACTTCCCTGACTAATCCACTTCTGTTTTTTTTTTTAAAGTATTCGACATTGCTTGCAGACAAAGATAAAATAAAACAATAAACAGAAGGGGATGGGGTGGGATGGGGCATTGCACTGTAAAGACGTGCTCTCCCCGAGAATTGCATTTTCCATTTTATGTGGACAATTCGCTGTGACAGGAGATCAATACAATACATATAATACAATACAATACAATACAATACAATACAATATAATATAATATAATATAATATATAATTATAATATAATATAATATAATATAATATAATATAATATAATATAATATAATATAATATAATATAATATAATATAATAATAATATAAATAATATAATACGATACGATACGATACGATACGATACAATACAATACAATAAGACACAAAAAGACACGACACAAAACGACACGACACAACATGGCACGACACAACACGACACGACACAACACGACACAACACAGCACAACACTACACAAATATGACATGAAGAGAGATAAGCGGTGGAAGAATGGAGCAATTATACTGACTACAAATGAAATATATCCTTGTCACAAAGAAGAAGGAACAGAAGAAAACAAAGACTGGCCTGTCAGCCATGTTTTCACGTTCACAGTACTAATACAACAACAACAACAACACCAACAACAGCAGTAACAAGAAAACAACAGCACGAACACTGTCTTTGCTCAGACACAGAAATGTGGCGGAAAACACCTGGTCCGCCAAGCGATCGCGTGCTCCCTAATCTGCGCGTGCACGTGAAGCAGGCCGCACGCGCCTCGCGTGCAAGGGGCGGGTAAATCCCGGCCCCTAACGAGCTCATTATCCAGTCATCACAGCAGCCATTTTCCTTCCCATCAGAGCCCAGACAGGACGTCCTGCGGTGCGAGACTTCCCGTCATCCTCCACTCCTTTCCGTTGTTTTGGCTGACTGTGTGTGTGTGTGAGCTTGATACGATTTCAATTTAGGAACATGTATAATCTCAGACAGATTTAGTCAGTAGTTTTGAGATCGTGATGCATGCCTTTGTATATTTTTTATAGTCCCAATATATTTGATTGTGGAATGAATATGGAGCTGATGCCATAACATTGTATTGTGTGTGGTTTATCTTTAAGCTTTTTACTGTGTGTCAGGTCAAAAGGTATCTTGCTTTTGATTCTTTGTATAAGATGGGTCAATACATTCTTTGTTTTATAAGATGGCAATACATTCGTTGTTTTATAAGATGGCAATACATTCTTTGTTTTTTGGTTCTTGTTCGTTTTTTTTGCTTTTCTGTCTCATTATCTGCGTTTGAGCATTGTAACGCTAGATTTCAAAGGTCAAGGGTCACTAGTCCTTCTGAGCTCAGATCTATTTGTATTCTGTCCTGAACATTTTTTGTTCTCTTTTCTTTTCAAGCTTTGTCCAGTCACATTTCACTGGAGAGTTGTAGGTTGTACCAATTGTTTCTGTTTTCTTCTCCACTTCAGTTTTTCACCCATCTATTCTATCTATCTATTACTATCTATCTATCTATCTATCTATCTATCTATCTATCTATCTATCTATCTATCTTATCTATCTATCTATCTATCTATCATCTATCTATCTATCATTATC
>JAPXFY010000016.1:83896875-83941875 GCA_030674185.1 Monoplex corrugatus
GAGTGTGTTTATCTGGATGGAGAGTGTTTATCTGGATGGAGTGTGTTTATCTGGAGTGTGTTTATCTGGATGGAGTGTGTTTATCTGGATGGAGTGTGTTTATCTGGATGGAGTGTGTTTATCTGGATGGAGTGTGTTTATCTCGATGGAGAGTGTTTATCTGGAGTGTGTTTTCTGAATGGAGAGTGTTTATCTGGATGGAGTTGTTTTATCTAGAGGTGTTTATCTGGATGGAGTGTGTTTATCTGGAGTGTGTTTATCTGGATGGAGTGTGTTTATCTGGATGGAGTGTGTTTATGTGGATGGAGTGTGTTTATCTGGAGTGTGTTTATCTGGAGTGTGTTTATCTGGAAGTGTGTTTATCTGGATGGAGAGTGTTTATCTGGATGGAGAGTGTTTTATCTGAATGGAGAGTGTTTATCTGGATGGAGTGTGTTTATCTGGATGGAGTGTGTTTATCTGGAGTAAGTTTGTCTGGATGAGGTGTGTTTATCTGGATGGAGTGTGTTTATCTGGATGGAGAGTGTTTATCTGAATGGAGAGTGTTTATCTGAATGGAGTGTGTTTATCTGGATGGAGTGTGTTTTCTGGATGGAGTGTGTTTATCTGGATGGAGTGTGTTTATCTGGATGGAGTGTGTTTATCTGGATGGAGTGTGTTTATCTGGATGGAGTGTGTTTATCTGGATGGAGAGTGTTTATCTGGATGGAATGTGTTTATCTGGATGGAATGTGTGTTTATCTGGATGGAGTGTGTTTTATCTGGATGGAATGTGTTTATTCTGATGAATGTGTTTATCTGGATGGAGTGTGTTTATCTGGATGGAGTGTGTTTATCTGGATGGAGTGTGTTTATCTGGATGGAATGTGTTTATCTGGATGGAGTGTGTTTATCTGGATGGAGTGTGTTTATCTGGATGGAGTGTGTTTATCTGGATGGAGGGGTGTTTATCTGAGTGTGTTTATCTGGATGGAGTGTGTTTATCTGGAGTGTGTTTATCTGAAGTGTGTTTATCTGGATGGAGTGTGTTTATCTGGATGGAGTGTTTTATCTGGAGTGTGTTTATCTGGAGTGTGTTTATCTGGAGTGTGTTTATCTGGATGGAGTGTGTTTATCTGGAGCGTGTTTATCTGGATGGAGTGTGTTTATCTGGAGTGTGTATTATCTGAGTGTGTTTATCTGGATGGAGTGTGTTTATCTGGAGTGTGTTTATCTGAGTGTGTTTATCTGGAGTGTGTTTATCTGGAGTGTGTTTATCTGGAGTGTGTTTATCTGCAGTGTGTTTATCTGCAGTGTGTTTATCTGGGTGGTTTTTTTTTTATCTGGATGGTCAACATGTGTACAGGTCAACATGTGTACAGGTCAACATGTGTACAATGTCAATGCTCAACATGTGTACAATGTCCCTGCTCAATATGTCTACAGGTGAACATGTGTACACGTGAACATGTGTACAGATCAACATATGTACAGGTCAACACATGTACAGTTGTGTAACAGGTCAACATGTGTACAGTAACATGTGTACAGGTCAACATGTGTACAGATCAACATATGTAAAGGTCAACATGTGTACAGTGTGTACAGGTCAACATGTCTACAGTCAACATGTATACAAACCTATCAGTGTCAACATGCGTACAGGTCAACATGAGTACAGGTCAATATGTGTACAGGTCAACATGTGTACAGGTCAACATGTGTACAGATCAACATGTGTACAAACCTATCAGTGTCAACATGTGTACAGGTCAACATGTGTACAGGTCAACATGTGTACAGATCAACATATGTACAGGTCAACATATGTACAGGTCAACATGTGTACAGGTCAACATGTGTACAGGTCAACATGTGTACAGTGTGTACAGGTCAACATGCGTACAGGTCAACATGTGTACAGGTCAATATGTGTACAGGTCAACATGTGTACAGTGTGTACAGGTCAACATGCGTACAGGTCAACATGTGTACAGGTCAATATGTGTACAGGTCAACATGTGTACAAACCTGTCAGTGCTTGAACTCCCTACGTGTGTACACTACGCATGTGGCACATCCACGTGTGCACGTTAAAGATCCTTAAGTCATGTCAGCGTCCGGTGGCTGATGGAAACATGCATGCTCACCAAAGATAAAGTATGCTGATTGTCAGCTATATGTCGTGTGCAGAGTGTGGTGGAAATATACATGCTCACCAAAGATGAAGTATGCTGATTGTCAGCTATATGTCGTGTGCAGAGTGTGAGGAAAACAATTTGCATGAATGCATCCGAGGAAAAACCCAAATGCTAGAAGTAAAGAGAAAAGAGAGAGAGAGAGAGAGAGAGAGAGAGAGAGAGGAGAGAAGCAGAGAGAGAGAGAGAGAGAGAGAGAGAGAGACAGAGACAGAGAGACAGAGACAGAGAGACAGAGAGACAGAGAGAAGTAAGCGAAACCCAAGGAATGTTCAGCTAAGGGATTTCAGATGTCTTTCTGAAAACAGCGATGGCAGGTGTGTGTGTGGTGTGGTGTGGTGGTGGTGGTGTGTTGGTGTGGTGTGTGGTGTGTGGTGTGTGGTGTGTGGTGTGGTGGTGTGGTGGTGTGTGGTGGTGGTGTGGTGGGTGTGGTGGTGGTGTGTGGTGGTGTGGTGGGTGTGGTGGTGTGGTGGGTGTGTGGTGTGTGTGGTGTGGTGGTGTGTGGTGTGGTGGTGTGGTGGGTGTGGTGGTGTGGTGGCTGTGGTGGTGTGGTGGCTGTGGTGGCTGTGGTGGTGTGGTGGCTGTGGTGGTGTGAGGTCAAACACCGGTCATTGTGACCAGGTGGTTAGCGCAGTGCATGACTAAGTGGGGGGTTGTGGGGTCAAACACCGGTCATTGTGGCCAGGTGGTTAGCGCAGTGCATGACCAAGCGGGGGGGGGGGGGGTTGTGAGGTCAAACACCGGTCATTGTGGCCAGGTGGTTAGCGCAGTGCATGACTAAGTGGGGGGTTGTGGGGTCAAAACACGGTCATTGCGGCCAGGTGGTTAGCGCAGTGCATGACTAAGTGGGGGGTTGTGGGGTCAAACACCCGTCAGTTCAAACAAACATTGTAGGATTTTTGGTCCCCACCAGCTGTTGTTGACAGTTGCACGTGCTATGGCTCGTGGGGAAAACTGGAACCACACAGTCCAGTCTCTTCCGCTTCACGGATGCGTCATTGAGGGTCTTGGTCAAATTTCTTAATCAATACCGTAACATTCTGTATCACTCGGGCCTGGTTGACGCCAGGATTCATTGTGAAAGGAAGAGCAGAGTATGTACAGCCCTGCAGCGCCGCCTCAGTTCCAAATGGAAGTCCTCATTCCTGTCATCGTAGAATTGTGAACAAAATTCCAACGTTCTGTGATCCGTCATGTCCTGCTCTCGTTGTGACTCCAGTTTTGTGGTTTGCGACTTTACACATGAAGGGCAGACATGGGCGGCGTGGGGTACTGACACAGCAGCAGGGCAGAAGGTTGGGAAACAAAGAAAGAAAGAAACATAAGACTCAAACAAACATAAGACTCGAACAAACATACAAACATAAAACTCAAACATACAAACATAGACTCAAACATACAAACATAAGACTCAAACATACAAACATAGACTCAAACATACAAACGTAAGACTCGAACAAACATACAAACATAAGACTCGAACAAACATAAGACTCAAACATAAGACTCAAACAAACATACAAACATAAGACTCGAACAAACATACAAATATAAGACTCAAACAAACATACAAATATAAGACTCAAACAAACATACAAATATAAGACTCAAACAAACATACAAATATAAGACTCAAACAAACATACAAATATAAGACTCGAACAAACATACAAATATAAGACTCAAACAAACATACAAATATAAGACTCAAACAAGCATACAAATATAAGACTCAAACAAGCATACAAATATAAGACTCAAACAAACATACAAATATGACTCAAACAAACATACAAATATAAGACTCAAACAAACAAACAAATATAAGACTCAAACAAACATACAAATATAAGACTCAAACAAACATACAAATATAAGACTCAAACAAACATACAAATATAAGACTCAAACAAACATACAAATATAAGACTCAAACAAACATACAAATATAAGACTCGAATAAACATACAAATATAAGACTCGAACAAACATACAAATATAAGACTCAAACAAACATACAAATATAAGACTCAAACAAACATACAAATATAAGACTCGAACAAACATACAAATATAAGACTCGAACAAACATACAAATATAAGACTCAAACAAACATACAAATATAAGACTCAAACAAACATACAAATATAAGACTCGAACAAACATACAAATATAAGACTCAAACATACAAACATAGACTCAATCATACAAACATAAGACTCAAACAAACATAAGACTCAAACAAACATAAGACTCAAGCAAACATAAGACTCAAACAAACATACGACTCAAACAAACAGAAACATAAGACTCAAACAAACAAACAAAGAAACATAAGACTCAAACAAACAAACAAATAAACATAAGACTCAAACAAACAAACAAATAAACATACGACTCAAACAAACAGAAACATAAGACTCAAACAAACAAACAGAAACATAAGACTCAAACAAACAAACATAAGACTCAAACAAACAAACATACAAACATAAGACTCAAACAAACAAACATACAAACATAAGACTCAAACAAACAAACAGAAACATAAGACTCAAACAAACAAACAGAAACATAAGACTCAAACAAACAAACAGAAACATAAGACTCAAACAAACAAACATACAAACATAAGACTCAAACAAACAAACATACAAACATAAGACTCAAACAAACAAACAAACAAACATACAAACATAAGACTCAAACAAACAAACAGAAACATAAGACTCAAACAAACATACAAACATAAGACTCAAACAAACAAACAAACAAACATACAAACATAAGACTCAAACAAACAAACATACAAACATAAGACTCAAACAAACAAACAGAAACATAAGACTCAAACAAACAAACATACAAACATAAGACTCAAACAAACAAACAAATAAACATAAGACTCAAACAAACAAACAAACATACAAACATAAGACTCAAACAAACAAACATACAAACATAAGACTCAAACAAGCATACAAACATAAGACTCAAACAAGCAAACAAACATACAAACATAAGACTCAAACAAACAAACAAACAAACATGAGACTCAAACAAGCATACAAACATAAGACTCAAACAAACAAACACAAGACTCAAACAAACATACAAACATAAGACTCAAACAAACATACAAACACAAGACTCAAACAAACATACAAACATAAGACTCAAACAAACATACAAACACAAGACTCAAACAAACATACAAACATAAGACTCAAACAACCATACAAACACAAGACTCAAACAAACAAACAAACAAACAGACAAACAAACCAACCAGAAAGGAAAAAGTGTGGGAAATAGACATGGCGTGCACATTTCACACACGCTGAGTTTGATTTTTTTTTTCTCGTACTTGGATCTGCCCTTGAAAAGTTCGTGCTAACGAGATATGGTCCCTCACACTTCCCGACAATTTCCCCCTCACATCTCTAATTAAGCAGTCATTCCCGCGAATATTAGAGAACAAGTATTGCCTTACCATCATGAAGTGAAACGACATGTATTCAAAGAGAGGGATAATGTAGACCATTTAATCATACCGTCCATGCATACCCAGCTGAGACCCCATGGACAACTGCTTTCTCTTACAGTCTGTTCAAATCAGACTTCACACTTTAAAACATCAAAACACTTTATTATTTATGGACAGTATCATTAGGTCCAACTGGACCTAACTTACACGTTCACTAGGCCTAGCTGTTCTTCATACACAATATAAGCATATAAAATATCGATCATAACATATACCATGTGAAAGAAATTATAAAAGGGAAGTGTAATAAACTACAGACTTTCATGTACACGTCACTTGCTCAAATGCTTTACAAACGCATGAGAGACAAACACAGATTCATGCAGAGTAAAAGCTGTCATCCCGTAAAAACAGCAACAACATCAACAATGATATAACAATATTGGTAACAAACAACAACATCAACAATGATATCATAACAATATTGATAACAAACAACAACATCAACAATGATATCATAACAATATTGGTAACAAACAACAACATCAACAATGATATCATAACAATATTGGTAACAAACAACAACATCAACAATGATATCATAACAATATTGATAACAAACAGCAACATCAACAATGATATCATAACAATATTGGTAACAAACAGCAACATCAACAATGATATCATAACAATATTGGTAATAAACAACATCAACAATGATATAGCAATATTGGTAACAAACAACATCAACAATGATATCAATACAATATTGGTAACAAACAACATCAACAATGATATCATAACAATATTGGTAACAAACAACAACATCAACAATGATATCATAACAATATTGGTAACAAACAGCAACATCAACAATGATATCATAACAATATTGGTAACAAACAACAATATCAACAATGATATCATAACAATATTGGTAACAAACAACATCAACAATGATATCATAACAATATTGGTAACAAACAACATCAACAATGACATCATAACAATATTGGTAACAAACAACAACATCAACAATGATATCATAACAATATTGGTAACACACAACATCAACAATGATATCATAACAATATTGGTAACAAACAACATCAACAATGATATCATAACAATATTGGTAACAAGCAACAACATCAACAATGATATCATAACAATATTGGTAATAAACAACAAATCAACAATGACATCGTAACAATATTGGTAACAAACAACAACATCAACAATGATATCATAACAATATTGGTAACAAACAACAACATCAACAATGATATAACAATATTGGTAATAAACAACATCAACAATGATATCATAACAATATTGGTAACAAACAACATCAACAATGATATCATAACAATATTGGTAACAAACAGCAACATGGCAAAGATGGCAAAGCCGAGGTCATTGCCGATTTTATCGCTGATGAGCACGTTGACATTGCTTTTATTACAGAGACATGGCTTAACCCCTTTGGTCATGAACCTATACATGCTAGCCTCACTCCGAGTGGTTACAGGCTTGCTTCTTTCCATCGCTCATCTCGAGGTGGCGGTATCGCCATCCTCTACAACGACTCACTCCATTCCCGCCTATCTTTCTCGCAGTCTCTGCCTTTCTCCCATCCTTCTTTCGAGCACGTTGAAGTATCCTTCCAATCCAACCCTCACCCCATCACCTTCTCCTGTGTCTATCGACCTCCACCTAGCTCTGCCAACAAACTCACCACATTCACGTTTCTCTCTGACTTTGACCAACTGCTTGACCACTACTGCCTCTTATCTGGAAATCTCATCATTCTAGGTGACATCAATGTCCACTATGACAACACTCACCGTTATGACACAAGACATATCATCAACTCTCTGTCCAATCACAATATGACTCAACACATTTCTGAACCAACCCATCAAAAAGGTCACATTCTTGACTGGATCATTTCTCGTGATCACCACAATTCAGCTACTAACAACTGCTTAGTTCTTTCTACCCGTCTAACTTCAGCCCTTCCATCTGACCACTCTGCAATTCTCTGTTCTCTTGACATTTCTCCTCCTTCCCGTACCACGCGCACAGTGACTCGACGCAATCTCAAATCTATCGACCTCTCCACATTTTCATCTGATGCCTCCCGTCTCCTTTCTGAAAAGTCACATAACCTTGCCGATGAATTCTATACTACTCTCCACCATCTTCTGGACACTCATGCTCCAGCCACAACCCGTCTTTTACCTGACCGTCCCCCTACCCCCTGGCTCACTCATGAGATTGCCTGTGCAAAACGTGCCCGCCGCAGAGCAGAGCGCCGCTGGCGCAAATCCAAACTCACTGTACACAGGCAACTTTTCCAAGCCTCTAAAACAAAAGTATCCACCCTCATTGCATCTGCAAAAACAAGCTATTTCCAAACCAAAATCCTGAATGCCTCTTCTTCAAAAGAACTCTTTACAACCATGAATCATCTCCTTGGCACACGAAAAGACTTACCTCTCCCAACAAAACATACAAATGAAGAACTCCCATCTGTATTCTCTAAGTATTTCACCACCAAAATACAAACTCTTCGTGACAGGCTTGACAGGACACCCTGTCAACCATGCCCACCTGACCCTTCCTTCTCTGGCACACCTCTCACTACTTTTACCCCAGTCTCACAAGAAGAAATTTTCAACACAATCAGATCCATGTCGTTCAAAACCTGCGAACTGGATCCTCTTCCAGGTTCTCTCTACTCCGATTGTCTCCCTACTCTCCTCCCATTCATCACTGACATCATCAACACTTCTTTTCAAACTGGAACTGTCCCAGATTCTTTCAAGTCTGCTATTGTTCACCCTCTCCTCAAGAAACACAATTTAGACCCAAATGAACGGAAAAATTACAGGCCTATCTCTAATCTCTCTTTCTTGTCAAAACTCCTTGAAAAGGTCGTCCTCAACCAGCTGAACTCTCACCTGTCTGCCAACAATCTCCTCAATCCTTTCCAGTCAGCCTACCGCCAGTGCCATAGCACTGAAACTGCCCTACTACACATTCTCAACAATCTCCTCCTTGCAATTGATACTGGCAAAGTCTCTCTCCTCACACTCCTTGATCTGTCTGCAGCTTTCGATACCATTGACCATGGTATTCTCCTTTCTAGACTTCATCATACTTTTGGCATCTCTGACATCGCTCTCTCCTTTTTCACTTCGTATTTATCAAACAGAAAACAAACTGTTCTCATCAATGGCACTTACTCTCAACCTGCATACCTGACCTGTGGTGTTCCACAAGGATCTGTCCTTGGCCCTGTTCTTTTCACTCTTTATACCTCCCCCCTGTCCACCATCATCAACTCCCACTCTATAAAACACCACTTCTATGCTGATGACACCCAACTTCAAGATAGTGACTCACCTGATAATATACAGCGCCTGTTGACTCGACCACTGAGTGTTACTCGGACGTTAAGAACTGGATGACACACAATAGACTTCAGCTTAATGACGACAAGACAGAAGCTATCCTCATTGGCACCCGTCAGAAACTTTCCCAGCTGCCTCCTCTTTCTCTCCCATTATGTAACACATCAGTCCCAATTTCTGATTCAGCTAAAAACCTTGGTGTCTGCATTGACTCTACCCTGTCCATGAACAACTTTGTTTCTCAAACTGCCAGATCTTGCTACTATCATCTCCATCGTATAAGCCTGATCAGGAAGTATCTCTCTGTCGAAACAACTGCAAAACTCGTTCTCTCCTTCATAATGTCTCGCATTGACTATTGCAATTCACTCCTGTCTGGTCTTCCTGCCTCCACCATTCACATCCTACAGCGCATTCAAAACAATGCTGTACGCCTTGTACTCAAAAAGAAAAAAGCTGACCACATATCTCCTCTCCTGGCACAACTTCACTGGCTCCCTGTATCAAAGCGCATACAGTACAAACTAGACACCATGTGCTACAAAAGCCTCAATAACGCAGCCCCCGATTACCTGTCAAGCCTACTTGAGATCTATGTTCCCTCACGTACCCTCCGCTCTGCCTCCGATCCTCTGACTTTTCGCTTTCCACGCACTAAGCTCAATACCTATGGTCCACGAGCCTTCTCTGTTTCTGGTCCACTCTCCTGGAACAAACTTCCTCTCTCAGTCCGTCAGCAACCTACTTTTGCCTCCTTCAAGTCCGCTCTCAAAACTCACCTTTTCTCCTCTGCATAAAATCCTAACCTCACTCAACCCCCCTCTGCAGCCTGTCTCCGCTCGGAGGGGAATCACTTTGTTTTAATATATAATTGTATATGATGTGCTCTCTGTGGTTTTCCATTGGTTTTATTCTTGCTTTTATTGCTTTTATTCTTTTCTCCCCATTTGTGGCCATGCATGTGTGTGTGTGTGTGTGTGTGTGTGTGTGTGTGTGTGTTGTGTGTGTGTGTGTGTGTGTGTGTGTGTGTGGTGCGTGCGTGTGTGCGTGTGTGTCTTTTCGGCGCTTGGATTTGATTTTGTCGAGATTTGCGCTATATAAATATTGTAATTATTATGTATGCATGTGCGTATGTATGTATGTATGTATGTATGTATGTATGTATGTATGTATGTATGTATGTATGTATGTATACGCTTAGATTTATGTATGTATGTATGTATGCATGTATACGCTCAGCTTAGATTTATGTATGTAAGCATGTAAGCATGTATGTATGCATGTATGCGCTCATATGTATGTAGGTATGTATGCATGTATACGCTCAGCGCTTAGATTTGATTTTATCAAGATTTTGCGCTATATAAATAAAATATAATATTATTATTATTATTATTAAACAACATCAACAATGATATCATAACAACATTGCTAACAAAAAACAACATCAACAATGATATCATAACAATATTGGTAACAAAGAACAACATCAACAATGATATCATAACAATATTGGTAACAAACAACATCAACAATGATATCATAGCAATATTGGTAACAAACAACAACATCAACAATGATATCATAACAATATTGGTAACAAACAACATCAACAATGATATCATGACAATATTGGTAACAAACAACATCAACAATGATATCATAACAATATTGGTAACAAACAACAACATCAACAATGATATAACAATATTGGTAACAAACAACATCAACAATGATATCATAACAATATTGGTAATAAACAACAACATCAACAATGATATAACAATATTGGTAACAAACAACAACATCAACAATGATATCATAACAATATATTGGTAATAAACAACAACATCAACAATGATATCATACCAATATTGGTAACAAACAACAACATCAACAATGATATAACAATATTGGTAACAAACAACAACATCAACAATGATATCATAACAATATTGGTAACAAACAACAACATCAACAATGATATCATAACAATATTGGTAACAAACAACAACATCAACAATGATATCATAACAATATTGGTAACAAACAACAACATCAACAATGATATCATAACAATATTGGTAACAAACAACAACATCAACAATGATATCATAACAATATTGGTAACAAACAACAACATCAACAATGATATCATAACAATATTGGTAACAAACAACAACATCAACAATGATATCATAACAATATTGGTAACAAGCAACAACATCAACAATGATATCATAACAATATTGGTAACAAACAACATCAACAATGATATCATAACAATATTGGTAACAAACAACAACATCAACAATGATATAACAATATTGGTAACAAACAACAACATCAACAATGATATCATAACAATATTGATAACAAACAACAACATCAACAATGATATCATAACAATATTGGTAACAAACAACAACATCAACAATGATATCATAACAATATTGGTAACAAACAACAACATCAACAATGATATCATAACAATATTGATAACAAACAGCAACATCAACAATGATATCATAACAATATTGGTAACAAACAGCAACATCAACAATGATATCATAACAATATTGGTAATAAACAACATCAACAATGATATAGCAATATTGGTAACAAACAACATCAACAATGATATCAATACAATATTGGTAACAAACAACATCAACAATGATATCATAACAATATTGGTAACAAACAACAACATCAACAATGATATCATAACAATATTGGTAACAAACCACATCAACAATGATATAACAATATTGGTAACAAACAACAACATCAACAATGATATCATAACAATATTGGTAACAAGCAACAACATCAACAATGATATCATAACAATATTGGTAACAAACAACATCAACAATGATATCATAACAATATTGGTAACAAACAACAACATCAACAATGACATCATAACAATATTGGTAACAAACAACAACATCAACAATGAAATCATAACAATATTGGTAACAAACAACAACATCAACAATGATATAACAATATTGGTAACAAACAGCAACATCAACAATGGTATCATAACAATATTGGTAACAAACAGCAACATCAACAATGATATCATAACAATATTGGTAACAAACAGCAACATCAACTATGATATCATAACAATATTGGTAACAAACAACAACATCAACAATGATATCATAACAATATTGGTAACAAACAACAACATCAACAATGATATCATAACAATATTGGTAACAACAACAACATCAACTATGATATCATAACAATATTGGTAACAAACAGCAACATCAACAATGATATCATAACAATATTGGTAACAAACAACAACATCAACAATGATATCATAACAATATTGGTAACAAACAACATCAACAATGATATCATAACAATATTGGTAACAAACAGCAACATCAACAATGATATCATAACAATATTGGTAACAAACAGCAACATCAACAATGATATAACAATATTGGTAACAAACAGCAACATCAACAATGATATAACAATATTGGTAACAAGCAACAACATCAACAATGATATAACAATATTGGTAACAAGCAACAACATCAACAATGATATCATAACAATATTGGTAACAAGCAACAACATCAACAATGATATCATAACAATATTGGTAACAGTAAAAATAGCATTTCGTTTAAAATATTGAAATACAGACATAAAGTCCAAAGAGAAGAAGAAGGTAAAAGAGGCCTAAAAAAGTGGAGGAGAAAATCCCGGTGTAAATGTTTTGTAGGGGGGTTTTCTGTCGTGAGACACCTTGCGTGCCAAACTTGCCTTTTTGGCTGCATTCAGTCTCAGAGACGCTTGACTTGATCGATACGGCCTGATGCTTCTTACTCCGTCGGCCTGTAGGACCTCGTCAGCTTTACCCTTCTCAGCCTCCCATGCGGAAACGCTCCTCCACACCCCCAACCTCCCTGCCAACCCTCCCCACCCCCAACCTCCCTGCCAACCCTCCACACCCCCCAAACAAATTCGTCATTTCATCTCTGACCTTTTCCCCATAACTGTTCATATTTGTCCGGTTTGTGTTTTCGTTATGAATTGAATTTTTGCTTTTGTCAATCTGTTTGTTGTTGTTATTGTTGTTGTTGTTGTTGTTGTCAGTTTATTTGTGCGTGCCATTCAAAGCGGTTGTCAATGTACAAAATAAAAGGACTCACAGCTCACATTAGAATATAACCCACAATTCATTTATTTAATTTGATGCCCATCCTCCGCGGGAAGTATCCCCACCTTCTGGAAATTCTGAACAGCAACAGCAGCAGCAACAACAACAACAATTTCAGCCTGAACTTGAATGTCTATGGTGACGAACAGTAATGACTGTTTATTCTTGGGTAAAAACCCACCTCTAAAAACAGCCGAGAAAGCCATGATGATTTAATCAAACAAAAATGCAGACAGAACCTCTCATCTTAGGTCGATTATAATCTTCTCTCCATTTGCAACAACCAGACAAGTAAAGTACAACAAGTACAACAACGACGACGACATTGATGACAACAAAAACAGCAAGAACAACAACAAAGATAACATCAGTAAAACATCGTATTGAAGTCAACTCAGATTAATATGTAACCTACAAGAACATGGAACAAACCAGGAACACATCCGGGTTAACTACAACGGGTCAGAAAAACAAAATGGCCAGCCTTTTGCGCCACACGAACATATCGATAATTGAAAGGAAAAAGACAGCTGTGGAGCATCTGGTTATTTCTTTAACATCACTAGCATGTGAGTTAATTCACACGTCACATCACTGTCAAAAGTCAGCGAAACTGGCTCTGTAAAATCAAAGAAACACATATTTGATGGTGTCAAGATTTCAAGGATTGTATTTCGTCTGCGCCCAAATGGAACGTGAAACAAATTACAAATTGAAAAAAAGAAGAAAAAAGGAATATGTTTTGATATCAAATGGGGGTTTCTCCGAAAAAAATGACAATATTCATGTTCAACAAATGTAACCATTTCTTTTAGTTTCTCTCTTTTTTTCGTTTTGAACTTGGAGCAATGTCTGTTCTTTTACATGCGTTCCGAGCTAAGTTATCATCGATGTGTGTTTGCTCTTTGTTTGGGCCACACTCTGTGCAGATATTATGCTACTGCACAATGTGCATACTGTGTGCAGATATTATGTTACTGTACAGTGTGCACACTGTGTGCAGATGTTATGTTACTGTACAGTGTGCATACTGTGTGCAGATATTATGTTACTGTACAGTGTGCACACTGTGTGCGATGTTATGTTACTGTACAGTGTGCATACTGTTACATATGTTATGTTACTGTACAGTGTGCATACTGTGTACAGATGTTATGTTACTGTACAGTGTGCATACTGTGTGCAGATGTTATGTTACTGTACAGTGTGCATAATGTGTCAGATGTATGTTACTGTACAGTGTGCATACTGTGTACAGATGCTATGTTACTGTACAGTGTGCACACTGTGTACAGATGTTATGTTACTGCACAGTGTGCATACTGTGTACATATGTTATGTTACTGTACAGTGTGCATACTGTGTACATATGTTATGTTATTGTACAGTGTGCATACTGTGTACATATGTTATGTTACTGTACAGTGTGCATACTGTGTACAGATGTTATGTTACTGTACAGTGTGCATACTGTGTACAGATGTTATGTTACTGTACAGTGTGCATACTGTGTATATATGTTATGTTACTGCACAGTGTGCATACTGTGTACAGATGTTATGTTACTGTACAGTGTGCATACTGTGTACAGATGTTATGTTACTGTACAATGTGCATACTGTGTACAGATGTTACGTTAATGCACTGTGTGCATACTGTGTACAGATGTTATGTTACTGCACAGTGTGCATACTGTGTACAGATGTTATGTTACTGTACAGTGTGCATACTGTGTACATATGTTATGTTACTGTACAGTGTGCATACTGTGTGCAGATGTTATTCGTTTCGTTCTTTAATTTAACGTCTGTTCACTATGAGTGATATTAGACGGGGGGGGGGGGGGGGGGGGGAATGGAGGATGAGAGGTGGGCGAGTTGCATTGTGGGGAGAGGGGAGACAGAGTAAAAGACATAAATAAATGGGTAAATAGAAAAATGGAACAAGATCTTAACACTAACAATTAACATTAACAATGTGAAGGAAAAATTTAACGCTAAAATACTAACTTCATAAACTTAAAGCAATACATTAACAGGACTGTGAACCAATGATTCTGAAATTTTAACTGATAAAGACTGATCAGAAGTTACTTCTTTAAAATGAGTTTCAGAATAGTTTTCTTGTGTAAATATTTTTGATAAAAAAGAACGTAGCATTTTGCAGTAAAATAAACTGTGAAACAGTGTGAATTGTTCTCCGCAAATACACTTGATATTTTTACAATATTTTGTTTTCAACGCGTTTAGCTGAATACGAAAATGAACAGCAACAATCGATCTCAAATGATATATGGAAGAATACTGCAATTTTTTACATACATTTTGTAATGAAAGTTTTATCATTTGTTGTGTCACAAACTTTTCATTGAAATGTTCATGAAATCGAATCCATGAAGCTGATTCTAGCAAGTTGCAAGCTTCTTTTACGGAAGTTTTAATACGTAATTCTATAGTATTATCAGTGTTGTGTGCACCTTGTTTAGCTGCTCTGTCTACTACTTCGTTGCCATGAAGACCAACGTGAGAAGGCACCCAGCATAAACTGATATCTATACCTTTTGTCCTTAAACGATGTATAAGATGATTTGCCTCAGTAATTAAGTCAGGTCTTGTGTCTGTATTAAAAGACTGTAAGGCATATAATACAGATTTTGAATCAACAAAGAGAACCACTTTAAAAAAGACAGGTTTAAGGTCTAATAATAATAATAATATATTTTATTTATATAGCGCAAAATCTTGACAAAATCAAATCTAAGCGCTGAGCGTATACATGCATACATACCTACATACATATGAGCGTATACATGCATACATACATGCTTACATACTTACATACATAAATCTAAGCTGAGCGTATACATGCATACATACATACATACATAAATCTAAGCGTATACATACATACATAACATACATACATACGTACGCACATGCATACATAATAATTACAATATTTATATAGCGCAAATCTCGACAAAATCAAATCCAAGCGCCGAAAAGACACACACGCACACACGCACGCACGCACGCACACACACACACACACACACACACACACACACACACACACACACACACACACACACACACACACACACGCATGGCCACAAATGGGGAGAAAAGAATAAAAGCAATAAAAGCAAGAATAAAACCAATGGAAAACCACAGAGAGCACATCATATACAATTATATTTAAAACAAAGTGATTCCCCTCCGAGCGGAGACAGGCTGCAGAGGGGGTTGAGTGAGGTTAGGATTTTATGCAGAGGAGAAAAGGTGAGTTTTGAGAGCGGACTTGAAGGAGGCAAAAGTAGGTTGCTGACGGACTGAGAGAGGAAGTTTGTTCCAGGAGAGTGGACCAGAAACAGAGAAGGCTCGTGGACCATAGGTATTGAGCTTAGTGCGTGGAAAGCGAAAAGTCAGAGGATCGGAGGCAGAGCGGAGGGTACGTGAGGGAAGATAGATCTCAAGTAGGCTTGACAGGTAATCGGGGGCTGCGTTATTGAGGCTTTTGTAGCACATGGTGTCTAGTTTGTACTGTATGCGCTTTGATACAGGGAGCCAGTGAAGTTGTGCCAGGAGAGGAGATATGTGGTCAGCTTTTTTCTTTTTGAGTACAAGGCGTACAGCATTGTTTTGAATGCGCTGTAGGATGTGAATGGTGGAGGCAGGAAGACCAGACAGGAGTGAATTGCAATAGTCAATGCGAGACATTATGAAGGAGAGAACGAGTTTTGCAGTTGTTTCGACAGAGAGATACTTCCTGATCAGGCTTATACGATGGAGATGATAGTAGCAAGATCTGGCAGTTTGAGAAACAAAGTTGTTCATGGACAGGGTAGAGTCAATGCAGACACCAAGGTTTTTAGCTGAATCAGAAATTGGGACTGATGTGTTACATAATGGGAGAGAAAGAGGAGGCAGCTGGGAAAGTTTCTGACGGGTGCCAATGAGGATAGCTTCTGTCTTGTCGTCATTAAGCTGAAGTCTATTGTGTGTCATCCAGTTCTTAATGTCCGAGTAACACTCAGTGGTGCGAGTCAACAGGCGCTGTATATTATCAGGTGAGTCACTATCTTGAAGTTGGGTGTCATCAGCATAGAAGTGGTGTTTTATAGAGTGGGAGTTGATGATGGTGGACAGGGGGGAGGTATAAAGAGTGAAAAGAACAGGGCCAAGGACAGATCCTTGTGGAACACCACAGGTCAGGTATGCAGGTTGAGAGTATGTGCCATTGATGAGAACAGTTTGTTTTCTGTTTGATAAATACGAAGTGAAAAAGGAGAGAGCAATGTCAGAGATGCCAAAAGTATGATGAAGTCTAGAAAGGAGAATACCATGGTCAATGGTATCGAAAGCTGCAGACAGATCAAGGAGTGTGAGGAGAGAGACTTTGCCAGTATCAGTTGCAAGGAGGAGATTGTTGAGAATGTGTAGTAGGGCAGTTTCAGTGCTATGGCACTGGCGGTAGGCTGACTGGAAAGGATTGAGGAGATTGTTGGCAGACAGGTGAGAGTTCAGCTGGTTGAGGACGACTTTTTCAAGGAGTTTTGACAAGAAAGAGAGATTAGAGATAGGCCTGTAATTTTTCAGTTCATTTGGGTCTAAATTGTGTTTCTTGAGGAGAGGGTGAACAATAGCAGACTTGAAAGAATCTGGGACAGTTCCAGTTTGAAAAGAAGTGTTGATGATGTCAGTGATGAATGGGAGGAGAGTAGGGAGACAATCGGAGTAGAGAGAACCTGGAAGAGGATCCAGTTCGCAGGTTTTGAACGACATGGATCTGATTGTGTTGAAAATTTCTTCTTGTGAGACTGGGGTAAAAGTAGTGAGAGGTGTGCCAGAGAAGGAAGGGTAGGTGGGCATGGTTGACAGGGTGTCCTGTCAAGCCAGTCACGAAGAGTTTGTATTTTGGTGGTGAAATACTTAGAGAATACAGATGGGAGTTCTTCATTTGTATGTTTTGTTGGGAGAGGTAAGTCTTTTCGTGTGCCAAGGAGATGATTCATGGTTGTAAAGAGTTCTTTTGAAGAAGAGGCATTCAGGATTTTGGTTTGGAAATAGCTTGTTTTTGCAGATGCAATGAGGGTGGATACTTTTGTTTTAGAGGCTTGGAAAAGTTGCCTGTGTACAGTGAGTTTGGATTTAAATAATGCAACGCTTGTGTAATAGCGACTAATTCCGCTGTAAATATAGATATATTTGGTCCAAGAAAAAATGACTTTTGTATTTTAAATTTTGGAACATAATACGCTGCTCCAGCGCATTTATTTTCTAAGACTGATCCATCGGTAAAAATATGGAGGTGGGTACGGTATTTTTCATCGACGTGTTCTCTTGCTGTGCATATCGAAATGTTAATGTTTTCATATTTCTTAGCATCTGTATAATCAATATCAAAAGTGGCTTTAAGCATTTCCCATGTAGGGATAGGCGTTGTGGATGGTGTCTCAGCTATTTCATCCAAACTTATGTTAGACTGTTTGACTAAGTCAGATACGTAAGTTGCAACAGTCATTTGTGATGAAATGTTGCTTGCTCGTTTTGGAAAGTCAACATCAGACCTTAGTTTAATTTCCTTGCTCACAAAATTGTCCGTTTGTGAAGTAGTTCTTATTGCAAACTTTGCTGTCGCTAGCTCACGATAGCTGTTCAGAGACAGAATTCCAGCAACTTTGTACGTTTCCAGATTTGAAGCATGGGCTGTTACACCTAGTGCAATTTTAAGACTTTTGCAGTCTAAACTTTGAATCTTCTTTAGTAAATATTTGGGTGCACTGAAGAACACTTCTTGTGCATAAGATAATTTAGATCTTACAAGTGCTGTTGATAGATGGAGAAGTATGTTTGTATCCATTCCCCAGGGTAATCTACTTATTATCTTTAAAAAATTTAAGGCTTTTCTTGCTTTTGTTAAAATATAATCAAAATGGGCATTCCAGTTTAATTTCGATGTTATAAAGACTCCCAGAAATTTTACAACCTGTTTGTAATGGATCGCTTCACCATGCAGCCTGAAAGTAGGCAAGTTATTTAAAGTACCACCAGGATTAAAGAGCATCATGTTAGTTTTTTCTGCTGACAACGTCAGACCATTTTCTAACATGTAGTTTCCAAGACTATCTAGATCAGATTGATACAACTTCCTGATGTAGTTCTGCGCTCTCTGGGGAGTTGTCTTTTTTAAAGTAATATTCATCCAGATGCATATATCATCAGCGTACTGTACCAAAACAACACGATTTGAGAGTACTTTAGGAAGATCATATATAAGGATATTAAATAAAATAGGTGCTATCACTGAACCTTGAGGAATTCCCATGTCAAGAGATCGTGAAGAAGAATAACTTGTTCCCACTCTTGCTTGAATTGTTCTATTGGCTAGATAGGACTTAATATAATTATACATATTGCCAGATAGACCAATAGATTTCAGCTTGTGCAATAAACGTTTATGCCAAACTTGATCATAAGCTTTTTTCACATAAAAAAAATGTTGCTAAAAGACTTTTTCTACGGGCAAATTGTTTTATCTGAGTTGTAAGTTTAACCAGGTGCTCAACTGTGGATCTCCTTTTTCTGAAACCTGCCTGGTTTACCGGAATAACGTTATTTTTATCACAGTAATGTATAAATCTGTTTAGGATCAATCTTTCCATTAGTTTGCTCGTATGGGATGTCAAAGCAATAGGTCTGTAACTGTTTTTATTGTTTTTAGGCTTTCCTGCTTTTAATATGGGTATAACAACAGACTTTTGCCATACCTGTGGTACAGTTCCACTCACCCAGCACTTCTGAAAAATTTTATGTAAGAAAATAATATAATTTTCTGGAAGATGCTTAATCATTTCATTTGAAACTGCATCGACACCTACCGAACTCCTTTTGTTGTGTAGAGACAAGATAGTGTTTTTTAGCTCTTCTAAGGTGATCGGAGAATTAAACCAGCGATCATTCTGAGGTAATGGATCTATGAAGATAGGGTTGTTAGCTGCCGTTTCTCTGTAGTGTTTGCTGTTAGGAGACAACCCGTCTACTTTACTATTTTCAGCAAAGAGTTCTACAAAAGTTTCAGCTTTGTCCATGTCAGAAGGAAATTTGTTACACGTATCAATTATTATTGGACACGTGGGTAAATTGGCCCCGTTTTTCATTTGATTCATTTTTGTCCAGACTTTATGGAAATCCTTAAAATCAGAAATTATGTTACTGCACATGTTACTGCAGATGTTATGTTACTGCACAAGTGTGCACAGATGTTATGTTATTGTACAGTGTGCATACTGTGTGCAGATATTATGTTACTGTACAGTGTGCAGATGTTATGTTACTGTACAGTGTGCATACTGTGTACAGATGTTATGTTACTGTACAGTGTGCATACTGTGTACAGATGTTATGTTACTGTACAGTGTGCATACTGTGTACATATGTTATGTTACTGTACAGTGTGCATACTGTGTACAGATGTTATGTTACTGTACAGTGTGCATACTGTTTACATATGTTATGTTACTGCACAGTGTGCATACTGTGTACAGATGTTATGTTACTGTACAGTGTGCATACTGTGTACAGATGTTTTGTTACTGCACAGTGTGCATACTGTGTACAGATGTTATGTTACTGCACATTGTGCATACTGTGTACAGATGTTATGTTACTGTACAGTGTGCATACTGTGTACAGATGTTATGTTACTGTACAGTGTGCATACTGTGTACAGATGTTATGTTACTGCACAGTGTGCATACTGTGTACAGATGTTATGTTACTGTACAGTGTGCATACTGTGTACAGATGTTATGTTACTGTACAGTGTGAATACTGTGTACAGATGTTATGTTACTGTACAGTGTGCATACTGTGTACATATGTTATGTTACTGCACAAGTGTGCACAGATGTTATGTTACTGTACAGTGTGCACACTGTGTACAGATGTTATGTTACTGTACAGTGTGCACACTGTGTACATATGTTATGTTACTGTACAGTGTGCATACTGTGTACAGATGTTATGTTACTGTACAGTGTGCATACTGTGTACAGATGTTATGTTACTGTACAGTGTGCATACTGTGTACATATGTTTGTTACTGACAGTGTGCATACTGTGTACATATGTTATGTTACTGCACAGTGTGCATACTGTGTACAGATGTTATGTTACTGTACAGTGTGCATACTGTGTACAGATTTTTATGTTACTGCTACAGTGTGCATACTGTGTACAGATGTTATGTTACTGCACAGTGTGCATACTGTGTACAGATGTTATGTTACTGTACAGTGTGCATACTGTGTACAGATGTTATGTTACTGTACAGTGTGAAATACTGTGTACAGATGTTATGTTACTGCTACAGTGTGCATACTGTGTACATATGTTATGTTACTGTACAGTGTGCACTGTGTACAGATGTTATGTTACTGTACAGTGTGCATACTGTGTACAGATGTTATGTTACTGTACAGTGTGCATACTGTGTACATATGTTATGTTACTGTACAGTGTGCACTGTGTACGATGTTATGTTACTGTACAGTGTGCAACTGTGTACAGATGTTATGTTACTGTACAGTGTGCACACTGTTACAGATGTTATGTTACTGTACAGTGTGCATACTGTGTACAGATGTTATGTTACTGTACAGTGTGCATACTGTGTACAGATGTTATGTTACTGCACAGTGTGCATACTGTGTACAGATGTTATGTTAGTACAGTGTGCATACTGTGTACAGAGTTAGTTACTGCACGTGTCATACTGTGTACAGATGTTATGTTACTGCACAGTGTGCATACTGTGTACAGATGTTATGTTACTGTACAGTGTGCATATGTGTACAGATGTTATGTTACTGTACAGTGTCAATCTGTGTACGAGTTATGTTACTGTACATGTGTACTGTGTACAGATGTTATGTTACTGCACAGTGTGCACAGATGTTATGTTACTGTACAGTGTGCACACTGTGTACAGATGTTATGTTACTGTACTGTGTGCATACTGTGTACAGATGTTATGTTACTGCACAGTGTGCATACTGTGTACAGATGTTATGTTACTGTACAGTGTGCATACTGTGTACAGATGTTATTGTACTGTACAGTGTGGATAATGTGTACAGATGTTATGTTACTGTACAGTGTGCATACTGTGTACAGATGTTATGTTACTGTACAGTGTGCACACTGAGTACAGATTTTATGTTACTGTACAGTGTGCACACTGTGTAATATGTTATGTTACTGTACAGTGTGCATACTGTGTACATATGTTATGTTACTGTACAGTGTGCATACTGTGTACAGATGTTATGTTACTGTACAGTGTGCATACTGTGTACCTATGTTATGTTACTGTGCAGTGTGCATACTGTGTACAGATGTTATGTTACTGTACAGTGTGCATACTGTGTACATATGTTATGTTACTGTACAGTGTGCATACTGTGTACAGATGTTATGTTACTGCACAGTGTGCATACTGTTTACAGATGTTATGTTACTGCACATTATGCATACTGTGTACAGATGTTATGTTTCTGCACAGTGTGCATACTATGTACAGATGTTATGTTACTGTACAGTGTGCATACTGTGTACAGATGTTATGTTACTGCACAGTGTGCACAGATGTTATGTTACTGTACAGTGTGCACACTGTGTACAGATGTTATGTTACTGTACAGTGTGCACACTGTGTACAGATGTTATGTTACTGCACAGTGTTTATACTGTGTACAGATGTTTTGTTACTGTACAGTATGCATACTGTGTACAGATGTTATGGTACTGTACAGTGTGCACACAGTGTACATATGTTATGTTACTGCACAGTGTGCATACTGTGTACAGATCTTATGTTACTGCACAGTGTGCATACTGTGTACAGATGTTATGTTACTATACAGTGTACAGATGTTATGTTACTGTACAGTGTACAGATGTTATGTTACTCTACAGTGTGTACAGATGTTATGTTACTGTACAGTGTGTACATATGTTATGTTACTGTACAGTATGCATACTGTGACTTTTGTCAGTCAGCATGATGGGTATTTTAGTTCCCCCCCCAAACCACCGAACACCGACATGGCTTATATATGACTTTTAACCCTTTGATTACCGCACATTGTGCACCAACTGCTAAAATTTAACCCTTTCATCCCCTCACCCTATCCACCAGCTTCAGGAAGCTGGTGGATAGGGTGAGGAAACCAAAGGATCAATTTTAGATTTGCTTAGATAGTTGGCAGTACAGGACGCTGGTGTGCAGGGTGCGAGAGTCAAAGGGTTAAAGTGTAAATATTTGATATTCTGCGTGCGTATTGACATGAAGAGGGTCAGGCTCTCGATTGCAAAAATCGGGAAAATCCGCCCCTTGACCTACCACGTGCTAACCAGGCAGAAGAGAACTAAAACCTTCAGGACTGGAGATCCGATGTTCTATAGAATGTGTCCATTGCCCCTGTCAGATTGGCTTTGAAACGTAATAATCACCATATACACACGACGTTTTCAATAAAAATAATATTATAATACAAGGACGGGGATGGTCGGAAGGGAAGGTTGACTATTATTCAAAGCCCAAGGTTTCTTTGGAGGGAAATAATCACCACATAATCATATGTAATACACACAAACACACACACACACGCGCGCGCTTATATACACAAACACACACACACACGTGCGCGCTTATATACACAAACACACACGCGCACGCGCGGCCTTACACACACACACACACACACACACACACACACACACACACACACACACACACACACAAACACACACACCACACACACACACACACACACACACACACACACCACACCACACACACACACACCACACACTCACACACACACACACATACACACACACACACACAATTACACACACATAAACATGTGTAATACACACAAACACACACACGCGCGCGCGCTTACATACACAAACACACACTCGCACGCGCGGTCTTACACACACACACACACACACACACACACACACACACACACACACACACACACACACCACACACACACACACACACACACACACACACACACAACACACACACACACACCACACACACACACACACACACACACCACACACACACACACACACGCGCGCGCGCGCGCGCGCGCACACGCACATGCATTTCAAACCCAAACGAGGCGAGAAATAACCCAATTCACCACATGACAATATTGACAAGGAAGGAAACACAACAATCAAGATGTGGGAAAGGGAACAGGTGATGACAACGTCAAGTACTCCTAGCTCAACAAGTCACTCCTTCATAACAACGTCAAGTACTCCTAGCTCAACAAGTCACTCCTTCATAACAACGTCAAGTACTCCTAGCTCAACAAGTCACTCCTTCATAACAACGTCAAGTACTCCTAGCTCAAGAAGTCACTCCTTCATAACAACGTCAAGTACTCCTAGCTCAACAAGTCACTCCTTCATAACAACGTCAAGTACTCCTAGCTCAAGAAGTCACTCCTTCATAACAACGTCAAGTACTCCTAGCTCAACAAGTCACTCCTTCATAACAACGTCAAGTACTCCTAGCTCAACAAGTCACTCCTTCATAACAACGTCAAGTACTCCTAGCTCAACAAGTCACTCCTTCATAACAACTCAAGTACATCTAGCTCAACAAGTCACTCCTTCATAACAAACAAACAATCACAGGACATACTGGCTCACACACATCACTAGTAATCAGTAATCACACATGGCTCACACCATCACTAGTAATCAGTAATCACACACACATGGCTCACACCATCACTAGTAATCAGTAATCACACACACAACATGGCTCACACCATCATAGTAATCAGTAATCACACACACATGGCTCACACCATCACTAGTAATCAGTAATCACACATACATGGCTCACACCATCAATAGTAATCAGCAATCACACACACATGGCTCACACCATCAATAGTAATCAGTAATCACATACATGGCTCACACCAACACTAGTAATCAGTAATCACAACATGGCTCACACCATCACTAGTAATCAGTAATCACACATACATGGCTCACACCATCAATAGTAATCAGCAATCACACACACATGGCTCACACCATCAATAGTAATCAGTAATCACACATACATGGCTCACACCAACACTAGTAATCAGTAATCACAGATACATGGCTCACACCATCATAGTAATCAGTAATCACACATGGCTCACACCATCAATAGTAATCAGCAATCACACACACATGGCTCACACCATCAATAGTAATCAGTAATCACACATACATGGCTCACACCAACACTAGTAATCAGTAATCACAACATGGCTCACACCATCAATAGTAATCAGTAATCACACATGGCTCACACCATCAATAGTAATCAGTAATGACACATACATGGCTCACACCAACACTAGTAATCAGTCATCACACATACATGGCTCACACCATTCAATAGTAATCAGTAATCACACATGGCTCACACGATCACTAGTAATCAGTCATCAAACACACATGGCTCACACCATCAATAGTAATCAGTAATCACACACACATGGCTCACACCATCAATAGTAATCAGTAATCACACAACATGGCTCACACCATCATAGTAATCAGTAATCACACACAACATGGCTCACACCATCAATAGTAATCAGTAATCACACATACATGGCTCACACCATCAATAGTAATCAGTAATCACACATACATGGCTCACACCATCAATAGTAATCAGTAATCACACATACATGGCTCACACCACACTAATAATCAGTAATCACACATACATGGCTCACACCATCAATAGTAATCAGTAATCACACAACATGGCTCACACCATCAATAGTAATCAGTAATCACACACTACATGGCTCACACCATCAATAGTAATCAGTAATCAAACATACATGGCTCACACCAACACTAGTAATCAGTAATCACACATGGCTCACACCATCACTAGTAATCAGTAATCACACAACATGACTCACACCATCACTAGTAATCAGTAATCACACATACATGGCTCACACCATCACTAGTAATCAGTAATCACACATCACATGGCTCACACCATCAATAGTAATCAGTAATCACACACACATGGCTCACACCATCAACTAGTAATCAGTAATCACACATACATGGCTCACACCATCACTAGTAATCAGTAATCACACATACATGGCTCACACCATCAATAGTAATCAGTAATCACAAACATGGCTCACACCATCACTAGTAATCAGTAATCACACATGGCTCACACCGATCACTAGTAATCAGTACATCACACATACATGGCTCACACCATCACTAGTAATCAGTAATCACATCACACATGGCTCACACCATCACTAGTAATCAGTAATCACACAACATGGCTCACACCATCACTAGTAATCAGTAATCACACATGGCTCACACCATCACTAGTAATCAGTAATCACACATACATGGCTCACACCATCACTAGTAATCATAATCACACAACATGCTCACACCATCATAGTAATCAGTAATCACACATGGCTCACACCATCAATAGTAATCAGTAATCACACACACATGGCTCACACCATCAATAGTAATCATAATCACTACATGCTCACACCATCAATAGTAATCAGTAATCACACTACATGGCTCACACCATCACTAGTAATCAGTAATCACACATACATGCTCACACATCACTAGTAATCAGTAATCACACAACATGGCTCACACCATCACTAGTAATCAGTAATCACACTACATGGCTCACAACATCACTAGTAATCAGAATCACACATGGCTCACACCATCAATAGTAATCAGTAATCACACATGCTCACACCATACTATATCAGCAATCACACAGCTCACATATCATAGTAATCACACAACATGGCTCACACCATCACTAGTAATCAGTAATCACACATGGCTCACACCATCAATATAATCATAATCACACAACATGGCTCACACCAATCATAGTAATCAGTAATCACAACATGGCTCACACCATCACAATAATAATCAGTAATCACACACATGGCTCACACCATCACTAGTAATCAGTAATCACACGACATGGCTCACACCATCACTAGTAATCAGTAATCCACAACATGGCTCACACCATACACTAGTAATCAGTAATCACACACATGGCTCACACCATCACTAGTAATCAGTAATCAACAACATGGCTCACACCATCACTAGTAATCAGTAATCACACATACATGGCTCACACCATCACATAGTAATCAGTAATCACACACATGCTCACACATCACTAGTAATCAGTAATCACACATGGCTCACACCATCATAGTAATCATAATCACACAACATGGCTCACAACATCATATAATCAGTAATCACAACACATGGCTCACACCATCATAGTAATCATAATCACACATGCTCACACCATCACTAGTAATCAGTAATCACACATGGCTCACACCATCACTAGTAATCAGTAACACACTGACATGGCTCACAACCATCACTAGTAATCAGTAATCACACATGGCTCACACCATCACTAGTAATCAGTAATCACACACACATGGCTCACACCATCACTAGTAATCAGTAATCACACATGGCTCACACCATCACTAGTAATCAGTAATCACACATGCACAGCACCCATCACTAGTAATCAGTAATCACACATGGCTCCACACCATCACTAGTAATCAGTAATCACACTACATGGCTCACACCATCACTAGTAATCAGTAATCACACATGGCTCACACCATCACTAGTAATCATAATCACACACACATGGCTCCACACCATCACTAGTAATCAGTAATCAACACACATGGCTCACACCATCACTAGTAATCAGTAATTCACACATGGCTCACACCATCACTAGTAATCAGTAATCACACTATGGCTCACACCATCACTAGTAATCAGTAATCACACACATGGCTCACACCATCACTAGTAATCAGTAATCACACATACATCACACACATCACTAGTAATCAGTAATCAACACACATGGCTCACACCATCATTAGTAATCAGTAATCACAACACACATGCTCACACCATCATAATAATCAGTAATCACACATGGCTCACACCAACACTAGTAATCAGTAATCACACACATGGCTCACACCATCACTAGTAATCAGTAATCACAACATGGCTCAACACCATCACTAGTAATCAGTAACACACACATGGCTCACACCATCACTAGTAATCAGTCAATCACACATTACATGGCTCACACCATCATAGTAATCAGTAATCACACACATGGGTCACACCATCACTAGTAATCAGTAATCACACAACATGGCTCACACCATCAATATAGTAATCAGTAATCACACAACATGGCTCACACCATCATAGTAATCAGTAATCACACTACATGGCTCACACCATCAATATAATCAGCTAATCCACACACATGGCTCACACCATCATAGTAATCAGTAATCACACATACATGGCTCACACCATCACTAGTAATCAGTAATCACACACACATGGCTCACACCATCACTAGTAATCAGTAATCACACATGGCTCACACCATCACTAGTAATCAGTAATCACACATACATGGCTCACACCATCACTAGTAATCAGTAATCACAACATGGCTCACACCATCATATATAATCAGTAATCAACACACATGGCTCACACCATCATAGTAATCAGTAATCAACATCATGGCTCACACCAACAATAGTAATCAGTAATCACACTGACATGGCTCACACCAACAATAGTAATCAGTAATCACACTCACAATGCATAAATCTTCACAATCCAATTCATATAATCAGTAATCACTACATGGCTCACACCATCACTAGTAATCAGTACTCACACATAATGGCTCACACCATCACTAGTAATCAGTAATCACAATTCACACCATCATAGGTTCACACCTCACACGATCACTAGTAATCAGTAATCACACACACATGGCTCACACCAACACTAGTAATCAGTAATCACACATGGCTCACACCATCATTTGTAAACAGTAATCACCACATGGCTCACACCATCATAGTAATCAGTAATCACACACATGGCTCACACCATCACTAGTAATCAGTAATCACACCATGGCTCACACCATCAATAGTAATCAGTAATCACACATGGCTCACACCATCAATAGTAATCAGTAATCACACATACATGGCTCACACCATCACTAGTAATCAGTAATCACACACACATGGCTCACACCATCAATAGTAATCAGTAATCACACACACATGGCTCACACCATCAATAGTAATCAGTAATCACACATACATGGTTCACACCAACACTAGCAATCAGTAATCAGCAGAAGCCATACCGGCCTACACCATCACAAGTAATCAGTACAGGCACAGGAAGCCAGAGCAGTCCAAACCCTCTCAGTTTCAGTTTCAGTTTCAATTTCTCGAGATGACATCTCCACGCTTTGAACGAATTCCACATGGTGATCATGGCACAAGCCTTAAGTTAACCCCCCACATAAACCCATGATCTGGACGGGCCCTAAGGCCCTACCTAGCCTATGTTTGACCTAGTCTGTATTTCTGTTATCTTATACTAAATACATACCCATACCCCGTCACTCCTACTTTTGTCAGTCTGTGCTGTTGGCCTTTTACACGAGAAAGGAAATGGACGAAAATTCATAACCAACAGACAAAAACAATAACAACAATGAATACAACAGCTTCAGAAACAGCTTCTTCAAGTCATTCAGATTGTAACAACAGCGTAACAGAACTTGAAACATACGCCACAAATGCACTTGGGTTAAAAAAAAAAAAGAAACAGAAAACGCCAGCAAAAAAAGTTGTCAAAAGTTTTGCCAGACACAAATGGATCGATAGTGTTTAAAAGGACGAAGGCAGCAGTGGTCCGTCTCCTTATTTCCTTCAGATCACTGGTGGCACACGAGTCATTTTACACATCACACACCTCTTAAAGTTCAACAGTATCAGCTTTCACACATCACACACCTCCTAAAGGTCAAAAGTATCAGCTTTCACACGTCACACACCTCCTAAAGGTCAACAATATCAGCTTTCACACGTCACACACCTAAAGATCAACAGTATCAGCTTTCACACGTCACACACCTAAAGGTCAGCAGTATCAGCTTTCACACGTCACACACCTAAAGATCAACAATATCAGCTTTCACACGTCACACACCTAAAGGTCAGCAGTATCAGCTTTCACACGTCACACACCTAAAGGTCAACAGTATCAGCTTTCACACGTCACACACCTAAAGGTCAACAGTATCAGCTTTCACACGTCACACACTTAAAGGTCAGCAGTATCAGCTTTCACACGTCACACACCTAAAGGTCAACAGTATCAGCTTTCACACGTCACACATCTAAAGGTCAACAGTATCAGCTTTCACACGTCACACACCTAAAGGTCAACAGTATCAGCTTTCACACGTCCCACACCTAAAGGTCAGCAGTATCAGCTTTCACACGTCACACACCTAAAGGGCAACAGTATCAGCTTTCACACGTCACACACGTAAAGGTCAGCAGTATCAGCTTTCACACGTCACACACCTAAAGGTCAACAGTATCAGCTTTCACACGTCACACACCTAAAGGTCAACAGTATCAGCTTTCACACGTCACACACGTAAAGGTCACCAGTATCAGCTTTCACACGTCACACACCTAAAGGTCAGCAGTATCAGCTTTCACACGTCCACACACCTAAAGATCAACAGTATCAGCTTTCACACGTCACACACCTAAAGATCAACAGTATCAGCTTTCACACGTCACACACATAAAGGTCAGCAGTATCAGCTTTCACACGTCACACACCTCCTAAAGGTCAACAATATCAGCTTTCACACGTCACGCACCTAAAGGTCAGCAGTATCAGCTTTCACACGTCACACACCTCCTAAAGGTCAACAATATCAGTTTTCACACGTCACACACCTAAAGATCAACAGTATCAGCTTTCACACGTCACACACCTCCTAAAGGTCAACAATATCAGTTTTCACACGTCACACACCTAAAGATCAACAGTATCAGCTTTCACACGTCACACACCTAAAGATCAACAATATCAGCTTTCACACGTCACACACCTAAAGGTCAACAGTATCAGCTTTCACACGTCACACACCTAAAGATCAACAATATCAGCTTTCACACGTCACACACCTCCTAAAGGTCAACAATATCAGCTTTCACACGTCACACACCTAAAGATCAACAGTATCAGCTTTCACACGTCACACACCTAAAGATCAACAGTATCAGCTTTCACACGTCACACCCCCCCTAAAGGTCAACAATATCAGCTTTCACACGTCACACACCTAAAGATCAACAGTATCAGCTTTCACACGTCACACACCTAAAGATCAACAGTATCAGCTTTCACACGTCACACAACCTCCTAAAGGTCAACAATATCAGCTTTCACACGTCACACACCTAAAGGTCAACAGTATCAGCTTTCACACAGTCACACACCTAAAGGTCAACATGTATCAGTTCTCTGTATCAAAATGACAGTTACTCTTCAAGCGAAGGAAAACAGCAAAGGACAATGACTGACATGAGCAAGTGAAAATGACTGATACAAGGCAGGAGAAAATGACTGATATAAGCAGGAGAAAATTGCTGACATGAGCAAACGAAAAGACTGAAAAGCAGGAGAAATGACTGATACAGGCAGGAGAAAATGACTGATACAGAGCAGGAGAAAATGACTGACAAAGCAGGAGAAAATGACTGACAAGCAGGAGAAAATGACTGAATACAGGCAGGAGAAAATGACTGATACAGGCAGGAGAAAAAGACTGAATACAAGCAGGAAAATGATGAACAAGCAGAGAAAATGACTGACATACAGCAGGAGAAAATGACTGAATACAGCAGGAGAAATGACTGACATAAGCAGGGAAAATGACTGATACAAGCAGGAGAAATACTGACATAAGCAGGGGAAAATGACTGAAACAAGCAGGAGAAATGACTGAAAAGCAGGAGAAATGACTGACATAAGCAGGAGAAAATGACTGAACAAGCAGGAGAAAATGACTGATACAGCAGGAGAAATGACTGACATAAGCAGGGAAAATGACTGAACAAGCAGAGAAATGACTGACATAAGCAGGGAAAATGACTGAAACAAGCAGGAGAAATGACTGACATAAGCAGGAGAAAATGACTGAAACAAGCAGGAGAAAATAACTATATAACAGGGAAAATGACTGATACTATGAAGAAAATAACGATACAAGCAGAGAAATGACTGAATAAGCAAGAGAAAATGACTGATACAAGCAGGAGAAAATGACAATACAACAGGAGAAAATGACTGATACAAGCAGGAGAAAATGGACTGATACAAGCAAGAAAATGACGATACAAGCAGAGAAATGACTGATACAAGAGAGAAAATGACTGACATAGCAGGAGAAAATGACTGATACAAGCAAAGGAGAAAATGACTGATACAAGAGGAGAAAATGACTGATACAAGAAGGAGAAATGACTATAAAGCGGAGAAAATTACTCATACAGAGTGATTTAAGTGTCACAATACATCAAGAGAGTCTGTCATTCTGTCCTCCCCCTGTGTTGTGTACATTGTTTCTAGTTGTCTGTTGTAATACCCATGACCCCCCCTGTGTTGTGTACATTGTTTCTAGTGTTGTCTGTTGTATACCCATGACCCCCCCCCCCTGTGTTGTGTACATTGTTTCTAGTTGTCTGTTGTATACCCATGACCCCCCCCTGTGTTGTGTACATTGTTTCTATGTTGTCTGTTGTATACCCATGACCCCCCCCCCTGTGTTGTGTACATTGTTTCTAGTTGTCTGTTGTATACCCATGACCCCCCCCCCCTGTGTTTGTGTACATTGTTTCTAGGTTGTCTGCTGTATACCCATGACCCCCCCCCCCTGTGTTGTGTACATTGTTTCTATGTTGTCTGTTGTATACCCATGACCCCCTGTGTTGTGTACATTGTTTCTACGTTGTCTGTTGTATACCCATGACCCCCTGTGTTGTGTACATTGTTTCTATGTTGTCTGTTGTATACCCATGACCCCCTGTGTTGTGTACATTGTTTCTATGTTGTCTGTTGTATACCCATGACCCCCTGTGTTGTGTACATTGTTTCTATGTTGTCTGTTGTATACCCATGACCCCCTGTGTTGTGTACATTGTTTCTATGTTGTCTGTTGTATACCCATGACCCCCCTGTGTTGTGTACATTGTTTCTATGTTGTCTGTTGTATACCCATGACCCCCTGTGTTGTGTACATTGTTTCTATGTTGTCTGTTGTATACCCATGACCCCCCCGGGGTACACATGTGTTGTTGTATACCATATGTTGTGTCATGTTGTCTGTTGTTTATACCCATGACCCCCTGTGTTTGATACATTGTTTCATTGTTGTCTGTTGTATACCCATGACCCCCTGTGTTGTGTACATTGTTTCTATTGTTGTCTGTTGTATACCCATGACCCCCCTGTGTTGTGTACATTGTTTCATTGTTGTCTGTTGTATACCCATGACCCCCTGTGTTGTGTACATTGTTTCATTGTTGTCTGTTGTATACCCATGACCCCCTGTGTTGTGTACATTGTTTCTATGTTGTCTGTTGTATACCCATGACCCCCTGTGTTGTGTACATTGTTTCATTGTTGTCTGTTGTATACCCATGACCCCCTGTGTTGTGTACATTGTTTCATGTTGTCTGTTGTATACCCATGACCCCCTGTGTTGTGTACATTGTTTCTATGTTGTCTGTTGTATACCCATGACCCCCCTGTGTTGTGTACATTGTTTCTATTGTTGCTGTTGTATACCCATGACCCCCTGTGTTGTGTACATTGTTTCTATGTTGTCTGTTGTATACCCATGACCCCCCTGTGTTGTGTACATTGTTTCTATGTTGTCTGTTGTATACCCATGACCCCCTGTGTTGTGTACATTGTTTCTTAGTTGTCTGTTGTATACCCATAACACCCCCTGTGTTGTGTACATTGTTTCTATGTTGTCTGTTTGTATACCCATGACCCCCTGTGTTGAGTACATTGTTTCATTGTTGTCTGTTGTATACCCATAACCCCCCTGTGTTGTGTACATTGTTTCATTGTTGTCTGTTGTATACCCATGACCCCCTGTGTTGTGTACATTGTTTCATTGTTGTCTGTTGTATACCCATGACACCCCTGTGTTGTGTACATTGTTTCTATGTTGTCTGTTTGTATACCCATGACACCCCTGTGTTGTGTACATTGTTTCTATGTGTCTGTTGTATACCCATGACCCCCTGTGTTGTGTACATTGTTTCTATGTTGTCTGTTGTATACCCATGACCCCCTGTGTTGTGTACATTGTTTCTATGTAGTCTGTTGTATACCCATGACCCCCTGTGTTGTGTACATTGTTTCTATGTGTCTGTTGTATACCCATGACCCCCTGTGTTGTGTACATTGTTTCTATGTTGTCTGTTGTATACCCATGACCCCCTGTGTTGTGTACATTGTTTCTATGTTGTCTGTTGTATACCCATGACCCCCTGTGTTGTGTACATTGTTTCTACGTTGTCTGTTGTATACCCATGACCCCCTGTGTTGTGTACATTGTTTCTATGTTGTCTGTTGTATACCCATGACCCCCTGTGTTGTGTACATTGTTTCTAGTTGTCTGTTGTATACCCATGACCCCCTGTGTTGTGTACATTGTTTCTATGTTGTCTGTTGTATACCCATGACCCCCTGTGTTGTGTACATTGTTTCTATGTTGTCTGTTGTATACCCATGACCCCCTGTGTTGTGTACATTGTTTCATGTTGTCTGTTGTATACCCATGACCCCCTGTGTTGTGTACATTGTTTCTATGTTGTCTGTTGTATACCCATGACCCCCTGTGTTGTGTACATTGTTTCTATGTTGTCTGTTGTATACCCATGACCCCCTGTGTTGTGTACATTGTTTCTACGTTGTCTGTTGTATACCCATGACCCCCTGTGTTGTGTACATTGTTTCTATGTTGTCTGTTGTATACCCATGACCCCCTGTGTTGTGTACATTGTTTCTATGTTGTCTGTTGTATACCCATGACCCCCTGTGTTGTGTACATTGTTTCTATGTTGTCTGTTGTATACCCATGACCCCCTGTGTTGTGTACATTGTTTCTATGTTGTCTGTTGTATACCCATGACCCCCTGTGTTGTGTACATTGTTTCTATGTTGTCTGTTGTATACCCATGACCCCCTGTGTTGTGTACATTGTTTCTATTTGTCTGTTGTATACCCATGACCCCCCCCCTGTGTTGTGTACATTGTTTCTATGTTGTCTGTTGTATATCCATGACCCCCCCCCCCCCTGTGTTGTGTACATTGTTTCTATGTTGTCTGTTGTATACCCATGACCCCCCTGTGTTGTGTACATTGTTTCTATGTAGTCTGTTGTATACCCATGACCCCCCCCCCCTGAGTTGTGTACATTGTTTCTATGTAGTCTGTTGTATACCCATGACCCCCCCCCCCTGTGTTGTGTACATTGTTTCTATGTTGTCTGTTGTATACCCATGACCCCCCTGTGTTGTTACATTGTTTCTACGTGTCTGTTGTATACCCATGACCCCCCCTGTGTTGTGTACATTGTTTTTATGTTGTCTGTTGTATACCCATGACCCCCCTGTGTTGTGTACATTGTTTCTACGTTGTCTGTTGTAACCCATGACCCCCCCTGTGTTGTGTACATTGTTTCTACTTGTCTGTTGTATACCCATGACCCCCTGTGTTGTGTACATTGTTTCTATGTAGTCTGTTGTATACCCATGACCCCCCCTGTGTTGTGTACATTGTTTCTACGTTTGTCTGTGTTACCCATGATCCCCTGTGTTGTGTACATGTTTCTATGTTGTCTGTTGTATACCCATGACCCCCTGTGTTGTGTACATTGTTTCTATGTTGTCTGTTGTATACCCATGACCCCCCCTGTGTTGTGTACATTGTTTCTACGTTGTCTGTTGTATACCCATGATCCCCTGTGTTGTGTACATTGTTTCTATGTTGTCTGTTGTATACCCATGACCCCCCCCCCCCCCTGTGTTGTGTACATTGTTTCTATGTTGTCTGTTGTATACCCATGACCCCCTGTGTTGTGTACATTGTTTCTATGTTGTCTGTTGTATACCCATGACCCCCTGTGTTGTGTACATTGTTTCTATGTAGTCTGTTGTATACCCATGACCCCCTGTGTTGTGTACTTGTTTCTATGTTGTCTGTTGTATACCCATGACCCCCTGTGTTGTGTACATTGTTTCTATGTAGTCTGTTGTATACCCATGACCCCTGTGTTGTGTACATTGTTTCTATGTAGTCTGTTGTATACCCATGACCACCCCTGTGTTGTGTACATTGTTTTTATGTTGTCTGTTGTATACCCATGACCCCCCTGTGTTGTGTACATTGTTTTACGTTGTCTGTTGTATACCCATGACCCCCCCCCCTGTGTTGTGTACATTGTTTCTATGTTGTCTGTTGTATACCCATGACCCCCCCCCCCCTGTGTTGTGTACATTGTTTCTACTTGTTGTTGTATACCATGACCCCCCCCCCCCCCCTGTGTTGTGAATTGTTTTATGTTGTCTGTTGTATACCATGACCCCCCCCCTGTGTTGTGTACATTGTTTTACGTTGTCTGTTGTATACCATGCCCCCCCCCCCTGTGTTGTGTACATTGTTTCTATGTTGTCTGTTGTATACCCATGACCCCCCCCCCCTGTGTTGTGTACATTGTTTCTACGTTGTCTGTTGTATACCCATGACCCCCCCCCCCCCCCCTGTGTTGTGTACATTGTTTCTATGTTGTCTGTTGTATACCCATGACCCCCCCCCCTGTGTTGTGTACATTGTTTCTACGTTGTCTGTTGTATACCCATGACCCCCCCCCCCTGTGTTGTGTACATTGTTTCTATGTTGTCTGTTGTATACCCATGACCCCCCCCCCTGTGTTGTGTACATTGTTTCTACGTTGTCTGTTGTATACCCATGACCCCCCCCCCTGTGTTGTGTACATTGTTTCTATGTTGTCTGTTGTATACCCATGACCCCCTGTGTTGTGTACATTGTTTCTATGTTGTCTGTTGTATACCCATGACCCCCCTGTGTTGTGTACATTGTTTCTATGTTGTCTGTTGTATACCCATGACCCCCTGTGTTGTGTACATTGTTTCTATGTAGTCTGTTGTATACCCATGACCCCCGGTGTGTACATTGTTCTATGTTGTCTGTGTATACCCATGACCCCCTTGTTGTGTACATTGTTTCTATGTTGTCTGTTGTATACCCATGACCCCCTGTGTTGTGTACATTGTTTCTATGTTGTCTGTTGTATACCCATGACCCCCTGTGTTGTGTACATTGTTTCTATGTTGTCTGTTGTATACCCATGACCCCCTGTGTTGTGTACATTGTTTCTATGTTGTCTGTTGTATACCCATGACCCCCTGTGTTGTGTACATTGTTTCTATGTGTCTGTTGTATACCCATGACCCCCTGTGTTGTGTACATGTTTCTATGTTGTCTGTTGTATACCCATGACCCCCTGTGTTGTGTACATTGTTTCTATGTAGTCTGTTGTATACCCATGACCCCCTGTGTTGTGTACATTGTTTCTATGTTGTCTGTTGTATACCCATGACCCCCTGTGTTGTGTACATTGTTTCTATGTAGTCTGTTGTATACCCATGACCCCCCCTGTGTTGTGTACATTGTTTCTATGTTGTCTGTTGTATACCCATGACCCCCTGTGTTGTGTACATTGTTTCTATGTTGTCTGTTGTATACCCATGACCCCCCCCCCCTGTGTTGTGTACATTGTTTCTATGTTGTCTGTTGTATACCCAAGACCCCCTGTGTTGTGTACATTGTTTCTATGTTGTCTGTTGTATACCCATGACCCCTGTGTTGTGTACATTGTTTCTATGTGTCTGTTGTATACCCATGACCCCCTGTGTTGTGTACATTGTTTCTATGTTGTCTGTTGTATACCCATGACCCCCTGTGTTGTGTACATTGTTTCTACGTTGTCTGTTGTATACCCATGACCCCCTGTGTTGTGTACATTGTTTCTATGTTGTCTGTTGTATACCCATGACCCCCCTGTGTGTTGTTGTACTTGTTTCATACTGTTGTCTGCTTGTGTTATAACCCATGACCCCCTGTGTTGTGTACATTGTTTTCTATGTTGTCTGTTGTATATACCCATGACCCCCTGTGTTGTGTACATTGTTTCTATGTTGTCTGTTGTATACCCATGACCCCCTGTGTTGTGTACATTGTTTCTATGTTGTCTGTTGTATACCCATGACCCCCTGTGTTGTGTACATTGTTTCTATGTTGTCTGTTGTATACCCATGACCCCCTGTGTTGTGTACATTGTTTCTATGTTGTCTGTTGTATACCCATGACCCCCTGTGTTGTGTACATTGTTTCTATGTTGTCTGTTGTATACCCATGACCCCCCTGTGTTGTGTACATTGTTTCTATGTTGTCTGTTGTATACCCATGACCCCCTGTGTTGTGTACATTGTTTTATTGTCTTCTATGTTGTCTGTTTATACCCATGACCCCTGTGTTGTGTACATTGTTTATTTGTTGTTGTATACCATGACCCTGTGTTGTGTACATTGTTTCTATGTTGTCTGTTGTATACCATGACCCCTGTGTTGTGTACATTGTTTCTAGTTGTCTGTTGTATACCCAGACCCCCTGTGTTGTGTACATTGTTTCTATGTTGTTGTTTATACCATGACCCCTGTGTTGTGTACATTGTTTTTCTATGTTGTCTGTTGTATACCCATGACCCCCTGTGTTGTGTACATTGTTCTATGTTGTCTGTTGTATACCCATGACCCCTGTGTTGTGTACATTGTTTCTATGTTGTCTGTTGTATACCCATGACCCCCTGTGTTGTGTACATTGTTTCTATGTTGTCTGTTGTATACCATGACCCCTGTGTTGTGTACATGTTTCTATGTTGTCTGTTGTATACCCATACCCCCCTGTGTTGTGTACATTGTTTCTATGTTGTCTGTTGTATACCCATGACCCCTGTGTTGTGTACATTGTTTCTATGTTGTCTGTTGTATACCATGACCCCCGTGTTGTGTACATTGTTTCTATGTTGTCTGTTGTATACCCATGACCCCCTGTGTTGTGTACATTGTTTCTATGTTGTCTGTTGTATACCCATGACCCCCTGTGTTTGTGGTACATTGTTGTTTCTTCGTTGTCTGTTGTATACCCATGACCCCTGTGTTGTGTACATTGTTTCTATGTTGTCTGTTGTATACCCATGACCCCCCTGTGTTGTGTACATTGTTTCTATGTTGTCTGTTGTATACCCATGACCCCCCTGTGTTGTGTACATTGTTTCTATGTTGTCTGTTGTATACCCATGACCCCCTGTGTTGTGTACATTGTTTCTATGTTGTCTGTTGTATACCCATGACCCCACTGTGTTGTACATTGTTTCTAGTGTAGCTGTTGTTACCCATGACCCCCTGTGTTGTGTACATTGTTTCTATGTTGTCTGTTGTATACCCATGACCTCCCTCCCCCCTGTGTTGTGCACATTGTTTCATCGTTGGGCTGTTGTATAACCATGACCCCTGTATGTGTACATGTTTCATAGTGTCTGCTGTATACCTATGATCCTGTGTTGTGTACATTGTTTCACTATCCTGTTGTTACCATGACACCCCGTGTATGTACATTGTTTACATGTTGTCAGTGTATACCCATGACCCCTTGTTTGTACATGTTTCATTGTTGCTGTACACCCAGTCCATCACTAATCAACATGCAAGGACTGACGACCCAGTCCATCACCAACAACATGGCAAGGTACTGAGCGACCCAGTCCATCACTAATCAACATGGCAAGGACATGACCCAGTCCATCACTAATCAACATGGCAAGGACCTGAGACCCAGTCCATCACAATCAACATGGCAAGGTACTGAGACCCAGTCCATCACTAATCAACATGGCAAGGTACTGAGCACCCAGTCCATCACTAACAACATGGCAAGGTACTGACACCCAGTCCATCACTAATCAACATGGCAAGGTACTGACACCCAGTCCATCACAATCAACATGGCAAGTACAGACCCAGTCCATCACCAACAACATGGCAAGGTACTGACGACCCAGTCCATCACAATCAACATGGCAAGGTACTGAGACCCAGTCCATCACAATCAACATGGCAAGGTACTGACGACCAGTCCATCACCAATCAACATGGCAAGGTACTGACGACCCAGTCCATCACCAATCAACATGGCAAGGTACTGACACCCAGTCCATCACAATCAACATGGCAAGGCACGAGGACCCAGTCCATCACCAATCAACATGGCAAGGTACTGACGACCCAGTCCATCACTAATCAACATGGCAAGGCACACCAGGACCCAGTCCATCACTAATCAACATGGCAAGGTACTGGACCCAGTCCATCACTAATCAACATGGCAAGGTACTGACGACCCAGTCCATCACTAATCAACATGGCAAGGCCCAACGTCTCCAATAACTGGCAAGGATGAGACCCAGTCCATCACAATCAACATGGCAAGGTACTGACGACCCAGTCCATCACAATCAACATGGCAAGGTACTGACGACCCAGTCCATCACTAATCAACATGGCAAGGTACTGACGACCCAGTCCATCACTAATCAACATGGCAAGGCACCAGGACCCAGTCCATCACAATCAACATGGCAAGGACCCAGGACCCAGTCCATCACCAATCAACATGGCAAGGCACCGGACCCAGTCCATCACAATCAACATGGCAAGGCACCCAGGACCCAGTCCATCACTAATCAACATGGCAAGGCACTCAGGACCCAGTCCATCACAATCAACATGGCAAGGCACCAGGACCCAGTCCATCACTAATCAACATGGCAAGGCACCCAGACCCAGTCCATCACTAATCAACATGGCAAGGCACCCAGGACCCAGTCCATCACTAATCAACATGGCAAGGTCATGCACGACCCAGTCCATCACTAATCAACATGGCAAGGTACTGACGACCCAGTCCATCACCAATCAACATGGCAAGGTACTGAGACCCAGTCCATCACTAATCAACATGGCAAGGTACTGAGACCCAGTCCATCACTAATCAACATGGCAAGGCACCCAGGACCCAGTCCATCACTAATCAACATGGCAAGCAGCATCCAGACCTCACATGCAGTCCCATTCACTAATCAACATGGCAAGGTACTGACGACCAGTCCATCACTAATCAACATGGCAAGGTACTGACGACCCAGTCCATCACAATCAACATGGCAAGGTACGCGGACCCAGTCCATCACTAATCAACATGGCAAGGTACTGAGACCCAGTCCATCACTAATCAACATGGCAAGGCACCAGGACCCAGTCCATCACTAATCAACATGGCAAGGTACTGACAGCCCAGTCACATCACCAATCAACATGGCAAGGCACCAGGACCAGTCCATCACTAATCAACATGGCAAGGTACTGACGACCCAGTCCATCACTAATCAACATGGCAGGACTCGACCAGTCCATCACAATCAACATGGCAAGGCACCCAGGACCAGTCCATCACTAATCAACACGGCAAGGCATAGGACCAGTCCATCACAATCAACATGGCAAGGCACCAGGACCCAGTCATCACTAATCAACATGGCAAGGACCAGACCCAGTCCATCACTAATCAACATGGCAAGGCACCATGACCCAGTCCATCACTATCAACATGGCAAGGCACCAGGACCAGTCCATCACTAATCAACATGGCAAGGCACTCAGGACCCAGTCCATCACCAATCAACATGGCAAGGACTCAGGACCCAGTCCATCACTAGTCAACATGGCAAGGCACTCAGGACCCAGTCCATCACAATCAACATGGCAAGGCACCAGGACCCAGTCCATCACTAGTCAACATGGCAAGGCACTCAGGACCCAGTCCATCACATATCAACATGGCAAGGCACTCAGGACCCAGTCCATCACTAATCAACATGGCAAGGCACCAGGACCAGTCCATCACTAGTCAACATGGCAAGGCACTCAGGACCCAGTCCATCACAATCAACATGGCAAGGCACTCAGGACCCAGTCCATCACTAATCAACATGGCAAGGCACTCAGGACCCAGTCCATCACAATCAACATGGCAAGGCACTCAGGACCCAGTCCATCACAATCAACATGGCAAGGTACTGACCCAGTCCATCACCAATCAACATGGCAAGGACCAGGACCCAGTCCATCACAATCAACATGGCAAGGTACTAGACCCAGTCCATCACAATCAACATGGCAAGGCACTCAGGACCCAGTCCATCACCAATCAACATGGCAAGGTACTCAGGACCCAGTCCATCACCAATCAACATGGCAAGGACTCAGGACCCAGTCCATCACAATCAACATGGCAAGGTACTCAGGACCCAGTCCATCACCAATCAACATGGCAAGGACATCAGGACCCAGTCCATCACCAATCAACATGGCAAGGCTTAGGACCCAGTCCATCACCAATCAACATGGCAAGGCATCAGGACCCAGTCCATCACAATTCAACATGGCAAGGCACTCGGACCAGTCCATCACCAATCAACATGGCAAGGCACTCAGGACCAGTCCATCACCAATCAACATGGCAAGGTACTCAGGACCCAGTCCATCACCAATCAACATGGCAAGGCACTCAGGACCCAGTCCATCACTAATCAACATGGCAAGGACTGAGGAAGTGATGCACAGATAAATGGCAAGGATAGGACCAGTCATAACAACAGGAAAGGCATCGGACCAAATCCATGCACATAACATGATAGGACTAGGACCAGTCATTGTCCCCATTGCGCTCACTGACATCTTGTGTATGTGTTCTGTTAATGTTGGTTGTTGGCGTAACACAGGAAGGCGTGGACAAAAACTGAACAGAGAGTGGATAAATCGTTAATTGCCTTCCACTTGAGGTTGTTTACTTTTTTTTACCTTTTTCTTCCAGAAGTGTTGGGTAGGTTCCGGAGTCTGTCGTGCATAGACTGACAGGAAGAAGGAGACAGGCAGGGAGAAGGGGTAGATGGAAGGAGTAACGAGAGAGAAAAAGCAGAGGGCAACGTTGAGAGACAGATACATAAAAGAAGGAAAGGAGAGGAAAGATGCCGAAGGAGTGGACTGGGGTGAAAGAGAGAGAGGGAGAGAGAGAGAGGGAGAGAGAGAGAGGGAAAAATAATGAAAGGATGCATAGAAAGAGAGAGACAGACACAAATACATGGAGAGAAATTGATAGAAAGAGATGATGATCATGGTAATGATTCTTCATTGTCGAACAGAAGAAGTTGTTAAGCTAACAGAAAGAGAGAGAGAGAGAGAGAGAGAGAGAGAGAGAGAGAGAGACAGACAGACAGACAGACAGAGACAGAGACACAGAGAGAGAAAGAGAGAGAGAGAAAGAAGAGACAGAGACAGAGAGAGACAGAGACAGACAGAGACAGAGACATAGACATAGACAGAGACAGAGACAGAGACAGAGACACAGACACAGACACACACAGACAGAGAGAGAAAGAGACAGAGACAGAGACAGAGACACAAAGAGAGAAAGAAACAGAGACAGAGACAGAGACAGAGAGAAGTGAAGGGGGGGGGGGGGTTGAGAGGAGGGCGGGTGTGTCGATTTATCTTGTCTCTCTCCAAGTTTCCGGACCTGTCCCCTCATTCTTATGGCGACCACATGAACGTGAGGCAATCAGCGACAAAACGAAGTTCTTGCCTGCTTTCAACAGCTCCCTCAAGCTTGTAACGACGACAAGCGGCGCCGACGCCACCAATACGCTAATTAAATCTATGACTATAGAAAAAAAAGAAGAAAAGTTATTTTAGACAACCAGAACTCGGGCTCCACTCACCCTGACGCGCACAGCCAGTGAAGGAGGGCAATTTGGGAGCTTCAACAACGGTGCGGGTGTGTTATGTGTATGTTGAAGCGAGCGTCAAATTGCCCCATTAGTAGGAAAATCAACGACTCTTCGCCTTGACGAGGAGGGCTGGGCGGACCGCCCTCAACAAGCCTGAAGAGGTCGTTGAGCAGAGAAAGCGGAGAAAGGGGCTTGGACACGGAGCGACCCTTTAAATTAGGCTGTGCTGGGTGGCCGTGCTGTATGAGACTATGAGAGTCTCCACACTGACAACAGCTTCTTTCCCCCACCCCCCTCTCCCCATCTGCCCCCACGAGCATCGATGGCTCAGCGGGTCTTACGTGTCAGCCCAAGGAGTCTGGCCAATGTGGACAGCCCTGCCTGGTCTGGCAGTGAGTTGAGCTAATCACACGGTCACAGTAGGTCCTATATGTCACCTTTTCAAGCGGAAGCACAATACAGCGTTTTCTCCCAGCCTGCGTGGAGTGGCGCTAATTTGATAGGGGGGTTTATGTTGCCTGACACCTTCAACGGGCGCGGGCTTGTCTGGAGGCGTGATCTAATTGAAACAGTGTGCTGGGGTTATTATAAAGACTTATTGAGAAGAACGAACTTGGAGTGAACGGCCGCCTGTCTGTGAGAGGGAA
>JAPXFY010000016.1:83946875-83974375 GCA_030674185.1 Monoplex corrugatus
CAAGTCGACAAAAAGTCCAACTTTCAAAACTACATCTTCAATTAACTTTAGATGGTGTGAATCTTCAACAAGTTTCTGAGCACAGTATACGTGGTGTATACATAGGCGAAAAACTTACATGGGAAGTCCACGTTGATCATCTCAGTAAAACTCTCTCTAAGAATATATTCGTTCTAAGCAAGCTCTCTGTTCTATCTACACTGCAGCAAAAAAGCTATTTACACTCATCATCATCATCAGGTGCCCTGCCGCATGGCGTTGGCGACCATGGACTTCCAACCATCTCTATCTCTCGTTGCCCCCAGCATCTCCCCCATCCTCCTCATCCCCAGCCACTCTGCAAGTCCGTCCAGCATTCTCTCCCTGGGTCTACCTGGTGCTCTCTTTCCCTCCAGCTTTCCCGTTGTGACCAGGTGCTCCAAATCCCCCTTCCTCATAAAATGGCCTATAAATGTTGCTTGTCTTTTTTCTAATCTTCCTTATGAGTGATCTATTTGTGTCTGCCTCCATCAAGACTGTCTCGTTTGTTTTCTTTGCTGTCCATGGAACTCTCAACATTCTTCTGAGAAACCACATCTCGGCTGCCTCGATCCTGCACTGGCCTTGCCTGCCGACTGTCCACGCCTCGCATCCGTACAACAGTATTGGTTCCATACAACATTCAAGGACTCTCTTTCTGATGTTAATCGACAGGCATCTGTTGGTAAGAATGCTTGTCATCCTCCCGAATGTTGTTTTGGCTTGGCCGATTCTGCCAGCTATTTCCGATGTGCATCTGCCGTCTGATAAAATGACCGTTCCCAGGTATTTGACTTATTAACCTGTGTCAAGTTTGTGCCATTTGCTGTTATTTTGCATGAGGGGATTTCATGTTTTTTACTGATCACCATGACTTCAGTCTTCCTGCTGTTTAGTTCCAACCCCTTACCTTTGCTTTCTGTTTCTAGTATGTTCACAAGGTTTTGTAGGTCCCTTTCATTTTCTGCAATTAGCACGGTGTCATCTGTGTACCGAATGTTGTTTATCATTTTCCCTCCAACCTTTAATCTAGGGTCTTCTTCTAGATTTCTCATGATGTTTTCGCTATATAGTGAAAACAGATCTGGTGACAAAACAACCCTGTCTGACTCCTCTTTTGATGTTTTGAAAAGAGCTTGTATTGTTTTCTATTCTCATTGCAGCTGTTTGTTCCCAGTACATATTCCTGATTATTCGTAGATCTTTTCCTTCGACATTGAGTCTCTCCAGTTGGTTGATCAATTCATCATGTTGTACCCGATCGAAAGCCTTGGTATAGTCAACAATGCATAAATACAAAACCTTTTTCATCTCAATTGACCTCTCTATGATAGTTCTTAGGATGTATATGGCATTAATAGTTCTTATTTACACTGCCCACATCAAATCCCTGTCAACTAGGTATAAATAAGATGACATGGAATGATTGCAGTCAATGTCTACTGAAGCACATTAATTCCTTGCACAGAAGAGCAGGGACATTTTTCGTGACCCACAGCTGCTCCTAACCACAGACCAACATTTGCAAAGAGCGGGAACATTATCATTCAAAAACCAACTTAGATACAACAAAAGCTCACAAATGTACAACATTATTAACAAATCCACCATAAAACACCTGAGAAAACTTCTTATCCCAAAGCAAACGCCCTACGCAAATTAAAGACAAAACCTTTATCTTCCAAGACCAAGGTTAACATATTCAAAGCAAGCATCTCCTTTCCTGTTACATATCTCTGGAATACATGACCCCCAACATCAAGGTCATGTACACCACTAAACAGCATTAAACGAAAACTTCACAACTATCTGCTTGAAACATCGTAAATAATCATAATTAAATTCCTTTTCTAGATCAACATACACTGTGCTGGCGATACCTTTGGTCAGACTTTTATGCTGTCATCTCTGTGTGTGAGAAATACCAAATCTCTGTTCTGTTTGTTTCCTGTTGATTTAATATCACAGTATTTTTTGTGTTTATGATGTGTTTGACTAGATCTATTGTGTAATTACATTTCGCCCATTTTCATCACCATTTTCCCATCCCAGAGAGATATTGGCTTTGTGGCTGTACATATGTCTTTTTTTATATTCATTTTTATTTTGAATTCAATCTGTTCGATTTGTCCTTTCACAAGACAGGCCCAGCCGCCTCTGACTACGGTTTTTTCTTCTTCGGGGACTCCGGTTTTCCCTTCAGCCCCTTGGCTGTTGGTTTAGGATGTTTTTCTTCCTATTCCAAGGTCAGACCGGATTCGTTGCACTAGGCATGATCCATTTACATCAGCCATACCTCTTGATTAAATATTTTCCCATTTTGTCGAACATATGCCTATATTTTCTCTTATGCATTATTTAATACTGGTATCATTTACATTCCAAACACTACTCTTCGCTAGTGCGTCATAGTTCTCATTTCCGCTCTGACATCATATTTACTCAAAAACATATGATGTCATCTTAGTCAGTCTATTCCTTTTCTCACATTGAACACAGCAGCAGGAAAGTTTCAATCTGTTTCTCATAATTTGTGTATCTGGTGTTTGTTTGTTTGTAATCTTACGCTTGATAAAGGCCAGTTGGCCGAAAATTTGCGCCTGTCTTGTCTTGTAGTATTAGATAGCGTTCGTATTCTTCTTTCGTGTTTTTTTTCTAGTTCCTGTTTGCTTGAACGCGGGCAGTCACACTTGTTTTGGATTCTGGTTATTATTGTTAAAGTTTGACATGTATATCTATTTACGTATGTCTTCCATTTTCTGTCATGTTTTTGTAAAGCGGATGAGCCATTGGCGTATATGTAACAATATTATCACAGTTTATCTTAGAACTTGCTTCACATTTTAATGTTAGTGTTACGTTTTTTATGCTCATAGTTTGTGTGCAGAGTATAGTAGCAAGGACCATTAGTGTTACGTTTTTTATGCTCATAGTGTGTGTGCAGAGGTAGAAAGAAACTCTAGGGAGAGCTAGACAACAGAAGGTCTTCAGAGAAGTAACCCCCTTTAGACAAGTGTTTCGGCCCTGAATTCCTTACACTCTCGGGGGGCCGGGCCACATCCAGGTCATGACTCCTGGATGCCCTTCTGCTGTTGTCTATTTTTTTTTTTTTTTTTTTTTTTTTTTTCCCACGCCGGGGATCGAACCTGGGCGATTCTGCGCTTCAGAACTGCGGTACGCGGTTTTACCAATGTGCTAACGGGGCACACATCATCTGTAGGGAATTTAATCCTTATGAAGTTCACTTTTTTGGTTCCTCCTTGCCCAGATCCAGCTTGAGCTCCTTTCTACTGCCTCTGCCATCGCTTTAAGGGCTCTAGTCCTCTTCTTCCCAGAAATGGCGAGTTGTTTCATGAGATCATAAGCGGAGGTGCCCACAAACCCTCTTGCCCCGACCTCTATGGCGAAGATTTTGACCCACAGACCTGCTTTCTTCAGGGTGCTGGCAAGACCGGCGTATTTTTCGGTCTTGTAGATATGTGCTTCTTCCATTCTGCTTTCGTATGGCACAGTGAGTTCTATCAGAATCACTTGTTTCGAGGAGTCAGAGTGGAGAGCGATGTCTGGTCTCATGCCTGTCTTGCTGATGACATCTGGGTAATTTCTCCACTCTGGGAGGTCTGCTGTACACTCCCAGTCGACTGCTCCATCCAGAAGACCCTTAGGCAATGTGCTGGTTGTCATAGCCCTTTCGGGCCAGACCTGTTTCCCTCCTGCTTTGTAGAACGTTGTCATAGCAATTGGTGCGTTTGGGGTCATGGTTTTTTCGCTAACCACATCTGTGATCACTTTCAGAACTTGGTTGTGCCTCCATGTATACCTTCCTTGGGCTAGCGCTACTTTGCAAGAGCTTAGGACATGTTCCACTGTTTGTTTCTTCTGACAGAGCGGACATGCTGGGTCGTCTGCTTTCCCCCATTTCACTAAGTTTGCATTCGAGGGGAGCAGGTCATATACAGATCTGAGGAGGAAGCTTATCCTTAGAGGAGCCATGTGCCACATATCGTTCCAGCTGAGACTTCTTTGGAGTGCACTGTCCCATGTTGTCCATTGCCCCTGTTGACCTTGCTGGACTGCCTTCTGCACTCTTTTGACATCTTCTTCTTCCTTCAACTCCTGTATGATCATGTCTCTTTTTTCCTTCCCTTTGGCTTTGGACCACCACTGCATTTTTGTTGCTCCCAGTCCCTGTCTAGTATAGTAGCAAGGACCACTGTAAGACAGCCCAATGCGACGTAATGTAATACAGTATTGTGCACTCTGAAGTCTGTTGTGTTCAATGTGCACTGTGTGTCTGTGTATGACTGTCTGAAGTCTGTTGTGTTCAATGTGCACTGTGTGTCTGTGTGTGTGTGTGTGACTGTCTGAAGTCTGTTGTGTTCAATGTGCACTGTGTGTCTGTGTGTGTGTGTGTGTGTGTCTGTCTGAAGTCTGTTGTGTACAATGTGCACTGTGTGTCTGTGTGTGTGTGTGACTGTCTGAAGTCTGTTGTGTTCAATGTGCACTGTGTGTCTGTGTGTCTGTGTGTGACGTGTGTCTGTGTGTGACTGTCTGAAGTCTGTTGTGTTCAATGTGCACTGTGTGTCTGTGTGTCTGTGTGTGACTGTCTGAAGTCTGTTGTGTTCAATGTGCACTGTGTGTCTGTGTGTGTGTGTGACTGTCTGAAGTCTGTTGTGTTCAATGTGCACTGTGTGTCTGTGTGTTTGTGTGTGTGTGACTGTCTGAAGTCTGTTGTGTTCAGTGTGCACTGTGTGTCTGTGTGTTTGTGTGTGTGTGACTGTCTGAAGTCTGTTGTGTTCAATGTGCACTGTGTGTCTGTGTGTCTGTGTGTGACTGTCTGAAGTCTGTTGTGTTCAATGTGCACTGTGTGTCTGTGTGTGACTGTCTGAAGTCTGTTGTGTTCAGTGTGCACTGTGTGTCTGTGTGTCTGTGTGTGACTGTCTGAAGTCTGTTGTGTTCAATGTGCACTGTGTGTCTGTGTGTCTGTGTGTGACTGTCTGAAGTCTGTTGTGTTCAGTGTGCACTGTGTGTCTGTGTGTCTGTGTGTGACTGTCTGAAGTCTGTTGTGTTCAGTGTGCACTGTGTGTCTGTGTGTCTGTGTGTGACTGTCTGAAGTCTGTTGTGTTCAATGTGCACTGTGTGTCTGTGTGTCTGTGTGTGACTGTCTGAAGTCTGTTGTGTTCAATGTGCACTGTGTGTCTGTGTGTGACTGTCTGAAGTCTGTTGTGTTCAATGTGCACTGTGTGTCTGTGTGTGACTGTCTGAAGTCTGTCGTGTTCAATGTGCACTGTGTGTCTGTGTGTCTGTGTGTGTGACTGTCTGAAGTCTGTCGTTTTCAGTGTGCACTGTGTGTCTGTGTGTCTGTGTGTGTGACTGTCTGAAGTCTGTTGTGTTCAATGTGCACTGTGTGTCTGTGTGTCTTGTGTGTGTCTGTGTGACGTCTGAAGTCTGTTTTGTGTTTCAGTGTGCACTGTGTGTCTGTGTGTGTTGTGTGTGTGTGGTGTGTGTGTGACTGTCTGAAGTCTGTTGTGTTCAATGTGCACTGTGTGTCTGTGTGTGTGTGTGTGTGACTGTCTGAAGTCTGTTGTGTTCAATGTGCACTGTGTGTGTGTGTGTGTGTGTGTGACTGTCTGAAGTCTGTTGTGTTCAATGTGCACTCTAATTCAGTCTGACTGTCTCTGCTTCACGTCTGCTTGACTGTGGCAGTCACTTTGATTCATTCAGATTTTGTCGAAATGTTCATCAATACATCTTATTGAAGCAGGTGAATCAATTAAGTCGAGGAAACTTTATAACCTCTCAGTGAGGAATAGCACATTTATCGCCATTCTCGCACGTTGAAGGAGAAGAACTGTAAGTAAAGAAAAATTCAATGGCAACAATTAATTCTATTGAAACATTGAACATCAAGCATATTCATACATGATCATTATTCCAAAATACACAACCTTCATTCTAAAACATATGCGATACTTTTGAAATCTGGCGTTCAGCGCATTCTCTTTCTACTACAGCGAAGATTTTATGGTAATAAACGTTGATTGATTCAGTTATTGGTCCATCTGTTTATTCTGATAGGCCCTGAGGGGAAACAACCCATCAACAATTTCACGTTAACAGAGGAACCTTGCAAAATCTGAAATTGTACAAACGGACAGAAAACTAAACAAACAAACGAAAAAACAAACAAACAAACAGAAAAGCAAACAAAGAAACTAACAAGCAGACAAACAAACAAACAAACAAACAAAAAACAATTTAATGGAGGAACGATGTAAAAGTTCAAGGCAGATAACAGATAGGGTTAACGTGTAGCTAACACGTCAGGATTAGCGCTAATTTCATCTGTCTCTATGTTTAGCTAACAGGTCAGGACAAGCGCTAATTCCCTCTGTCTCTATGTTTAGCTAACACGTCAAGATCAACACTAATTCCCTCTGTCTGTATGTTTAGCTAACACGTCAAGATCAACACTAATTCCCTCTGTCTGTATGTTTAGCTAACACGTCAAGATAAACGCTAATTCCCTCTGTCTGTACGTTTAGCTAACACGTCAAGATACGCGCTAATTCCCTCTGTCTGTACGTTTAGCTAACACGTCAAGATAAATGCTAATTCCCTCTGTCTGTATGTTTAGCTAACACGTCAGGATACTCGCTAATTCCCTCTGTCTATACGTTTAGCTAACACGTCAAGATAAATGCTAATTCCCTCTGTCTGTACGTTTAGCTAACATGTCAAGATACGCGCTAATTCCCTCTGTCTGTATGTTTAGCTAACACGTCAAGATACGCGCTAATTCCCTCTGTCTGTACGTTTAGCTAACATGTCAAGATACGCGCTAATTCCCTCTGTCTGTACGTTTAGCTAACACGTCAAGATACGCGCTAATTCCCTCTGTCTGTACGTTTAGCTGACATGTCAAGATCAACACTAATTCCCTCTGTCTGTACGTTTAGCTAACACGTCAAGATCAACACTAATTCCCTCTGTCTGTACGTTTAGCTAACATGTCAAGATAAATGCTAATTCCCTCTGTCTGTACGTTTAGCTAACACGTCAAGATAAATGCTAATTCCCTCTGTCTGTATGTTTAGCTAACACGTCAAGATCAACACTAATTCCCTCTGTCTGTATGTTTAGCTAACACGTCAAGATCAACACTAATTCCCTCTGTCTATACGTTTAGCTAACACGTCAAGATAAATGCTAATTCCCTCTGTCTGTACGTTTAGCTAGCACGTCAAGATAAATGCTAATTCCCTCTGTCTGTATGTTTAGCTAACACGTCAGGATACTCGCTAATTCCCTCTGTCTATACGTTTAGCTAACACGTCAAGATAAATGCTAATTCCCTCTGTCTGTACGTTTAGCTAACATGTCAAGATAAATGCTAATTCCCTCTGTCTCTATGTTTACCTAACATGTCAAGATAAATGCTAATTCCCTCTGTCTGTACGTTTAGCTAACATGTCAAGATAAATGCTAATTCCCTCTGTCTGTACGTTTAGCTAACACGTCAAGATAAACGCTAATTCCCTCTGTCTGTACGTTTAGCTAACACGTCAAGATAAACGCTAATTCCCTCTGTCTATACGTTTAGCTAACACGTCAAGATAAATGCTAATTCCCTCTGTCTGTACGTTTAGCTAACACGTCAAGATAAACGCTAATTCCCTCTGTCTATACGTTTAGCTAACACGTCAAGATAAATGCTAATTCCCTCTGTCTATACGTTTAGCTAACACGTCAAGATAAATGCTAATTCCCTCTGTCTGTACGTTTAGCTAACATGTCAAGATAAACGCTAATTCCCTCTGTCTGTATGTTTAGCTAACACGTCAAGATACGCGCTAATTCCCTCTGTCTGTACGTTTAGCTAACACGTCAAGATACGCGCTAATTCCCTCTGTCTGTACGTTTAGCTAACACGTCAAGATCAACACTAATTCCCTCTGTCTGTACGTTTAGCTAACACGTCAAGATCAACACTAATTCCCTCTGTCTGTACGTTTAGCTAACACGTCAAGATAAATGCTAATTCCCTCTGTCTGTATGTTTAGCTAACACGTCAAGATAAATGCTAATTCCCTCTGTCTGTATGTTTAGCTAACACGTCAAGATACTCGCTAATTCCCTCTGTCTGTATGTTTAGCTAACACGTCAGGATACTCGCTAATTCCCTCTGTCTGTACGTTTAGCTAACACGTCAGGATACTCGCTAATTCCCTCTGTCTGTACGTTTAGCTAACATGTCAAGATAAATGCTAATTCCCTCTGTCTGTATGTTTAGCTAACATGTCAAGATAAATGCTAATTCCCTCTGTCTCTATGTTTACCTAACACGTCAAGATAAATGCTAATTCCCTCTGTCTGTACGTTTAGCTAACACGTCAAGATAAATGCTAATTCCCTCTGTCTGTACGTTTAGCTAACATGTCAAGATAAATGCTAATTCCCTCTGTCTGTACGTTTAGCTAACATGTCAAGATAAATGCTAATTCCCTCTGTCTGTATGTTTAGCTAACACGTCAAGATAAATGCTAATTCCCTCTGTCTGTATGTTTAGCTAACACGTCAAGATAAATGCTAATTCCCTCTGTCTGTCAACAGAAAAGGCGCCTTAGACATTTCTATCTGTCCCATTTTCTATGCCATGATGTCGGACTAATGTTCACCAAGCTGTGGTGATGTATGGCGATAGGGATGACAATTATTTATAATGCTATAGAGTTTCATTCATTTTGGACTGAGACGACATGTCAGGAATATACTGTACGCTTCCTTTCATACTATATCTGGTGCCAATCAGATCCGAGAGATACAGACACCTGCAGTGTTGAACATTAAATTTGAGCAGCACTGCCAATCGTGCATTGTAAAATTGATGGACTGTGGAGCTCAGGGATCTTGATGAGGACATCATTTCCGGCAGGCTGTTTGCGGGTTGAGCACAACAAAGATGATTTTGGCGGAGAGTCCAGGTCAGGCAGTGGGTTCGAACCTTGCGCCAGAACCACTATGTAGTAATGCCCAGATGGAAGCACAAGTAGTTCCACTGACAGTATATCTATGATTGGAAAGTATTTATTTTAGTTTAAAAAGGGCAAGTTAGGAAGAATCTTAAGCTCTTGCCGGTGCCTGAAGTTTTACGCATTAGCCCGTGGCATGGACCTTAATCTCATTTGAAATCCCCATTGCGACACATTTTTGACATGACGCATTAGAGTCATGTCCACGTTTTGACGCGTTCTTAAGCGTACTGAAATCAGAAGTTCACCCTGCAATTCCCACAAGAGTCCCTGCCCTGCAAAACATAATCATACAGACATGCACTCATGATGCATACATAATTTTGGTTATATTATTTATGTGTAAAGGGCAAAAAAAATCTTTAGATATGATGTAATGGAATCGTTTCATTTTTCTCAACAGACAGATGACAGAGAAACAGACAGACAGACAGACAGATAGACAGACAGACAGACAGACAGAAAGACAGACAGACAGACAGACAGTGTCACGAGCAGACTGTGACAATGGTATTTAAGGGTTGCAACTCTTGTACAGCAGGGACCGTTAGGAGTTAATTACTTCCCGTTTTGTTTACGGGTTTCCTTTTATGGGTTAGAGAGTAGCTAGCCATAAGGTGAAAAGGGGAAGGAGGGTGACGCCTGTGACGTCAAAATGTTAGATGGAGCGGCCCATCTACCTAATTTGCATAGGTATGGAACGACGGTCGAGGTCGATCGTTCTTATGCAGAAAGTTAAGATTTTCCCCTTTTGATCTAGCGCTTTGGACTGGCCGGGGAGATTGTTTTTGGGGAATTGTTCCGGTGGCGGGAGTCTCGCCACAGCCAGCGTGGGGATAGGCCGCATTTGGTTTAACTGTTTAGTACATTTGGTACTGTGTGAAGCCGGTAGATTCGGCTAGGGGCAGGGTTCTGCCAAGGAACGGGTTCGTTCAACAGGTGTGGATGGGAGTGAACCAGCTGGGCAGTGCTGCTGAAGGAACTATATTTTTGTTTTGGTGATGGTGGATATAACTGTCGTGGATAATTATTCCCTGGAGTAAGGGGTCGGTGTTAATCCACAGGAGAGATTGGTAAGGAAATTTAAATTTTCTTTGTTATTATTGATGTTGGTGTGTGGATGTTTTGGTTGTGTTATAATAAATATTAAGGTTTAATTTCTTTTTTCCCTTATAGGTGTGGTGTAGACTGAGTTGAGTTTGGGTGGTTAATGCACACATAGAGGGAATACTTTTGTTTATGTAAGCTTGTTATAAGAGTTGATAAATTATTTTGTGATGTTGAATATTGATTGTTAGTGTAATGTTGTTGATGGGGGAAACCGGGAGTTCCCTTTCCAACGACTTTGTCTGAGCCACCAACTGGTGATTCAGACAAAGTATGGGGGAGTGTTGAGTGACAGGGGAGAGTAACTGGAGTGCTCTTTCCCAGATCCAGCAATATCCAGCAGTGTCCAGTATTCCACAGGAGCGGACCAGTGGTGTCCAGTATTCCCCAGTGTCCAGTACCAGTCTTCAGTGGACAAGAGCTGAGGCGTATGACCGGAGGGGCACCAGGGGAGGCAGTGTAGCGGTGGCGATCACCGGGGCTTCCCGCAGCAACCGAGCTAAGTGAAGCTGACTGACATTATAGGGCCCTTACGTTGTTGAAGCTGGCAATGATGATTTGTAGGGCCATGTGTAATGTGTTGTAGGGAAGCCGGTTTTGTGAATTTAAGTGGACTTTATGCGTGAGTGAGGAAGAGTGAGAGAAAGGGAAATGTTGGATTTTTTTGCTTTAGTTTTTGTTTAGAAATAAATGTTGGGACTTGAACATTTAGACTGGTCTTTTTGTACAGTTTAGTTATAGGGTGGGTTGATGGATCTGTTTTGGTGTATGGGATGAATGGAAGGTGGTTTGGTTGTGTAATGGTAGTATGGTGTTGGTATTAGTGTGTGTGAATGATTCCAACCCTGTATGCAAAACCTAAATGTGAAGTGCTCATACTAAGTTTGTATAGTATGTCCAGCCGCTAGCAATCCCTAGACCGTATTAAGCTAGCGGTTTGTGACAAATTGGGGGCTCGTCCGGGATAAGAATTTTGTACGGGTGGAAGGGCTATTATCGAGTTGCAAAGGTATTTTGGTTATTAGTAAGATGGCAGAGAGTGCTTTTCCAACCCCAGATACGACTCCTCTAGTATTGGGGCGGGGCAGGAGATTAGGTCTGGATTCAGTTCGGCCAGGTGGGACAGAAAGGATTAGCCCTATGTCAGAGTACAGGTTGGAGGGAGAGAAGATGGGGCTGACTGGAAATGACTTGGTTAGTTTTGTCCAGCAGTGTGCAGACAGGGCTCTCCATGAGCGTGAACATCAAGCTGAGATGTTATTGAGAGAGAGAGAGATGGCACTGAGGCAATCCTCGGTTCAGTCTGAGGAGAGGGGGCGGACAGTCGAGAGGGTACATCTGGATATGCCCTTCTTTGAAGATGGGGATAGTATTGATAGCTATCTTTGCCAATTCGAGCGGCTTGCAAAACTGCAAGGGGGAAGTCGAGAAACATGGGCTATCCGGTTGGGAACACTTTTGAAAGGGAAAGCACGGGAGGTTTATACCGGGCTTTCTGAGGAGGAAGCAAGCAGTTACGATGACCTCAAAGCGGCATTGTTATTGAAGTTTGAGGTGTCGGCCAACACCTACAGGGTCAAGTTTTGGACTGCAAAGAGGGAACCAGGCGATTCATATCGTCGCCATGTTTCAAACCTCCAGCTTTGGCTAAGTCGTTGGCTAGAGTTGTCAGGCAGGAGGGCTACATTTGAGCAGCTTCGGGATTTGCTTCTGATGGAGCAGCTGCTAGCTGGAATGTCTGTAGAGTTAGCTACTTTTATTAGGGAGAGGCGACCCACCTCGGTCCTGGAGGCGGCTGACTTAGCCCAAGTGTATGACGAGGCACGGAAGGGACAGAAGATGTTTAAGTCAGGGGTGGTTCAGAGGAGTGAGCCCAAGGGGTCAATTCCTACTCGGGGGACTGAGTTAGTGTGCTTTTTCTGTCAAAAGAAGGGCCACAAGAAGTCTGATTGTTTACAGTGGAAAAAAGAAAAGGGGAAGAATATTAGGGCGGTGGTGACCTCTATTCATCACGAACCAGCTTCAGGACAGGTGGGGGAACTATGTGGTAAATGTTCACAGAAGAAGTTTATAGGGCACTGTGTGGCCACAGTGGGAACACACTCTGTGCAAGCGTTACGGGATACAGGTGCTGAGCTCTTTGTTGTCCGTGAAAGCCTGGTGGCTCCGAACCAGAGAACTGGAGAGTACTCCAAGGTTACCCTGGCAGATTCCAGTGGGAATGAGGAGTTGCCCCTAGCTTGGGTGGAAATCCAGTCTCCCTTCTACACCGGTACTACAAAGGCCATTCTAATGAGAGACCCTATTGTTGACTTGCTGATAGGGAATACGGCGGTAGGGAAGGATGGTTCATGTAGTGACGTCCCGGTCTACAAAGTTGTAGCGTACAGTGGGGTGTCTGTTGTGACGAGGGCTCAACACGCAAGGGAGAAGTTCAGGCCTCTCAAGCCTACCATGGAAGAGATAGGTGGAGTCACCCCAAGTGAACTCAAAGCCGCTCAGGTGGGGGATGCAACCCTGGATAGATTTCGCTTGTTAGCCCAGAAGGGGGAATCTCGACAGGCAGGGAAGTCTGGCTGCGTGAGTTTCCAAGAGCAGAAGGGCATTTTGTACCGTCAGTATGTTGGCAAGGAGGGAACTTACAGGCAGGTGGTAGTTCCGGTAAGGTTCAGGCGGGAGCTTTTAAGGCTGTCACATGAATCCTTGATGGGAAGCCACCTGGGGACCAGGAAGACCCTGGAAAGAATATGGCAACATTTTTTCTGGCCAGGGATTTGTGCAGATGTGCGACGCTTTTGCCTGTCTTGCGATCTGTGCCAGAAAACGACCGCGAGGGGTCGTACCAAGAAGGTTCCGCTGGTGAGGATGCCACTCATCGACACTCCGTTCCATCGAGTTGCGATAGATTTGGTGGGTCCAATCCTACCAGCGGCGCAAAGTGGAAATCGATATGTATTGACCGTGGTGGATTATGCCACGCGGTACCCTGAAGCAGTGCCTCTGAAAACCATTGAAGCAGAGAGGGTGGCGGAGGCGTTGTTTGGGATCTGGTCACGGGTCGGTATTCCTTCCGAGGTGTGTGACCGATAGGGGAACCCAATTTACCAGTGACGTCATGGGCCAGGTAAACCGACTGTTGTCGATCAAGGGCCTGACCACCACTCCCTACCACGCTCAATGCAATGGGCTGGTAGAACGCTTCAACGGCACTCTCAAGTCTATGCTGAAGAAGCTGTGTCAGGAACAGCCTCGGCATTGGGACCGGTATCTGCCGGCCCTTCTGTTCGCCTATCGTGAGGCACCCCAAGAGAGTTTAGGGTTTTCGCCCTTCGAACTCCTGTACGGGCGAACGGTTCGGGGACCTCTCACTGTTCTGAGACAGGCGTGGACTGATGAGGAGGCTTCAGAGGAGGTTAAGACCACAGCGCAGTATGTGTTTGATCTCCGGAACCGGCTGGAGGAGACTTGTGCTGTGGCACGGCAAAATCTGGAAAAGGCTTCCTGCCGCTACGCCAAATACTTCAATCAAAAGGCGCGGTCTCGCACATTCCAACCAGGGAGCAAGGTTTTGTTGCTGCTGTCCGCCAGACACAACAAGCTTCAAGTGAGCTGGCAAGGGCCGTTTGAAGTGGTTGAAAGGGTTGGTGAAGCTGACTACCGGGTGAATGTCTTACGTTTAGCTACACGTCACGATAAATGCTAATTCCCTCTGTTGTTCGTTTAGCTAGCTCACGATCAAGATAAAAGCTAATTCCCTCTGTCTGTTGATGTTTAGCTAACACGTCAGGATACTCGCTAATTCCCTCTGTTATAGTTTAGCTAACACGTCAAGATAATTGCTAATTCCCTCTGTCTGTACGTTTTAGTCTAACAGGTCAAGATAATGCTAATTCCCTCTGTCTCTACTGTTTACCTATCATGTCAGATAAATGCTAATTCCCTCTGTCTGTTCGTTTAGCTAACATGTCCAAGATAAATGCTAATTCCCTCTGTCTGTACGTTTAGCTAACACGTCAAGTTAACGCTTAATTCCCTCTGTCTGTACGGTTTAGCTAAACGGTCAAGATAAACGCTACTTCCCTCTGTCTATAGTTTAGCTAAAACACGTCAAGATAAATGCTAATTCCCTTCTGTCTGTACGTTTTAGCTTAAAACGTCAAGATAAACGCTTATCCTTGTCTATACGTTTAGCTAACACGTCAAGGATAAATGCTAATTCCATCTGTCTATAACGTTTAGCTTACACGTCTAAGATAAATGCTAATTCCCCTCTGTCTGGTATCGGTTACGTTTAGCTAAATGTCAAGATAAACGCTATAATTCCCTCTGTGCTGTCTATGTTTAGCTTACTCGTCAAGATACGCGCTATTTCCCTCGGTTGTACGTTTAGTAACACGTCAAGATACGCGCTAATTCCCTCTGTTCTTGTACGTTAGCTAACACGTAAACGATCATCACTAATTCCCCTTGTCTGTACGTTTAGCTAACACGTCAAGATCAACACTAATTCCCTCTGTCTGTTTCGTTTAGCTAACACGTCAAGATTAAATGCTCCATTCCCTCTGTCTGTATGTTTAGCTAACACCCTGTCAAGGATAAATGCTAAGTCCCTCTGTCTGTAGTTTAGGCTAACGGTCAAGATACTCGCTAATTTCCCTTTGTCTGTATGTTTAGCTTAACGTCAGGGATACTCGCTATGTCCCTCTGTCTGTACGTTTAGCTACACGTAGGATAGGCATAATTCACTCTGTTGTACGTTTAGCTATCATGTCAAAGATTAAATGCTTAATTCCTTGTCTGTATGTTTAGCTAACATGTCAAGATAAATGCTAATTTCCTTCTGTCTCTATGGTACCTACACGGCAAGATAAATGCTACTTCATCTCTGTCTGTTCGTTAGAGTAACCTGTCAAGATAAATGCTAATTCCCTCTTTGTCTGTACGTTTAGCTAACATGTCAAAGATAAATGCTAATTCCCTCTGTTGTACGTTTAGCTAAATGCAGATTAAATGCTAATTCCCTCTGTCTGTATGTTTAGCTAACACGTCAAGATAAATGCTAATTCCCTCTGTCTGTATGTTTAGCTAACACGTCAAGATAAATGCTAATTCCCTCTGTCTGTCAACAGAAAAGGCGCCTTAGACATTTCTATCTGTCCCATTTTCTATGCCATGATGTCGGACTAATGTTCACCAAGCTGTGGTGATGTATGGCGATAGGGATGACAATTATTTATAATGCTATAGAGTTTCATTCATTTTGGACTGAGACGACATGTCAGGAATATACTGTACGCTTCCTTTCATACTATACCTGGTGCCAATCAGATCCGAGAGATACAGACACCTGCAGTGTTGAACATTAAATTTGAGCAGCACTGCCAATCGTGCATTGTAAAATTGATGGACTGTGGAGCTCAGGGATCTTGATGAGGACATCATTTCCGGCAGGCTGTTTGCGGGTTGAGCACAACAAAGATGATTTTGGCGGAGAGTCCAGGTCAGGCAGTGGGTTCGAACCTTGCGCCAGAACCACTATGTAGTAATGCCCAGATGGAAGCACAAGTAGTTCCACTGACAGTATATCTATGATTGGAAAGTATTTATTTTAGTTTAAAAAGGGCAAGTTAGGAAGAATCTTAAGCTCTTGCCGGTGCCTGAAGTTTTACGCATTAGCCCGTGGCATGGACCTTAATCTCATTTGAAATCCCCATTGCGACACATTTTTGACATGACGCATTAGAGTCATGTCCACGTTTTGACGCGTTCTTAAGCGTACTGAAATCAGAAGTTCACCCTGCAATTCCCACAAGAGTCCCTGCCCTGCAAAACATAATCATACAGACATGCACTCATGATGCATACATAATTTTGGTTATATTATTTATGTGTAAAGGGCAAAAAAAATCTTTAGATATGATGTAATGGAATCGTTTTCATTTTTCTCAACAGACAGATGACAGAGAAACAGACAGACAGACAGACAGATAGACAGACAGACAGACAGACAGAAAGACAGACAGACAGACAGACTGTCACGAGCAGACTGTGACAATGGTATTTAAGGGTTGCAACTCTTGTACAGCAGGGACCGTTAGGAGTTAATTACTTCCCGTTTTGTTTACGGGTTTCCTTTTATGGGTTAAGAGAGTAGCTAGCCATAAGGTGAAAAGGGGAAGGAGGGTGACGCCTGTGACGTCAAAATGTTAGATGGAGCGGCCCATCTACCTAATTTGCATAGGTATGGAACGACGGTCGAGGTCGATCGTTCTTATGCAGAAAGTTAAGATTTTCCCCTTTTGATCTAGCGCTTTGGACTGGCCGGGGAGATTGTTTTTGGGGAATTGTTCCGGTGGCGGGAGTCTCGCCACAGCCAGCGTGGGATAGGCCGCATTTGGTTTAACTGTTTAGTACATTTGTACGTGTGAAGCCGGTAGATTCGGCTAGGGCAGGTTCTGCCAAGGAACGGGTTCGTTCAACAGGTGTGGATGGGAGTGAACCAGCTGGGCAGTGCTGCTGAAGGAACTATATTTTTGTTTTGGTGATGGTGGATATAACTGTCGTGGATAATTATTCCCTGAGTAAGGGTCGGTGTTAATCCACAGGAGAGATTGGTAAGGAAATTTAAATTTTCTTTGTTATTATTGATGTTGGTGTGTGGATGTTTTGGTTGTGTTATAATAAATATTAAGGTTTAATTTCTTTTTTCCCTTATAGGTGTGTGTAGACTGAGTTGAGTTTGGGTGGTTAATGCACACATAGAGGGAATACTTTGTTTATGTAAGCTTGTTATAAGAGTTGATAAATTATTTTGTGATGTTGAATATTGATTGTTAGTGTAATGTTGTTGATGGGGGAAACCGGGAGTTCCCTTTCCAACGACTTTGTCCTGAGCCACCAACTGGTGATTCAGACAAAGTATGGGGAGTGTTGAGTGACAGGGAGAGTAACTGGAGTGCTCTTTCCCAGATCCAGCAATATCCAGCAGTGTCCAGTATTCCACAGGAGCGGACCAGTGGTGTCCAGTATTCCCCAGTGTCCAGTACCATCTTCAGTGGACAAGAGCTGAGGCGTTATGACCGGAGGGGCACCAGGGGAGGCAGTGTAGCGGTGGCGATCACCGGGGCTTCCCGCAGCAACCGAGCTAAGTGAAGCTGACTGACATTATAGGGCCCTTAACGTTGTTGAAGCTGGCAATGATGATTTGTAGGGCCATGTGTAATGTGTTGTAGGGAAGCCGGTTTTGTGAATTTAAGTGGACTTTATGCGTGAGTGAGGAAGAGTGAGAGAAAGGGAAATGTTGGATTTTTTTGCTTTAGTTTTTTTTTAGAAATAAATGTTGGGACTTGAACTTTTTAGACTGGTCTTTTTGTACAGTTTATTTATAGGGTGGGTTGATGGTTTCTGTTTTGGTGTATGGGATGAATGGAAGGTGGTTTGGTTGTGTAATGGTAGTATGGTGTTGGTATTAGTGTGGTGAATGATTCCCAACCCTGTATGCAAAACCTAAATGTGAAGTGCTCATACTAAGTTTGTATAGTATGCCCAGCCGCTAGCAATCCCTAGACCGTATTAAGCTAGCGGTTTGTGACAAATTGGGGGCTCGTCCGGGATAAAGAATTTTGGTACGGGTGGAAGGGCTATTATCGAGTTGCAAAGGTATTTTGGTTATTAGAAGATGGCAGAGAGTGCTTTTCCAACCCCCAGATACACTCCTCTAGTATTGGGGGGGGGCAGGAATTAGGTCTGGATTCAGTTCGGCCAGGTGGACAGAAAGGATTAGCCCTATGTCAGAGTACAGGTTGGGGGGAGGGGAAGATGGGGCTGATTTGAAATGACTTGGTTAGTTTTGTCCAGCAGTGTGCAGACAGGCTCTCCATGAGCGTGAACATCAAGCTGAGAGGGTTATTGAGAGAGAGAGATGGCACTGAGGCAATCCTCGGTTCAGTCTGAGGAGAGGGGGCGACAGTCGAGAGGGTACATCTGGATATGCCCTTCTTTGAAGATGGGATAGTATTGATAGCTATCTTTGCCAATTCGAGCGGCTTGCAAAACTGCAAGGGGGAAGTCGAGAAACATGGGCTATCCGGGTTTGGGGACACTTTTAAAAGGGAAAGCACGGGGGGTTTATCCCGGGGCTTTCTGGGGAGGAAGCAAGCAGTTACGATGACCTCAAAGGGGCATTGTTATTGAAGTTTGAGGTGTCGGCCAACACCTACAGGGTCAAGTTTTGGACTGCAAAGAGGGAACCAGCGATTCATATCGTCCGCCATGTTTCAAACCTCCAGCTTTGGCTAAGTCGTTGGCTAGAGTTGTCAGGCAGGAGGGCTACATTTGAGCACTTCGGGAATTTGCTTCTAAAGGGAGCAGCTGCTAGCTGGAATGTCTGTAGAGTTAGCTACTTTTATTAGGGAGGGCGCCCCCACCTCGGGTCCTGGGGGCGGCTGACTTAGCCCAAGTGTATGACGAGCACGGAAGGGAGAAGATGTTTAAGTCAGGGGTGGTTCAGGAGTGAGCCCAAGGGGTCAATTCCTACTCGGGGACTGATTAGTGTGCTTTTCTGTCAAAAGAAGGGCCACAAAAAGTCTGATTGTTTACAGTGGAAAAAAGAAAAGGGGAAGAATATTAGGGCGGTGTTTACCCCCTATTCATCACGAACCAGCTTCAGGACAGGTGGGGGAACTATGTGGTAAATGTTCACAGAAGAAGTTTATAGGGCACTGTGTGGCCACAGTGGGGAAAACACTCTGTGCAAGCGTTACGGGATACAGGTGCTGAGCTCTTTGTTGTCCGTGAAAGCCTGGTGGCTCCGAACCAGAGAACTGGAGAGTACTCCAAGGTTACCCTGGCAGATTCCAGTGGGAATGAAAGGGGTTGCCCCCCAGCTTTGGGGGGAATCCAGTCTCCCTTCTACACCGGTACTACAAAGGCCATTCTAATGAGAGACCCTATTGTTGACTTTTCTGATAGGGAATACGGCGGTAGGGAAGGATGGGTTTATGTAGTGACGTCCCCCTCTACAAAAGTTGTAGCGTACAGTGGGTGTCTGTTGTGGACGAGGGCTCAACACGCAAGGGAGAAGTTCAGGCCTCTCAAGCCTACCATGGAAGAGATAGGTGGAGTCACCCCAAGTGAACTCAAAGCCGCTCAGGTGGGGATGCAACCCTGGATAGATTTCCGCTTGTTACCCAGAAAGGGGGAATCTCGACAGGCAGGGGAAATCTGGCTGCGTGAGTTTCCAAGGCAGAAAAGGGGATTTTGTACCGTCAGTATGTTGGCAAGGAGGGAACTTACAGGCAGGGGGTAGTTCCGGTAAGGTTCAGGCGGGAGCTTTTAAGGCTGTCACATGAATCCTTGATGGGAAGCCACCCGGGGGCCAGGGAAGACCCTGGAAAGAATATGGCAACATTTTTTCTGGCCAGGGATTTTGTGCAGATGTGCGACGCTTTTGCCTGTCTTGCGATCTGTGCCAGAAAACGACCGCGAGGGGTCGTACCAAGAAGGTTTTCCCCTGGTTTAGGATGCCACTCATCGACACTCCGTTCCATCGAGTTGCGATAGATTTGGTGGGTCCAATCCTACCAGCGGCGCAAAGTGGAAATCGATATGTATTGACCGTGGTGGATTATGCCACGCCCGGTACCCTGAAGCAGTGCCTCTGAAAACCATTGAAGCAGAGAGGGTGGCGGAGGCGTTGTTTGGGATCTGGTCACGGGTCGGTATTCCTCGAGGTGTTGACCGATAGGGAACCCAATTTACCAGTGACGTCATGGGCCAGGTAAACCGACTGTTGTCGATCAAGGGCCTGACCAACACTCCCTACCACGCTCAATGCAATGGGGTGGTAGAACGCTTCAACGCACTCTCAAGTCTATGCTGAAGAAGCTGTGTCAGGAACCAGCCTCGGCATTTGGGGCCGGTATCTGCCGGCCCTTCTGTTCGCCTATCGTGAGGCACCCCAAGAGAGTTTAGGGTTTTCGCCCTTCGAACTCCTGTACGGGCGAACGGTTCGGGGACCTCTCACTGTTCTGAGACAGGCGTGGACTGATGAGGAGGGTTCAGAGGAGGTTAAGACCACAGCGCAGTATGTGTTTGATCTCCGAACCGGCTGGAGGAGACTTGTGCTGTGGCACGGCAAAAAACTGGAAAAGGCTTCCTGCCGCTACGCCCAAAAAACTTCAATCAAAAGGCCGGTCTCGCACATTCCAACCAGGGAGCAGGTTTTGTTGCTGCTGTCCGCCAGACACAACAAGCTTCAAGTGAGCTGGCAAGGGCCGTTTGAAGTGGTTGAAAGGGTTGGTGAAGCTGACAGTTTATCTATGTTTGGGAAAGTATTTTTTTGTTTAAAAGGGCAAGTTAGGAAATCAAAGCTCTTGCCGTCCCTGATTTTTTACGATTCCCCTGCAGGGAAACCTTAATCTCATTTGAAACCCCTTTGCGACACATTTTTGACAGACCATTAAGCATGTCCATTTTTTTGACGGTTTTTAAGCGTATGAAATCAAATTTTCACCCTGCAATTCCCCACAAGGTCCCTGCCCTGCAAAACTAATCATACAGACAGCATCAGATGTACATAATTTTGGTTTTTTTTATGTGTAAAGGGCAAAAAAAATCTTTAGTTGATGAAAAGGGAACTTTTTCATTTTTCTCAACGAAGATAAGGAAACGCAGACAGACAGACAGATAGACGACGAAACGACAGAAAGACAGACGACAACAGACAGTGTCACGAGCAGACTGTGAAAATGGTTTTTAAAGGGTTGCAATCTTGTACAGCAGGGCCCGTTAGGAGAAATTATTCCCGTTTTGTTTAGGGTTTTTCCCTTTTTTGGGTTAGAGAGTAGCTAGCCATAAGGTGAAAAGGGGAAGGAGGGGGAGCCTGTGACGTCAAAATGTTAGATGGACGGCCCACTACCCAATTTGCATAGGGAGGGGAACGACGGTCGAGGTCGTTGTTCTAGCAGAAAGTTAAAATTTTTTCCCTTTTGATCTGCGCTTTTGGATGGCCGGGAGTTGTTTTTGGGGAATTGTTCCGGTGCGGGAGTCTCGCCCCGCCCCGGTGGGGATGGCCGCATTTGGTTTAACTGTTAGTACATTTGGTACTGTTTAAATTTTTTTTTTCCCTTATGGGTTGGTGAGACTGAGTTGAGTTTGGGTGGTTTCACAATAAGGAATATTTTGTTTATGAAAGCTTGTTATAAAGTTGATAAATTATTTGTGGTTGAATTTGATTTTTAGTGTAAGTTGTTGAGGGGGAAACGGGAGCCCCTTTTCCAACACTTTGTCTGAGCCACCAACTGGGTTCAGCAAAGTAGGGGGGAGTGTTGAGTACGGGGGAAAACGGGTTGTTTTTTCCCAATCCCAATATCCAGCATGTCCATATTCCACAGGAGGGACCATGGTGCCAGTTTTCCCCCAGTGTCCAACCATTTTTCAGGGACAAGACGAGGCTATGCCCGGGGGGGCACCAGGGGGGGCAGTGTAGCGGGGGCGATCCCCGGGGCTTCCGCGCAACCGAGCTAAGTGAAGCGCTGACATATGGGGCCCCTTTACGTTGTTGAGCTGGCAATGATGATTGTAGGGCCATGTGTAAGGGTTTTGTAGGGAAGCCGGTTTTGTAAATTTATGGACTTTATGCTGAGTGAGGAAGAGTAGAAAAAGGGGAAATGTTGGTTTTTTTTTTGCTTTAGTTTTTGTTTAGAAATAAATGTTGGGCTTGAACATTTAGACTGTCTTTTTGTACAGTTTATTTTTGGGGTGGGTTGATGGATCTTTTTTGGGTTTATGGGATAAAAGGGAAGGTGGTTTTGGTTTGAAATGGTAGTATGGGTTGGTTTTAGTGTGTGTGAATGATTCCAACCCTGTAGCAAAACCAAAAATGAAGTGCTCATACTAAGTTGAAAGTATGTCCCCGTACAATCCCTAACCGTATTAAGCTAGCGTTGTAAAAATTTTGGGGGCTCGTCCGGGATAAGAATTTTTACGGGGGGAAAGGGGCTATTACGGTTGCAAAGGTTTTTGGTTATTAAAAGATGGCAAAGTGTTTTTCCAACCCCAGATAGACTCTCTATATTGGGGCGGGGCAGGAGATTAGGTCGGGATTCAGTTCGGAAGGTGGGACAAAAAGGTTTAGCCCAAAGTCAGAGTACGGGTTTGGAGGGAGAAAAGATGGGCTGACGGGAAAAAGACTTGTTAGTTTTGTCCCAGTGTCAGACGGGGCTCTCCTGAGCGGAAATCAAGCGAGTGTTATTGAGAGAGAGAGAGATGGCACTGAGGCAATCCTCGGTTTCGTTGGGGAGAGGGGCGGACAGCGAGAGGGTACATCTGGTATCCCCCTTCTTTAAAGATGGGGATATATTGATAGCTATTTTTCCCAAATTAGAGCGGCGCAAAACTGCAAGGGGGAAGTCGAGAAACAGGGCTACCCGGTTGGGAACACTTTTAAAAGGGGAAAGCACGGGGGGTTTATCCCGGGGCTTTCTGAGGAGGAAAAAAGCAGTTACGATGACCTCAAAGGGCATTGTTATAAAGTTTGAGGTGTCGGCCAACACCTCGGGTCAAGTTTTGGACTAAAAGGGGGAAACCCCGGCATTCAAACGTCGCCATGTTTAAAAACCTCCAGTTTGGCTAAGTCTTTTGGCTAGAGTTGTCGGCAGGGGGGCTACATTTGACACTTGGGATTTGCTTCTGATGGGCAGCTGCTACGGGAATGTCTGTGATTTTGTACTTTTATTAGGGAAAGGCGCCCCACCTGGGCCCCGGGAGGCGGCTGATTACCCAATGTTGACGAGGCACGGAAGGGACAGAAATGTTTAAGTCAGGGGTGGTTCGGGGAGTAGCCAAGGGGTCAATTTCCTACTCGGGGGACTGAGTTAGTGTGCTTTTTTCTGTCAAAAAAAGGGGCCCAAAAGCGATTTTTTACGGGAAAAAAAAAAGGGAAGAAATTTTTAGGGCGGTGGTGCCCTCTATTCATCCGAACCAGCTTCAGGACGGGGTGGGGGAACTATGTGGTAAATTTCACAGAAGAATTTTTAGGGCACTGTGTGGCCACAGTGGGAAAACACTCTGTGCAAGCGTTACGGGGTACAGGGCTGAGCTCTTTTTTTCCCTGAAAGCCGGTGGCTCCGAAAACCCAAAAACTGGAGAGTACTCCAAGGTTTCCCTGGAGATTCCGTGGGGGAGGGTTGCCCCTAGCTGGGGGAAATCCAGTCTCCCTTCTACCCCGGTACTACAAAGGCCATTCAATGAAGACCCTATTGTTTACTTGCTGATAGGGAATACGGCGGGAGGGGAAAGGATGGTTCATGTATGACGTCCGGGGCTACAAAGTTTAGCGTACAGTGGGGTGTCTGTTTGACGAGGGCCAACCGCAAGGGAAGTTCAGGCCTCCAAGCCTACCAGGAAGAGATAGGTGGAGTCACCCCAAGTGAACTCAAAGCCGCTCAGGTGGGGGATGCAACCCTGGTAGTTTCGCTTTTTAGCCCCGAAGGGGGGAAATTTGACAGGCAGGGGGAAATTGGCTCGTAGTTTTTCCAGAGCAGAAGGGGATTTTGTACCGCGAAAATTGGGAAGGGGGGAACTTTCGCAGGTGGTAGTTTCCGGGAAGGTTCAGGCGGGGCTTTTAAGGCTGTCAATGAAAACCTTGATGGGAAGCCACCTGGGGCCAGGGAAAACCCTGGAAAGAATATGGCAACATTTTTTTTGGCCAGGGTTTGGCGATGTGCGACGCTTTGCCGTTGCGATCTTGCCAGAAAACGACCCCAGGGGTTGTACCAAGAAGGGTTTCCCCTGGGGGGATGCCACTCATCGACACCCGTTTCCCTCGAGTTGCGATAGATTTGGTGGGGCCCAACCTACCCGCGGCGCAAAAATGGAAATCGATATGTATTGGAAACCCTGGGGGTTATGCCCGCGGTACCCGAAGCGTGCCTCTAAAAACCATTGAACAGAGGGGTGGGGGAGGGGTTTTTTGGGGTCTGGTCCGGGTCGGTATTCCTTTCCCAGTGTTGACCGATGGGGGAACCCCAAATTTACCCGTGACGTCTGGGCAGGTAACCGCTGTTTTTTCGATCAAAAGGGGGGACCACCCTCCCCACCACCCCCTCAATCAATGGGTGGTAGAACGCTTCAACGCACTCTCAAGTCTATGCTGAAGAAGCTTTTCGGAACAGCCTCGGCATTGGGACCGGTATCTGCCGGCCCTTCTGTTCGCCTATCGTGAGGCACCCCAAGAGAGTTTAGGGTTTTCGCCCTTCGAACTCCTGTACGGGCGAACGGTTCGGGGACCTCTCACTGTTCTGAGACAGGCGTGGACTGATGAGGAGGCTTCAGAGGAGGTTAAGACCACAGCGCAGTATGTGTTTGATCTCCGGAACCGGCTGGAGGAGACTTGTGCTGTGGCACGGCAAAATCTGGAAAAGGCTTCCTGCCGCTACGCCAAATACTTCAATCAAAAGGCGCGGTCTCGCACATTCCAACCAGGGAGCAAGGTTTTGTTGCTGCTGTCCGCCAGACACAACAAGCTTCAAGTGAGCTGGCAAGGGCCGTTTGAAGTGGTTGAAAGGGTTGGTGAAGCTGACTACCGGGTGAATGTGGGTGGTAAACTGAGGCTGTATCATGCCAACTTGTTAAAACTGTACCACGAGAGGGGTGAAGAGGGCCTTAGTCGATGTCCTACCACTCATGTGGCCGTGGTGATGGGAGAAGGGACTTCCCAGGGAGACAAGGAGATTCCATTGTGCCCACTGCGAAAGGAAGAGTCTGCTGCGGATGTGCATCTTGGGCCTGCTCTGTCAAAAGAACAGCATGAGCAGGTTTCACAGATCCTGAAACGCAAGTCACGGGTAGTGACCGATCTCCCTTTGCGTACGGAGTTGGCAGAATTCGAGTTGACTTTGCGCGAAGCCACTCCAGTAAGGGTCAAGCAATACCCTCTCCCACATGCAAAGCAGGCCATAGTGCGGAAAGAGGTGGAGGACATGATTGGGTTGGGTGTCATTGAACCAGCAAGCTCACCCTACAATTCTCCCATTGTGTTGGTGGCAAAGAAAGACGGGTCAGTTCGATTCTGTGTTGATTACCGGAAACTGAACCTAGTGACCGAATTCGATGCAGAGCCTTTACCTGACACTGAATATCTATTCAGTCAGCTTGGCAAAGCAAAATATCTGTCCAAGATAGATCTGTCAAAAGGGTATTGGCAGGTGCCGATCAGAGAGGAAGACAGACCAAAGACTGCTTTTTCTTCCCCTCTTGGACAATTCCAATGGACCGTGATGCCTTTCGGCCTACAAAATGCTGTGGCCGTCTTTAGCCGCATGATGAGGCAATTGTTGCGGCCATTGGAACGGGAGGACATCCAAAACTACATGGACGATGTGATCATTGCCACGGAAACGTGGCCCCAACATTTGGAGGCACTTGGAGCTTTGTTTGGAAGGCTGGATGAGGTAAACTTGTCGGCCCGGCCTTCAAAGTGCTTCATTGGCTTCAGCGAGTTGGAATTCCTGGGTCACCGGGTGGGTGGAGGTAAAATGCAACCTACAGAGGACAAGATAGAGAGGATTCGTGAGGCCCCTAGGCCTTCTTCGAAGAAAGAAGTACGGTCATTTCTGGGTTTGGCTGGGTACTACAGAAGGTTCGTTCCAAACTTTTCTACCCTGGCTGCTCCCCTGACTGACCTCACTAAGAAGGGTTGTCCCAATCAAGTCACATGGAGTGAAAGCTGCGAGAAAGCCTTCCGGACTCTGAAAGACCGGCTCAGCTGTGAACCAGTGGTCCAACTGCCGGATCCAGAGGCACCTTTCGTGTTACGGACAGACGCATCGACTGAAGGCCTTGGAGCCGTTCTGCTCCAAGAAGGAGAAGGGTTGTGGCGACCCGTACATTATGCCAGTCGGAAGTTGTCCACGGCAGAAAGGAATTATGCCACAGTGGAGTTGGAGTGTCTAGCGGTGGTGTGGGCATTGGGAAAGTTTGAACCTTACCTGTATGGGAGGCATTTCTACCTTCAAACTGACCACCAACCCTTGGCGTTTCTGCAGAAAGCCAAGCACACCAATAGTCGGTTGATGAGGTGGGCATTGTTGTTGCAGCCATATTCCTTCACAGTCCAGGTGATTCCTGGGAAAGAGAATGTGGGAGCCGACTTTTTGAGTCGGGTGAATTAGTCTGAGAACCAGTCAATTGTTGGTTTCTGAGTGAAACTATAGTTTCATCCTGAGTTGGGGGGAGATTGTCACGAGCAGACTGTGACAATGGTATTTAAGGGTTGCAACTCTTGTACAGCAGGGACCGTTAGGAGTTAATTACTTCCCGTTTTGTTTACGGGTTTCCTTTTATGGGTTAGAGAGTAGCTAGCCATAAGGTGAAAAGGGGAAGGAGGGTGACGCCTGTGACGTCAAAATGTTAGATGGAGCGGCCCATCTACCTAATTTGCATAGGTATGGAACGACGGTCGAGGTCGATCGTTCTTATGCAGAAAGTTAAGATTTTCCCCTTTTGATCTAGCGCTTTGGACTGGCCGGGGAGATTGTTTTTGGGGAATTGTTCCGGTGGCGGGAGTCTCGCCACAGCCAGCGTGGGGATAGGCCGCATTTGGTTTAACTGTTTAGTACATTTGGTACTGTGTGAAGCCGGTAGATTCGGCTAGGGGCAGGGTTCTGCCAAGGAACGGGTTCGTTCAACAGGTGTGGATGGGAGTGAACCAGCTGGGCAGTGCTGCTGAAGGAACTATATTTTTGTTTTGGTGATGGTGGATATAACTGTCGTGGATAATTATTCCCTGGAGTAAGGGGTCGGTGTTAATCCACAGGAGAGATTGGTAAGGAAATTTAAATTTTCTTTGTTATTATTGATGTTGGTGTGTGGATGTTTTGGTTGTGTTATAATAAATATTAAGGTTTAATTTCTTTTTTCCCTTATAGGTGTGGTGTAGACTGAGTTGAGTTTGGGTGGTTAATGCACACATAGAGGGAATACTTTTGTTTATGTAAGCTTGTTATAAGAGTTGATAAATTATTTTGTGATGTTGAATATTGATTGTTAGTGTAATGTTGTTGATGGGGGAAACCGGGAGTTCCCTTTCCAACGACTTTGTCTGAGCCACCAACTGGTGATTCAGACAAAGTATGGGGGAGTGTTGAGTGACAGGGGAGAGTAACTGGAGTGCTCTTTCCCAGATCCAGCAATATCCAGCAGTGTCCAGTATTCCACAGGAGCGGACCAGTGGTGTCCAGTATTCCCCAGTGTCCAGTACCAGTCTTCAGTGGACAAGAGCTGAGGCGTATGACCGGAGGGGCACCAGGGGAGGCAGTGTAGCGGTGGCGATCACCGGGGCTT
>JAPXFY010000016.1:83979375-84009375 GCA_030674185.1 Monoplex corrugatus
CATGTAACTTTGTATGTCATAGACATGTAACTTGTATGTCATAGACATGTAACTTTGTATGTCATAGACATGTAACTTTGTAGTCATAGACCATGTAACTTATGTCATAGACATGTAACTTTGTATGTCATGACTGTAACTTTGTGTGTCATAGACATGTAACTTGTATGCATACATGTAACTGTCAAGACATGTAACTTTGTATGTCATAGACTGTAACTTTGTATGTCTGTACATGTAACTTGTTGCATAGACTAACTGATCGACATGTAACTTTGTGTGTCATAGACATGTAACTTTGTGTGTCATGAATGTAACTTGTAGTCTAGACATTAACTTATGCGACATGTAACTATTGTGTGTCATAGACATGTAACTTTGTATGTCTGTTGTACTGTGTGTCATAGACAGTAATTTGTATGTCTTGACATGTACACTTGTGTCATAGACATGTAACTTTGTATGTCTTGACATGTAACTTGTATTCTGTGACAGTAACTTTGTATGTCATAGACATGTAACTTTGTATGTCATAGACATTTAACTTTGTATGTCTGTTTCTTTGAAGACAAGATACACAGACACATGTCATAGACATTTAACTTTGTATGTCTGTTTCTTTGAAGACAAGATACACAGACACATGTCATAGACATGTAACTAAAAATGTTCCAATACTACATGTAGACTGATAAAATACCAGTATGAAATATAGACTAGGTCAAACATAGGCGAAGTAGGGCCTCAGGGCCTGGCAAGCTCATGGGTTTATGTGCAGCCTATGGCTTGTGCCATGATCACCACCTGTGACGTTAGTGCATATGGAATTCATTCCGAGCCCGGTAACATCTTGAGAAACTGAAACTGAAACTAAATTGATGTGTACTAATTTAATTTTATTTCATTTGTTGTTGTTGTTGAAATATTGTGTATGTTTTGAAATATTTGTAGCCCTGATATGGCTCTACACCACACACACACACACACACACACACACACACACACACACACACACACACACACACACACACACACACACACACACACACACGCACACACACAGAGACAAACACAGACACACACACACACAATAGTGAAAAGACGTTAAATTAAAGAACGAACGAACACACACGCAGACACACACACAGAGACAAACACAGACATACACACGCACACACACACACAAAGTCCATCCACACACACACACACACACACACACACACACACACACGACACACACACACACACACACTCACTCACACTACCCTCTTTCCTTTCTCCTCACCCTCCTTCCCATCCACACACACATCCACACGCACATCCATACACACACAATTCCATCCACACACACACAAGTCCATCCACACACACACAAGTCCATCCACACACACATCCACACACACATCCACACACACACAATTCCATCCACACACACACAAGTCCATCCACACACACACAAGTCCATCCACACACACACACAAGTCCACCCACACACACAAGTCCATCCACACACACATAAGTCCATCCATACACACAAGTCCATCCACACACACACAAGTCCATCCACACACACAAGTCCATCCACACACACAAGTCCATCCATACATTAAGCTTTCAGCAAATCACGGACGTCTAAGCGGATCAACCAAGGGGATTAATCCGCTCGCCTGTTCTTATGGATGACTTCAGTAAAGGACAGGTAATTAATTATCCCCCTTGTCTAATCATCCCTTGTTGATGGCGGCAGGAGCCAGAAGTTACGGCGCCTGGATTTTCCTTTCAGTTTTAGTAGGCTGGGCTTACAGCTGTCAGACAGGTAGCTGACTTACAGTTATCCAATTTGTTGGCCACGAGTAGTTCGTTCTTATTAATAGTCATCATTCTTTAGGGTGAGACAGGCACTTTAATTAGATTAAAAGTATCCTGTTTTGCCGGTACCATTTCATTCCTTCTTCGTTCGTACTCGGCTTGTCGTATCGTGGTGTGTGCTCTTTTGTTAGTGGGGATTGAGGCTGGAATAACTGACTACTTGATGGATGGGGCTTAACGCTGTGTAGTGTTGGCTCTTTCACTTGTTTGTCGTTCTTGGCACTGAAACATCATTCAACAGCTCTAAAGGGAAAGCAGGCTAAGTCGTATTAAATTGTGCGTGTGCGTGGCTTAGCGTGGTGAGTGTGTGTGTGTGTGTGTGTGTGTGTGTGGTGTGTGTGTATGTGTGTGTGTGTGTGTGTGTGTGCTGTGTGTGTGTGAGAGAGTGTGTGTGTGTGTGTGTGTGTGTGTGTGTGTGTGTGTGTGTGTGTGTGTGTGTGTGTGTGTGTGTCAGTGTCTGTGTGTGAGGAGAGAGAGAGACAGAGACAGAGACATACACACGCGTATGTGTTAATATGTGTGTGTGCTCGACCATACGTATGTCTGCGTGCGTTTGCACGTGTACATCCGTATGTACGTGTGTATGATGCGTGATACATGCAAGTATGCGTACGTGTGTATATGCATATGTGAGCGTAAGCCCTTACTTCTGTGTGCTCATCTGCTCATTGACAATGATTCTACATGTTCAGAATAAGTATTTCTCACAAATGAATTATGACCTAATCTATTTTCAAAGAAAGATTATTTGAAATTATCGCCATTGATGACGTGAGGAGAACACAAGATAAAGGCATGGTAGACGGTAAGTGAAATTCACGTTTAGCACAGAAGTCAGATCAGTAAGTTATACGTTGCCTTTTTTTCTGTATTTCAGCTGCCTTTGATCCAGCAAATAATTTGTCTTTCAGTACTAGATGAATAACGATGACGACGACGATGATGGTAATGACGATGATAAACATTGAGTCCATCCAACGGATCAGAAGACAGGAATTGTTCTGTTTGTGTCTGACTGTTTGATTATCAATACTTTTGCCTTCCCTGGCTGTGTGGATACAGCTGTGTGGATACAGCTGTGTGGATACAGCTGGGTGGATACAGCTGTGTGGGTACAGCTGTGTGGATACAGCTGTGTGGATACAGCTGGGTGGATACAGCTGTGTGGGTACAGCTGTGTGGATACAGCTGTGTGGATACAGCTGTGTGGATACTGCTGTGTGGATACAGCTGTGTGGATACAGCTGTGTGGATATAGCTGTGGGATACAGCTGTGTGGATACTGCTGTGGACTGAAGAGTTGTTATCTGGAGTTCAGACCCAGCCTACAACGTTATCAACTGTCCTGTTTATTGTCTGTCTCCCATCTTAATATTCCAATCTGTCAGCTTTATCAACTGTCCTGTTTATTGTCTGTCTCCCATATTAATGTTCCAATCTGTCAGCTTTATCAACTGTCCCGTTTATTGTCTGTCTCCCATATTAATGTTCCAGTCTGTCAGCTTTATCAACTGTCCTGTTTATTGTCTGTCTCCCATCTTAATATTCCAATCTGTCGCTTTATCAACTGTCCTGTTTATTGTCTGTCTCCCATATTAATATTCCATCTGTCAGCTTTATCAACTGTCTGTTATGATGTCTCCCATTATGTTCCCATCTGCAGCTTTATCAACTGTCCTGTTTATTGTCTGTCTCCCATATTAATGTACCAATCTGTCAGCTTTATCAACTGTCCCGTTTATTGTCTGTCTCCCATCTTAATGTTCCAGTCTGTCGCTTTATCATGTCTGTTATTGTCGTCTCCATATTAAATGTTCCTCTGTCAGCTTTATCATTCCTGTTTATTGCCCGACTCCCCTATTCAATGTCCAATCTGTCAGCTTTATCAAGTCTCTATTTGTCTCCCATATTATGTCAGTCTGTCTTTATCACATGTCTGTTATTGTCTGTTCCATATATGTCCAATCTGTCAGCTTTATCAACTGTCTGTTATTCTGTCTCCATATTATGTCCGTTGTCAGCATTATCAATGTCTGTTTATTGTCTGTTCTATTAATGTTCCATCTGTCAGCTTATCAACTGTCCTGTTTATATGTGTGTCTCCATCTTAATGTTCCAATCTGTCAGCTTTATAACTGTCTGTTATGTCTGCGACCCATTATGTTCCAGTCTGCACTTATCACTGTCTGTTTATTGTCTGTCTCCCAGTATTAGTTCCGTCTGTCGGCTTTATCAACCCGTCATGTTATTGTCTGTCTACTATATGTCAGTCTGTCCAGCTTATACTGTAATGTCCGTCTGCCAGCTATCAATGTCCTGTTTATTGTCTGTCCCATATTAATGTTCGTCTGTAGCTTACAACTGCCCGTTTATTGTCTGTCTCCCATTTAATATTCCAATTGTCTGCGATGTTAACTATGTTTCCAGGTTCTATCACACCACATGTCAATCATGTGCCCATTTCAGATCTTGCCATGATGCAGTTTTTACAGGATCAATAGTGCCAGATTTACTGGCAGATCATGGATGGAGCGCCCTATTGCAATGTCTGAGTGCGGTAAATCGCTCTTCAACAACTGAAAACGATATTGTGTGACTGATGCTGACATGGCGACCAGTATTGTGTGACTGATGCTGACAATGGCGACCAGTATTGTGTGACTGATGCTGACATGGCGACCAGTATTGTGTGACTGATGCTGACATGGCGACCAGTATTGTGTGAATGATGCTGACATGACGACCAGTATTGTGTGACTGATGCTGACATGGCGACCAGTATTGTGTGACTGATGCTGACATGGCGACCAGTATTGTGTGACTGATGCTGACATGGCGACCAGTATTGTGTGACTGATGCTGACATGACGACCAGTATTGTGTGACTGAGGCTGACATGGCGACCAGTATTGTGTGACTGAGGCTGACAACATGGCGACCAGTATTGTGTGACTGATGCTGACATGGCGACCAGTATTGTGTGACTGAGGATGACAACATGGCGACCAGTATTGTGTGACTGAGGCTGACAACATGGCGACCAGTATTGTGTGACTGATGTTGACATGGCGACCAGTATTCTGTGACTGATGCTGACAACATGGCGACCAGTATTGTGTGACTGAGGCTGACATGGCGACCAGTATTGTGTGACTGATGTTGACATGGCGACCAGTATTCTGTGACTGATGCTGACAACATGGCGGCCAGTATTGTGTGACTGAGGCTGACATGGCGACCAGTATTGTGTGACTGATGCTGACAACATGGCGACCAGTATTCTGTGACTGATGCTGACAAAATGGCGACCAGTATTCTGTGACTGATGCTGACAAAATGGCGACCAGTATTCTGTGACTGATGCTGACAACATGGCGGCCAGTATTGTGTGACTGATGCTGACATGGCGACCAGTATTGTGTGACTGATGCTGACATGGCGACCAGTATTGTGTGACTGATGCTGACATGGCGGCCAGTATTCTGTGACTGATGCTGACATGGCGACCAGTATTCTGTGACTGATGCTGACATGGCGACCAGTATTGTGTGACTGATGCTGACATGACGACCAGTATTGTGTGACTGATGCTGACATGGCGACCAGTATTGTGTGACTGATGCTGACATGACGACCAGTATTGTGTGACTGATGCTGACATGGCGACCAGTATTGTGTGACTGATGCTGACATGGCGACCATATTGTGTGACTGATGTGCACATGGCGACCAGTATTCTGTGACTGATGCTGACAACATGGCGGCCAGTATTCTGTGACTGATGCTGACATGGCGACCAGTATTGTGTGACTGATGCTGACAACATGGCGCCAGTATTTGTGACTGATGCTGACATGGCGACCAGTATTGTGTGACTGATGCTGACATGGCGACCAGTATTGTTGTGACTGATGCTGACATGGCGACCAGTATTCTGTGACTGATGCTGACATGGCGACCAGTATTGTGTGACTGATGCTGACATGGCGACCAGTATTGTGTGACTGATGCTGACATGGCGACCAGTATTGTGTGACTGATGATGACATGGCGACCAGTATTGTGTGACTGATGCTGACATGGCGACCAGTATTGTGTGACTGATGCTGACATGGCGCCAGTATTGTGTGACTGATGCTGACATGGCGCCAGTATTGTGTGACTGATGCTGACATGGCGACCATATTGTGTGACTGATGCTGACAACATGGCGACCAGTATTCTGTGACTGATGCTGACAACATGGCGACCAGTATTGTGTGACTGATGTGACAACATGGCGACCAGTATTCTGTGACTGATGCTGACAACATGGCGGCCAGTATTCTGTGACTGAGGCTGACAATGGCGACCAGTATTCTGTGACTGAGGCTGACAACATGGCGACCAGTATTTGTGGACTGAGGCTGACATGGCGACCAGTATTCTGTGACTGAGGCTGACAACTGGCGACCAGTATTTGTGACTGAGGCTGACAACATGGCGACCAGTATTCTGTGACTGAGGCTGACATGGCGACCAGTATTCTGTGACTGAGGCTGACAAATGGCGGCCAGTATTCTGTGACTGAGGCTGACATGGCGGACCAGTATTCGTGACTGATGCTGACATGGCGGCCAGTATTCTGTGACTGAGGCTGAACATGGCGCCAGTATCTGTGTATGAGGCTGACATGGCGACCAGTATTCTGTGACTGAGGCTGACATGGCGGCCAGTTATTCTGTGACTGATGCTGACATGGCGGCCAGTATTCTGTGACTGAGGCTGAAAATGGCGACCAGTATTCTTGACTGAGGCTGACATGGCGGCCAGTATTCTGTGACTGATGCTGACATGGCGGCCAGTATTCTGTGACTGAGGCTGACATGGCGGCCAGTATTGTGTGACTGAGCTGACATGGCGGCCAGTATTCTGTGACTGATGCTGACATGGCGACCAGTATTCTGTGACTGATGCTGACATGGCGACCAGTATTCGTGTGACTGATGCTGACATGGCGGCCAGTATTCTGTGACTGATGCTGACATGGCGACCAGTATTCGTGTGACTGATGCTGACATGGCGACCAGTATTGTGTGACTGATGCTGACATGGCGACCAGTATTGTGTGACTGATGGCTGACATGGCGACCATATTCTGTGACTGATGCTGACATGGCGACCAGTATTTGTGACTGAGCTGCAACATGGCGGCAGTATTTGGACTGAGTGACATGGCGGCCAGTATCTGTGATGAGCTGACATGGCGGCCAGTATTCTGTGACTGATGCTGACATGGCGACCAGTATTTGTGACTGAGGCTGACATGGCGGCCAGTATCTTGTGACTGATGCTGACATGGCGGACCAGTATTTGTGACTGATGCTGACATGGCGGCCAGTATTCTGTGACTGAGGCTGACATGGCGGCCAGTATTCTGTGACTGATGTGACATGGCGGCCAGTATTCTGTGACTGATGCTGACATGCGGCCAGTATTCTGTGACTGAGCTGACATGGCGACCAGTATTGTGTGACTGAGCTGACATGGCGGCCAGTATTCTGTGACTGATGCTGACATGGCGACCATATTTGTGACTGAGCTGACATGGCGGCCAGTATTCTGTGACTGATGGCTGACATGGCGGCCAGTATTCTGTGACTGATGCTGACATGGCGACCAGTATTCTGTGACTGATGCTGACATGGCGCCAGTATTCTGTGACTGATGCTGACATGGGACCAGTATTTGTGACTGATGCTGACATGGCGGCCAGTATTCTGTGACTGATGCTGACATGGCGAGCCAGTATTTGTGACTGATGCTGACATGGCGGACCAGTATTCTGTGACTGAGCTGACATGGCGGCCAGTATTCTGTGACTGATGCTGACATGGCGACCAGTATTTGTGACTGAGGCTGACATGGCGGCCAGTATTTGTGACTGATGCTGACATGGCGGACCAGTATTCTGTGACTGATGCTGACATGGCGACCAGTATTTGTGACTGATGCTGACAACATGGCGGCCAGTATTCTGTGACTGATGCTGACATGGCGGCCAGTATTCTGTGACTGATGCTGACATGGCGGCCAGTATTCTGTGACTGATGCTGACAACATGGCGGCCAGTATTCTGTGACTGATGCTGACATGGCGGCCAGTATTCGTGTGACTGATGCTGACATGGCGCCAGTATTCTGTGACTGATGCTGCACATGGCGGCCAGTATTCTGTGACTGATGCTGACATGGCGACCAGTATTTGTGACTGATGCTGACATGGCGCCAGTATTCTGTGACTGATGCTGACATGGCGGCCAGTATTCTGTGACTGATGCTGACATGGCGCCAGTATTGTGTGACTGAGGCAACATGGCGGCCAGTATTCTGTGACTGATGGCTGACATGGCGGCCAGTATTCTGTGACTGATGCTGACACATGGCGGCCAGTATTCTGTGACTGAGGCTGACATGGCGGCCAGTATTGTGTGACTGATGCTGACATGGCGGACCAGTATTCTGTGACTGATGCTGACATGGCGGCCAGTATTGTGGACTGAGCTGACATGGCGCCAGTATTTGTGACTGATGCTGACAAATGGCGCCAGTATTCTGTGACTGATGCTGACAATGGCGCCAGTATTCTGTGACTGATGCTGACATGGCGCCAGTATTCTGTGACTGATGCTGACAACATGGCGGCCAGTATTCTGTGACTGATGCTGACATGGCGACCAGTATTCTGTGACTGAGGCTGACATGGCGCCAGTATTGTGTGACTGATGCTGACAATGGCGGCCAGTATTCTGTGACTGATGCTGAACATGGCGACCAGTATTCTGTGACTGAGCTGACAATGGCGGCCAGTATTTGTGACTGAGCTGACAACATGGCGCCAGTAATTCTGTGACTGAGCTGACAACATGGCGACCAGTATTGTGACTGAGCTGACATGGCGCCAGTATTTGGTGAACTGATGCTGACAATGGCGAGCCAGAATTGTGGACTGAGCCTTGACAAATGGCGCCAAGTATTGCTGGACGATGCTGACAACATGGCGGACCAGTATTCGTGACTGAGCTGACAACATGGCGACCAGTATTGCGTGAACTGATGTGACATGGCGCCAGTATTCTGTGACTGATGCTGACACATGGCGGCCAGTATTCTGTGACTGAGCTGACATGGCGACCAGTATTTTATGGCTGACACATGGCGGCCAGTATTCTGTGACTGATGCTGACATGGCGGCCAGTATTCTGTGACTGATGCTGACATGGCGCCATATTTGTGACTGAGTGACATGGACGGCCAGACTACTGATGGCTGACATGGCGACCAGTATTCTGTGACTGAGCGACATGGGCCAGATTTGTGACTATGGACATGGGCCAGTATCTGTATGACTGAGTGACATGGCGGCCAGTATTGTTGATGATGCTGACATGGCGCCAGTATTGTGACTGATGCTGACATGGCGACCAGTATTGTGTGACTGAGTGACAAATGGCGGCCAGTATCTGTGACTGATGCTGACATGGCGACCAGTAATTGTGACTGAGCTGACATGGCGGCCAGTATTTAGTGACTGATGCTGACATGGCGCCAGTATTCTGTGACTGAGCTGACATGGCGGACCAGTATTGTGTGACTGAGCTGACATGGCGGCCAGTATCTGTGACTGAGCTGACATGGCGGCCAGTATTGTATGACTGATGCGACATGGCGGCCAGTATTTGTGACTGACTGATGCGCCTGACATTGCGACCAGTATTGTGTGACTGAGTGACAACATGGCGGCCAGTATTCTGTGATGAGGCTGACAACATGGCGGCCAGTATTCTGTGACTGATGCTGACATGGCGACCAGTATTGTGTGACTGAGCTGAACATGGCGGACCAGTATTCTGTGACTGAGGCTGAACATGGCGGACCAGTATTCTGTGACTGAGGCTGACATGGCGGCCAGTATTCTGTGACTGATGCTGACATGGCGGCCAGTATTCTGTGACTGAGCTGACATGGCGCCATATTTGTGACTGATGCTGACATGGCGGCCAGTATTCTGTGACTGATGCTGACATGGCGGACCAGTATTGTGTGACTGATGCTGACATGGCGGCCAGTATTCTGTGACTGATGCTGACATGGCGGCCAGTATTCTGTGACTGATGGCTGACATGGCGGCCAGTATTCTGTGACTGAGGCTGACATGGCGGCCAGTATTCTGTGACTAGGCTGACATGGCGGCCAGTATTCTGTGACTGATGCTGACATGGCGGCCAGTATTCTGTGGACTGAGCTGACATGGCGGCCAGTATTGTGTGACTGATGCTGACATGGCGACCAGTATTTGTGACTGATGCTGACATGGCGACCAGTATTTGTGACTGATGCTGACATGGCGGCCAGTATTCTGTGACTGATGCTGACATGGCGGCCAGTATTCTGTGACTGATGCTGACATGGCGCCAGTATTTGTGACTGATGCTGACACATGGCGACCAGTATTGTGTGACTGATGCTGACAAATGGCGGACCAGTATTGTGTGACTGATGCTGACACATGGCGACCAGTATTCTGTGACTGATGCTGACATGGCGACCAGTATTCTGTGACTGAGGCTGACAATGGCGCCAGTATTCTGTGACTGAGCTGACATGGCGCCAGTATTCTGTGACTGAGGCTGACATGGCGCCAGTATTGTGACTGAGGCTAGACATGCGGCCAGTATTTTGTGACTGAGGCTGACAATGGCGGCCAGTATTCTGTGACTGATGCTGACACATGGCGCCAGTATCTGTGACGAGGCTGACAACATGGCGGCCAGTATTCTGTGACTGAGGCTGAACATGGCGGCCAGTATTCTGTGACTGAGGCTGACATGGCGGCCAGTATCTGTGACTGAGGCTGACCATGGCGGCCAGTATTCTTGACTGAGGCTGACAACTGGCGGCCAGTATTCTGTGACTGAGCTGACATGGCGGCCAGTATCTTGACTGAGGCGACATGGCGGCCAGTATTCTGTGACTGAGGCTGCAACATGGCGGCCAGTATTCTATGACTGAGGCTGACATGGCGGCCAGTATTCTGTGACTGATGCTGACATGGCGGCCAGTATTCTGTGACTGATGCTGACATGGCGGCCAGTATTGTGTGACTAGGCTGACATGGCGGCCAGTATTCTGTGACTGAGCTGACATGGCGGCCAGTATTCTGTGACTGATGGCTGACAATGGAGGCCAGTATTCGGTGACTGATGCTGACATGGCGGCCAGTATCTGTGACTGAGCTGACATGGCGCCAGTAATCTGTGACTGATGCTGACATGGCGGGCCAGATTCTGTGACTGAGTCAACATGGCGCCAGTAATTATGTGACTGAGGCTGACAACATGGCGGCCAGACAATGTAAGGACACTGGCGCCGTAACTGTTGACAACACGCAACATGATGACACACGCCAAAAATAATGGCGCCGACAACTTCAATCACACCAGCCTTCTAATGACAGGGTGCACAACAATGTTAATGTACCGATGGGGCCAGACATTATGGACCAGCCTTCTAATACTGTACACAGCCTCTATACTCACAACAGCCTTCTATACTGTCACACAGCCTTCTATACGTCACACAGCCCTTCTAGTGACAGTCACACAGCCTTCTATACTGTCACACAGCTTCTATACTGTCACACAGCCTTCTATACTGTCACACAGCCTTCTATACTGTCATCACAGCCTTCTATACTGTCACACAGCCTTCTATACTGTCACACAGCCTTCTATACTGTCACACAGCCTTCTATACTGTCACACAGCCTTCTATACTGTCACACAGCCTTCTATACTGTCACACAGCCTTCTTACGTCACACAGCCTTCTATACTGTCACACAGCCTTCTATACTGTCACACAGCCTTCTATACTGTCACACAGCCTTCTATACTGTCACACAGCCTTCTATACTGTCACACAGCCTTCTATACTGTCACACAGCCTTCTATACTGTCACACAGCCTTCTATACTGTCACACAGCCTTCTATACTGTCACACAGCCTTCTATACTGTCACACAGCCTTCTATACTGTCACACAGCCTTCTATACTGTCACACAGCCTTCTATACTGTCACACCAGCCTTCTATACTGTCAACAGCCTTCTATACGTCACCAGCTTCTATACTGTCACACAGCCTTCTATACTGTCACACAGCCTTCTATACTGTCACACAGCCTTCTATACTGTCACTCCACAGCCTTCTATACTGTCACACAAGCCTTCTATACTACTACACAAGTCACACAGCCTTCTATACTGTCACACAGCCTTCTATACTGTCACACAGCCTTCTATACTGTCACACAGCCTTCTATACTGTCACACAGCCTTCTGTACAGACACACAGCCTTCTATACCGTCACACAGCCTTCTATACTGTCACACAGCCTTCTATACTGTCACACAGCCTTCTATACTGTCACACAGCCTTCTGTACAGTCACACAGCCTTCTATACCGTCACACAACCTTCTATACTGTCACACAGCCTTCTATACTGTCACACAGCCTTCTATACTGTCACACAGCCTTCTATACTGTCACACAGCCTTCTGTACAGTCACACAGCCTTCTATACCGTCACACAGCCTTCTATACTGTCACACAGCCTTCTATACCGTCACACAGCCTTCTATACTGTCACACAGCCTTCTGTACAGTCACACAGCCTTCTATACCGTCACACAGCCTTCTATACTGTCACACAGCCTTCTGTACAGTCACACAGCCTTCTATACTGTCACACAGCCTTCTATACTGTCACACAGCCTTCTATACTGTCACACAGCCTTCTGTACAGTCACACAGCCTTCTATACTGTCACACAGCCTTCTATACTGTCACACAGCCTTCTATACTGTCACACAGCCTTCTATACTGTCACACAGCCTTCTGTACAGTCACACAGCCTTCTATACCGTCACACAACCTTCTATACTGTCACACAGCCTTCTATACTGTCACACAGCCTTCTATACTGTCACACAGCCTTCTATACTGTCACACAGCCTTCTGTACAGTCACACAGCCTTCTATACCGTCACACAACCTTCTATACTGTCACACAGCCTTCTATACTGTCACACAGCCTTCTATACTGTCACACAGCCTTCTATACTGTCACACAGCCTTCTATACTGTCATACAGCCTTCTATACTGTCACACAGCCTTCTATACTGTCACACAGCCTTCTGTACAGTCACACAGCCTTCTATACTGTCACACAGCCTTCTATACTGTCACACAGCCTTCTATACTGTCATACAGCCTTCTATACTGTCACACAGCCTTCTATACTGTCACACAACCTTCTATACTGTCATACAGCCTTCTATACTGTCACACAGCCTTCTATACTGTCAACAAGCCTTCTGTACAGTCACACAGCCTTCTATACTGTCACACAGCCTTCTATACTGTCACACAGCCTTGTATACTGTCACACAGCCTTCTATACTGTCACACAGCCTTCTGTACAGTCACACAGCCTTCTATACTGTCACACAGCCTTCTATACTGTCACACAGCCTTCTATACTGTCACACAGCCTTCTATACTGTCACACAGCCTTCTATACTGTCATACAGCCTTCTATACTGTCACACAGCCTTCTATACTGTCACACAACCTTCTATACTGTCACACAGCCTTCTATACTGTCACACAGCCTTCTATACTGTCACACAGCCTTCTATACTGTCACACAGCCTTCTGTACAGTCACACAGCCTTCTATACTGTCACACAGCCTTCTATACTGTCACACAGCCTTCTATACTGTCACACAGCCTTCTATACTGTCACACAGCCTTCTGTACAGTCACACAGCCTTCTATACCGTCACACAACCTTCTATACTGTCACACAGCCTTCTATACTGTCACACAGCCTTCTATACTGTCACACAGCCTTCTATACTGTCACACAGCCTTCTGTACAGTCACACAGCCTTCTATACCGTCACACAGCCTTCTATACTGTCACACAGCCTTCTATACCGTCACACAGCCTTCTATACTGTCACACAGCCTTCTGTACAGTCACACAGCCTTCTATACCGTCACACAGCCTTCTATACTGTCACACAGCCTTCTGTACAGTCACACAGCCTTCTATACTGTCACACAGCCTTCTATACTGTCACACAGCCTTCTATACTGTCACACAGCCTTCTGTACAGTCACACAGCCTTCTATACTGTCACACAGCCTTCTATACTGTCACACAGCCTTCTATACTGTCACACAGCCTTCTATACTGTCACACAGCCTTCTGTACAGTCACACAGCCTTCTATACCGTCACACAACCTTCTATACTGTCACACAGCCTTCTATACTGTCACACAGCCTTCTATACTGTCACACAGCCTTCTATACTGTCACACAGCCTTCTGTACAGTCACACAGCCTTCTATACCGTCACACAGCCTTCTATACTGTCACACAGCCTTCTATACCGTCACACAGCCTTCTATACTGTCACACAGCCTTCTGTACAGTCACACAGCCTTCTATACCGTCACACAGCCTTCTATACTGTCACACAGCCTTCTGTACAGTCACACAGCCTTCTATACTGTCACACAGCCTTCTATACTGTCACACAGCCTTCTATACCGTCACACAGCCTTCTATACTGTCACACAGCCTTCTATACTGTCACACAGCCTTCTGTACAGTCACACAGCCTTCTATACTGTCACACAGCCTTCTATACTGTCACACAGCCTTCTATACCGTCACACAGCCTTCTATACTGTCACACAGCCTTCTATACTGTCACACAGCCTCGCACAGAGCGACCATTGGAACTATCGATAGTCTGATCATCTCTTTGCTTTTATTTGCCACAACTTGTGAAGACAACTGACAGCATGGGAAAACAGCAGGGTACCTACACCCCGAATGCCTTTCAATGGACGCCAGAAGGAAGACGCCAGAAGGAAGACGCCAGAAGGAAGACGCCAGAAAGGAAGACTGTGAACAACTGGCGACAAACCGTAGACTGAACAATGAAGACTCAGAAAAGCGCCAGGGGGCCCACAACAAATAGGAGTGGAAAATGTTCGTTGCTTCCCTTACTGCATAATGGCATATTGGGTAGTAGGTTTTCGGTTTTACGTCATAATGGCATATTGGGTAGTAGGTTTTCGGTTTTACGTCATAATGGCATAATGGGTAGTAGGTTTTCGGTTTTACGTCATAATGGCATAATGGGTAGTAGGTTTTCGGTTTTACGTCATAATGGCATAATGGGTAGTAGGTTTTCGGTTTTACGTCATAATGGCATAATGGGTAGTAGGTTTTCGGTTTTACGTCATAATGGCATAATGGGTAGTAGGTTTTCGGTTTTACGTCATAATGGCATAATGGGCAGTAGGTTTTCGGTTTTACGTCATAATGGCATAATGGGCAGCAGGTTTTCGGTTTTACGTCATAATGGCATAATGGGCAGTAGATTTTTCGGTTTTACGTCATAACGACAGCTATCAGCTATTCTTTGTTGTCATTGTCATGCATTTCCTTTTGTTTGCGTACGTATAATGTACACTTCATCAAAATGCAACAAAATGCTAAACAAGATGGTCAAGCCATTCTGAGGGTCTCCATCTTAATACAAAACTTATGGCCTAAAATAAAACTTCATTTGAAATAAAAAATGTGAATTGAGGACAATGGAAGATTGTCACAACAATGAGAACAGACTTTAAATATTGTCAGAAATTTCTGAGACAATGATGTTCACCCACCTGTCACAACAATGAGAACAGACTTTAAATTAAACATTGTCTGAAATTTCTGAGACAATGATGTTCACTCATCTGTCACAACAATGAGAACAGACTTTAAATTAAATATTGTCAGAAATTTCTGAGACAATACTGTTCACCCACCTACCTCAATAAGTGCTCATTGTAGGCACCGTTTCAGTTTCGACGACCTTGACACATTGTCCTCCAAACTTTTCAACAGTCTGACACTGTTGACCCGAGCTTGGAAACATCTATCCGGCAATACAAAATCGAGCTCACACATTTTTGTCACAGACACACAGAGATACAGACAGACAGACAGACAGACAGACAGACAGACAGACACACACACACACACATACACACACACACATACACACATACACACACATACACGTACACACATACATACACACACACACATACATTTTCTAACATATAGTTTCCAAGATTATCAAGATCAATTTGATACAATTTCCTGATGTAATTCCGTGTTCTCTGTGGAGTTGTCTTTTTTAAAGTGATAATCATCCAAGTGCATATATCATCAGCATACTGTACTAAAACAACACGATTTGAAAAAGCTTTAGGAAGATCCTGTATAAGGATATTAAATAAAATAGGTGCTATCACTGAACCTTGTGGAATCCCCATTTCGAGGTGCCGTGAAGTAGAATAACTAGCTCCCACTCTAGCCTGTATTGTTCTATTAGCTAAAAAAGATTTAATGTAATTGTACATATTGCCAGATAAACCAACAATTTTAGCTTGAACAATAAACGTTTATGCCAAACTTGATCGTAAGCTTTTTTTACATCAAAGAAAGTAGCTAAAACACTTTTTCTGCGGGCAAACTGTTGTTTGATCTGAGTCGTAAGTTTAACCAGGTGCTTCAACTGCGGATCTCCCTTTTCTAAAGCCCGCCTGGTTTACCGGAATAACGTTATTTTTATCACAGTAGTGTAAAAGTCTGTTTAAGATCAATCTTTCCATTAGTTTGCTCGTGTGGGACGTCAAAGCAATGGGTCGTAGTTAAATCCTGTTTTTGTAATAACTAGTTTTCGATTTCTCTGGAGCATTTTAATATCCGGTGATATACTACAGAAACTTTTGCTCAGATTGGAGAATTAACCAAGATCATTTGAGGTATGGTCAGTGTAGATTGAGTTGTTATCTTCATTTCTGTGAGTTGCATCTGAGAAAACCTCAACTTTACTGTTTTAGCAAAAGTCAAGGTTTCTTTGTCTTCTGAAGGATGGTTACATGTTTATTATTACGGACAAGGTAAGTGGTTCATTCTTCATTTGATTCATTTTCGTCAGACTTTATGAAATCTTTGAAACTGAAATTTCTTTTTTGCAGAATGATGCCCATAATCTTCTTGCTTCAGCAATGATTTTGTTACATTGGATGTTAGCTTTTTTCATTTTCCACTGATCTTCAGGTTTCCGGCTTTTGATGTGATTTTGAATTTCTCCCTTTTATATTGAACTGCTTTCTATCATGCTCTGTCCACAACATTTACCCATATCTATTAATTCGATTTAGTTTTTGAGTTTCCGAATTGGATAGTCTGCAGCGGCTAGAATTGTCTCTTGGAATTTAGAATTTAACATAAGTCTATATGTTTCAATTTCATAATGTCAGTGTATATCTGTTAGTCAAGATCGTTGTCGGCAGAAAAGACTAACAATGATGCTGTTTTGAATTCCTGTGGTAACTCAAATAACTTGCCTACTTTCAATTGCTTGGTAAAGTGTTAAATTCAAACAGTCGTATAAATTTCTGGAGTTTACAATCACTTTCGAAATTAAGCTGGAATGTTCATTTTGATTATATTTTAACAAAAGCACGAAAAACCTTAAATTTTCTAAAGATAATAAGCAAATTGCCCTGGGGAATGGATACAAATATACTGATTCATCTGTCAAAAGCGCTGGTCAGGTCTAAATTATCCTAATCGCAAGAAGTTTTTTTCAATGCACCTAAATATTTACTAAAAAAGATTCAGAACTTGGACTGCAAAAGTCTTAAAATTGCACTAGGTGTACCAACTCATGCTTCTACTCTGGAAACGTACAAAGTTGCTGGAATTCTACCTCTAAACAACCATCGTGAGCTAGCTACAGCAAAGTTTGCAATTAGAACTACTTCACAAGCGAATAATTTTGTGAGCAAAGAAATTAAAATCAGGTCTGATATTGACTTTCCAAAACGAGCAAAAAACATTTCATCACAAATTACAACCGCAACTTACATATCTGACCTGATCAAACAATCCAGCATAACTATGGATGAAATAGCCGAAAAACCAATGTTAACGCCTATCCCTCATGGGAAATGCTAAAGGCCACGTTTGATCTCGATTATGCAGACGTTAAAAAAGATGATAATGTCAACATTACGCTATCCACAGCTTGTGAACACATCGATGAAAAGTACCGTACCCACCTCCACATTTTTACTGATGGGTCAGTCTTAGCAAATCAGAGCGCTGGAGGAGCGTTTTATGTTCCAAAATTTAACATTAAAAAGTCTTTTTTCATTGGGGCAAATGTATCTATATATACAGCAGAATTGGTCGCTGTTGTTCAAGCGTTGCATTATTTAATAAGCCTTTGGCCTGTGCCTTTCAAAGTAGTTTGTTTGTTGATTCAAAATCTGTATTATATGCCTTACAGTCTTTTGATACAGACACAAGACCTGATTTAATAATTGAGGCAAATCATCTAATACACTGTTTAAAGATAAATGGCTCGGAAATCAGTTTATGCTGGGTGCCTTCTCACGTTGGTCTTCACGGCAACAACGTAGTTGACAGAGCAGCTAAATCCGGTGCACTCCGTTTTGAAAATTCCATAGAATTACATGTTTTAACACCTCGGTAAAAGAAGCTTACAACTCGCTAGAATTAGCATCATGGATTCGATTTCATGAACATTTAAATGAAAAATTTGTTCTCAAAAAAGAATCAAACTTTCAGTTCAAAATATCTGTAAAAAAATGCAGTATTCTTCGATATATCATTTGAGATTAAATGTTACCACATATTTTCGTATTCAACTGAACGCTTTGAAAACAAAATATTGTAAAAATGTTTTATGTATTTGCGGTGAACAATTCACATTGTATCACTGTTTGTTTTACTGCAGAAAGCTTCGTTATTTTTTACCAAAGATGTTTACACAAGGAAACTATCTTGAAAAGCATTTTAAAGAAGTGATATCAGATCAAGTTCTGTTAGTTAAAATTCCAGAATCCTTGGTTCACAGTCCTGTTAATGCGTTACTTTAAGTTTATTATTTTAATTTTCATTATCTTATTTTGTTGTTTTGCTTTTTATGACGATTTTTCTTTTACATTTGATGTTAGCGTTGTTCTAGTTTCATTTCTCTGATCATCCATATCATTTTTCTAAAGACCTTGCCGGTTTCTTTTAATTTTTTTTCCGTCTCTTACTCTGTTCCCTTCTTTCCCCTCCTCCCTCCCCCCCCCCGTCCAAAAAAAAAAATCATCCTCCATGCCATTTTTATCCGTCTAATATCACTTATAGTGAAAAGACGTTAAATCAAGGAACGAACACACATACATACACACACATACACACACTCATCATACACACACACATACACACATACATACACACATACACACACATACATACACACATACACACACATACATACACACATACACATACACATACACACACACACATCCCACACATACACACACACAAACACAAGCACACACACACAAACACACACAAGCATACACACACACACAAACACACACACACAAACACACACATACATACACACACAAGCACACACACATACACACACACATACATACACACACGCATACACACATACATACACATACACACACATACATACACACATATACACACACAAACACAAACATACACACACATACATACACATACACACACACATACATACACACATATACACACACAGCAACACACACATACACACACATACACAAACACACACACACAAACACACATACACACATACACACACACACACACACACACACACACCTCTGTCCAGTCGATTGAATGCTCCCCAACCACCCCAGCCCCTTTCTTTCAAAGGAAGATAAAAAAAAACCCAACAACAGTGATTAATAACAACATTCTGAAACCGCCCCATCAATACCCACCTTCCCGCCATATTCTTCCTTGCCTGTCCCCCCCCCCTTCCCCTGCTCCTTAATCCCTTGTTCTCTCGTTTGTTAAATCATCAGGTGTAGTTAATTAAGTATTTACAATAGACAGAAACTCATTAGCTGTCGAGAGTGACAAAAAGAAGAAAACATCGAGCCAATCCGGCTATTTATGGAGAGCGCCACTTGCGGATCAATCGTCATCTTAACGAGCGGCGTTTGACGGGACACTCATCACTGCCTGCTTTCCCACATCAGTGTAATGACTGCACAGGGCACGATTAGTTCACAAATCGCCTTTGTCTTTTACAATATCACTTTTCTCTAAAAATGGGTGTAGAATTTCAATGCGTGTGTGCCATTGGAAATACAGATTTTTCGTTGTTGTGTTTTATGTAACGATCCATCTATCAATGTATGTGATGGCCAATACCTTGTGCGTAATGAATGCCACTAATACAGTTGTATGTTTGGAACAATGATGGAAGTGAACAGTGCATCTACCCACTTCCCTTCATCCTTCCCTCCACACACACACACACACACACACACACACACACACACACACACACACACACACACACACACACACACACACACTCACACACACATACACACACACACACATACACACACACACACACACACACACATACACACACACACACACACACACACACACACACACACACACACACACACACACACACACCACACACACTGTAATTAAGCTCTTGCTTGAATAAGACCGCGCCTGTGCTGCTGGCATATAACAGACCTACATAATTAGTGTGCTGCTGGCATATAACAGATCTACATAATTAGTCAGTGTGCTGCTGGCATATAACAGACCTACATAATTAGTCAGTGTGCTGCTGGCATATAACAGACCTACATAATTAGTGTGCTGCTGGCATATAACAGATCTACATAATTAGTCAGTGTGCTGCTGGAATATAACAGATCTACATAATTAGTGTGCTGCTGGCATATAACAGACCTACATAATTAGTCAGTGTGCTGCTGGCATATAACAGACCTACATAATTAGTGTGCTGCTGGCATATAACAGATCTACATAATTAGTCAGTGTGCTGCTGGAATATAACAGATCTACATAATTAGTCAGTGTGTTGCTGGAATATAACAGACCTACATAATTAGTCAGTGTGCTGATGGCATATAACAACCTACATAATTAGTCAGTGTGCTGCTGGAATATAACAGACCTACATAATTAGTCAGTGTGCTGCTGGAATATAACAGACCTACATAATTAGTCAGTGTGCTGCTGGCATATAACAGACCTACATAATTAGTCAGTGTGCTGCTGGCATATAACAGACCTACATAATTAGTCAGTGTGTTGCTGGCATATAACAGACCTACATAATTAGTCAGTGTGCTGCTGGCATATAACAAACCTACATAATTAGTCAGTGTGCTGCTGGCATATAACAGACCTACATAATTAGTCAGTGTGCTGCTGGAAGATAACAGACCTACATAATTAGTCAGTGTGCTGCTGGCATATAACAGACCTACATAATTAGTCAGTGTGTTGCTGGAAGATAACAGACCTACATAATTAGTCAGTGTGCTGCTGGCATATAACAGATCTACATAATTAGTCAGTGTGCTGCTGGAATATAACAGACCTACATAATTAGTCAGTGTGTTGCTGGAATATAACAGACCTACATAATTAGTCAGTGTGCTGCTGGAATATAACAGACCTACATAATTAGTCAGTGTGTTGCTGGAAGATAGTAGTAGGCCTCCTTCGGTCATGACTGACCATGGACAAAGTACATCCGTTCTAATGTCTAGATGGGCTGTCTGCTTGGTCCAAACAGCGTCGCCTGTGACTGTACAGACCAATGCGAGAGAGGCAGTCTCTGTCGCAGCGGTCGCATGTGTATGCTGATGCTGGTCTGTTGGCTGTCATCCCTTTTCTGCGAACTCGCTTTTCTGCTGCAGCAGCTGACAGTTTGTCCTCACCAATCCGCAGCTGTTTCTTGAGAGTAGTTCTCCAGCTGTTGCGGTCGTCTGCGAGGTCCTCCCAGGACTCAGTGTTGATCTCAAGCGCCTTCATGTCACGCTTGCAAACGTCTTTGTATCTCAGCTGTGGGCGGCCAATGTTTCTCTGCCCTGTGGCAAGCTCACCATAAAGGATGTCTTTTGGGATGCGACCATCTTCCATGCGGCGAACATGGCCCAGCCAGCGCAACCGACGCTGTCTCAGCATGGTATGCATTGTTGGGAGGCCAGCGCAGGTTAGGACTTCGGTGTTGGTCACCTTGTCTTGGATTTGGCGAAGGGAGAAGACCATGTCTACCGTGGATCTCTCTGCTCGAAAACCACACTGTGATTCCGGGTAGACGCGTTCAGCCAGTTTCTGCAGGCGGATTAGGAGGACCCGAGCAAAGACTTTGCCAACAATGCTGAGGAGCGAGATACCTCTGTAGTTGTTGCAGTCGCTCTTTTCGCCCTTGTTTTTGTACAGGGTGACGATCTTGACGTCCCTCATGTCCTGTGGTACAGCTCCCTCATTCCAACACTGACAGAGAACTGCGTGCAAAGGGTGCAGAAGAGAAGTCTTGCAGTGCTTGATGAGGTCTGGGGGAATTCCGTCGTTGCCAGGTGCCTTCCCTGATGCCAGGCTATCAATGGCCTTGCTGAGTTCGTCCGCAGTTGGCTCTGCGTCAAGTTCTTCCATTACCGGCATGCACTTGATGGCATCGAGGGCTAAGGGGGACACCATGTTCTGTGTGGAGTAGAGGTCGGAGTAGTGTTCCGCTCATCTTTCCATCTGTTGGCTAGGATTGCTGATTACTTCCCCAGTGGAGGATTTGAGGGGTGCGATCTTGCTCTGTGTTGGTCCCAGTGCCTTCTTGATGCCATCATACATTCCTCGGATGTTACCTCTTTCAGCAGCACTCTGTATCTCTTCGCTGAGCTCTGTCCAGTACTCGTTTGCGCAGCGCCTGGCGTTAAGCTGAACCTTACTTCTGGCAGCCCTGAGGATTTGCAGGTTCTTCTCACTGGGTGACCGCTTATACTTGGTGAGTGCGGCACGCTTGGCCTCAACAGTGGGAGTCATCTCTGATGATTTGGCCTCAAACCAGTCGTGGGACTTCACAGTTTTCTTCCCAAAGGTGGCCATAGCAATGCGGTGCATGGTGTCTCGTAGCGTTTCCCATCTCTCAGTGGCAGAGTCTCTGGGCTGCAATGCATCGTATTCTCTCTGAAAGGCCTCTGCGAACTGTTCTACAAGATCTGGCTGAGACATCTTGCTGACGTCAATGCGAGGGTTCCCTTGTTTCTTTGAGCAGTGGAACTTCTTCGGTTGTAGCCTGATCTTGCAACATACCAGAGAGTGGTCTGTGTCGCAGTCTGCGCTGTGATAAGAGCGAGTGTGGAGAACGTTTTTGATAGCGGCACGTTTTACTAGGATCAAATCAAGTTGGTGCCAATGTTTTGAGCGGGGATGCTTCCAGGAGACTTTGTGCTGAGGCTTCGTCTTGAAGAAGGAGTTGGCAATGCACAGTTTATGGCAGGCGCAAAACTCAAGCAGTCGCTGTCCATTCTCATTCATTTTCCCCACTCCAAAGGAACCGAGGCAGAAGGGCCATGAGTCATTGTCTGCACCCACTCTGGCGTTGAAGTCGCCCAGGAGAACAAGTTGTTCTGTCCTGGGGATGTTCCTTATGGTTGATGCAAGATTTTCGTAGAACTCATCCTTGGTGTCTGGAGAGGCGGACAGAGTTGGGGCATAAACGCTGATGAGAGTGACATAGCCTTCGGTGGTGTTGAGGCGGAGAGTCAAGAGTCGTTCTGAACCGCCGCTGCCTGGTTCAATCATGTTCAGCAGACTGTTCCTTACTGCAAAGCCTACTCCGTGCTCTCTTGGGGCATCAGAACTCTTTCCTTGCCAGAAGAAGGTGTAGTCCCTTTCCTTTAGTGTTCCTGAGTCAGCCAGCCGTGTTTCCTGCAGAGTGGCAATGTCCACATTGAGCTTCTTTAGTTCGCTGCTTATGACGGCGGTTTTACTGGCGTCGCTGATGTCTTGCAGATCTTGGGAGAGCCCAGGCATCATTGTTCGAACATTCCAACGGTCCAGTTTCACTGCTGATCCTTTTTCAAATTCAAGAAACGGATCAGGAAAAGGATCAGCTGGAAGATAACAGACCTACATAATTAGTCAGTGTGCTGCTGGAATATAACAGACCTACATAATTAGTCAGTGTGTTGCTGGAAGATAACAGACCTACATAATTAGTCAGTGTGTTGCTGGAAGATAACAGACCTACATAATTAGTCAGTGTGCTGCAGGAATATAACAGACTTACATAATTGGTGTGCTGCTGGAATATATAATACCTACATAATTAGTCAGTGTGCTGCTGGCATATAAACAGACCTACATAATTAGTCAGTGTGCTGCTGGAATATAACAGACCTACATAATTAGTCAGTGTGCTGCTGGAGTATAACAGACCTACATAATTAGTGTGCTGCTGGGATATAACAGACCTACATAATTAGTACGTGTGCTGCTGGAATATAACAGACCTACATAATTAGTGTGCTGCTGGAATATAACAGACCTACATAATTAGATAACAAGTGTGCTGCTGGAATATAACAGACATACATAATTAGTCAGTGTGCTGCTGGAATATAACAGACTTACATAATTAGTCAGTGTGCTGCTGGAATATAACAGACATACATAATTAGTCAGTGTGCGGCTTGAATATAACAGACCTACATAATTAGTCAGTGTGCTGCTGGAATATAACAGATCTACATAATTAGTCAGTGTGCGGCTGGAATATAACAGACATACATAATTAGTTAACAAGTGTGCTGATGGCATATATCAGACCTACATAATTAGTTAACAAGTGTCCTGCTGGAATAAAACAGACCTACTTAATTAGTCAGTGTGCTGCTGGAATATAACAGACCCTACATTAATTAGTCAGTGTTGCTGATATTCAGACTACATAATTAGTCTGTGTTGCTGGAATATAACAGACCTACATAATTAGTCAGTGTGTTGCTGGAATATAACAGACCTACATAATTAGTCAGTGTGTTGCTGGAATATAACAGACCTACATAATTAGTCAGTGTGTTGCTGGAATATAACAGACCTACATAATTAGTCAGTGTGTTGCTGGAATATAACAGATCTACATAATTAGTCAGTGTGTTGCTGGAATATAACAGACCTACATAATTAGTCGTGTGTTGCTGGAATATAACAGACCTACATAATTAGTCAGTGTGTTGCTGGAATATAAACAGACCTACATAATTAGTCAGTGTGCTGCTGGAATATAACAGACTACATAATTAGTCGTGTGCTGCATGGATATAACAGACCTAATAATTAGTCAGTGTGCTGGATATAACAGACCTACATAATTAGTCAGTGTGCTGATGGCATATAACAGACCTACATATGTCGATGTGTGTGGAATATAACAGACTACATATTCGTGTGCTGATGGCATATAACAGACCACTATTCAGTTAACAAGTGTGCTGCTGGTATATAACAGACCTACATAATTATCAGTGTGCTGCTGGCATATAACAGACACATAATTAGTGTGCTGATGGATATAACAGACCTACATAATTAGTGTGCTGATGGCATATAACAGACTACATAATTAGTGTGCTGATGGATATAACAGACCTACATAATTAGTGTGCTGCTGGAATATAACAGACCTACATAATTAGTCAGTGTGCTGCTGGAATATAACAGACCTACATAATTAGTGTGCTGTGGCATATAACAGACCTACATAATTAGTGTGCTGCTGGAATATAACAGACCTACATAATTAGTCAGTGTGCTGCTGGAATATAACAGACCTACATAATTAGTCAGTGTGCTGTAGCATATAACAGACCTACATAATTAGTCAGTGTGCTGCTGGCATATAACAGACCTACATAATTAGTTAACAAGTGTGCTGATGGCTATATCAGACCTACATAATTAGTTAACAAGTGTCTGCTGGAATAAAACAGACCTACTTAATTAGTCAGTGTGCTGCTGGAATATAACAGACCTACATAATTAGTGTGCTGATGGCATATAACAGACCTACATAATTAGTCAGTGTGCTGCTGGAATATAACAGACCTTAATAGATTAGTGTGTTGCTGCGGAATATAACAGACCTACATAATTAGTCAGTGTGCTGCTGTCATATAACAGACCTACATAATTAGTCAGTGTGCTGCTGGAATATAACAGACCTACATAATTTAGTGTGCTGCTGGAATATAACAGACCTACATAATTAGTGTGTGCTGCTGGAATATAACAGACTACATAATTAGTCAGTGTGCTGCTGGAATATAACAGACCTACATAATTAGTGTGCTGCTGGAATATAACAGACCTACATAATTAGTCAGTGTGCTGCTGGAATATAACAGACCTACATAATTAGTTGTTCTGCTGGAATATAACAGACCTACATAATTAGTCAGTATGTGCTAAGGAATATAACAGACCTACATAATTAGTCAGTGTGCTGTGGCATATAACAGACCTACATAATAGTTGTGTCTGCTGGAATATAACAGACCTACATAATTACGTGTGTGCTGCATATAACAGACCACATAATTAGTGTGCTGATGGATATAACAGACCTACATAATTAGTGTGCTGTGGATATAACAGACCTACATAATATAGTGTGCTGCTGGAATATAACAGACCTACATAATTAGTCAGTGTGCTGCTGGAATATAACAGACCTACATAATTAGTGTGCTGTGGAATATAACAGACCTACATAATTAGTGTGCTGCTGGAATATAACAGACCTACATAATTAGTCAGTGTGCTGCTGGAATATAACAGACCTACATAATTAGTCAGTGTGCTGCTGCATATAACAGACCTACATAATTAGTCAGTGTGCTGCTGGATATAACAGACCTACATAATTAGTTAACAAGTGTGCTGTGGCATATATCAGACCTACATAATTAGTTAAAGTGTCTGCTGGAATAAACAGACCTACTTAATTAGTCAGTGTGCTGCTGGAATATAACAGACCTACTAATTAGTCAGTGTGCTGATGGCATATATCAGACCTACATAATTAGTCATTGTGTTGCTGGAATATACAGACCTACATAATTAGTCAGTGTGTTGCTGGAAGATAAAAGACCTACATAATTAGTCAGTGTTTTGCTGGAATATAACAGACCTACATAATTAGTCAGTGTGTTGCTGGAATATAACAGACCTACATAATTAGTCAGTGTGTTGCTGGAATATAACAGATCTACATAATTAGTCAGTGTGTTGCTGGAATATAACAGACCTACATAATTAGTCAGTGTGTTGCTGGAATATAACAGACCTACATAATTAGTCAGTGTGTTGCTGGAATATAACAGACCTACATAATTAGTCAGTGTGCTGCTGGAATATAACAGACCTACATAATTAGTGTGCTGATGGCATATAACAGACCTAATAATTAGTCAGTGTGCTGATGGCATATAACAGACCTAAATAATTAGTCAGTGTGCTGATGGCATATATCAGACCTACATAATTAGTCAGTGTGTTGCTGGAATATAACAGACCTACATAATTAGTCAGTGTGTGTGGCATATAACAGACCTACATAATTAGTCAGTTAACAAGTGTGCTGCTGGTATATAACAGACCTACATAATTATTCAGTGTGCTGCTGGCATATAACAGACCTACATAAGTAGTCAGTTAACAAGTGTGCTGCTGGTATATAACAGACCTACATAATTAGTCAGTGTGCTGCTGTCATATAACAGACCTACATAATTTAGTGTGCTTGCTGGAATATAACAGACCTACATAATTAGTGTGCTGCTGGAATATAACAGATCTACATAATTAGTCAGTATGCTGCTGGAATATAACAGACCTACATAATTAGTGTGCTGCTGGAATATAACAGACCTACATAATTAGTGTGCTGCTAGAATATAACAGACCTACATAATTAGTGTGTTGCTGGTATATAACAGACCTACATAATTAGTGTGCTGCTGGAATATAACAGACCTACATAATTAGTCAGTGTGCTGCTGGAATATAACAGACCTACATAATTAGTCAGTGTGCTGATGGCATATAACAGACCTACATAATTAGTGTCCTGCTGGAATATAACAGACCGACATAATTAGTGTGCTGCTAGCATATTAACAGACCGACATAATTAGTGTGCTGATGGCATATAACAGACTACATAATTAGTGTGCTGATGGCATATAACAGACCTACATAATTAGTGTGCTGATGGCATATAACAGACCTACATAATTAGTCAGTGTGCTGCTGGAATATAACAGACCTACATAATTAGTCAGTGTGCTGCTAGCATATAACAGACCTACATAATTAGTCAGTGTGCTGCTGGCATATAACTGACTACATAATTAGTTAACAAGTGTGCTGCTGGCATATAGCAGACCTACATAATTAGTTAACAAGTGTGCTGATGGCATATATCAGACCTACATAATTAGTTAACAAGTGTCCTGCTGGAATAAAACAGACCTACTTAATTAGTCAGTGTGCTGCTGGAATATAACAGACTACATAATTAGTCAGTGTGCTGCTGGAATATAACAGACCTACATAATTAGTCAGTGTGTTGCTGGAATATTAACAGACCTACATAATTAGTCAGTGTGTTGTGGAAGATAAAAGACCTACATAATTAGTCAGTGTTTTGCTGGAATATAACAGACTACATAATTAGTCAGTGTGTTGCTGGAATATAACAGACCTACATAATTAGTCAGTGTGTTGCTGGAGTATAAACAGACCTACATAATTAGTCAGTGTGTTGCTGGAATATAACAGACCTACATAATTAGTCAGTGTGTTGCTGGAATATAACAGACCTACATAATTAGTCAGTGTGTTGCTGGAATATAACAGACCTACATAATTAGTCAGTGTGCTGCTGGAATATAACAGACCTACATAATTAGTCAGTGTGTTGCTGGAATATAACAGACCTACATAATTAGTCAGTGTGTTGCTGGAATATAACAGACCTAAATAATTAGTCAGTGTGCTGATGGCATATAACAGACCTAATAATTAGTCAGTGTGCTGCTGGAATATAACAGACCTACATAATTAGTCAGTTAACAAGTGTGCTGCTGGCATATAACAGACCTACATAATTAGTCAGTTAACAAGTGTTCTGCTGGCATATAACAGACCTACATAATTAGTCAGTTAACAAGAAACACCCCGAGGTAGCAGATGGCACCCACAGCACCAGTGCCTCGCCACTTTCCGGAAAGTCACATCCAAAGCTTTCGACGACACTCGATAGTCCATTTTGTCAAGCAAAGGGGGGCTGTCCATGCGTTGCATGACCCCTTCGGACCCAGTGATCAATGAACTTGTTTACAAACCGAATGGCAAGGTGGGGAGATGAAGTATCTCGGGACATAGCCACACAACGAGCACCAACCAGGTCCAGCCCAGCCTCCAGACCCAGAGAGATGTGGAACAGCCCTCTCTTGCCTCACTCTGAGTCATCTCTCTCTCTCTCTCTGTGTCTCTGTCTCTCTGTCTCTCTCTGTCTCTGTCTCTCTGTCTCTCTGTCTCTCTGTCTCTTTCTCTGTCTCTGTCTCTGTCTCTCTGTCTCTCTCTGTCTCTGTCTCTCTCTGTCTCTCTCTCTCTCTGTCTCTGTCTCTGTCTGTCTCTTCTGTCTCTCTCTGTCTCTGTCTCTGTCTGTCTCTCTCTCTGTCTCTGTCTCCTCTCTCTCTGTCTCTCTGTCTCTCTCTCTGTCTCTGTCTGTCTTCTCTCTGTCTCTGTCTCTCTCTCTCTCTGTCTCTGTCTGTCTGTCTCTCTCTCTTTCTCTCTCACGCATAACTGCCAGCTCCTTCCCCTTACTGTTGTCTCGACAGTTAGTAATAATTTCGCGCGCGCGCGCGCAACACACACAACACACACGCACACACACACACACACACACACACACTTACACACACACACACACACACACTTACACACACACACACACACTTACACACACACACACACATACACACACACGCACAACCAAACAAACAAACAA
>JAPXFY010000016.1:84014375-84021875 GCA_030674185.1 Monoplex corrugatus
GTTCTAGACAGACGTGGAGATCAGCAACGGAGACTTTGAGAAATGGCTTTTAGCTAATAAATTGTACTTTTGAAAAATCAAGTGTTCTAGACAGACGTGGAGATCAGCAACGGAGACTTTGAGAAATGGCTTTTAGCTAATAAATTGTACTGTTGGAAAATCAGGTTGATTGTCATTGTCGTTCTTTGTCTTTTTCTCTATCTCTCTGTCTCTGTTTCTGTCTCTGTCTCTGTCTGTCTGTCTGTCTGTCTGTCCTGTCTATCTGTCTGTCTGTCTGTCTGTCTGTCTCTTTTCTTGCTTGTATCGTTGGAAAATATAGTGTCATTGTCAATGTCTCTTTCTCTCTACTGCTCTTCTCCCTCCCCACTCCTGTTACGTGATAGACAGTAACAATAAGGTAGAGTAGGATTTGTGTGTGTGTATGTGTGTGTGTGTGTATGTGTGTGTGTGTGTGTGTGTGTGTGTGTGTGTGTGTGTGTGTGTGTTGTTTGTGTGTGTATGTTTGTGTGTGTGTGTGTGCGTGCTTTTCTTTTATTTAAGAGAAATGAACGAAACACAAAAACGAAAGGAAATGGTTCAAAGAACGATCGGTAGATCTGGCAATATCATGTGAAACAGACAGGGAGAACACACGGAATTCAACATGACATGTGTGTAAACTATTGTAAGTAATTTAGATTCGTTTAGGCTTTGAATCGTATTCGAGACGATGATTCTAAGACAATTTTGAAGCGAGTAAAATTAATTCGATTTGATTGTTTGGTTATATTGAAGAATAGTGTGGCCCAATTTTAAATGGGCATATTTTAAGGATTAATCCACAATGAAAATTAGTTCTTATCTCTACAGACAGATGAAGCCCATTTTCTTTGACATGTTGCTCTGTTTAGAAGAGTTCTGACTAAAGTACCTTTCGTGTATGATTTATGCTGGGCAAAATTCTTTCATTTCCTTAGTTACTTGCATCCATATGCACAGGTTATCAACAGATTGTATGAAAGATATATTATAGTTCGTTATTCTGCTTGGTAAGTGACACATCAATGTCAAAAAGGAAGCTGAGCTATGTCGCACCTTCGTGGAATGTGAATGAGGTAACTTCCAGCGTTTAAGCACACAGAATGTCAAAAACACACGTACAAAAACACAGTGAGAATGTCTATTTAATGCAGAAAACGACACCAGCGCAAATCAACGGCCAACTGACCAATGTCAAGCGTATACAACAGACAGCCAAGAAACAAATGTACACAACAGTTAAACACACCACAGACAGCCAAGAAACATATGTACACAACAGTTAAACACACCACAGACAGCCAAGAAACAAATGTACACAACAGTTAAACACACCACAGACAGCCAAGAAACATATGTACACAACACAAACACGCCACAGACAGCCAAGAAACATGTACACAACACAAACACACCACAGACAGCCAAGAAACATATGTACACAACAGTTAAACACACCACAGACAGCCAAGAAACATATGTACACAACACAAACACACCACAGACAGCCAAGAAACATATGTACACAACACAAACACACCACAGACAGCCAAGAAACATATGTACACAACAGTTAAACACACCACAGACAGCCAAGAAACATATGTACACAACAGTTAAACACACCACAGACAGACAAGAAACATATGTACGCAACACAAACACACCACAGACAGCCAAGAAACAAATGTACACAACACAAACACACCACAGACAGCCAAGAAACATATTACACAACAGTTAAACACACCACAGACAGCCAAGAAACATATGTACACAACAGTTAAACACACCACAGACAGCCAAGAAACATATGTACACAACACAAACACACCACAGACAGCCAAGAAACATATGTACACAACACAAACACACCACAGACAGCCAAGAAACAAATGTACACAACAGTTAAACACACCACAGACAGCCAAGAAACATATGTACACAAATGTTAAACACACCACAGACAGCAAGAAACAAATGTACACAACACAAACACACCACAGACAGCCAAGAAACATATGTACACAACAGTTAAACACACCACAGACAGCCAAGAAACAAATGTACACAACACAAACACACCACAGACAGCCAAGAAAAAAATGTACACAACACAAACACACCACAGACAGCCGAAGAAACATATGTACACAAACATTAAACACACCACAGACAGCCAAGAAACAATGTACACAACACAAACACACACAGACAGCCAAGAAACAAATGTACACAACAGTAAACACACCACAGACAGCCAGAAACAATGTACAACAATAAAACACAAACCACAGACAGCAAGAAAAATGTACACAACAGTTAAACACACCACAGACAGCCAAGAAACAATGACACAACAGTAAACACACCACAGACAGCCAAGAAACAAATGTACACAACATTAAACACACACAGACAGCCAGAAACATATGTACACAACAGTTTAAACACACACAGACAGCCAAGAAACAAATGTACACAACAGTTAAACACACCACAGACAGCCAGAAACATATGTACACAACATAAACACACCACAGACAGCCAAGAAACATATGTACACAACAGTTAACAAACACCAAACAGCCAAGAAACAAGACACAAACAAACACACCACAGACAGCCAAGAACCAAGTACCAACATAACACACCACAGACAGCCAAGAAACAAATGACACAACATTAAACACACCACAGACACCAAGAAACAAGACACAACAAAACACACCACAGACAGCCAAGAAACAAATGAACAACAGTAAACACACCACAGACAGCAAGAAACAATGACACAACATAAACACACACAGACAGCCAAGAAACAAATACAAACATAACCACCACAGACAGCCAAGAAACAATGTACACAACAGTAAACAACACAGACAGCCAAGAAACAATGTCACAACAGTAAACACACCACAGACAGCAAGAAACAATTACACAACACAAAACACCACAGACAGCCAAGAAACATAAGACACAACACAAACACACCACAGACACCAAGAAACATATGTACACAACACAAACACACCACAGACAGCCAGAAACAATGTACACAACACAAACACACCACAGACAGCCAAGAAACAAATGTACACAACACAAACACACCACAGACAGCCAAGAAACAATGTACACAACATTAAACACACCACAGACAGCCAAGAAACAATGTACACACACAAACACCCACAGACAGCCAAGAAACAATGTACACAACAGTTAAACACACCACAGACAGCCAAGAAACATATGACACAAACAAACACACCACAGACAGCAAGAAACAATGAACAACAGTTAAACACACCACAGACACCAAGAAACAAGAAACACAACAAACACACACAGACAGCCAAGAAACAATGTAACAACAGTTAAAACACCACAGACAGCCAAGAAACAATTCACAACAGAAACACACACAGACAGCCAAGAAACATATGTACAACACAGAAACACCACAGAACCAAGACAAACAAACAAACACACCACAGACAGCCAAGAAACATATGTACACAACAAAACACACACAGACAGCCAAGAAACATATGTACACAACACAAACAACCACAGACAGCCAAAAACATATGTAACACAACATTAAACACACCACAGACAGCAAGAAACAATGTACACAACACAAACACACCACAGACAGCAAGAAACAAGTACAACACAAACACACAAACAGCCAAGAAACATATGTACACAACATAAACACACCACAGACAGCCAAGAAACATATGTCACACACAAACACAACAGACACCGAAACAATGTACAACAGTAAACACACACAAACCAACAATACACAACAGTTAACACACCACAGACAGCCAAGAAACATATGTACACAACAAAACACACACGACACCAAGAAACAAGAACAAATTAACACACTCAAACACCAAGAACAGCACAAAAAAATACCAACAGCCAAAAACAAGTAACAACATAAACACACAGACACCAAAAACAATACACAACAAAAACACAAGCAAAAACAATGCACACACAACACCAAAACACAGTAAAAAACAAATACACACAGTAACAACACAGACACCAAGAAACAATGACACAACAGCAAAAACACACAGACACCAAAGAAACATATCACAACAGCAACAAACAATGACACCAAGAAACACAAGACACAACAGAGAAACAATCACACACCAAGAAACAAACACACAGTAAACAACCAGAAGCAAGAAAAGTACACAACAGTTAACACACCACAGACAGCCAAGAAACAAATGTACACAACAACAACACACACAGACAGCCAAGAAACAATGCACACCAACATAAACACACACAGACAGCCAAGAAACAATGTACACAACAGTTAAACACACCACAGACAGCCAAGAAACAATGTACACAACACAAACACACCACAGACAGCCAAAAACAATGTACACAACAAAACACACCACAGACAGCCAAGAAACATATGTACACAACAAACACACCACAGACAGCCAAGAAACAAATGTACACAACACAAACACACCACAGACAGCCAAGAAACAATGTACACAACAAAACACACCACAGACAGCCAAGAAACAATGTACACAACATAAACACACCACAGACAGCCAAGAAACAAATGTACACAACACAAAACACCACAGACAGCCAAGAAACATATGTACACAACAGTTAAACACACCACAGACAGCCAAGAAACAATGTACACAACAGTTAAACACACCACAGACAGCCAAGAAACATATGTACACAACACAAACACACCACAGACAGCCAAGAAACAATGTACACAACAGTTAAACACACCACAGACAGCCAAGAAACAAATGTACACAACAGTTAAACACACCACAGACAGCCAAGAAACATATGTACACAACAAAACACACCACAGACAGCCAAGAAACAATGTACACAACATTAAACACACCACAGACAGCCAAGAAACATATGTACACAACATAAAACACACCACAGACAGCCAAGAACAATGACACAACAGTAAACACACAGACAGCAAGAAACAATGACACAACATTAAACACACCACAGACAGCCAAGAAACAATGTACACAACACAAACACACCACAGACAGCCAAGAAACAAATGTACACAACAGTTAAACACACCACAGACAGCCAAGAAACAAATGTACACAACAAACACACCACAGACAGCCAAGAAACATATGTACCAAATAAACACACCACAGACAGCCAAGAAACATATGTACACAACAGTTAAACACACACAGACAGCCAAGAAACAAATGTACACAACACAAACACACCACAGACAGCCAAGAAACAATGTACACAACATTAAACACACCACAGACAGCCAAGAAACATATGTACACAACATAAACACACCACAGACAGCCAAGAAACATATAAAACAGTAAAACCCAAACAGCAAAACATGTACACAAATAAACACACCACAGACAGCCAAGAAACATATGTACACAACATAAACACCCACAGACAGCCAAGAAAAAAATGTACACAACACAAACACACCACAGACAGCCAAGAAACATATGTACACAACAAAACACACCACAGACAGCCAAGAAACATATGTACACAACAAAACCACACACCAAGAAACAGCACAAAGAAACACAAAGACACAAGAACAGTACACACAACACACCACAGACAGCCAAGAAACATATGTACACAACAAAACACACCACAGACAGCCAAGAAACATATGTACACAACATTAAACACACACAGACAGCCAGAAACAATGTACACACATAAACACACCACAGACAGCCAAGAAACATATGTACACAACAGTTAAACACACCACAGACAGCCAAGAAACAAATGTACACAACATAAACACACACAGACAGCCAAGAAACATATGTACACAACAGTTAAACACACCACAGACAGCCAAGAAACATATGTACACAACATTAAACACACACAGACAGCCAAGAAACAATGTACAACAACAAACACACACAGACAGCCAAGAAAATATGTACACAACAGTTAAACACACACAGACAGCCAAGAAACAATGTACACAACATTAAACACACACAGACAGCCAAGAAACATATGTACACAACAGTTAAACACACACAGACAGCCAAGAAACAATTACAAACACTTAAAACACACCACAGACAGCCAAGAAACATATGTACACAACATAAACACACCACAGACAGCCAAGAAACAATGTACACAACAGTTAAACACACACAGACAGCCAAGAAACATATGTACACAACAGTTAAACACACCACAGACAGCCAAGAAACATATGTACACAACAGTTAAACACACCACAGACAGCCAAGAAAAAATCACACAACAGTTAAACACACCACAGACAGCCAAGAAACAAATGCACACAACAGTTAAACACACCACAGACAGCCAAGAAACATATGTACACAACAAAAACACCACAGACAGCCAAGAAACATATGTACACAACACAAACACACCACAGACAGCCAAGAAACATATGTACACAACACAAACACACCACAGACAGCCAAGAAACATATGTACACAACACAAACACACCACAGACAGCCAAGAAACATATGTACACAACACAAACACACCACAGACAGCCAAGAAACAAATGTACACAACAAACACACCACAGACAGCCAAGAAACATATGTACACAACACAAAACAACCACAGACAGCCAAGAAACAATGTACACAACACAAACACACCACAGACAGCCAAGAAACATATGTACAACACAAACACACCACAGACAGCCAAGAAACAAATGTACACAACACAAACACACCACAGACAGCCAAGAAACATATGTACACAACACAAACACACCACAGACAGCCAAGAAACATATGTACACAACACAAACACACCACAGACAGCCAAGAAACATATGTACACAACAGTTAAACACACCACAGACAGCCAAGAAACATATGTACACAACAGTAAACACACCACAGACAGCCAAGAAACATATGTACACAACAGTTAAACACACCACAGACAGCCAAGAAACAAATGTACACAACACAAACACACCACAGACAGCCAAGAAACAATGCACACAACAGTTAAACACACCACAGACAGCCAAGAAACAAATGTACACAACATTAAACACACCCAGACAGCCAAGAAACAATGTACACAACATTAAACACACCACAGACAGCCAAGAAAATGTACACAACAAAACACACCACAGACAGCCAAGAAACAAAGTACACAACACAAACACACCACAGACAGCCAAGAAACATATGTACACAACGTAAAACACACCACAGACAGCCAAGAAACAAATGTACACAACACAAACACACCACAGACAGCCAAGAAACATATGTACACAACATAAACACACCACAGACAGCCAAGAAACATATAGTACACAACAGTTAAACACACCACAGACAGCCAAGAAACATATGTACACAACAGTTAAACACACCACAG
>JAPXFY010000016.1:84024375-84044375 GCA_030674185.1 Monoplex corrugatus
ACAGGAACATGTGACTACAGCACTTCTACAGTAACTTGTGACCACAGCACTTCTACAGTAACTGGTGACTACAGCACTTCTACAGGAACATGTGACTACAGCACTTCTACAGTAACTTGTGACTACATCACTTCTACAGGAACTTGTGACTACAACACTTCTACAGGAACTTGTGACTACATCACTTCTGCAGTAACTTGTGACTACATCACTTCTACAGTAACTTGTGACTACAGCACTTCTACAGTAACTTGTGACTACAGCACTTCTACAGTAACTTGTGACAACAGCACTTCTACAGTAACTTGTGACTACATCACTTCTACAGTAACTTGTGACTACAACACTTCTACAGTAACTTGTGACTATAACACTTCTACAGTAACTTGTGACTATAACACTTCTACAGGAACTTGTGGCTACAGCACTTCTACAGTAACTTGTGACTACAACACTTCTACAGTAACTTGTGACTACAACACTTCTACAGTAACTGGTGACTATAGCACTTCTACAGTAACTTGTGACTACAGCACTTCTACAGGAACTTGTGACTACAACACTTCTACAGTAACTTGTGACTACAACACTTCTACAGTATCGGTCTTGCTCAGTCGCTCTTCAGGACATTCAGAAAGAGTTGTGCTGGTTAGTCCATATACGTAGTAATGATGGATTTCACTGACTTTTTTAAACATGTCAAAGTACACTTCAATATTGAAACCAACATAACACGAAATGTCGACAGATGTATGCACAACGCTCTGACAAAGTGTAGGTTTGACATATCTGAACTTACTGTGCATTTAGTAAAAACAACCAAGATGGTAGGAAATGTTCGGACAACGGGCACAACAGAGAAAAAAGCACAAACTGTGGCGACAAAAATATGTTTTGTGCTTTTATTGTTTGTTTATCTTTCTATCTGCTTTACACAAAACAAGTTGACCGAATGTTAATGCCGTGCCTGTCTTGTTTTGTTGTTTTAATTAACACGCTTTGTGATTGTGTTGTTGTGTACGTTTGCTTTCTGTTTTCTTGAACACTGGCATTCACTGCCATTAACATTACTGTGTATTGCTGTAGATACAAAGTTGATGAAAATGATACCAATTGTTCATTGTACAAGGTGCAATCAAAAGTGAAATTTATTTTGCATTACACGTATGCTTCCTAGAAATTTGTTATCGAAGGAAAGTATTCATACCGTCCAAACATCGTGGCAAGAAAGATAAAGTTTGATTCTTATGTTTTATCATAAAAAGAAAACAGTTTCAGAGATTTGTCTTCATATCTGTACAAAGCTTTTCAGAAATGTAGATTGACAGTGTGAATATATTAACACAAGTCAACATTATCAAATTCCATTGTCAACTGAACAATGTATCATTTATGAGTTGCATATTATTCACACAACTGTTTCACGTTTTATGTTAGTTTTCAAATATGCTTTCAATGTTTCATAACTAATTCATGCCATATATTTACTTACATCTTTTTAGATGGAACGATGGCCTTATAAATGGAACGATGGACTTATAAATGGAACAATGGACTTATAAATGGAACAATGCACTTATAAATGGAACGATGGCCTTATAAATGGAACAATGGACTTATAAATGGAACAATGGACTTATAAATGGAACAATGGACTTATAAATGGAACAATGGACTTATAAATGGAACAATGCACTTATAAATGGAACGATGGCCTTATAAATGGAACAATGGACTTATAAATGGAACAATGGACTATAAATGGAACAATAGACTTATAAATGGAACAATGGACTTATAAATGGAACGATGGCCTTATAAATGGAACAATGGACTTATAAATGGAACAATGGACTATAAATGGAACAATAGACTTATAAATGGAACAATGGGCTTATAAATGGAACAATGGACTATAAATGGAACAATGGACTTATAAATGGAACAATGGACTTATAAATGGAACGATGGACTTATAAATGGAACAATGGACTTATAAATGGAACAATGGACTATAAATGGAACAATAGACTTATAAATGGAACAATGGGCTTATAAATGGAACAATGGACTATAAATGGAACAATGGACTTATAAATGGAACAATGGACTTATAAATGGAACGATGCCTTATCTTGACTTGAATGTTGTATTTGAAATTCATCATCATTACAGCAGCGGAGCAGCAGCAGCCATTTCTTCGTCTTCATCATCGTACCAAGCAGTTCAACTTCTTCTGTCTGTTGGTGTTTTGTATTGGAAGGAGAGAGAGAGGAGAGACAGAGAGGGGGGGGGGGGGAGAATGAAAATGATGATTATGCTTTTTTTTCAAACATACAAGTAAGAATGACAACAATGCTTTATTTTTCACGCATAAAAATAAGAATGACAACAATGCTTAATTTTTCACGCATAAAAGTAAGAATGACAACAATGCTTTATTTTTCACGCATAAAAATAAGAATGACAACAATGCTTAATTTTTCATGGATAAAAGTAAGAATGGCAACAATGTTTTATTTTTCACGGATAAAAATAAGAATGACAACAATGCTTTATTTTTCATGGATAAAAATAAGAATGACAACAATGTTTTATTTTTCACGGATAAAAAATAAGAATGACAACAATGCTTTATTTTTCACGGAATAAAAGTAAGAACGACAACAATGTTTTATTTTTCACGGATAAAAATAAGAATGACAACAATGCTTTATTTTTCACGGATAAAAGTAAGAACGACAACAATGCTTTATTTTTCATGGATAAAAGTAAGAATGACAACAATGCTTTATTTTTCATGGATAAAAGTAAGAATGACAACAATGCTTTATTTTTCACGGATAAAAGTAAGAACGACAACAATGCTTTATTTTTCACGGATAAAATAAGAATGACAACAATGTTTATTTTTCATGGATAAAAGTAAGAATGACAACAATGCTTTATTTTTCACGCATAAAATAAGAAAGACAACAATGCTTTATTTTTCACGATAAAAATAAGAATGACAACAATGCTTATTTTTCATGGATAAAAGTAAGAACGACAACAATGCTTAATTTTTCATGGATAAAAGTAAGAATGACAACAATGTTTATTTTTCACGGACAAAAGTAAGAACGACAACAATGTTTTATTTTTCATGGATAAAAGTAAGAACGACAACAATGTTTTATTTTTCACGGATAAAAGTAAGAACGACAACAATGTTTTATTTTTCATGGATAAAAGTAAGAACGACAACAATACTTTATTTTTCATGGATAAAAGTAAGAACGACAACAATACTTTATTTTTCACGCATAAAAGTAAGAACGACAACAATGCTTTATTTTTCACGGATAAAAGTAAGAACGACAACAATGCTTCATTTTTACGGATAAAAGTTATATGCTAATAATTATCCAGTCTTCAAATTTCAAAACTGTTGATGCTCCGAGATTGCTTAGAACTGCAATTACTAAACACACACACACACACACACACACACACACACAACACACACACACACACACACAACAACACACACACAACACACACACACACACACACACACACACACACTCACTCATACACACACGCACACAGTCAAACACACACCACACACACACAAACACACATACACACACAACTACACACGCACGCACACACGCACACTGGTACGCAAGCGTGCACACAAACAGGGTAATTGGCCACCACAATTGTCCACATTCAACACTACCATAGGCTGGCTGAAATGGATGGTGTGTCAAGGTGCCCTCACCTCCTGTCAAAGCTGCTGGACTGCTCTTTCTTCTTCTACTGTTTGTAGTGCACGTGCTGAAGGAAGATAGAAGACATAACAACGCTGGCACACATCAGGTCACAGTGCATTTGAGGGAGAGAAAAACTGTACGACACCCATGTCAGTTATCTTCATTTTATAGGTGGGGGAGGGGGAGGAACAGTGGGACATATCACGTCATGTATTGGGGGAGGGGAGGAACAGTGGGACATATCACGTCATGTATTGGGGGAGGGGAGGAACAGTGGGACATATCACGTCATGTATTGGGGGAGGGAGGAACAGTGGGACATATCACGTCATGTATTGAGGGAGGGGAGGAACAGTGGGACATATCACGTCAGTTGTGTATTGGGGGAGGGGGGAACATGGGACATGTCACGTCAATTGTGTATTGTGGGAAGGAGGGAACAATGGGACATATCACGTCAGTTATGTATTGGGAAAGGGAGAGGAACAGTGGGACATATTACGTCAGTTGTATATTGGGGAAGGGGGAAACAGTAGGACATATCACGTCAGTTATGTATTGGGGGAGGGGAGAACAGTGGGACATATCACGTCAGTTATGTATTGGGGGAGGGGGGAACAGTGGGACATATCACGTCAGTTATGTATTGGGGGAGGGGGGAACAGTGGGACATATCACGTCAGTTATGTATTGGGGGAGGGGGAAACAGTGGGACATATCACGTCAGTTATGTATTGGGGAGGGGGGAACAGTGGGACATATCACGTCAGTTATGTATTGGGGGAGGGGGAAACAGTAGGACATATCACGTCAATTATGTATTGGGGGAGGGGGAAACAGTGGGACATATCACGTCAGTTATGTATTGGGGGAGGGGGGAACAGTGGGACATATCACGTTAGTTATGATTGGGGGAGGGAGAGGAACAGTGGGACATATCACGTCAGTTATGTATTGGGGGAGGGGAAACAGTGGGACATATCACGTTAGTTATGTATTGGGGGAGGGGGAACAGTGGGACATATCACGTCAGTTATGTATTGGGGGAGGGGGGAACAGTGGGACATATCACATCAGTTGTGTATTGGGGGAGGGGGGAAACAGTGGGACATATCACGTCAGTTATGTATTGGGGGAGGGGGGAAACAGTGGGACATATCACGTCAGTTGATGTATTGGGGGAGGGGGAACAGTGGGACATATCACGTCAGTTGTGTATTGGGGAGGGGGAACATGGACTATCACGTCAGTGTGTATTGGGGAGGGGGAACAGTGGGACATATCACGTCAGTTGTGTATTGGGGGAGGGGGATATGTATTGGGGAGGGGGAACAGTGGGACATATCACGTGTTATGTATTGGGGGGGGGGGGAACAGTGGGAAATCACGTATGTATTGGGGGAGGGGGGGAACAGTGGGACATATCACTTAGTTATGTATTGGGGGAGGGGGGACAGTGGGACATATCACGTTAGTTATGTATTGGGGGAGGGGGGAACAGTGGGACATATCACGTTATTGTATTGGGGAGGGGGGGAAAAGTGGGACATATCACGTTATGTATTGGGGGGGGGGGAACAGTGGGACATATCACGTGTATGTATTGGGGGAGGGGTGGGAACAGTGGGGATTCACGTCATGTATGGGGAGGGGGGAAAGTGGGACATATCACGTTATGTGTATTGGGGAGGGGGGAACAGTGGGAATATCACGTTAGTATGTTGGGGGGGGGGAACAGTGGGAATATCACGTCATGTATTGGGGGAGGGGGGAACAGTGGGACATATCAGTCAGTTTGTATTGGGGGAGGGGGGGAACAGTGGGATATCATAGTTATGTATTGGGGGAGGGGGGAACAGTGGGACATATCACGTTAGTTATGTATTGGGGGAGGGGGGAACAGTGGGACATATCACGTTAGTTATGTATTGGGGAGGGGAACAGTGGGATTTCAGTGTATGTTTGGGAGGGGTGGGAACAGTGGGACATATCACGTTATGTATTGGGGGAGGGGGGGAAACAGTGGGAGAACGTGAGTATGTATTAGGGGGGGGGGGAACAGTGGGACATATCACGTAGTTATGTATTGGGGGAGGGGGAACAGTGGGACATATCACGTATTTGTATTGGGGGAGGGGGGAACATGGGACATATCACGTTAGTTGTATTGGGGGAGGGGGGGGGAACAGTGGACATATAGTATGTATTGGGGGAGTGGGGAGACAGTGGGACATATACGTGTTATGTATTGGGGAGGGGTGGAAGGTGGGACATATCAGTATGGTATTGGGGGAGGGGGGGAACGTGGGACATATCACGTCAGTTTGTATTGGGGGAGGGGGGGAACAGTGGGACATATCACGTTTGTATGTATTGGGGGAGGGGGGAACAGTGGACATATAGTGAGTATTGGGGGAAGGGGGGAACAGTGGGCATATCAGTCGTTGTATTGGGGAGAGGGGGGAACAGTGGGACATATCACGTTAGTTATGTATTGGGGGAGGGGGGGAACAGTGGGACATATCACGTTAGTTATGTATTGGGGGAGGGGGGGGACAGTGGGACATATCACGTCAGTGTATTGGGGAGGGGGACAGTGGGACATATCAGTAGTGTATTGGGGGAGGGGGAATACAGTGGATATCGTAGTGTATTGGGGAGAGGATGGGGAGGGGTGGGGATCGGGGAAGTGGGACATGAAGTGTATCATGTATATGGGGGGGGGGGGAACAGTGGGATATCACGTGATGTATTGGGGATGGGGGGGAACAGTGGGACATATCACGTATATTGTATTGGGGAGGGGGGAACAGTGGGACATATCACGTTAGTATGTATTGGGGGAGGGGGGAACAGTGGGATCATTATAGTCATTGATGGGGGAGGGGAACAGTGGGACATATACGTAGTTATATGGGGAGTAGAGGGGGAAGACAGTGGGACATATCACTGTTATGTATTGGGGGAGGGGAGGATAGGACAGTGGGCATATCACGGTAGTTATGTATTGGAGGGGGGAAGTGGGACATATCACTAGTTATGTATTGGGGGGGGGTGAACAGTGGGACATATCACGTTATGTATTGGGGGAGGGGGGGGGGAACACGTGGGACATAATTCACGTTTATGTATTGGGGGAGGGGGAACAGTGGGACATATCACGTTAGTTATGTATTGGGGAGGGGGAACAGTGGGACATTTCACGTAGTTTGATGGGGGGGGGGGGAACAGTGGACATATCACGTTGTATTGGGGGGGGGGAACAGTGGGACATATCACGTAGTTTGTATTGGGGGAGGGGGGGAACAGTGGGAATACACGTATGATGGGGGAGTGGGGAACAGTGACTATCAGTTAGTGTATTGGGGGGGGAGGGGAACATAGTCAGTCATGTATTGGGGGTGGGGGAGGGGAGATGGGAGTACATTGGGGGAGACAGTGTGTGATTGCGAGTGTATGGGGAAGTGGGGAACATGGACTATCACTTTATGTATTGGGGGGGGGGGGAACAGTGGGACATTCACTTAGTTATGTATTGTGGGGGGGGGAACAGTGGGACATATCAGTCATTATTGGGGGAGGGGGGGAACAGTGGGACATATCATTAGTATGTATTGGGGGAGGGGGGGAACAGTGGGACATATCACGATTATTGGAGGTAATTGGGCGAGAGGGTGTGGAAAGGGACTATACGTGTTGTATGGGAGGGGACAGGGAATATACTTTGTTTGGGGGACAGGAAAACTATGTATGGGGGGAACATGGACATATCACGTTTATTGGGAGGGGGAAGTGAATCCGTGTATGTTGGGAGGGGGACAGTGGTCAGTCGTTGTTTGGGGGGGGACAGGGGAATATCACGTTTGTATGGGAGGGAAGTGGACTACGTGTATTGGGGGGGACGGACAATCGTTATGGAGGGAAGTGGACATATACGTATGTTTGGGGGGGACAGGCTACACTATTATGGGAGAGTGACTCGTGTTTATGGGGACAGGACATCAGTATTTGGGAGGACAGTGATCACTATATGGGGGGACAGGCACAGTAGTTTTATGGGGAGGGAACATGGCATCAGTTTGGGGGGGAACAGTGGGACATATCACGTTAGTTATGTATTGGGGGAGGGGGGAACAGTGGGACATATCACGTTAGTTATGTATTGGGGGAGGGGGGGAACAGTGGACATATCACGTTATGTATTGGGGGAGGGGGGAACAGTGGGACATATCACGTCAGTTTGTATTGGGGGAGGGGAGGAACAGTGGACATATCACGTCAGTTATGTATTGGGGGAGGGGGGAACAGTGGGACATATCACGTTAGTTATGTATTGGGGGAGGGGGGGAACAGTGGGACATATCACGTTCAGTTATGTATTGGGGGAGGGGGAGAACAGTGGGACATATCACGTCAGTTATTATTTGGGGGAGGGGAGGAACAGTGGGACATATCACGTCAGTTTGTATTGGGGAAGGGGAAACAGTGGGACATGTCACGTCAGTTTATTGGGGGAGGAGGGTAACAGTGGGATCATTCACGTCAGTTATTCGTTTGGGGGATGTACAGGGGACATGTACGTCAGTTATTGGGGAGATAACAGTGAATCACGTCTGTTTTATTGGGGAGGAGGGGGTAAACAGTGGGACATATCACGTAGTTTTATTGGGGGAGGGGGGTAACAGTGGGACATGTCACGTCAGTTATTCATTTGGGGGAGAGGGATAACAGTGGGACATTCACGTCAGTTGTATTGGGGGAGGAGGAGGGAAACAGTGGGACATTCACGTCAGTTTTATTTGGGGGAGGGGGGGTAACAGTGGGACATGTCACGTCAGTTATTCATTGGGGGAAGAACAGTGGGACATTCACTAGTTATTATTTGGGGGAGGGGAGGATAAACAGTGGGACATGTCACGTCAGTTATTCATTTGGGGAGGAGGTAAACAGTGGGACATTCACGTAAGTTTTATTTGGGGGAGGGGGGTAAACAGTGGGACATATCACGTCATTTATTGGGGGAGAGGGGTAAAAAGTGGGACATGTCACGTCAGTTTTATTGGGGGAGGAGGATAAACAGTGGGACATTCACGTCAGTTATTATTGGGGGAGGGGGGGTAACAGTGGGACATATCACGTTAGTTTGTATTGGGGGAGGGGGGTAACAGTGGGACATATCACGTCATTTGTTATTTGGGGGGAGGGTGAGAACAGTGGGACATTCACGTCAGTTTTTTGGGGGAGTAGGGATAACAGTGGGACATATCACGTCAGTTTGTATTGGGGGGAGGGAGACAGTGGGACATGTCACGTCAGTATTCATTTGGGGAGGAATAAACAGTGGGACTTCATTTAAATGACGTCAGTTATTTTATTGGGGGTAGAGGTAAACAGTGGGACATGTCACGTCAGTTATTCATTGGGGGAAGATAAACAGTGGGACATGTCACATCAGTTATTAATTGGGGAGGGGGGATAAACAGTGGGACATGTCACTCAGTTTTCAATTGGGGGAGATAACAGTGGGACATGTCACTCAGTTATTCATTGGGAGGGGATAGTAAAAAGTGGGACATATCACTCAGTTATGTATTGGGGAGGGGGGAACAGTGGGACATTCATCAGTTATTATTGGGGGAGGGGGGGAACAGTGGGACATATCACGTTAGTTATGTATTGGGAGAGGGGGGAACAGTGGGACATATCACGTCAGTTATTATTGGGGGAGGGGGATAACAGTGGGACATATCACGTCATGTATTGGGAGGGGAACAGTGGGACATTCACGTTTATTGGGGAGGGGGTAACAGTGGGACATTCACGTCATTATTGGGGGGGATACAGTGCGAATATCAGTTATGTAATTGGGGGAGGGGGGAAACAGTGGACATATCACGTTAGTTATGTATTGGGGAGGGGGGAAACAGTGGACATATCACGTATGTATTGGGGGAGGGGGAGAACAGTGGGACATTCACTCAGTTATGTATTGGGGGAGGGGATGGAACAGTGGGACATATCACGTCAGTTGTATTGGGAGAGGGAACATGGGACATGTCACGTCAGTTATCATTGGGGAGGGGATAAACAGTGGGACATGTCACGTCAGTTATTCATTTGGGAGAGGGATAAACAGTGGGACATGTCACGTCAGTTATTCATTTGGGAGAGGGATAAACAGTGGGACATGTCACGTCAGTTATTCATTTGGGAGAGGGATAAACAGTGGGACATGTCATATCAGTTATTCATTTGGGAGAGGGATAAACAGTGGGACATGTCACATCAGTTATTCATTTGGGAGAGGGATATGTCACAGCCATTGTTTATTTGGGGGAGGGATAAGCAGTGAGACATGTGACGTCAGTTGTTGATATAGAGTAAACGATGACGTGAGACAGTGAACACTGACGTGTCGTACTGTTCTTCTATCTTCTGTTCCCTTTGCACCATCATGGATGTCAGGGGAGGAAGAGTTGACGACCTGTATCTTCCTGTGCAAACCCCTGTGTGCTGGTTTGTCTTCTAATGAAAAGAGGGAGAAGTTGGAGCAGACAAGACCTATGAAACACAAAGCTGATACCATCAGGACGATTGGAACATGAAGAAGGCCAGCAAGCAGGCCATGTTGATGCTGCACACTGGCAGTGAACAGAGTAAAAAGGGAGAGAGAAAAGAAAGAGAGAGAATAGGAAAGAGAGAGAAAGAGAGAAAGAGACAAACAGACGGAGAGAGAGAGAGAGAGAGAGAGAGAGAGAGAGAAAGAGAGAGAGAGAGAGAGAGAAAGAGAGAGACAGAGGGAGAGAGAGAAAGAGAGAAAGAGAGAGACAGAGGGAGAGAGAGAAAGAGAGAAAGAGAGAAAGAGAGAGAAATAGAGAGAGAGGGAGAGATAGAGAGAAAGAGAGAGAGAGAGAGGAAGACAGACAGACAGACAGACAGAGAATGACTGGTTTCTTTCCCTCAGTGTTTCTTTCTTCAGATAATATTGATGCTTTCATTTCGTGTTTTCTGACAAATACCCTAACACTTGAAAGCAAATTACGTAGATTTAGTGATGGGGCTAATCAGTTTTTACCTGCCAGCAAATCAGTAAACGCACATAAACCACAGTTTATGTAAATTTAACAATGAACAAAATAAAGAAGCGAAGTCAAAATATGGGAAAACAGGAAGAAGAAGGAAGAATGCGTGTAGGCTGAAGTCAATGGAGAAAGGAATGTCGTGGAAAAATAAAAGAGACATGAACAGATAACAAATTGCACTAAACTGTCTTGGGAGGTAGTGAAGAGAGAATCTACTGAAAGCAGACACGTTAAACTAAACGAATATTCCAAGACAACACATGATGCGGTAAGCTCGGGTTGTCCTCAATGAATAAAGATGAATCTCGTTCCCTGTCCCAACGGCTGTGGCTTGGAGAGATAAAGTTGGCTACCGGACCCTGGACACAGGAAAACAAGCCGCACGGCAAACCGCTTTGTGTACGTCGCCGACTTGAGCGTCTTGGAAATGAATACAAATTGTTTTCATCAGTGAAAGTGTGTGCTCCCTGGCGACATCTCCATGTCCACATTCAAAGCTTTCCTGAATCACAGTTTCGGGGATTATATTCCATGGATTTAAAGGCTCCCCTTGACTCTACCACAAGCTGCACAGATTGTGCCACTATCAGAAGTTAACAGGACAGGGCTTGTGGGTAATTACCAAACAGACAAAAAGGTGCATTGACGTAACAATGTTTTTAAGATGTAATTTTCAAGAACTGGGAAATAAAAGTGGTAATGAACCTAGTGAGAAAAAATACATTACTGGAAAGAAACATACAACAGAAAAACATCTAGATTTAAATGGAGAGTTGGCCTAAGAAAGACCTGAATCAGTCATGGCATCTATGGCATCTGTGCCTAAAATAATTATAGTCTTGCTACTTGTACATTTGAGACCATGTTTCAGGAACTAAACTTTGCTATGGCGGTAGCAATACAACCTAGACTACTAAATCTAAATAGTAGTAAACATAAATCGTTCTCATAGGGCACCACTCTTCAATCTCTTTTGGATTCACCGAGAATTACACATTTTACAAGGCAGAGTGTGTGATATATAGGATATACATATACATATGCATACACACACACACACACACACACACACACACACACACACACACACATACACACACACACACACACACACATACACACACACACCACACACACACATCACACACATCACACACACACATATCACACATCACAACACACATCACACACATCACACATACACACATCACACACATCACACATACACACATCACACACACACATCACACACAATCACATCACACATCACACATACACACATATCACACATATCACACATCACACACACACACACACACATCACACTCACACACACACACATTCACACTAATACATACCCATGCACACACACGGATATATATACACGCGCGCGCAGACACACACACACACACACACACATACACACAACCATACACACACAGACACACAGACACACACACACAACCACACACATATATACACACACACACGCACACACACACACAGACACAACCACACATATACACACATACTAACATATACCCATGTACATTAACACACACACTGATACACACCCATGCACATACACTCACACACACATCACATGCACACACAGATACATCACACACATATCACACGCACACACACTCACACACACATCACACGCACACACACACACACACACACACACACACACACACACACACACACACACACACACACGCTTTAGTGAATAGACATCAAATCAAAGACCACCACCACCCCACACACACACACACACACACACACACACAACATCACACGCACACACACACACACTTTCACTAACACACACTAATGCACACCCATGCACACACACGCACACACAATATACACACACATGACACGCACAACACACGCACACACACACACACACGCACACACACGCACACATCACACGCACACACACATCAGACGCACACACACAACCACACACACACACACACTATCACACACTAATACACACCCATGCACACACACACAACACACACATACACACACACGCACACGCACACACACACACACACATTACATGCAAAACACACACACACACATCACGCGCACATACACACAGCACACACACACACACACACACACACACACACACACACACACACACCATCACACGCACATACACACAACTACACAAAACACACACACACACACACACATCACACGCACATACACACAACTACACAAACACACACACACACACACACACACACACACGCATACGCATATATACGCGCGCGCACACACACACACACCACGCATACACACACACTACACACACCCATGCACACTAACACACACTAATAGACACCCATCACACACACACACACACACACACACACACACACTAACACACACACATACATACACACACATTACACACACCCAAGCACACTAACACACACTAATACACACCCATCCAGACACGTATGTACACACACACACACACACACACACACACACACACACACACACACACACACACACACACAACACACACACAAACATACACACACATACACACGAACACACACACACGAACACACACACACACATCACACGCACACACACACACACACACACACACACACACACAACAACCACATATACACACACATTAACACACACTAATACACACCTATGTACACACACACACACACACACACACACACACACACACACACACACACACACACACACACACACACACACACACAATGCACTATCTGATGTCTTTGAAAAGTTAATGGTTCTTAAAAAAAATCATCTCACAATTCATTTGCTGAGAGAACATTTAAGTTTCAACTGGCTCACCTCGCCCAACAAGTTATGATCTGTCTGTAACTATAGCGATTATTCAAAACTTTTTTTTCAGTTTTCCCAGACACATGTGATCAAATAAAACAATACTCTCAAAGTTATCATTTACAAGACATTTATTTGTGAATCTTGAATTCGGAAATCTTCATTTCAATGTACTGCAGCGAAGTCGTTTTTCTTTTTTAATTTCAAATGCCTTAGATTAAAAAAAATTGTTTTGCATATTTGTTTTGGTAATGGATCATTATATGTCTCTGCTTGTCGATTGAAACTGATACACAATATGTTGATTTGATATTTTCCCTGTCTCTTTATTTAGAGGGAATGTCTGTTGCTGTTAATTCATCTCTCTCTCTCTCTCTCTCTCTCTCTCTCTCTCTCTCTCTCTTTCTCTGTCTGTCTGTCTCTCTCTTTCTCTGTCTGTCTGTCTCTCTCTCTTTCTCATCTGTCTGTCTGTCTCTCTTTCTCTCTTTCTCTGTCTGTCTGTGTCGTCTGTCTGTCTTCTTTCTCTCTCTCTCTCTCTCTCTCTCTCTCTCTGTATGCGAGCATGCGTGAGTATGTCCCACCTTTTCCCATTATCTCTCACTCCTATAAAATTATGTCACTTACAGAGAGATACATTCTTTTGCTCTTTTACTGTCTATTTACTTAATCTCTGTTCTCTATTCTCTCTGCATGCCAGTATACCTGTCACTGAAACTGTTCAATATGCAACCCATAATATTACATTATTGTTTAGTTTGGTTAAACTGCAGGGCAGGGATGCAAGGAAATATAATTTACTGCACTAAAAACTGACCTGTTTGCTGCCCATCCTGAGGCTTCAGTCATTCTGGTGGTGCAGGTTAATAGTTTATAGGTCAGGATCTCCTCTCGCTCCCCATTTCAAGACCTTCGCCAGCGCATAGGGTTTTGCACAGGCCCAAGGAGTCTGCCAGCTAATTACTGGCAGATCTGGATGGAGTTCATGTGGAACTGACAGAGAGTAATGGATTCGTTTTGAACATACTTCCAACGAAGAATTAGAGACGATTTTGTCTTGTCTATAAGTGATGTATTTTCCTTGGTTTGTTGTTGTTGTTGTTGTTTGTTGATGTTGTTGTTGTTGTTGTTGTTGTTGTTTCTACTAAAATCTCTCCTTTCCCCTCAAACACATTTTGTGTATTGAGCAGAGACTCCAAACCATCAAAGACTGATTGTTGGCATTAACTACACTAATGTGCAGACATTTGAAGAGTTGAAGAGACTCTAGAAGGATGAAAAAAATAATCAGTTGGAAAATCTGATCCATGAAAGCTTTGAATGTGGACATGGAGATGGTCGCCAGGGAGCACACACTTTCACTGATGAAAACAATTTGTATTCATTTCCAAGACGCTCAAGTCGGCGACGTACACAAAGCGGTTTGCCGTGCGGCTTGTTTTCCTGTGTTCAGGGTCCGGTAGCCAACTTTATCTCTCCAAGCCACAGCCGTTGGGACAGGGAACGAGATTCATCTTTATTCATTGAGGACAACCGAGCTTACCGCATCATGTGTTGTCTTGGAAGATATGGTTAGTTTAGCGTGTCTGCTTTCTCTAGCCAACCGCCGTCATTCCTCAACCTCTCATCATATTCTCTTTCGCTTTCCAGACTTCCTAAGTCAGTGTTATTTTTCTGTTCCTTGTGATCGTTTCTTTATAGCTCTGTCACTGTCCTTGACCTTGATACCTTGTTTTGACAATATGCATTTAAATCACAGTTAGTGCTGTTGCTATGCGTTTCATTGGTTGGTGCAAAGGTCTGGATCGTTGCGTCATAGACTCGTGTTTGCTTTTTATTTCATTTGTATTTATCTCTTTGTATTTATATCTCTTTGTATTTATCTCTTTGTATTTATCTCTCTGTATTTATCTCTTTGTATTTATCTCTCTGTATTTATCTCTTGTATTTATCTCTTTGTATTTATCTCTTGTATTTATCTCTTTGTATTTATCTCTCTGTATTTATCTCTTTGTATTTATCTCTTTGTATTTATCTCTTTGTATTTATCTCTTTGTATTTATCTCTCTGTATTTATCTCTTTGTATTTATCTCTCTTGTATTTGTATCTCTTTGTTTGTCGTCTTTGGCAAGAGCACGTCTCTGAAGGGCAGCAGCACCCTACTTTTGAATATTTTATGTATGCCAGTATTTCTGTTTACCTATGAAAATGGATTTTTTTTACAGAATTTTGTCAGTAACAACTCCTTTGTTGCTGTGGGATCTTTACCGTGCACTGAGTGCATGCAGCAAACAGTTTATCGTGTCATCCAAAAGAAGAGCTTCCAGTCAACCACTTGAGATCTAATGGAAAGGGAAAAAAATCCTGTCCAATCTGTGTTTTGAACCAGGTTTACTTGGGTCATACGCAGGTGCTTTGATCACTGGGTCAAACATTTAATTTAATTCAGTTTTAATCTTCATTTATATTTTTCTTCTTCTTTTTCTTTTTTGTTTTACTTTATTTATGTTGAATCATGTTATCATTTTTAGGCACTGCTTTCCACATTGAAAACGTAGATCATTAGCACTAACACCATGACCACTGAAGTACATGCTGCCATTTGAAGGGACAAGATATCTGACAGCTACAACCTGAACTGTTCAATGATGATCATTTTCCTGGTGACAGTTACATGTACAACCTGAACTGTCCAATGATGATCATTTTCCTGGTGAGTGGGATTGCAGAAACTCTGTCATCATTTGAGAAAATCAGAATCACCAACATTATCCATGATACGCTGCAATAAAGATCTGATGACCATGGCATACGTACAAGTAAAAGTCTGACAAGTCTGTGGTGATATCGTAGGACAACTGATTAATTTATCAAATGTTAATGTTTCCATTGACAATTCATTCATTCATTCATTCATTCATTCATTCATTCATTCATTCATTCATCATTCAGCGCAAAAAGCCCACAGAAGCCAGTGGTATCAAGTTGCCATTAAGGCACCAATCAGAGGTGACTCTGCACTGCTGCTTTATCATTTCAATGAAGTTCAGCAATGCCTGTTTTGATGAAACTGACGTAAGGAAACTGCCCACTATGTTCCCTACTGACGACACTGATTGGTCAATCACAGAGCAGCTCCCCCCCCCCCCCCTAGCCACAGACACAAAGACTGCAGTCCAATCTACAGCAGTCTTGGAAGCGGTAAATGAACTCGCTCTAATTTGAGGTCATCACGAGATCAGACCGTGAAAGGCCACAGAATCTGGACAGTGTTCACCATTTCAGCATGCTGACTGTTATGGCTTTCATGATAATGACAATGATTGCCATGATTCTATGGACAGTGTTCACCATTTCACCATGCTGACTGTTATGGCTTTCATGATAATGACGATGTATTTTGTTCTATCGGCTTTCATGATAATGACGATGATTTTGTCATGATTCTATGGGCAGTGTTTTCACCATTTCACCATGTTGACTGTTATGGCTTTCATGATAATGACAATGATTGCCATGATTCTATGGACAGTGTTCACCATTTCACCATGCTGACTGTTTGAGCTTTCATGATAATGACAATGATTGTCATGGCTTTCATGATAATCACAATGATTGTCATGGCTTTCATGATAATGACGATGATTGTCATGGCTTTCGTGATAATGACAATGATTGTCATGGCTTTCATGATAATGACGATGATTGCCATGGCTTCCATGATAATGACGATGATTGCCAAGGCTTTCATGATAATGACGATGATTGCCATGGTTTTCATGATAATGACAATGATTGTCATGGCTTTCATGATAATGACAATGATTGTCATGACTTTCGTGATAATGACGATGATTGTCATGGCCTTTCATGATTAATGACGATGATTTGCCATGATTGCCATACATTTCCATCTACGATTGAGACCACGTGACAAGGCTGTACTTTATGCTTACTTTCATAATATATCCTGTCGTCAACGAGGCCCGAGAGACACTGACACCTGCAGCGTCAGGATAATCTGACCACACCCTCAACAGCGCATCAGTACAGTGGATGAGGTCCAACTATGTGATCCAGTGAGCTCATAGCACGCTCAGTTCTAGTTAGGAACTGATCGGGAACGAAAAGATCCCTCAGTAATTTTTCTTTGGACTGATGGCGATTCAAACCCTTGACATCCCAGTGAGCAGTTAGTTGCACTGACCACTTGTCCACGATAGCAGGTAGAAGACAGTTTTTGGTCAGATAGACAGAATGGCCGATAACGTGTGGATAGCAGATAGCATATTTTGTCGGTATTGGATCATGTTCTAAGGTCCCTGTCATGATCTCACGATAAACTGTAATTATGTTGTGAAGGAATTGGAGTGAGAGAGAGAGAGGGAGAGAGAGGGGAAGGGAGGGAAGAAAGAGAGAGAGAGAGAGAGACAGACAGACAGACAGACAGACTGATAGACAGACAAGCAGGCAGAAGGCAGACAGACAGAAAGCAGGCAGGCAGACAGACAGGCAGGCAGGCAGGCAGGCAGACAGACAGAGAGACGAAGACAGACAGACAGACAGGCAGGCAGGCAGACAGACAGAAGGCAGGCAGACAGACAGAAGGCAGGCAGACAGAGAGAGAGATGAATAATAATAATAATAATAATTACAATATTTGTATAGCGCAAAATCTTGATAAAATCAAATCTAAGCGCTGAAGCAGACACACACGCAAGCACGCACGCACGCACGCACGCACGCACACGCACGCACACACACACACACACACACACACACACACACACACACACACACACACACACACACACACCCACACACACGCATGGCTATAAATGGGGAGAAAGAATAAAAGCAATAAAAGCAAGAATAAAAGCAATGGAAAATTATAGAGAGCATAGCATATACAATTATATATTATAACCATGTGATTCCCTCCGAGAGGAGACAGGCTGCAGAGGGGGGGGGGGGGGTTGAGTGAGGTTAGGATTTTATGCGGAGGAGAAAAGGTGAGTTTTGAGAGCGGACTTGAAGGAGACAAAAGTAGGTTGCTGACGGACTGAGAGAGGAAGTTTGTTCCAGGAGAGTGGACCAGAAACAGAGAAGGCTCGTGGACCATAGGTATTGAGCTTAGTGCGTGGAAAGCGAAAAGTCAGAGGATCGGAGGCAGAGCGGAGGGTACGTGAGGGAACATAGATCTCAAGTAGGCTTGACAGGTAATCGGGGGCTGCGTTATTGAGGCTTTTGTAGCACATGGTGTCTAGTTTGTACTGTATGCGCTTTGATACAGGGAGCCAGTGAAGTTGTGCCAGGAGAGGAGATATGTGGTCAGCTTTTTTCTTTTTGAGTACAAGGCGTGCAGCATTGTTTTGAATGCGCTGTAGGATGTGAATGGTGGAGGCAGGAAGACCAGACAGGAGTGAATTGCAATAGTCAATGCGAGACATTATGAAGGAGAGAACGAATTTTGCAGTTGTTTCGACAGAGAGATACTTCCTGATCAGTCTTATACGATGGAGATGATAGTAGCAGGATCTTGCAGTTTGAGAAACAAAGTTGTTCATGGAGAGGGTAGAGTCAATGCAGACACCAAGGTTTTTAGCTGAATCAGAAATTGGGACTGATGTGTTACATAATGGGAGAGAAAGAGGAGGCAGCTGAGAAAGTTTCTGACGGGTGCCAATGAGGATAGCTTCTGTTTTGTCGTCATTAAGCTGAAGTCTATTGTGTGTCATCCAGTTCTTAATGTCCGAGTAACACTCAGTGGTGCGAGTCAACAGGCGCTGTATATTATCAGACAGACAGACAGACAGACAGAGAGACAGGCAGGCAGGCAGACAGAAGGCAGGCAGAGAGAGAGAGAGAGAGAGAAGGAGAGAGAGAGAGAATGTGAGAGAGAAAGAGTGAGAGAGAGAGAGAGAGAGTGAGAGTGAGTGAGTGAGTGAGAGAGAGTGAGAGTGAGTGAGTGAGAGAGTCTGTGTGTGTGTGAGAGAGAGAGTGAGTACGTGAGTGAGTGAGAGAGAGAGAGAATGAGAGAGAGAATGTGAGCGAGAAAGAATGAGAGAGAGAGAGTGAGAGTGAGTGAGTGAGTGAGAGAGAGAGTGTGTGAGAGAGAGTGAGAGAGAGAGAGGTGAGTGAGTGAGTGAGAGAGTGAGAGTGAGAGAGAGAGTGAGAGTGAATGAGTGAGAGAAAGAGAGAGAGAGAGAAAGAGAGAGTGTGTGATAGAGAGAGAGAATGAGAGTGAGTGAGTGAGAGAAAGAGAGAGAGAGAGAAAGAAAGAAAGAAAGAGAGAGAGAGAAAGAG
>JAPXFY010000016.1:84046875-84064375 GCA_030674185.1 Monoplex corrugatus
AGCACAACAACAACAACAACAACAACAACAATACTCAGTGATGTGTGTGGTGGCAGTGGAGGGAGGTTATGTATGCCAGCACAACAACAACAACAACAACAACAATACTCAGTGATGTGTGTGGTGGCAGTGGAGGGACGTTATGTATGCCAGCACAACAACAACAACAACAATACTCAGTGATGTGTGTGGTGGCAGTGGAGGGAGGTTACGTATGCCACCACCACAACAACAACAACAACAACAACAATAACAACAACAATACTCAGTGATGTGTGTGATGGCAGTGGAGGGACGTTATGTATGCCAGCACAACAACAACAACAACAACAACAACAATACTCAGTGATGTGTGTGATGGCAGTGGAGGGACGTTATGTATGCCAGCACAACAACAACAACAACAACAATAACAACAATACTCAGTGATGTGTGTGGTGGCAGTGGAGGGACGTTATGTATGCCAGCACAACAACAACAACAACAACAACAATACTCAGTGATGTGTGTGGTGGCAGTGGAGGGACGTTATGTATGCCAGCACAACAACAACAACAACAACAACAACAATACTTAGTGATGTGTGTGATGGCTGTGGAGGGACGTTATGTATGCCAGCACAACAACAACAACAACAATACTCAGTGATGTGTGTGGTGGCAGTGGAGGGACGTTATGTATGCCAGCACAACAACAACAACAACAACAACAACAACAATACTCAGTGATGTGTGTGGTGGCAGTGGAGGGACGTTATGTATGCCAGCACAACAACAACAACAACAACAACAACAACAATACTCAGTGATGTGTGTGGTGGCAGTGGAGGGACGTTATGTATGCCAGTAAAACAACAACAACAACAACAACAACAACACTACTCAGTGATGTGTGTGGTGGCAGTGGAGGGACGTTATGTATGCCAGCACAACAACAACAACAACAATACTCAGTGATGTGTGTGGTGGCAGTGGAGGGACGTCATGTATGCCAGCACAACAACAACAACAACAACAACAACAACAATACTCAGTGATGTGTGTGGTGGAAGTGGAGGGACGTTATGTATGCCAGCACAACAACAACAACAACAACAACAACAATACTCAGTGATGTGTGTGGTGGCAGTGGAGGGACTTTATGTATGCCAGCACAACAACAACAACAACAACAACAATAACAATACTCAGTGATGTGTGTGGTGGCAGTGGAGGGACGCTATGTATTCCAGCACAACAACAACAACAACAACAACAATACTCAGTGATGTGTGTGGTGGCAGTGGAGGGACGTTATGTATGCCAGCACAACAACAACAACAACAACAACAACAATACTCAGTGATGTGTGTGGTGGCAGTGGAGGGACGTAATGTATGCCAGCACAACAAAAACAACAACAACAAACAAAATACTCAGTGATGTGTGTGGTGGCAGTGGAGGGACGTTATGTATGCCAGCACAACAACCAACAACAACAACAACAACCAATACTCAGTGATGTGTGTGGTGGCAGTGGAGGGACGTTATGTATGCCAGCACAACAACAACAACAAAACAACAACAACAATACTCAGTGATGTGTGTGGTGGCAGTGGAGGGACGTTATGTATGCCAGCACAACAACAAACAACAACAAAACAACAACAATACTCAGTGATGTGTGTGGTGGCAGTGGAGGGACGTTATGTATGCCAGCACAACAACACAACACAACAACAACAATACTCAGTGATGTGTGTGGTGGCAGTGGAGGGACGTTATGTATGCCAGCACAACAACAACACAACAACAACAACAATACTCAGTGATGTGTGTGGTGGCAGTGGAGGGACGTTATGTATGCCAGCACAACAACAACAACAACAACCAACAACAATACTCAGTGATGTGTGTGGTGGCAGTGGAGGGACGTTATGTATGCCAGCCACAACACAACAACAACAACAACACAATACTCAGTGATGTGTGTGGTGGCAGTGGAGGGACGTTATGTATGCCAGCACAACAACAACAACAACAACAACACACAATACTCAGTGATGTGTGTGGTGGCAGTGGAGGGACGTTATGTATGCCAGCACAACAACAACAACAACAACAACAACAACAATACTCAGTGATGTGTGTGGTGGCAGTGGAGGGAGGTTATGTATGCCAGCACAACAAAACAAACAACAACACACAAACAACAACATACTCAGTGATGTGTGTGGTGGCAGTGGAGGGACGTTATGTATGCCAGCACAACACAACAACAACAACAACAAACAATACTCAGTGATGTGTGTGGTGGCAGTGGAGGGACGTTATGTATGCCAGCACAACAACACAACAACAACAACACAACAACAATACTAGTGATGTGTGTGGTGGCAGTGGAGGGACGTTATGTATGCCAGCACAACACAACAACAACAACAAAACAACAATACTCAGTGATGTGTGTGGTGGCAGTGGAGGGACGTTATGTATGCCAGCACAACAACAACAACAACAACAACAAAACAATACTCAGTGATGTGTGTGGTGGAGTGGAGGGACGTTATGTATGCCAGCACAACAACAACAACAACAACAACAACAATACTCAGTGATGTGTGTGGTGGCAGTGGAGGGACGTTATGTATGCCAGCACAACAACAACAACAACAACAAACAATACTCAGTGATGTGTGTGGTGGCAGTGGAGGGACGTTATGTATGCCAGCACAACAACAACAACAACAACAACAATACTCAGTGATGTGTGTGGTGGCAGTGGAGGGACGTTATGTATGCCAGCACAACAACAACAACAACAACAAATACTCAGTGATGTGTGTGGTGGCAGTGGAGGGACGTTATGTATGCCAGCAACAACAACAACAACAACAACAACAACAATACTCAGTGATGTGTGTGGTGGCAGTGGAGGGACGTTATGTATGCCAGCACAACACACAACACAACAACAACAACAACAACAACAACATACTCAGTGATGTGTGTGGTGGCAGTGGAGGGACGTTATGTATGCCAGCACAACAACAACAACAACAACAAACAATACTCAGTGATGGTGTGTGGTGGCAGTGGAGGGACGTTATGTATGCCAGCACAACAACAACAACAACAACAACAACAAATACTCAGTGATGTGTGTGGTGGCAGTGGAGGGACGTTATGTATGCCAGCACAACAACACAACAACAACAAAACACAATACTCAGTGATGTGTGTGGTGGCAGTGGAGGGACGTTATGTATGCCAGCCAACAACAACAACAACACAACAAAATACTCAGTGATGTGTGTGGTGGCAGTGGAGGGACGTTATGTATGCCAGCACAACCAACAACAACAACAACAATACTCAGTGATGTGTGTGGTGGCAGTGGAGGGACGTTATGTATGCCAGCACAACAACAACAACAACAACAAACAATACTCAGTGATGTGTTGGTGGCAGTGGAGGGACGTTATGTATGCCAGCACAACAACAACAACAACAACAACAATACTCAGTGATGTGTGTGGTGGCAGTGGAGGGAGTTATGTATGCCAGCAACAACAACAACAACAACAATACTCAGTGATGTGTGTGGTGGCAGTGGAGGGACGGTTATGTATGCCAGCACAACAACAACAACAACAACACAATACTCAGTGATGTGTGTGGTGGCAGTGGAGGGACGTTATGTATGCCAGCACAACAACAACAACACAACAACAACAATACTCAGTGATTGTGTGTGTTGGCAGTGGAGGGAGTTATGTATGCCAGCACAACAACAACAACAACAACAACAACAATACTCAGTGATGTGTGTGGTGGATGTGGAGGGAGCTATGTATGCCAGCACAACAACAACAACAACAAACACAATACTCAGTGATGTGTGTGGTGGCAGTGGAGTGACGTTATGTATGCCAGCACAAACCAACAACAACAAACAACAACAATACTCAGTGAATAACAACAACAATACTCAGTGATGTGTGTGGTGGCAGTGGAGGGACGTTATGTATGCCAGCACAACAACAACAACAACAACAACAACAACAATACTCAGTGATGTGTGTGGTGGAGTAGAGGGACGTTATGTATGCCAGCACAACAACAACAACAACAACAACAACAACACTACTCAGTGATGTGTGTGGTGGCAGTGGAGGGACGTTATGTATGCCAGCACAACAACAAAAACAACAACAACAACAATAATCAGTGATGTGTGTGGTGGCAGTAGAGGGACGTTATGTATGCCAGCACAACAACAACAACAACAACAACAACAATACTCAGTGATGTGTGTGGTGGCAGTGGAGGGACGTTATGTATGCCAGCACAACAACCACAACAACAACAACAACAACAACAACAACAACAATAACAACAACAACAACAAGAACAACAATACTCATTGATGTGTGTGGTGGCAGCGGAGGGACGTTATGTATACCAGCACAACAACAATAACAACAACAACAGCAATACTCAGTGATGTGTGTGGTGGCAGTGGAGGGAGGTTATGTATGCCAGCACAACAACAACAACAACAATACTCAGTGATGTGTGTAGTGGCAGTGGAGGGACGTTATGTATGTCAGCACAACAACACAACAACAACAACAACAACAATACTCAGTGATGTGTGCGGTGGCAGTGGAGGGACGTTATGTATGCCAGCACAACAACAACAACAACAATAACAACAACAACAATACTCAGTGATGTGTGTGGTGGCAGTGGAGGGACGTTATGTATGCCAGCACAACAACAACAACAACAACAACAACAATACTCAGTGATGTCTGTGGTGGAAGTGGAGGAATGTTATGTATGCCAGCACAACAACAACAACAACAACAACAACAACAACAGCAACAATACTCAGTGATGTGTGTGGTGGAAGTGGAGGGACGTTATGTATGCCAGCACAACAACAACAACAACAACAACAATACTCAGTGATGTGTGTGGTGGAAGTGGAGGAACGTTATGTATGCCAGCACAACAACAATAACAACAACAACAACAACAATACTCAGTGATGTGTGTGGTGGCAGTGGAGGGACGCTATGTATGCCAGCACAACAACAACAACAACAACAACAACAATACTCAGTGATGTGTGTGGTGGAAGTGGAGGAACGTTATGTATGCCAGCACAACAACAACAACAACAACAACAACAACAACAACAACAATACTCAGTGATGTGTGTGGTGGAAGTGGAGGGACGTTATGTATGCCAGCACAACAACAACAACAACAACAACAATACTCAGTGATGTGTGTGGTGGAAGTGGAGGAACGTTATGTATGCCAGCACAACAACAATAACAACAACAACAACAACAACAATACTCAGTGATGTGTGTGGTGGCAGTGGAGGGACGTTATGTATGCCAGCACAACAACAACAACAACAACAACAATACTCAGTGATGTGTGTGGTGGCAGTGGAAGGACGTTATGTATGCCAGAAACAACAACAACAACAACACAACAATACTCAGTGATGTGTGTGGTGGAAGTGGAGGGACGTTATGTATGCCAGCACAACAACAACAACAACAACAACAATACTCAGTGATGTGTGTGGTGGCAGTGGAGGGACGTTATGTATGCCAGCACAACAACAACAACAACAACAACAACAAACAACAACAACAATGCTCAGTGATGTGTGTTGTGGCAGTGGAGGGACGTTATGTATACCAGCACAACAACAACAACAACAACAACAACAACAACAATACTCATTGATGTGTGTGGTAGATTATGTCTAGAAATGTAACAGGTATCAGCAATGCCCTGTCTCATTCATCAGCAATTGTAATGTCTGAGGATTCTGGATGCTTTTATTGTCCAAAACGAACAGCGCCCTCCATTTGTAGTGAAATCCACACACAGAGAGAGCCTTCATTTCTTTGTGGTCTGACTTGTCCAGCTGATCGCTGACTTCATGTGCTCTGTATGTTTACATCTACATTTGCTGTCACACCACTGTCACACCACTGTCACAGCACTGTGACATACCACCATACACCTGACTGATATAATTATAACGTGTACTGGGACATCTACATTTGTTGTCACACCACTGTCACACCACTGTCACAGCACTGTGACATACTACCATACACCTGACTGATATAATTATAACGTGTACTGGGACATCTACATTTGTTGTCACACCACTGTGACATACCACCATACACCTGACTGATATAATTATAACGTGTACTGGGACATCTACATTTGCTGTCACACCACTGTGACATACTACCATACACCTGACTGATATAATTATGACGTGTACTGGGACATCTACATTTGCTGTCACACCACTGTGACATACCACCATACACCTGACTGATATAATTATAAAGATTGGTGTCTCTCTTGTAGACGATCAAAGGGCACTTGTCAAAGGTTTCACCTGTAGTAGGACTGGATCGCAAAATGTTCCAGTTGGACAAGATGATCCTTTTTATGAGGTGCACGGACGGGTGGTAAACTAGACTGAGGACTGGCCGATCCTCTGTGACAGCTTTGGGCTTTGAATGGAGGGCATTTGGCCGAGAGACAGAGCTGACTTTTTTCCGGGCTTCATTGATGACCTCGGGTGGGTAATGTCTGCGCAGGAAAAATCTAGTCATTTCAACTGCTTTGTCCTGAAAATTGTCTTCGTCTGAGCAGAGGCGTCGTAGTCTCAAGAACTGCGAGTAGGGAATGCTGTTTCTGGTGTTGGAAGTGTGAGATGATTGGTAGTCCAGGTAGGAATGTGAATCTGTAGGTTTGTAGTGGACTGTAGTGACTAGTTGTTCAGATTGAAGGGAAACTTCGATATCCAGGAAGCTTATGGATGTGTTTGAAATTTCATATGTGAACTTGATGGATGGGTGAAACGTTTGAACGTAGTGGATGAATTGTAAAAGTTGGTCATGATCGAGGGATGTCATGCCAATGCAATCGTCTATGTATCTTTTGTATAATTCAGGTTTGGGTTTCTTGTATTGTTGTAGGATATGTTCCTCCAAATATCCCATGAATAAGCAGGCATAGCTGGGGCCCATCTTAGTACCCATGGCGACTCCGCTAACTTGCCAGAACGTCTCATCTCCGAACGAAAATGTGTTCATGGTAAGAACCAGTTCGGCAAGTCGGACAAGGGTTGAAGTGGACAATGTTTGGTCACGTCGTTTGTCCAGAAAATGTTGGAGAGCTTTTAACCCGTCGGAGTGGGTATGCTGGTGTACAGAGAGGTCACATCCAAAGTGATACAGTATTGGGGTTTGAAGTGTGGTCTTCATTAATATTTGTATCAATCCAATGTATGATTAGTGCTCCTTTGATGAAGTAGCAAAGCCTGGACTATATGTGTTGCAAATGTGGTCAAGAAACTGAGAAAATGTTTTCAGTGGGGCAGTTGCAAGCTGACCACGATAGGACGGCCCAGAGATTGTTGGCTTTATGTATTTTGGGAAGTAAATAAAAAAGTGATTGACTGAATACTGTTTGATGATAGTCTGGCAGTGGGGGGCAGCTGCTTAGAGGTTTTTGAGATGTTGATAAGTTTGGATATCTTGGCATGATTGGTCATGTGGGCAGTATGGTCCAACATTTTGTAGTAAGGCGTGATGGTGGAATTGTTCTCGGGCTTCCTTGATATACAGATGTCTGTCCAGGACTACAATTGCACCCCCCTGTCTGCTGGTTTGATGACAATGTCGTCTCTGTTTTTTGAGGGAGTGTAGTGCGTCCCTTTCTTCTTTGAGATGTTGTGAATGTTTCTTGGGTCGATGTTGAGACAGTCTATTTCTGGGTGGCATTTGTTGATGTAATGTTCAACTTCGGGAAAGGTGTTGCGGGGAGGTTACCCGATGAGCAGGCTTATGGATAAGTTTTGTGAATAGATGCTTTGGAGTTCAGGAGGTTGAGGACTGACGTGAGTCTCATGAATACTCGCATTAATCTTCTGTTGTCAGAACTTATAGCAAAGGCCAAACAGTGTGTGGGGCTAAAAAGATCAGCACACCCTCAACACGTCAGAGAAATATCAAAGAAACATTACGGCCAAAGGCAAGACTTCACAAGTGGATCTCAATCCGTCTCCTCAATGTTTGCAATACAGATGGATAAAAATCGTGCACTAGCTTGGAATTGAATGGAATGTCTTCTGATCTTTCGGAAATACGATTATCTACACACTGAGTACAACGATTTTTATTGATATGGAGATAATAGTTTTCAATGAGCTCAGGGACTTTGGAGAACATCCAGGAAAATGATACAACTACAGAACCCATGCATGTCTGAGGAACTTCCTACTGATACTATTTTTTTTTATTTTCAATGATCATTTCAACTTCGACTGATACTTTCTTGTTCACCCAGTGTCTTGAATTTAAGTGTGAATACAGAAGCATATTACTTCTGCAGATCATCTTTATCAGTTCCTCTTTCTCTCTTCTTGCCATATACACGTGTCTTTCAGTATAAGTAACTTCACATGAATTTAAATCTCTCTGTCTCTGTCTCTGTCTCTGTCTCTGTCTCTCTCTCTCTCTCTCTCCTCTCTCTCTCTCGCCCCATTTTTTTTGTTGAAGCAATGTTTTACTCGAAATACATGCTGTTCATAATAAAATCATACTTATTCAGACATTCACAAATTAATCACGAGAGTGGCATTAGACTAAAATCGACAATATCGGACAATCAGCATGTTAACAGACAAATCATCTGTTATAAAATAATATTTTCCACTCATCTTCTACGTGTACGAATGTCGTTTTGTAATTTATTTCTTCAGTTGTCGAAAATATCTGTACATTGTAACACACTGTAATCAATCACGCGCCCAGTCAATTATTAAACAGCATTTTATATGTACTACACACATACACACTGTAATCAATCACGCGCCCAGTCAAGTAGTAAACAGCATTTTATATGTACTACACACATACATACTGTAATCAATCACGCGCCCAGTCAAGTATTAAACAGCATTTTATATGTACTACACACATACACACTGTAATCAATCACGCGCCCAGTCAAGTAGTAAACAGCATTTTATATGTACTACACACATACACACTGTAATCAATCACGCGCCATGTCAAGTAGTAACAGCATTTTATATGTACTACACACATACACACTGTAATCAATCACGCGCCCAGTCAAGTAGTAAAAGCATTTTATGTGTACTACACACATACACTTGTATATCAATCACGCGCCCAGTCAAGTATTAAGAAAGCATTTTATATGTACTACACACATACACACTGTAAACAATCACGCGCCCAGTCAAGTATAAAAGCATTTATATGTACAATACACCTACGCGAGATTACATTTTATTTCACATTAGAATGACAACAATAAAACATTTGCTTTACAGATGAGTGTTATGTTTAACATTAATTTGATTTCAAGGGGAAACTTTGTGAAATGCATTCAATGCTCAGAGAGAAATCCCAGCAAATTCATTCCGCATTTCAAGAGAAACAACCCAGCAAACTTCATTTGAATTTCGAGAGAGGAAACACAGCAAAGGTTATTCCAATTTCAGGGGAAGAAACCCAGCAAAGTTTGTTTCATTTCAAGAAAAAAAATGAAAAGGTCATTCCAATTTCAAGATGGGAAACCCTGTAATTTCATTCATTTTCAGTGGAATCCAGTAAGTCCAGTCCAGGTTCAGGAATGGAGATTCGGGAAATCATCAAATTCTGTCATTTCAGCTGAGACAGAAAGAGGGAGATGGTTCTCTCTTGTTTGAATTCTTTGATAATCTGTTCTTAGTTTTGCTTCCATTTTTTCATTGATCCATTTTGCTTGTGTATGTGCATAATCCAGTCTAATTTGACAGACCCGATAAGACATAACACTTCTGTGAATTGAAAAAGCGTTTCAGTCAACTCCCTCTCTCTCTCTCTCTGTCTGTCTGTCTGTCTGTCTGTCTCTCTGTCTCTCTCTCTCTCTCCCTCTCCTCACTCTCTCTCTCTCTCTCCTCCAGTGTGAAAATGTTTGTACCTGTGTGACTTTGTGCCTTATATGTTCATGTTTGCAAATTGGTGCACGTGCAATACTCGTGAAGAGTAAAAGCTTACACTACTTACACAACACTAGCACAGACTCTCAGAATGAACAGATAGAAGAGTAGAGGATAGTGTGCGAGAGATTGAAGAAGAAAAATGACAGACCCATCATAGACCATGTCAGGTCCCAGGGGCACTCTCCAGGCGTCCTCACCCACAGCTCACCATCACGGGAGACGTGTCAACATTTCATCAGTGATTCATTAACAACGCAAGTGACCAGCAGTGTTGAACAAGTTTCCCATGGAAAATATTTTGCAAATATGTCATGAGGCGCCGCCTTGGACTTGAACCCTGGCCCTCTAATTCCTGTCCCCATGGACACCCCCCTCCCCCACTTTACCACCCGGCCCATCTGTTGTAGGAGGTGACGCTTGTCATGGGTGTACTTCCTCCCCCTGCTTTTGCTCCTCTCAGTCAAGTGGGCTGACAAAGTTCACAAGAGGTGGACGGGGGGGGGGGGGGGGGGGTAGGCGTGCTGTGGTGACACACACAGTAGTGTCCCCCTACCCCAGATCGGGGCCATGCTCTGTGGGGCTTTTCATTAGAAACTGACTCCCTAGATACTCCCCTTGGAGTTGTGTGTGTGTGTGTGTGTGTGTGTGTGTGTGTGTGTGTGTGTGTGTGTTGTGTGTGTGTTCTGTGTGTGTGTGTGTGTGTTGTGTGTGTGTGTTTGTGTGTGTGTGTTTGTGTGTGTGTGTTTTGTGTGTGTGTGTGTGTGGTGTGTGTGTGTGTGTGTGTGTGTGTGTGTGTGTGTGTGTGTGTGTGTGTGTGTGTGTTGTACGTGCACAAGTCCATATAAAGCACATATACATTACTTGATGGCAGCTTGTGTCCAACATGTGTGTAAGCATGCTTACATTGGCAACACTAATTGTAATGATGATAATGATAATGATGACCATCATAGTGATAACAATATTATTTATATAATAATAACAATTATACAATAATATAATAATAATAATAATAATAATAACTTTCCTTTTGTGTAACAGGTATAGTCCATGTCATTGTTTGTAGTTTATATAGAAAAAGGAAAAACACAAAGAAAACAAAAAAAAAGTGGGTGGATTGCCATGGCAATATAAACATAGTCAAATAATCCATTGATGCAATATCAAGATAGTCTGTCCATTAACAATAAAAACAGAACATAACAAGAGATCAGAAACATGTAGAACAAGAGATCAGAAATATGTAGAACAAGAGATCAGAAATATGTAGAACAATAGATCAGAAACATGTAGAACAAGAGATCAATAATATGTAGAACAAGAGATCAATAATATGTAGAACAAGAGACCAGAGATATGTAGAACAAGAGATCAGAAATATGTAGAACAAGAGATCAATAATATGTAGAACAAGAGATCAGAAATATGCAGAACAAGAGATCAATAATATGTAGAACAAGAGATCAGAAATATGTAGAACAAGAGATCAGAAACATGTAGAACAAGAGATCAATATATGTAGAACAAGAGATCAGAAATGTGTAGAACAAGAGATCAATAATATGTAGAACAATAGATCAGAAACATGTAGAACAAGAGACCAGAGATATGTAGAACAAGAGATCAGAAATATGTAGAACAAGACATCAATAATATGTAGAACAAGAGATCAATAATATGTAGAAAAGAGATCAGAAATATGTAGAACAAGAGATCAATAATATGTAGAACAAGAGATCAATAATATGTAGAACAAGAGATCAACAATATGTAGAAAAGAGATCAGTGATATGTAGAACAAGAGATCAATAATATGTAGAACAAGAGATCAGAAACATGTAGAACAAGAGATCAGAAATATATAGAACAAGAGATCAATAATATGTAGAACAAGAGATCAATAATGTGTAGAACAAGAGATCAATAATATATAGAACAAGAGATCAGAAATATGTAGAACAAGAGATCAGAAATAGGTAGAACAAGAGATCAATAATATGTAGAAGAAGACATCAGAAATATGTAGAACAAGAGATCAGAAATATGTAGAACAAGAGATCAATAATATGTAGAACAAGAGATCAATAATATGTAGAACAAGTGATCAGTAATATGTAGAACAAGAGATCAGAAATATGTAGAACAAGAGATCAGAAATATGTAGAACAAGAGATCAGAAATATGTAGAACAAGAGATCAATAATATGTAGAACAAGTGATCAGTAATATGTAGAACAAGAGATCAATAATATGTAGAACAACAGATCAGAAATATGTAGAACAAGAGATCAAAATATGTAGAACAAGAGATCAATAATATGTAGAACAAGAGATCAGAAATATGTAGAACAAGAGATCAATAATATGTAGAACAAGAGATCAATAATATGTAGAAAAGAGATCAGAAATATGTAGAACAAGAGATCAATAAAATGTAGAACAAGAGATCAATAATATGTAGAACAAGAGATCAACAATATGTAGAAAAGAGATCAAAGATATGTAGAACAAGAGATCAATAATATGTAGAACAAGAGATCAGAAACATGTAGAACAAGAGACCAGAGATATGTAGAACAAGAGATCAGAATATGTAGAACAAGAGATCAATAATATGTAGAACAAGAGATCAATAATGTGTAGAACAAGAGATCAATAATATATAGAACAAGAGATCAGAAATATGTAGACAAGAGATCAGAATAGGTAGAACAAGAGATCAATAATATGTAGAAGAAGACATCAGAAATATGTAGAACAAGAGATCAGAAATATGTAGAACAAGAGATCAATAATATGTAGAACAAGAGATCAATAATATGTAGAACAAGTGATCAGTAATATGTAGAACAAGAGATCAGAAATATGTAGAACAAGAGATCAGAAATATGTAGAACAAGAGATCAGAAATATGTAGAACAAGAGATCAATAATATGTAGAACAAGAGATCAATATGTAGAACAAGAGATCAGAAATATGTAGAAGAACAGATCAGAAATATGTAGAACAAGAGATCAATAATATGCAGAACATGAGATCAATAATATGTAGAACAAGAGATCAGAAATATGTAGAACAACAGATCAATAATAATGTAGAACAAGAGATCAGAAATATGTAGAACAAGAGATCAGAAATATGAAGAAAAAGCGATCAGAAATATGTAGAACAAGAGATCAATAATATGTAGAACAAGAGATCAGAAATATGTAGAACAAGAGATCAGAAATAGTAGAACAAGAGATCAATAATATGTAGAACAAGAGATCAGAAATATGTAGAACAAGAGATCAGAAATATGAAGAAAAAGCGATCAGAAATATGTAGAACAAGAGATCAATAATATGTAGAACAAGAGATCAGAAATATGTAGAACAAGAGATCAATAATATATACAACAAGAGATCAGAAATATGTAGAACAATAGATCAGAAACATGTAGAACAAGAGACCAGAGATATGTAGAACAAGAGATCAGAAATATGCAGAAACAAGAGATCAGAAACATGTAGAACAAGTGATCAATAATATGTAGAACAAGAGATCAATAATATGTAGAACAAGAGATCAGAAATATGTAGAACAAGAGATCAATAATATATAGAACAAGAGATCAGAAATATGTAGAACAATAGATCAGAAACATGTAGAACAAGAGACCAGAGATATGTAGAACAAGAGATCAGAAATATGTAGAACAAGAGATCAATAATATGTAGAACAAGAGATCAATAATATGTAGAACAAGAGATCAGAAATATGTAGAACAAGAGATCAGAAACATGTAGAAAAGAGATCAGAAATATGTAGAACAAAAGATCAATAATATGTAGAACAAGAGATCAATAATATGTAGAAAAGAGATCAGAAATATGTAGAACAAGAGATCAATAATATGTAGAACAAGAGATCAATAATATGTAGAACAAAAGATCAATAATATGTAGAACAAAAGATCAATAATATGTAGAACAAGAGATCAATAATATGTAGAAAAGAGATCAGAAATATGTAGAACAAGAGATCAATAATATGTAGAACAAGAGATCAGAAATATGTAGAACAAGAGATCAATAATATGTAGAACAAAAGATCAATAATATGTAGAACAAGAGATCAATAATATGTAGAACAACAGATCAGAAATATGTAGAACAAGAGATCAGAAATATGTAGAACAAGAGATCAATAATATGTAGAACAAGAGATCAATAATATGTAAAACAAAGATCAATAATATGTAGAACAAGAGATCAATAATATGTAGAACAACAGATCAGAAATGTGTAGAACAAGAGATCAGAAATATGTAGAACAAGAGATCAATAATATGTAGAACAAGAGATCAGAAATGTGTACAACAAAAGATCAATAATATGTAGAACAAGAGATCAATAATATGTAGAACAAGAGATCAGAAATATGTAGAACAAGAGATCAGAAATATGTAGAACAAGAGATCAATAATATGTAGAACAAGAGATCAGAAATATGTAGAACAAGAGATCAATAATATGTAGAACAAGAGATCAATAATATGTAGAACAAGAGATCAGAAATATGTAGAACAAGAGATCAATAATATGTAGAACAAGAGATCAGAAATGTGTACAACAAAAGATCAATAATATGTAGAACAAGAGATCAATAATATGTAGAACAAGAGATCAATAATACGTAGAACAAGAGATCAGAAATATGTAGAACAAGAGATCAGAAATATGTAGAAAAAGATCAATAATATGTAGAACAAGAGATCAGAAATATGTAGAACAAGAGATCAGAAATATGTAGAACAAGAGATCAATAATATGTAGAACAAGAGATCAATAATATGTAGAACAAGAGATCAGAAATATGTAGAACAAGAGATCAATAATATGTAGAAAAGAGATCAGAAATATGTAGAACAAGAGATCAGAAATATGTAGAACAAGAGATCAATAATATGTAGAAAAGAGATCAGAAATATGTAGAACAAGAGATCAATAATATGTAGAACAAGAGAACAGAAACATGTAGAACAAGAGACCAGAGATATGTAGAACAAGAGATCAGAAATATGTAGAACAAGAGATCAATAATATGTAGAACAAGAGATCAGAAACATGCAGAACAAGAGATCAGAAATATGTAGAACAAGAGATCAATAATATGTAGAACAAGAGATCAGAAATATGTAGAACAACAGATCAATAATATGTAGAACAAGAGATCAGAAATATGTAGAACAAGAGATCAATAATATGTAGAACAAGAGATCAATATGTAGAACAAGAGATCAGAAATATGTAGAACAAGAGATCAGAAATATGTAGAACAAGAGATCAGAAATGTGTAGAACAAGAGATCAATAATATGTAGAACAAGAGATCAATAATATGTAGAACAAGAGATCAGAAATATGTAGAACAAGAGATCAGAAATATGTAGAACAAGAGATCAGAAATATGTAGAACAAGAGATCAGAAATATGTAGAACAAGAGATCAATAATATGTAGAACAAGAGATCAGAAATGTGTACAACAAAAGATCAATAATATGTAGAACAAGAGATCAATAATATGTAGAACAAGAGATCAATATTATGTAGAACAAGAGATCAATATGTAGAACAAGAGATCAAAAATATGTAGAACAAGAGATCAATAATATGTAGAACAAAAGATCAGAAATATGTAGAACAAGATATCAATAATATGTAGAACAAGAGATCAATAATATGGTGAACAAGAGATCAATAATATGTAGAACAAGAGATCAATATGTAGAACAAGAGATAAATAATATGTAGAACAAGAGATCAATAATATGGAGAACAAGAGATCAGAAATATGTAGAACAAGAGATCAGAAATATGTAGAACAAGAGATCAATAATATGTAGAACAAGAGATCAATAATATGTAGAACAAGAGATCAATAATATGTAGAACAAGAGATCAATAATATGTAGAACAAGAGATCAATATGTAGAACAAGAGATCAATAATATGTAGAACAAGAGATCAATAATATGTAGAACAAGAGATCAGAAATATGCAGAACAAGAGATCAGAAATATGTAGAACAAGAGATCAATATGTAGAACAAGAGATAAATAATATGTAGAACAAAAGATCAATAATATGGAGAACAAGAGATCAGAAATATGTAGAACAAGAGATCAGAAATGTATAGAACAAGAGATCAATAATATGCAGAACAAGAGATCAATAATATGTAGAACAAGAGATCAGAAATATGTAGAACAAGAGATCAATAATATGTAGAACAAGAGATCAGAAATATGTAGAACAAGAGATCAGAAATATGAAGAAAAAGCGATCAGAAATATGTAGAACAAGAGATCAATAATATGTAGAACAAGAGATCAATATGTAGAACAAGAGATAAATAATATGTAGAACAAGAGATCAATAATATGGAGAACAAGAGATCAGAAATATGTAGAACAAGAGATCAGAAATATGTAGAACAAGAGATCAATATGTAGAACAAGAGATCAGAAATATGTAGAACAAGAGATCAGAAATATGTAGAACAAGAGATCAATAATATGTAGAACAAGAGATCAGAAATATGTAGAACAATAGATCAATATGTAGAACAAGAGATAAATAATATGTAGAACAAGAGATCAATAATATGGAGAACAAGAGATCAGAAATATGTAGAACAAGAGATCAGAAATGTATAGAACAAGAGATCAATAATATGCAGAACAAGAGATCAATAATATGTAGAACAAGAGATCAGAAATATGTAGAACAAGAGACCAGAGATATGTAGAACAAGAGATCAGAAATATGCAGAACAAGAGATCAGAAATATGTAGAACAAGAGATCAGAAATATGTAGAACAACAGATCAATAATATGTAGAACAACAGATCAATAATATGTAGAACAACAGATCAGAAATATGTAGAACAAGAGATCAGAAATATGTAGAACAATAGATCAGAAATATGTAGAACGAGAGATCAATAATATGTAGAACAAGAGATCAATAATATGTAGAACAAGAGATCAGAAATATGTAGAACAAGAGATCAGAAACATGTAGAACAAGATATCAGAAATATGTAGAACAAGAGATCAATAATATGTAGAACAAGAGATCAATAATATGTAGAACAAGAGATCAGAAATATGTAGAACGAGAGATCAATAATATGTAGAACAAGAGATCAATAATATGTAGAACAAGAGATCAGAATATGTAGAACACGAGATCAGAAATATGTAGAACAAGAGATCAATAATATGTAGAACAAGAGATCAATATGTAGAACAAGAGATCAATATGTAGAACAAGAGATCAATAATATGTAGAACAAGAGATCAGAAATATGTAGAACAAGAGATCAGAAATATGTAGAACAAGAGATCAGAAATATGTAGAACAAGAGATCAATAATATGTAGAACAAGAGATCAAT
>JAPXFY010000016.1:84069375-84101875 GCA_030674185.1 Monoplex corrugatus
AATACATCATCCACCACCAATCGTTACTCACAATACATCATCCACCATCAATCGTTACTCACAATACATCATCCACCATCAATCGTTACTCACAATACATCATCCACCATCAATCGTTACTCACAATACGTCATCCACCATCAATCGTTACTCACAATACGTCATCCACCATCAATCGTTACTCACAATAAGTCATCCACCATCAATCGTTACTCACAATAAGTCACCCACCATCAATCGTTGCTCACAATACGTCATCCACCATCAATCATTACTCACAATAAGTCACCCACCATCAATCGTTACTCACAATACATCATCCACCATCAATCATTACTCACAATAAGTCACCCACCATCAATCGTTACTCACAATAAGTCAGTAAACGTGCAGACTGTGTCCTTTCTTTTGTAAGCGTGCTTGATATTATATGCAGTTTGCACTGTGTGTGCAAATACAAACACGCGCAGTGGGCACTGCACGTGCACAAATTAAGTCCCGTTTGTTATGGAACTGCAGGAACTAGTTTCTTTTAGGTAGTTAGGAGTTCCTCTTTCCTTTCACGGAATCTTTTCCTGGCAAACCTCTGTGTTGTTTCTGCTTTCCAGAGCCATTCACCTGTATATCATCCAAATTCTCTGCTTAGCGCCCCAAAGATTGAGTACGATGACCTATAAAACAGGACAAAGAAAGGTTAGCGCCCCAAAGATTGAGTACGATGACCTATAAAACAGGACAAAGAAAGTTTATACGCACAAAGGTCACTGTCTCTGCCGTAGGTTTCTATGAACTCAAATGTTTACGTGGGCAGTGGTTACAGGAGGTCAAGCCTAATGTTCACACAGGCAGTGCTTACAGGAGGTCAAGCCTAATGTTCACACAGGCAGTGTTTACAGGAGGTCAAGCCTAATGTTCACACAGGCAGTGTTTACAGGAGGTCAAGCCTAATGTTCACACAGGCAGTGTTTACAGGAGGTCAAGCCTAATGTTCACACAGGCAGTGTTTACAGGAGGTCAAGCCTAATGTTCACACAGGCAGTGCTTACAGGAGGTCAAGCCTAATGTTCACACAAGCAGTGCTTACAGGAGGTCAAACCTAATGTTCACACAGGCAGTGTTTACAGGAGCTCAAACCTAATGTTCACACAGGCAGTGTTTACAGGAGCTCAAACCTAATGTTCACACAGGCAGTGTTTACAGGAGGTCAAGCCCAATGTTCACACAGGCAGTGTTTACAGGAGGTCAAGCCTAATGTTCACACAGGCAGTGTTTACAGGAGGTCAAGCCTAATGTTCACACAGGCAGTGTTTACAGGAGCTCAAACCTAATGTTCACACAGGCAGTGTTTACAGGAGGTCAAGCCTAATGTTCACACAGGCAGTGTTTACAGGAGGTCAAGCCTAATGTTCACACAGGCAGTGTTTACAGGAGGTCAAGCCTAATGTTCACACAGGCAGTGCTTACAGGAGGTCAAGCCTAATGTTCACACAGGCAGTGTTTACAGGAGGTCAAGCCTAATGTTCACACAAGCAGTGCTTACAGGAGGTCAAGCCTAATGTTCACACAGGCAGTGCTTACAGGAGGTCAAGCCTAATGTTCACACAGGCAGTGCTTACAGGAGGTCAAGCCTAATGTTCACACAGGCAGTGTTTACAGGAGGTCAAGCCTAATGTTCACACAGGCAGTGCTTACAGGAGGTTAAGCCTAATGTTCACACAGGCAGTGTTTACAGGAGGTCAAGCCTAATGTTCACACAGGCAGTGCTTACAGGAGGTCAAGCCTAATGTTCACACAGGCAGTGCTTACAGGAGGTCAAGCCTAATGTTCACACAGGCAGTGCTTACAGGAGGTCAAGCCTAATGTTCACACAGGCAGTGCTTACAGGAGGTCAAGCCTAATGTTCACACAGGCAGTGCTTACAGGAGGTCAAGCCTAATGTTCACACAGGCAGTGCTTACAGAAGGTCAAGCCTAATGTTCACACAGGCAGTGCTTACAGGAGTCAAGCCTAATGTTCACACAGGCAGTGCTTACAGGAGGTCAAGCCTAATGTTCACACAGGCAGTTGCTTTCAGAAGGTCAAGCCTAATGTTCACACAGGCAGTGCTTACAGGAGGTCAAGCCTAATGTTCACACAGGCAGTGTTTACAGGAGGTCAAGCCTAATGTTCACACGGGCAGTGCTTACAGGAGGTCAAGCCTAATGTTCACACAGGCAGTGCTTACAGGAGGCCAAGCCTAATGTTCACACAGGCAGTGTTTACAGGAGGCCAAGCCTAATGTTCACACAGGCAGTGTTTATAGGAGCTCAAACCTGCGTAAGAAAAAGAAACAAAAAATAAACAGACCAAAAAATCTACATACATGGTATCTTTTGCCTCTAGAGAGATTATCTGCATTTTTGATTCTCCTAGAAAATGCAACTTCTGATAATCATTTTCTTTTTATAACCAAAGAGGCAATAAAAAAAACAACAACAAAAAGCAAAAAAGAAAACCAAACCAAAGCAAACAGAAAACCCAAACAAAAAAGAGAACCCTATGGGAATGTCACCAGAAGAACCACTGCAGGCAAGCAAACACACAAACCAAGCCAAACAAAACAATCAAACAAAACAAACAAACAAACGAAACAAGCAAACACACAAACCAAGCCAAACAAAACAATCAAACAAAACAACAAACAAACGAAACAAGCAAACAAACAAACCAAAACACAATTTAAACAATGTCTGACAAAGCCAAAACCAGAAAGAAACAAAGCAAGACAGAACGCACAAAGAGGAACAAAATGCCCTGCTGTCTGCAATCGGAAGACCTAAAAATGTCCGGGGAAGGATTGGACATGTGGGGAGCCACACGCTCCTAGAGTCCTAGAGAGCCCACTGCGGCCAAGGCAGTTTCTCACCACCATATGCTGCTCTCTTGTCGCTCAACTCGCCGCGCACGTGCTTGCACGCGCAATTCAATTGCTGGCTCGTGCAGCGCTCGAGCAAGGAGACGATCCCGCCAGGGAGTTGAGCTCTCCGCCACCAACATCTACTTTCTATTCATGCCAATAAAGGAGCCATTGTGATTTATTTACATCTGATTATGAAAATGTGGCTTTTTGTGTTTCACCTTGTCTGTGCAGATCCCAAGCTGAAGCGACTGAGAGAGCGAGGGAAAGGGGAGGGAAAGGGGAGGGAAGGGGAGGGAAGGGCAGAGGGGCGGAAAGTTCTGGGAAAGAGGAGGAGAAGATGGAGGAGGCGGAGGAAAGGAAGACGAATAGGGAGGAAGGAGTAATGGAAGGAGGGAGAGGCTGACGAGACAGTTTCAAAGCTCGATTAATTCAAAGGGGTGTCTGGACATTTTTTTTCTCCCTCGGTCGGTCAACCCTACTTTGTTACCGTTCCTTGGGGGACGCCGGGCGCTCGCCAGACGAATGTTTTATTGTCGGTGTTCCTTGTAAATCTTCCGTTCGGGCTAATTAATATCTAATAATTACTATGCTCGGTGATTTTCATCCGTTTTGATTCTAATGAATAAATATCTCGACCAACGTTGCTGACAGAATCATGAAGACATATGCAAGCTCACATTTTGCATGCATTATATAAACACAGCGGTATAGCCATGGCAGCAAGCTCATACAAGCATATAAAGCATACGATAGCAGCTTCCACAGAGTTGACTCAAAGATTTCAATTGAATTCACTTCATTTCAAAATGGCTTATCATCTCTAAAAAGAGAAAATAGTTACAACTGCTTCCACAAAGCTAATCACAGCAACAATAACACTTTTAAAACAAAACAAAACAAAACAAATAAAACAAAATACCCCCTACACACACTACATACACACACTACACACACACACTACACACACTACACTACACACACCACACACACAAACACACTACACACACACACTACACACACACACTACACACACTACACTACACACACAACACACTACACACACACACTACACACACTACACTACACACACACACACACACAACACACACACACACACACACACACACACACACTACACACACTACACACACACACACACACACACTACCACACACCACACACACAACACACTACACACACTACACCACACACAACACACTACACCACACACCACACACACAACACACACACAAACACCACCACACACCACAACACTACACACACTACACACACACACACACACACACTACACACACACACACAACACACTACACACACACAACACAACACACTACACACTACACCACACACACAAACACACTACACACACACACCACACACACAAACACACTACACACACTACACTACACACACAAACACACTACAACACACACACACACACACAACACACTACACACACTACACTACACACACAAACACACTACACACACACACTACACACACACACTACACACACACACTACACACACAACACACACTACACACACACAACACACACACACACACACACTACACTCATCATTCCATGCTCACCTGCAGTGCATTATGTGTGACTGACTTATTTGTTGAAAAAGTTCGACCGACATGGGCAAAAGCTACTTTTGTTTTTGAGATTAAAACATTGTCAGCAAAATGCACGTGGTCGTGATTCTTTGTTGGACCAATTGATGTGAGCAATAGATCCCTCAGCACAAAACAACAACAACAACAACAACGACGACGACGACAACAACAACAACAACAACAACACAAAGAGTGCTCGTGTGTGTTAGGGTATGGGAGAGGGTATGGCAATTCATATTTACACATAAGTGACATCGTTGTGCTGGATCTTGGCGCAACAAGCACTAAACAAACTTCCATAGATAGAACAGTTTATCTATTTGTTATTACTTTTGTACGATACTTTGAAGCGCCAGTCCAGAGACAGAATATCAAGTAACTTGTGCTTTTTGCGGAAAGGAAAAAAAAACAGTCACACCTCCCCAATTTCACAATTCATCCAAATCAGAAACCAACCAGAGAATTCATATTTTAACAAATAATTTCCCAGGCGCAATATACGTCTCAAATACAAAACACATCTTTACTTATCTATTTTTGTGGACCCTATTGACAATTTTTGTAAGTTTTGATATTCATGTTCGTTTCAGTTAAGTAAGGTTTCTTCAAATGATGATCCTAAAGCGTCGTTAATCTTCATCTTGTAACGAAACTCAAACTATGCCATAACATTCTAGCTTCGAACAGATTCACATGCTTTCGGAATGTGTGCGACTGAAACAGAAAGCAGATAAGCTAGCTGTGTTGACAGACAGAAAGCAGACAAGTTAGCTGTGTTGACAGACAGAAAAAAGACAAGTTAGCTATGTTGACAGACATAAAACAGACAAGTTAGCTATGTTGACAGACAGAAAACAGACAAGTTAGCTATGTTGACAGACAGAAAGCAGACAAGTTAGCTGTGTTGACAGACAGAAAACAGACAAGTTAGCTATGTTGACAGACATAAAACAGACATGTTAGCTATGTTGACAGACATAAAACAGACATGTTAGCTATGTTGACAAACAGACAACAGACAAGTTAGCTATGTTGACAGACAGAAAACAGACAAGTTAGCTGTGTTGACAGACAGAAAACAGACAAGTTAGCTATGTTGACAGACAGAAAACAGACAAGTTAGCTATGTTGACAGACAGAAAACAGACAAGTTAGCTATGTTGACAGACAGAAAACAGACAAGTTAGCTATGTTGACAGACAGAAAACAGACAAGTTAGCTATGTTGACAGACAGAAAAAGACAAGTTAGCTTGTGACAGACAGAAAACAGACAAGTTAGCTATGTTGACAGACAGAAAACAGACAAGTTCGCTTGTTGACAGACAGACAACAGACAAGTTAGCTATGTTGACAGACAGAAAATCAGACAAGTTAGCTATGTTGACAGACAGAAAACAGACAAGTTAGCTATGTTGACAGACAGAAAACAGACAAGTTAGCTATGTTGACAGACAGAAAACAGACAAGTTAGCTATGTTGACAGACAGAAAACAGACAAGTTAGCTATGTTGACAGACAGAAAACAGACAAGTTAGCTATGTTGACAGACAGAAAACAGACAAGTTAGCTATGTTGACAGACAGAAAGCAGACAAGTTAGCTTGTTGACAGACAGAAAACAGACAAGTTAGCTATGTTGACAGACAGAAAACAGACAAGTTAGCTATGTTGACAGACAGAAAACAGACAAGTTAGCTATGTTGACAGACAGAAAACAGACAAGTTAGCTGTGTTGACAGACAGAAAACAGACAAGTTAGCTATGTTGACAGACATAAAACAGACATGTTAGCTATGTTGACAGACATAAAACAGACATGTTAGCTATGTTGACAGACATAAAACAGACATGTTAGCTTTTTGACAGACAGAAAACAGACAAGTTAGCTATGTTGACAGACATAAAACAGACAAGTTAGCTGTGTTGACAGACAGAAAACAGACAAGTTAGCTATGTTGACAGACAAAAAGCAGACAAGTTAGCTAGTGTTGACAGACATAAAACAGACAAGTTAGCTATGTTGACAGACATAAAACAGACAAGTTAGCTATGTTGACAGACATAAAACAGACAAGTTAGCTATGTTGACAGACATAAAACAGACAAGTTAGCTATGTTGACAGACAGAAAACAGACAAGTTAGCTATGTTGACAGACAAAAACAGACAAGTTAGCTATGTTGACAGACAGAAAACAGACAATTAGCTGATGTTGACAGACAGAAAACAGACAAGTTAGCTATGTTGACAGACAGAAAACGACATGCTATGTGACAGACAGAAACAACAAGTTAGCTATGTTGACAGACAGAAAACAGACAAGTTAGCTATGTTGACAGACAGAAAACAGACAAGTTAGCTATGTTGACAGACAGAAACAGACAAGTTAGCTATGTTGACAGACAGAAAACAGACAAGTAGCTAACAGACAAAACAGACAAGTTAGCTATGTTGACAGACAGAAAAACAGACAAGTTAGCTATGTTGACAGACAGAAACAGACAAGTTATGCTATGTTGACAGACAGAAAACAGACAAGTTAGCTATGTTGACAGACAGAAAACAGACATGTTAGCTATGTTGACAGACAGAAAACAGACAAGTTAGCTATGTTGACAGACAGAAAACAGACAAGTTAGCTATGTTGACAGACAAAAACAGACAAGTTAGCTATTTGACAGACAGTAAAACAGACAAGTTAGCTATGTTGACAGACAGAAAACAGACAAGTTAGCTATGTTGACAGACAGAAACAGACAAGTTAGCTTGTTGACAGACAGAAAACAGACAAGTTAGCTATTTGACAGACATAAAACAGACAAGTTAGCTATTTTGACAGACAAAAACAGACAAGTTAGCTATGTTGACAGACAGAAAGCAGACAAGTTAGCTATGTTGACAGACAGAAAACAGACAAGTTAGCTATGTTGACAGACAGAAAACAGACAAGTTAGCTATGTTGACAGACAAAAGCTAGACAAGTTAGCTATTTGACAGACAGAAAACAGACAAGTTAGCTATGTTGACAGACAGAAAACAGACAAGTTAGCTATGTTGACAGACAAAAACAGACAAGTTAGCTATGTTGACAGACAGAAAACAGACAAGTTAGCTATGTTGACAGACAGAAAGCAGACAAGTTAGCTATGTTGACAGACATAAAACAGACAAGTTAGCTTGTTGACAGACAGAAAACAGACATGTTAGCTATGTTGACAGACAGAAAACAGACAAGTTAGCTATGTTGACAGACAGAAAACAGACAAGTTAGCTATGTTGACAGACAGACATAGACAAACAGACAAGTTAGCTATGTTGACAGACAGAAAACAGACAAGTTAGCTATGTTGACAGACAGAAAGCAGACAAGTTAGCTTGTTGACAGACAGAAAACAGACAAGTTAGCTGTGTTGACAGACAGAAAACAGACAAGTTAGCTATGTTGACAGACAGAAAACAGACAAGTTAGCTATGTTGACAGACAGAAACAGACAAGTTAGCTATGTTGACAGACAGAAAACAGACAAGTTAGCTATGTTGACAGACAAAACAGACAAGTTAGCTTGTTGACAGACAGAAAACAGACAAGTTAGCTATGTTGACAGACAGAAAACAGACAAGTTAGCTATGTTGACAGACAGAAAACAGACAAGTTAGCTATGTTGACAGACAGAAAACAGACATGTTAGCTATGTTGACAGACAGAAAACAGACAAGTTAGCTTGTGTTGACAGACAGAAAACAGACAGTTAGCTATGTTGACAGACAAAACAGACAAGTTAGCTATGTTGACAGACAAAAACAGACAGTTAGCTGTGTTGACAGACAGAAACAGACATGTTAGCTATGTTGACAGACAGAAAACAGACAAGTTAGCTATGTTGACAGACAAAACAGACAAGTTAGCTATGTTGACAGACAGAAAACAGAATTAGCTTGTTGACAGACAAAAACAGACAAAGTTAGCTATGTTGACAGACAGAAAACAGACAAGTTAGCTATGTTGACAGACAGAAAACAGAAAGTTAGCTGTGTGACAGACAGAAAACAGACAAGTTAGCTATGTTTGACAGACAGAAAACAGACAAGTTAGCTATGTTGACAGACAGAAAACAGACAGTTAGCTATGTTGACAGACAGAACAGACATACTTGTTACAGACAAACAAAGTTAGCTGTGTTAGACACAAAAACAGACAGTTAGCTTGTTGACAGACAGAAAACAGACAAGTTAGCTATGTTGACAGACAGAAAACAACAATTAGCATTTACAGACAGAAAAACAGACAGTTAGCTAGTTGAAGACAGAAAGCAGACAGTTAGCTATGTTGACAGACAGAAAACAGACAAGTTAGCTATGTTGACAGACAGAAAACAGACAAGTTAGCTATGTTGACAGACAGAAAACAGACAAGTTAGCTATGTTGACAGACAGAAAACAGACAAGTTAGCTATGTTGACAGCGAACAGAAGATTAGCAGACAAGAGCTTAGCGTGTTGCACATTAGAAGTGCTGTGTTGACAGACCAGAAAACAGACTGTTAGCTATGTTGACAGACAGAAAACAACAAATTAGCTTGTTGACAGACAAACATTACTGTTAACAGACAGTTCTAGCTGCTGTTTGACAGACAGAAAACGACAAGTTTATGTTGAGACATACGACTGTTGTTTTTGACAGACATAAACAGACAGCTAGTGTGTGATAAAAAGACAATTTTGGTTGACAGACAAAAACAGACAAGTTAACTATGTGACAGACAGAAACAGCATAGCTATTAGATGTATATGAAAACAGAACAACACAGGCGACAAAACAGACAGTTAGCTATGTTGACAGACAGAAACAGACAAATTCAGACTAAACACAAGTTAGCTGTGTTGACAGACAGAAAACAGACAAGTTAGCTATGTTGACAGACGAAAACAACATTAGCAGTTGACAGACAGAAAATGACAGTTAGCTGTGTTGACAGACAGAAAACAGATGTATTAGATGTTTGGACAGAACGACTGTTATATTACGACAGACACATGTTAGCTGTGTTGACAGACATAAACAGACATGTTAGCTGTGTTGAACAGACAGTAGTATGTTACAGACGAAGCACTGTTGTTGACAGACAGAAAACAGATTACTGTAAGTTAGACCGTTTAGATTTTTGACAGACGAAAGAAGTTAGCTATGTGACAGCGACACTGTTAGCTGTGTTGACAGACAGAAAACTTTCTTGATTGACAAGTTAGCAAGTTACTGTGTTGAGCAGACACAGTTAGCTATTGAAGACAGAACAAATTAGCTTTTGTTGACAGGACAGAAAACAACATGTTACTTTGTTGGAAGACAGTTAGCTATGTTGCAGACAGAAAACAGACAAGTTAGCTGATGTTGACAGACAGAAACAGACATGTTAGCTGTGTTGACAGACAGAAACAAGTTACATGTTGAAGAGAACAACATTAGCTATGTTGAGAAGAAACAGACATGTTAGCTTTGTTGAAAGACGAAAAGACATGTTAGATGTTGACAGACAGAAAACAGACAATGTTAGCTATGTTGACAGACAGAAAGCAGACAAGTTAGCTATGTTGAAAGACAGAAAACAGACATGTTAACTATGTTGACAGACAGAAAACAGACAGTTAGCTATGTGACAGACAGAAACAGACATGTTAGCTATGTTGACAGACAGAAAACAGAGAAGTTAGCTGTGCTGTCACAGTCATAGGATTCAAGATCGGATGTCTCCAGTTGAAGTCCTGCTTGAAACCTAAAACCTGACCTGTTGATTGTCCATCTTAATGCTGTCATCATTCTGCTGTTATCAGCTTACTGTTTAATAGGTTCTCTTCTCCCCGCTCCATATTTCAAGACCTTGTCAGCACACAGGTTTTTTTTGTTTTTTTTTGTTTTTTTTTGTGCAGGCTAACAGTCTGCCAGATGATTATTGGCAGATTTTGGGTGGAGCGCATATGGAAATGTCCAAGTGCGATGAATCCCTCTTGATGAAACCCCAACACACACATACACACACACACACACACCACAAAACACAACACACACACACACACACACAACACACACACACACACACACACACACACACACACACACACACACACATTCCAACAGAGAAGGACAGGAAATGTGTTTCTAACATTGTATTCACAAACAAAAAATACGTTACTGAAATAACTGCTGGCCTTGTTCGTTCTTTGGGATCTAGTAAAGTTTGTAATGTGTAGGACCTGTTTGTTTGTTATGGGCATCCTGATTTCTTTGGGATCTAGTAAAGTTTGTAATGTGTAGGACCTGTTTGTTATGGGCATCCTGATTTCTTTGGGATCTAGTAAAGTTTGTAATGTGTAGGACCTGTTTGTTTGTTATGGGCATCCTGATTTCTTTGGGATCTAGTAAAGTTTGTAATGTGTAGGACCTGTTTGTTATGGGCATCCTGATTTCTTTGGGATCTAGTAAAGTTTGTAATGTGTAGGACCTGTTTGTTATGGGCATCCTGATTTCTTTGGGATCTAGTAAAGTTTGTAATGTGTAGGACCTGTTTGTTATGGGCATCCTGATTTCTTTGGGATCTAGTAAAGTTTGTAATGTGTAGGACCTGTTTGTTATGGGCATCCTGATTTCTTTGGGATCTAGTAGAGTTTGTAATGTGTAGGACCTGTTTGTTATGGGCATCCTGATTTCTTTGGGATCTAGTAAAGTTTGTAATGTGTAGGACCTGTTTGTTATGGGCATCCTGATTTCTTTGGGATCTAGTAAAGTTTGTAATGTGTAGGACCTGTTTGTTATGGGCATCCTGATTTCTTTGGGATCTAGTAAAGTTTGTAATGTGTAGGACCTGTTTGTTATGGGCATCCTGATTTCTTTGGGATCTAGTAAAGTTTGTAATGTGTAGGACCTGTTTGTTATGGGCATCCTGATTTCTTTGGGATCTAGTAGAGTTTGTAATGTGTAGGACCTGTTTGTTTGTTATGGACATCCTGATTTTTTGGGATCTAGTAAAGTTTTAATGTGTAGGACCTGTTTGTTATGGGCATCCTGATTTCTTTGGGATCTAGTAAAGTTTGTAATGTGTAGGACCTGTTTGTTATGGGCATCCTGATTTCTTTGGGATCTAGTAAAGTTTGTAATGTGTAGGACCTGTTTGTTATGGGCATCCTGATTTCTTTGGGATCTAGTAAAGTTTGTAATGTGTAGGACCTGTTTGTTATGGGCATCCTGATTTCTTTGGGATCTAGTAAAGTTTGTAATGTGTAGGAACTGTTTGTTATGGGCATCCTGATTTCTTTGGGATCTAGTAGAGTTTGTAATGTGTAGGACCTGTTTGTTATGGACATCCTGATTTCTTTGGGATCTAGTAAAGTTTGTAATGTGTAGGACCTGTTTGTTATGGGCATCCTGATTTCTTTGGGATCTAGTAAAGTTTGTAATGTGTAGGACCTGTTTGTTATGGGCATCCTGATTTCTTTGGGATCTAGTAAAGTTTGTAATGTGTAGGACCTGTTTGTTATGATCATCCTGATTTCTTTGGGATCTAGTAAAGTTTGTAATGTGTAGGACCTGTTTGTTATGGACATCCTGATTTCTTTGGGATCTAGTAAAGTTTGTAATGTGTAGGACCTGTTTGTTATGGGCATCCTGATTTCTTTGGGATCTAGTAGAGTTTGTAATGTGTAGGACCTGTTTGTTATGGGCATCCTGATTTCTTTGGGATCTAGTAAAGTTTGTGATGTGTAGGACCTGTTTGTTATGGGCATCCTGATTTCTTTGGGATCTAGTAAAGTTTGTAATGTGTAGGACCTGTTTGTTATGGGCATCCTGATTTCTTTGGGATCTAGTAAAGTTTGTAATGTGTAGGACCTGTTTGTTATGGACATCCTGATTTCTTTGGGATCTAGTAAAGTTTGTAATGTGTAGGACCTGTTTGTTATGGGCATCCTGATTTCTTTGGGATCTAGTAGAGTTTGTAATGTGTAGGACCTGTTTGTTATGGGCATCCTGATTTCTTTGGGATCTAGTAAAGTTTGTAATGTGTAGGACCTATTTGTTTGTTATGGGCATCCTGATTTCTTTGGGATCTAGTAAAGTTTTAATGTGTAGGACCTGTTTGTTATGGGCATCCTGATATCTTTGGGATCTAGTAAAGTTTGTAATGTGTAGGACCTGTTTGTTATGGGCATCCTGATTTCTTTGGGATCTAGTAAAGTTTGTAATGTGTAGGACCTGTTTCTTTGTTATGGGCATCCTGATATCTTTGGGATCTAGTAAAGTTTGTAATGTGTAGGACCTGTTTGTTATGGGCATCCTGATTTCTTTGGGATCTAGTAGAGTTTGTAATGTGTAGGACCTGTTTGTTATGGGCATCCTAATTTCTTTGGGATCTAGTAAAGTTTGTAATGTGTAGGACCTGTTTGTTATGGGCATCCTGATTTCTTTGGGATCTAGTAAAGTTTGTAATGTGTAGGACCTGTTTGTTATGGGCATCCTGATTTCTTTGGGATCTAGTAGAGTTTGTAATGTGTAGGACCTGTTTGTTATGGGCATCCTGATTTCTTTGGGATCTAGTAAAGTTTGTAATGTGTAGGACCTGTTTGTTATGGGCATCCTGATTTCTTTGGGATCTAGTAAAGTTTGTAATGTGTAGGACCTGTTTGTTATGGGCATCCTGATTTCTTTGGGATCTAGTAAAGTTTGTAATGTGTAGGACCTGTTTGTTATGGGCATCCTGATTTCGTCGTTCATGGGTTTTTCTTGATAACATTCTGAGTTCCTTTATCTATCACCATAGTCATCGTTCGAGACCTACTTTTCTTTATTACAGTCCTTCATTCCTATATATAGATATAAAACCCGAAGAACACAAAAACAGACATAACAAACGTTTCCAAATCCGCCCCAATCTGACAGAAATTCTCCCAACTGCTGCAGGGAACCGTAAGAAAGAGACAGTGTTATGTAGGTTGCACACGGGTCACACATCCTACACTCATTCGTACCTTTAAAAAGTGAAGAAGAATCATGGTGTACACCATGTGACGTGCCGTTGAGCCAGAGACACCTCCACCTTGATTGCTGGGACTTGTATGATGTGAGACATAAGCACTACACGGCGGACTCCTTAAAGATCTTCCGAGACGTTCCTCCTGACGCAACTTTTCAGTTTTTATAAGAGATCAACAGATTTCACCTGAAATGATTTTATGTCTGAGTGTGTTTTTCTTTAATTGCAATTTACACTTGCAAGGTTAACGGTGAGGATGATTTTTAACCGCCATCTTTTATCTTAACCTGGCTGTCGTTTGTGACGTGGTGTTAGCCCTGATATGGCTCTAGTAGTCGGCTGGACAATTAGAAATATGAATATATGAACTTTATTGCAATATAATTTCATGTTAATGTATCAGTGTCTTTTCTCCGAGTCTGATTTCTTTGTTTCTTCTGTTTGTTTATCTTGTTCGGGACTTGGGTTAATTGTCTTGAACGCGTTCTCTTGTTCAGAATATCTATTTCCATTCCAAGCGTTGAATCCTTTCTTGTGACTCGATTTCCTTGTTGAGGGCGTCCTTTTTTCCTTGCTCAGCATGTCCTTGTTTCTTTGCTCAGCATGTCCTTTTTTCTTTGCTCAGCATGTCCTTGTTTCTTTGCTCAGACTGTCCTTGTTTCTTTGCTCAGCATGTCCTTTTTTCCTTTGCTCAGCATGTCCTTGTTTCTTTGCTCAGACTGTCCTTGTTTCTTTGCTCAGACTTCCTTGTTTCTTTGCTCAGCATGTCCTTGTTTCTTTGCTCAGCATGTCCTTGTTTCTTTTGCTCAGCACTTCCTTGTTTCTTTGCTCAGCATGTCCTTGTTTCTTTGCTCACAGCCCTTGTTCCTCATGTTTTTCTTTGCTCAGCATGTCCTTGTTTCTTTGCTCAGCATGTCCTTGTTTCTTTGCTCAGCAGTCTTGTTCTTTGCTCAGATTCTTGTTTCTTTGCTCAGACTGTCCTTGTTTCTTTGCTCAGCATGTCTCTTTGTTTCTTTGCTCAGACTGTCCTTTTCTTTGCTCAATGTCCTTGTTCTTTGCTCAGACTGTCTTGTTTCTTTGCTCAGACTGTCCTTGTTTCTTTGCTCAGCACTGTCCTTGTTTCTTTGCTCAGCATGTCCTTGTTTCTTTGCTCAGACTGTCCTTGTTTCTTTGCTCAGACTGTCTTGTTTCTTTGCTCAGACTGTCCTTGTTTCTTTGCTCAGATCCTTGTTTCTTTGCTCAGACTGTCCTTGTTTCTTTGCTCAGACTGTCTTTGTTTCTTTGCTCAGACTGTCCTTGTTTCTTTGCTCAGACTGTCCTTGTTTCTTTGCTCAGACTGTCCTTGTTTCTTTGCTCAGACTGTCCTTGTTTCTTTGCTCAGACTGTCTTGTTTCTTTGCTCAGACTGTCTTTGTTTCTTTGCTCAGCTGTCCTTGTTTCTTTGCTCAGACTGTCCTTGTTTCTTTGCTCAGACTGTCCTTGTTTCTTTGCTCAGACTGTCCTTTGTTTTTTTGCTCAGACTGTCCTTGTTTCTTTGCTCAGACTCTCTTTGTTTCTTTGCTCAGACTGTCCTTGTTTCTTTGCTCAGACTCTCTTTGTTTCTTTGCTCAGACTGTCCTTGTTTCTTTGCTCAGACTCTCTTTGTTTCTTTGCTCAGACTGTCCTTGTTTCTTTGCTCAGACTCTCTTTGTTTCTTTGCTCAGACTGTCCTTGTTTCTTTGCTCAGACTTCCTTTGTTTCTTTGCTCAGAGACTGTCCCTTGTTTCTTTGCTCAGACTGTCCTTGTTTCTTTGCTCAGATCCTGTTCTTGTCAGACTGTCCTTGTTTCTTTGCTCAGATGTCTTGTTCTTCCAGACTGTCCTTGTTTCTTTGCTCAATGACTGTCTTTGTTTCTTCTTTGCTCAGACTCTCTTTGTTTCTTTGCTCAGACTGTCCTTGTTTCTTTGCTCAGACTCTCTTTGTTTCTTTGCTCAGACTGTCCTTGTTTCTTTGCTCAGACTGTCTTTGTTTCTTTGCTCAGACTGTCTTTGTTTCTTTGCTCAGACTGTCCTTGTTTCTTTGCTCAGACTCTCTTTGTTTCTTTGCTCAGACTGTCCTTGTTTCTTTGCTCAGACTGTCCTTGTTTCTTTGCTCAGACTGTCCTTGTTTCTTTGCTCAGACTCTCTTTGTTTCTTTGCTCAGACTGTCCTTGTTTTCTTTGCTCAGACTCTCTTTGTTTCTTTGCTCAGCATGTCCTTGTTTCTTTGCTCAGACTGTCCTTGTTTCTTTGCTCAGACTCTTTTTGTTTCTTTGCTCAGACTGTCTTTGTTTCTTTGCTCAACTCTCTTTGTTTCTTTGCTCAGACTGTCCTTGTTTCTTTGCTCAGACTCTCTTTGTTTCTTTGCTCAGCATGTCCTTGTTTCTTTGCTCAGACTCTCTTTGTTTCTTTGCTCAGACTGTCCTTGTTTCTTTGCTCAGACTCTCTTTGTTTCTTTGCTCAGACTGTCCTTGTTTCTTTGCTCAGACTGTCCTTGTTTCTTTGCTCAGACTGTCTTTGTTTCTTTGCTCAGACTGTCCTTGTTTCTTTGCTCAGACTGTCCTTGTTTCTTTGCTCAGACTGTCCTTGTTTCTTTGCTCAGACTGTCCTTGTTTCTTTGCTCAGACTGTCCTTGTTTCTTTGCTCAGACTGTCCTTGTTTCTTTGCTCAGACTCTCTTTGTTTCTTTGCTCAGACTGTCCTTGTTTCTTTGCTCAGACTCTCTTTGTTTCAGTGTCTACAATCTCCTTTCTCTGTGTAGGACTTGTTTTCCTTGCTCATCTCCTGGTTTTGTTAGTTTTCTTTTTCCAGGAAATGAATCACCTACTTTCCTCCTCAAGACTTGGTTTCCTTGTTCAAGACCCGCTTTCCTTGTTCGAATATCCAATTTTAATGTCCAGGATGTGTGTTAATGTCTTATCTCCAATCTTGGCCGTACCAGTATATTTCCATGAAAAGAGCATACAAAACAAAATGCACAAAGCTAAAGCTTAATGTTTCAACATACTGCTTTGGAAGATTATGAAAGTTTACACAATGAAAAGTAAAATGTCAAGATTAAGTTACAAATACATTTTTTTTGAAAATTGCTTGGTACAATCTGGCCTTCCTATCTCGACCTACATTTGGTTTCGTCTGCTTTTAGAACAGACGGCGATACATTTTTTTCTGCATCTCCAACAAATTATTTGCAATCATTCGATCATTTAGGTACACAATCCTATTTCAAAGTAATATGCACTAAAGAAAACATCTTTTTAATTCATTCTACATGAACAATTGTGTGGGGTTTCTGAAACGGAAGGATTGTATATGAAATACCAAGTGGAATGTATTCATAGTTGCCTGGTTGTGCGCGCGGGCTGACCACCGCTGCCAGTTATGAGACACATGTTACAGATCCAATTCACGTTCTTCTTCCTTAGCTTTTCTTGTCAAGAATTCATAAATGTGGCTCCTGGAATGCTTGTGTTTTCACAGACTAAAGATGTTCTATTCCATGATGAACTAGGCCAGCGCTAAGTGCTCCTGGGGAAGAGCTGTTAGTCAGGATTGTAGGTTGGAAAATACCTGCTGACGTAAATATAGAGATAAGGCGTTAACATACGTAGTTTTCTTGTCCTGAAGCAAGCATCCGTTTTTGTTACCATTGTCTTTCTTTGTTTGTTTGTTTGTTTTTTTCTTTGTTTCTTTCTTTGTTTCTTTCTTTGTTTCTTTGTTTTTTCTTTTTCTTTGTTTCTTTGTTTGTTTGTTTGTTTGTTGTTTTTTCTTTTCTTTGTTTCTTTGTTTGTTTGTTTGTTTGTTTCTTTGTTTGTTTGTTTGTTTGTTTGTTTCTTTCTTTCTTTGTTTGTTTGTTTGTTTTTTTCTTTGTTTTTTTCTTTGTTTCTTTGTTTGTTTCTTTGTTTCTTTGTTTCTTTGTTTCTTTGTTTCTTTGTTTGTTTGTTTCTTTGTTTGTTTGTTTGTTTGTTTGTTTGTTTGTTTCTTTCTTTCTTTGTTTAGATCCACTTTCCATGGTACTGACATAGATATCTTGTTTAAACCCTTTGACCCCTGCACCCTATCCATCAACAGCAAAAGCCTTTAACTCCCTCACCCAATTCCTGCAGGAAGCTGGTGGATAGGGTGAGGGAATCAAAGGCTTACGTTTTTTCTTTGCTAGCATGGTTTACAATGCAGGATGCTGGTGGACAGAGTGAGGGAGTCAGAGGGTTATGTTTTATTTTTGCTAGCATGGTTTACAATGCAGGATGCTGGTGGACAGGGTGAGGGAGTCAGAGGGTTAAACTAACCATTGCCTTGGTTTTCTTCAAGACTTTATGTCTTTTGCTAGTGATCCATGCATTCAAGACTTTATGTCTTTTGCTAGTGATCCATGCATTCAAGACTTTATTTCTTTTGCTAGTGATCCGTGCATTCAAGACTTTATGTCTTTTGCTAGTGATCCGTGCATTCAATCCATGCAATCAAGATTTTATGTCTTTTGCTAGTGATCCGTGCATTCAAGACTTTATGTCTTTTGCTAGTGATCCATGCATTCAAGACTTTATGTCTTTTGCTAGTGATCCATGCATTCAAGACTTTATGTCTTTTGCTAGTGATCCGTGCATTCAAGACTTTATGTCTTTTGCTAGTGATCCGTGCATTCAATCCATGCAATCAAGATTTTATGTCTTTTGCTAGTGATCCGTGCATTCAAGACTTTATGTCTTTTGCTAGTGATCCATGCATTCAAGACTTTATTTCTTTTGCTAGTGATCCATGCATTCAAGACTTTATTTCTTTTGCTAGTGATCCATGCATTCAAGACTTTATGTCTTTTGCTAGTGATCCATGCATTCAAGATTTTATGTCTTTTGCTAGTGATCCATGCATTCAAGACTTTATTTCTTTTGCTAGTGATCCATGCATTCAAGACTTTATGTCTTTTGCTAGTGATCCATGCATTCAATCCATGCAATCAACAAGCAAAACCAGAATAAGATTGAGACAGCTGAAATGTGTTTTCTGCGAAGAATGTTAAATGTACCATGGACAGCAAAAAAGAAAACAAAAACAAAAACAAAACAAAAAACAAAGAAACAACGAGGCGATTTTGAAAAAGCAAACATAAAAAGAAGATTAATGAAGAAGATTAGGAAAAGACAGACAACATTTACAGGACCTTTTATGAGCCAAGAGAAGTTCAAGTACCTTGTCACCTTTCTATCTAAGACAGATGGAGGAAAAAGAGCACCAGTAGACCTAGGGAGATAATATTATACAATTTTGCAGAGCGGATGAGGACAGAAAGAGTAGCAGATGTACTTGCAGCGACAAAAGATACATTCGTATGGAGGGCTATGATCATCAACGTCATGCGGCATGGTCCATGATGATGGTGAGTGATCAAAAGCACCAAAGAACATCCCTAGTCAATCAGTGTGATATCTAGACTCCCGTCAACCAAAGAACATCCCTAGTCAATCAGTGTGATATCTAGACTCCCGTCAACCAGAGAACATCCCTAGTCAATCAGTGTGATATCTAGACTCCCGTCAACCAGAGAACATCCCTAGTCAATCAGTGTGATATCTAGACTCCCGTCAACCAGAGAACATCCCTAGTCAATCAGTGTGATATCTAGACTCCCGTCAACCAGAGAACATCCCTAGTCAATCAGTGTGATATCTAGACTCCCGTCAACCAGAGAACATCCCTAGTCAATCAGTGTGATATCTAGACTCCCGTCAACCAGAGAACATCCCTAGTCAATCAGTGTGATATCTAGACTCCCGTCAACCAGAGAACATCCCTAGTCAATCAGTGTGATATCTAGACTCCCGTCAACCAGAGAACATCCCTAGTCAATCAGTGTGATATCTAGACTCCCATCAACCAGAGAACATCCCTAGTCAATCAGTGTCATATCTAGACTCCCATCAACCAGAGAACATCCCTAGTCAATCAGTGTGATATCTAGACTCCCGTCAACCAGAGAACATCCCTAGTCAATCAGTGTGATATCTAGACTCCCGTCAACCAGAGAACATCCCTAGTCAATCAGTGTGATATCTAGACTCCCGTCAACCAGAGAACATCCCTAGTCAATCAGTGTGATATCTAGACTCCCGTCAACCAGAGAACATCCTAGTCAATCAGTGTCATATTTAGACTCCCGTCAACCAGAGAACATCCCTAGTCAATCAGTGTGATATCTAGACTCCCGTCAACCAGAGAACATCCCTAGTCAATCAGTGTGATATCTAGACTCCCGTCAACCAGAGAACATCCCTAGTCAATCAGTGTGATATCTAGACTCCCGTCAACCAGAGAACATCCCTAGTCAATCAGTGTCATATCTAGACTCCCGTCAACCAGAGAACATCCCTAGTCAATCAGTGTCATATCTAGACTCCCGTCAACCAGAGAAACCATATCAGGTCCGTTGGAACATTCTGTACTGTATTTGTACTGGTTTGTTTTGTATGTATAATGATATTAACTTATATGTCCAGTACAGTATTGCAACAGAAATTTGAATCGTCTGCCAGTTGATTTTTACGTAGACTGTAAGTACTACATACAAACATGCTTTAAACTTATACTAAAGTGACTTGTAAGTTCCAGACTTCTGGAAACAAAACGCAGCTGTATCGAACCATAAAGTGTTTAATTATACAAATGGCGGCATCAAAGTGATGGCAGCTTCAAAGCATGTAGAAACTGTTGTGATTGGCTCAGAAATGTTCTTTTCTTCTGGCACCAATCTCATAATCACTTTTGAGAGGAAAAAAAACCGAAAAAGCTTGATGCAGGCTGTTCCATTGTCCCTAAATCATTTAAGCCATGTGAAATGGATATGGAAAGGAAACGTAGAGAAACGGTAGGAGGAAGACAGTGGAAAGAGAAGACAACAAGAAGGTGGAGCCTAGCTGCTACATGTAGTGCCACTCTTTCCACAATTACCTTACCTGTTGTGACAGCCTTCAAAATTGCGTTGGAAATTATAATCCCCTGCTTTCTCGTGTTCGCTGCGTTTTCTGATGGCCCAAATCCTCCTGGCTGTGCTGACAGTTTTAGCTCTAATACGCCGCGACAGGCTGCAGGCAGCGTAATTACATTCCCCGTAAATGATTTTACAACGGCATCTAGCAGTGTCCGCCAAGCGTTAAAGCCTTTCGGTGTTTCGCAGCTAATTCGTGTAATAAACGTATGTCGACTGTTTTCCTGCGGCCCTGTCGTAGATGGAACTGTGAGGTCGCGGGCAGGGCTGTTTATGCACTTGAGCAAACCGCGCCAAATTGGATTTGTACCGGAACCGAAAAAGCTGTCAGCCACGCATGCGCAAGAAAGAGCTAACCGACACAGGGGCTTATTCCGGAAGACAGTGTATGGAAAACTAACATAATTCTTCCCTTGTGCGAATTACGGCCGAGAGGATAGCGTAGTCCGCTCACGAGGTCGACTCCATTGTTGCGCCAGATCTAATTTAGCCTATGGACACCCTCACGTAAAGGCTGGACTATTGGAGGCGCTTCCTAAATCGCCCGTTCCTCTTCTTATGGCGGCTAATTTGCAATGCACTTAGGGACTCGGCGCTGTCACATCGTGTGAATCCCATTTCGTGAGCCGGGTGAGAAAGACTGACACATTTCAGATTTGTGACGATGTTTGACGATTTAGGCACTATGAAATTCACTGGCGTCACTCAAGTCACCGCGCTGAGAATCCGGTTTCTATCATAGACAGAACTGGGGTTTTATATTTTATCAGCAACATGAAATATTGGGGCCGTTTTCTTGGTAAGATAAAATCAAACCATACTTAAGTTATTTTTCATTGGAGTTTGTGAGAACCATGTCGATCAGCAGATTTTTTTCTTGCTTTTGTTTTTCTTCCTTCTTTCCTTTTTTTTTTCGGAATACAGTCTTGATTCAAATAGTATGGTGAACATTTTGGATCAAGATTGTGGTAACAGTGTCCCACTGGACAAATTGTCACAAAATAATAGTAAAGATGACAGTGTTGCTGACAAACAGCCCACACAACGGTCATTGTCTGACGTTAGGGCAGTTGCGGTCTAATTCAGTCAGGCCCATCTAAACAGTTACATGACGATGTACGAGTTACAGACAATAGCTCAACGTGGCCAGGAGGAGTGATCCCTGAAAACGTTCTAGGCTTGAGTCCAGAAATTGTGTGTGTGTGTGTGTGTGTGTGTGTGTGTGTGTGTGTGTGTGTGTGTGTGTGTGTGTGTGTGTGTGTGTGTGTTGTGTGTGTGTGTGTGTGTGTGTGTGTGTTGTGTGTGTGTGTGTGTTGTGTGTGTGTGTGTGTGTGTGTGGTGTGTGTGTGAAAGGAGGTGTTGTTTATGTTTGGTTTTGTTTGTATGTCTTTCTGTTTGTTTTCCTAGATTAAAAAGATAGGTCAGCCATGCTTATGAATTATAACTGTAATACTGAGTGTCATCGATCATGGACTGGGCCTCACTGCGTTGTCACAGACAAACTGCTAAAACTAGAAAGAATACAAAATGAAGCAATGAGAGTGATCCTCGGAACCACAAAAGACACATCCACAGAGACTATGTGATACCTGCTTGACCTTCCTTCAATACAGTCAAGACACAAAATAGAACAAGTATATGCATATTTCAGGGCATTGGAGAACCCAGAAAACCCACCCCACTAGATAATCAGAACAGCAAAAGGCAACAGACTCCAACGTGGAAGATCATGGATGGGACAGGCAGAAGGCTCTACTCAGCATGTGTGTCAACTGACAGAGCTCAAAGGGACAAAGGAACGGGAAACACAGATGGTTTAATTAGACATCGTAAATTGCAATTGTCTTTGAAGCAGGTGCTGTTAAAATTCCCTAGAAAACTAAACATGTGATCCTAATTTCGAATGATGTCATTAATGAAAAAAAAAACCCACACACCCACATACATAAGACGAAAAATTCCCTTTGAAATGTTTTCACACTTTACAGATCATGATGGCTGCGGGTGGTTACTGTCACCATCATCATGAATATTTATCATCATCAGCATCAGCAGCAGCAGCATCATCATCATCATCATCATCATCATCATCATCATCATCTTTCTTCTTGTTGTTCTTCTTGTTCTTGTTCTTGTTCTTGTTCTTGTTCCTCTTCTTCTTCTTCTTCTTGTAATTGTTATTATTGTCATCATCGTCATCATCATCATTATCATCGTCGTCGTCGTTGTCGTCGTCATCGTCGTCATCATCACTATTGTTATTGTCTTGGTTGCTGTTGTTGTTGTTGTGTTGTCGTTAGTACAAATATACTGCTGCTATTGCCCTTGATTATTCGAGTACCGTTTTATGTGCATATATTATTTATTCATTCATCTATTTATTCATTTATTTATCTACTTATTTACTTATTTACTTACTTATTTATTTATTTATTTATTTATTTATTTATTTACGTATTTACTTACTTATTCACTTATTGCTTTATTCATCTATTGATTTATTCATGTGAGAATTGTGGCAGTGACATCGCCTTAGGGTGCACTACCTATGTCTTCACACCTCTTCTTCCCCACGGCACCAGATTACACTCACTTTTGTTTTTTCACAGGCTATCACTCCAAAGATATAGCCCACTCCACAAGAAGTAGCCCACTCAACAAGCAGTAACCCACTCGACAGAAAGTAGCCCACTTCACAAGAAGTAGCCCACTCAACAAGCAGTAGCCCTGTCCAAAGAAAGTAGCCCACTCCACAAGAAGTAGCCACTCAACAAGCAGTAGCCCTGTCCAAAGAAGGTAGCCCCCTCCACAAGAAGTAGCCCACTCAACAAGCAGTAACCCACTCCACAGAAAGTAGACCACTCCACAGAAAGTAGACCACTAAACAAGCAGTAGCCCACTCAACAAGCAGTAACCCACTCCACAGAAAGTAGACCACTCCACAGAAAGTAGACCACTCAACAAGCAGTAGCCCTCTCCACAGAAAGTAGACCACTCCACAAGAAGTAGCAGACTCAACAAGCAGTAACCCTCTCCACAGAAAGTAGACCACTCCACAAGAAGTAGCCCACTCAACAAGCAGTAGCCCTCTCCACAGAAAGTAGCCCACTCCACAAGAAGTAGCCCACTCAACAAGCAGTAACCCACTCCACAGAAAGTAGACCACTCCACAAGAAGTAGACCATTCCACAAGAAGTAGACCACTCCACAAGAAGTAGCCCACTCAACAAGCAGTAACACACTCCACAGAAAGTAGCCCACTCCATAGAAAATAGACAACTCCAAAAGAAATAGACAACTCCACAAGAAGTAACCCACTCAACAAGCAGTAACCCACTCCACATAAAGTAGACCACTCCACAGAAAGTAGCCCACTCCACAAGAAGTAACCCTCCACAGAAAGTAGACCACTCCACAAGAAGTAGCCCACTCCACAAGAAGTAGCCCACTCCACAAGAAGTAACCCTCTCCACAGAAAGTAGACCCCTCCACAAGAAGTAGCCCACTCCACAAGAAGTAGCCCACTCCACAGAAAGTAGACCACGCCACAGAAAGTAGACCACTCCACAGAAAGTAGACCACTCCACAAGAAGTAGCCCACTCCACAAGAAGTAACCCACTCCACAAGAAGTAGCCCACTCCACAGAAAGTAGACCACTCCACAAGAAGTAGCCCACTCAACAAGCAGTAACCCTCTCCACAGAAAGTAGCCCACTCCACAGAAAGTAGACCACTCCACAGAAAGTAGACCACTCCACAAGAAGTAGCCCACTCAACAAGAAGTAACCCACTCCACAGAAAGTAGACCACTCCACAAGAAGTAGCCCACTCAACAAGAAGTAGCCCACTCAACAGAAAGTAGACCACTCCACAAGAAGTAGCTCACTCAACAAGAAGTAAACCCACTCCACAAGAAGTAACCCACTCCACAGAGTAGCCCATCAACAAGATAGTAGCCACTACAGCGTAACCCTCCACAGAAAGTAGACACCACAGAGTGCCCACAACAAGCAGTAACCCACTCCACAGAAAAGACCACTCCACAAGAAGTAGCCCACTCAACAAGAAGTAGCCCTCTCCACAGAAGTAACGTCAAAGATGCCCACTCCACAAGAAGTAGCCCACTCAACAAGCAGTAACCCTCTCCACAGAAAGTAGACCACTCCACAAAGAAATCACAAAGTAGCCCACTCAACAAGAAGTAGCCTCTCTCACAGAAAGTAGACCACTCCACAAGAAGTAGCCACTCCACAAGAAGTAGCCCACTCAACAAGCAGTAACCACCAGAAAGTGCACTCACAGAAGTAGCCCACTCCACAGAAAGTAGACCACTCCACAGAAAGTAGCCCACTCCACAAGAAGTAGCCCATCCACAAGAAAGTAGACCACTCCACAAGAAGTAGCCACTCAAAAAGAAGTAGCCCACTCAACAAGCAGTAACCCACTCCACAGAAAGTAGACCACTCCACAAGAAGTAGCCCACTCCACAAGAAGTAGCCCACTCAACAAGCAGTAACCCACTCCACAGAAAGTAGACCACTCCACAAGAAGTAGCCCACTCCACAGAAAGTAGACCACTCCACAAAGAAGTAGACCACTCCACAGAAAGTAGACCACTCCACAAGAAGTAACCCACTCCACAGAAAGTAGACCACTCCACAAGAAGTAGACCACTACACAGAAAGTAGACCACTCTACAAGAAGTAGCCCACTCAACAAGCAGTAACCCACTCCACAGAAAGTAGACCACTCCACAAGAAGTAGCCCACTCAACAAGCAGTAGCCCTCTCCACAGAAAGTAGACCACTCCACAAGAAGTAGCCTACTCAACAAGCAGTAATCCACTCCACAGAAAGTAGAACGCTCCACAAGAAGTAGCCCACTCCACAAGAAGTAGCCCACTCAACAAGAAGTAACCCACTCCACAGAAAGTAGACAACTCCACAGAAAGTAGACCACTCCCCAAGAAGTAGCCCACTCAACAAGCAGTAGCCCTCTCCACAGAAAGTAGACCACTCCACAAGAAGTAGCCACTCAACAAGCAGTAACCCACTCAACAAGCAGTAGCCAACTCCACAAGAAGTACCAATCCACAAGAAGTAACCCACTCAACAAGCAGTAGCCCACTCACAAGAGTAGCCCAATCCACAAGAAGTAGCCCACTCAACAAGCAGTACCCCTCCACAAGAAAGTAGACCACTCAACAAGAAGTAGACCACTCAACGAAGCAGTAGACCACTCCACAGAAAGTAGACCACTCCACAAGAAGTAGCCCACTCAACAAGCAGTAGCCCACTCCACAAGAAGTAGCCCACTCCACAAGAAGTAGCCCACTCAACAAGCAGTAACACTCTCCACAGAAAGTAGACCACTTAACAAGCAGTAGCCCACTCCACAGAAAGTAGACCCTCAACAAGCAGTAACCCACTCCACAAGAAGTAGCCCACTCAACAAGAAGTAGACCACACCAAAGAAGTAGCCCACTCAACAAGCAGTAACCCACTCCACAGAAAGTAGACCACTCAACAAGCAGTAACCCACTCCACAGAAAGTAGACCACTCCACAAGAGTAGCCCACTCCACAAGAAGTAGCCCACGTAAACAACAGAGTAACCCTCTCCACAGAAAGTAGACCACTCAACAAGAAGTAACCACTCAACAAGCAGTAGCCCACTCCACAGAAAGTAGCCCACTCAACAAGAAGTAGCCCACTCACAAGAAGTAGCCCACTCAACAAGCAGTAACCCACTCCACAGAAAGCAGCCCACTCAACAAGAAGTAGCCCACTCAACAAGCAGTAGCCCACTCAACAAGCAGTACCCACTCCACAAGAAAGTAGCCCACTCCACAAGAAAGTAACCACTCCACAGAAGTAGAGCCCACTCAACAAGAAGTAGCCCACTCAACAAGCAGTAGACCTCTACACAGAAAGTAGACCACTCCACAAGAAGTAGCCCACTCAACAAGCAGTAGCCACTCCACAGAAGTAGCCACTCCACAAGAAGTAGCCCACTCACAAGCAGTAACCCACTCCACAGAAAGTAGACCACTCCACAAGAATAGCCCACTCCACAGAAAGTAGACCACTCCACAGAAAGTAGACCACTCCACAAGAAGTAGACCACTCCACAAGAAGTAGCCACTCCACAGAAAGTAGACCACTCCACAAGAGTAGCCCTTCCACAGAAAGTAGCCCACTCAACAAGCAGTAGCCCACTCCACAGAAAGTAGACCACTCCACAAGAAGTAGCCCACTACACAAGAAGTAGCCCACTCACACAGAAGAAGTAGACCACTCACAAGAAGTAGACCACTCCACAAGAGTAGACCACTCCACAGAAGTAGCCAACTCCACAAGAAGTAGACCCACTCCACAAGAAGTAGACCACTCCACAAGAGTAGCGCCACTCCACAAGAAGTAGCCCACTCCACAAGAAGTAGCCCACTCCACAAGAAGTAGACCACTCCACAAGAAGTAGACCACTCCACAAGAACTAGACCACTCCACAAGAAGTAGCCCACTCAACAAGCAGTAACCCACTCCACAGAAAGTAGACCACTCCACAAGAAGTAGCCCACTCACAACAGTAACTATCCAAGAGTAGACCACTCCACAGAAAGTAGACCACTCCACAAGAAGTAGCCCACTCAACAAGCAGTACCTCTCCACAAAAGTAGACCACTCCACAAGAAGTAGACCACTCCACAAGAAGTAGCCCACTCCAACATAACACAAATAGCCCACTCCACAAGAAGTAGCACACTCCACAAGAAGTAGACAAACTACCCCAAGAGTAGCACACTCCACAAGAAGTAGACAACTCCACAAGAAGTAGCCCACTCCACAAGAAGTAGCGCATTCCACAACAAATAGCCCACTCCACAAGAAATAGCCCACTCCACAACAAATAGCCACTCCACAAAAATAGCCCACTCCACAACAAATAGCCCACTCCACAACAAGTAGCCCACTCCACAAGCAAGTAGCCCACTCCACAACAAGTAGCCCACTCCACAACAAATAGCCCACTCCACAACAAATAGCCCACTCCACAACAAGTAGCCCACTCCACAACAATAGCCCACTCCACAACAAGTAGCCCACTCCACAACAAGTAGCCAGTCTTCCAATGACTGTTTAAAATGTCTGCACGACAAAAAGAAGGAACGTTGTTGTATAATACTAAACACTTTCCGTAAACAGCTGTACCACCTTTCCTTTGTCCTTCAACTCGCCACACGCTTTTGTCTTATTTCATTTTATCATGAGTTTTTTTTTGTCGGATTCCCATCAGCATATTACTCTGCATCATAATCATGACTAAATAATGGCCGCCTGTCTCTTTGTGCTAGTTTTCACAGAATAATTCTTAAAGACAAAAAAGTATCTTTGCATTTTATACTGACTTTCAATGTACCCTCATGGTAAAGACGATGAATTATTCTGTTACCAAAAAGTTTTAATCTGAGTCTCCTGAAAGTCATACTTTATCGACTTCGTTCCCTCTGGAAAATCTTGCATGACTCATGAATAGGATTTAAAGTGAGAGTTCAAAAACTTTTTTCTGAAAAAAGTAGTCACTTCAGACAATAGTACTTCTCTCTTTCAGTAAAGTTTTTCGGTCTCTCTTATAGATTAATCACTATGATCAAACCATTCAAAAAATGTTACGTTCCATAGATAATAGTCAGAAAATCTAGATTTTATCATCTGAAGCGCAATTTCACCATTATGAATCATCATCGTCATCATCATCATCATCATCATTCATATCATCATCATCATCATTATCATCATCATCATCATCATGTGCCCTACCGCATGGCGTTGGTGATCATGGCCTTCCATACGAATCTATACATTGTCGCTACAAGAACATCTCCCACCCTCTCTGTCGTCAGCCACTCTGCAAGTCCGTCTAATATTTTCTTCCTGGGTCTACTTGGTGCTCTCTTTCTCTTCAGCTTTCCTGTTGTGACCAGGTGCTCAAGAATTATCAAACAAAAAAAAACTTGACATGAAGCGAGGAATACATCAGACTGCCACAGCAGTGAAAACAATGTAAATATTGTCGTCAGTTCTGGAGTAAGTGCTATTTACACAACTTTCTCAAGAAGTGCTATTTACACAACTTTCTCAAGAAGTGCTATTTACACAACTTTCTCAAGAAGTGCTATTTACACAACTTTCTCAAGAAGTGCTATTTACACAACTTTCTCAAGAAGTGCTATTTACACAACTTTCTCAAGAAGTGCTATTTACACAACTTTCTCAAGAAGTGCTATTTACACAACTTTCTCAAGAAGTGCTATTTACACAACTTTCTCAAGAAGTGCTATTTACACAACTTTCTCAAGAAGTGCTATTTACACAACTTTCTCAAGAAGTGCTATTTACACAACTTTCTCAAGAAGTGCTATTTACACAACTTTCTCAAGAAGTGCTATTTACACAACTTTCTCAAGAAGTGCTATTTACACAACTCTCTCAAGAAGTGCTATTTACACAACTTTCTCAAGAAGTGCTATTTACACAACTTTCTCAAGAAGTGCTATTTAACACAACTTTCTCAAGAAGTGCTATTTACACAACTTTCTCAAGAAGTGCTATTTACACAACTTTCTCAAGAAGTGCTATTTACACAACTTTCTCAAAAATTGCTTATTTCCCAAATTGCCTGGTATTATCTGTTTAACTCTTTGAACCTGCGTAAAACCATATGCGCTGGTAAAGTCTTGAGATGAGGAGAACGGTGAGAAGGACCTATCAAATACTATGCGACACCACCACAATGATAGAAACATTCAGGTGGGCATCGCGCTGGCCTGGTTTTAATGATACGGGTTTGGATTGAACTCGAGACATAAAATCTAGAGTCCACGGCTTGACCAAAACAACCAACCAACCCGCAGTTGAGAAGGCGCGAGTACGTGAACGAGAACGGGAATGGTCTTTGAACGGAATCACACTCAAAAGGAAAGGAAGATTATCTAAAAAATGTTTGACAAAATTACAAGAAGAAGAAGAAGAAGAAGAACAACAACAACAACAACAACACCAACAACAACCCCACCACCACCAACAACAAAACTATAAGTACTATTGAGCTGAGTGTGATCAGCGTTCAATTATATAATTCTGAAAAAAAAGGAAAGACAGAAAAAGGTTTATCATAAAACAAGAACGAAAACAGAAAGGAAAGAAAAACAAACAAACAAACAAACAAACAAAACAAACAGTATGATACAAAGCGTTGAACACAATATGAATTAGACACAAATGTTAGCAGATGACTAAAAACACGTTTAACAGCCTGTGTGAAACAGCTTCAAATGAGAATTACTGAGGCTGAGGGTTCTGTTTGTTTCTGAAAACAAAAATGTTTGCAGTGACGATATTAATGAAGTTATCATTCTGTTTGCTAACATCAGCTGTTCAAATTCAGGTTGAAATATTATCAGCCAAACAGAAAAATAATCTTAACTCCAAGTTATTAATAGAAAAGTACAAAGCAAAAAGTAAATCTTGGATAAGTACAATGTTACGTAAAGTCATGTTCTCTTCCACTGTTGTCAGATCAATGTTACGTAAAGTCATGTTCTCTTCCATTGTTGTCAGATCAATGTTACGTAAAGTCATGTTCTCTTCCGTTGTTGTCAGATCAATGTTACGTAAAGTCATGTTCTCTTCCATTGTTGTCAGATCAATGTTACGTAAAGTCATGTTCTCTTCCACTGTTGTCAGATCAATGTTACGTAAAGTCATGTTCTCCTTCCACTGTTGTCAGATCAATGTTACGTAAAGTCATGTTCTCTTCCATTGTTGTCAGATCAGTGTTACGTTATGTTCCCTTCCACTGTTGTCAGATCAATGTTACGTAAAGTCCTGTTCTCTTCCACTGTTGTCAGATCAATGTTACGTAAAGTCCTGTTCTCTTCCACTGTTGTCAGATCAATGTTACGTAAAGTCATGTTCCCTTCCGTTGTTGTCAGATCAATGTTACGTAAAGTCATGTTCTCTTCCATTGTTGTCAGATCAATGTTACGTTATGTTCCCTTCCACTGTTGTCAGATCAATGTTACGTAAAGTCATGTTCCCTTCCGTTGTTGTCAGATCAATGTTACGTAAAGTCATGTTCTCTTCCATTGTTGTCAGATCAATGTTACGTAAAGTCATGTTCTCTTCCATTGTTGTCAGATCAATGTTACGTTATGTTCTGTTCCCTTCCATTGTTGTCAGATCAATGTTACGTTATGTTCCCTTCCCGTTCCAATCAATGTTGTAGTCAGTTCTTCCATGTTTCAGTCAATGTATATGTCATGTTCCCTTCCATTGTTGTCAGATCAATGTTACGTTATGTCTTTCTCTTCCATTGTTGTCAGATCAATGTTACGTTATGTCGTTCCTTCCATGTTGTCAGATCAATGTTACGTTATGTCTGTTCTCTTCCATTGTTGTCAGATCAATGTTACGTTATGTCTGTTCTCTTCCATTGTTGTCAGATCAATGTTACGTTATGTCTGTTCTCTTCCATTGTTGTCAGATCAATGTTACGTTATGTCTGTTCTCTTCCATTTTGTCAGATCAATGTTACGTAAAGTACATGTTCTCTTCCACTGTTGTCAGATCAATGTTACGTAATGTCATGTTCTCTTCCATTGTTGTCAGATCAATGTTACGTTATGTCATGTTCCCTTCCATTGTTGTCAGATCAATGTTACGTTATGTCCTGTTCTCTTCCATTGTTGTCAGATCAATGTTACGTTATGTCCTGTTCTCTTCCATTGTTGTCAGATCAATGTTACGTTATGTCCTGTTCTCTTCCATTGTTGTCAGATCAATGTTACGTTATGTCCTGTTCTCTTCCATTGTTGTCAGATCAATGTTACGTTATGTCCTGTTCTCTTCCATTGTTGTCAGATCAATGTTACGTTATGTCCTGTTCTCTTCCATTGTTGTCAGATCAATGTTACGTTATGTCCTGTTCTCTTCCATTGTTGTCAGATCAATGTTACGTTAAGTCATGTTCCCTTCCATTGTTGTCAGATCAATGTTACGTTATGTCCTGTTCTCTTCCATTGTTGTCAGATCAATGTTACGTTATGTCCTGTTCTCTTCCATTGTTGTCAGATCAATGTTACGTTATGTCCTGTTCTCTTCCATTGTTGTCAGATCAATGTTACGTTATGTCCTGTTCTCTTCCATTGTTGTCAGATCAATGTTACGTTAAGTCATGTTCCCTTCCTGTCCATTTCAAGACTTTTCCACTAGTGGTGTAGTGATTAGCGCAACGGACTACCGACTGGAGAGGTGTAAGTTCGATTCCCCATCAGTCCCTTCAAAATAAATGTCAGATATTCCCGCTCCAACTGGCTCCTATCTAGAGTTGAGCGTGCTTTGGGCTCATTGGGAAGACTGGGACCACACAGTCGTGTCTCTACCACTTGCCCGATACGTCACTGAGGGTGCTGCTCAAATCGTTTAACCAACACCACAGGTGACTGTACATGTATCTCTGGGGCCTTGTTGAGGCTGGGATATATTATGATAATAAGTATAGCCTACAGCCATGTCACATAGTCTCAGTCCTAGAAGAAACTCCATAACATGATGATCATCATCTTCATCGTCGTCATCAGCATCATCACATTCGCATTACAAAAAAAAAACTGTCAGCTTCTGTAGCCATTAAAGTGGCATGAAAAACGGAACAAAAAGAAAAAAGAAAGAAACAAAGAGAGAAAGAAAGAAAGAAGAAAGAAAGAAGAGGAAAGAAAAGAACAGACAGAAAGAAAGAGCGAGACAGAAAAGAAAGGCGAGATGGACAGAAAGACAGAAAGAAAGACAGACAGAAAGAAAGGCAGATGGACAGAAAGACAGAAAGAAAGACAGACAGAAAGAAAGGCAAGATGGACAGAAAGACAGAAAGAAAGACAGACAGA
>JAPXFY010000016.1:84104375-84106875 GCA_030674185.1 Monoplex corrugatus
TGTAGTTGTGGGCATATATGTAGATATGTAGATGTGGGCATATATGTAGATATGTAGATGTGGGCAGATATGTAGATATGTAGATGTGGGCAGATATATAGATATGTAGTTGTGGGCATATATGTAGATATGTAGATGTGGCATATATGTAGATATGTAGATGTGGGCAGATATATAGATATGTAGATGTGGGCAGATATATAGATATGTAGATGTGGGCAGATATATAGATATGTAGATGTGGGCAGATATATAGATATGTAGATGTGGGCAGATATATAGATATGTAGATGTGGGCAGATATATAGATATGTAGATGTGGGCAGATATGTAGATATATAGTTGTGGGCAGATATATAGATATGTAGATGTGGGCAGATATATAGATATGTAGTTGTGGGCAGATATATAGATATGTAGATGTGGGCAGATATATAAATATGTAGATGTGGGCAGATATATAGATATGTAGATGTGGGCAGATATGTAGATATGTAGATGTGGGCAGATATATAGATATGTAGATGTGGGCATATATATAGATATGTAGTTGTGGGCATATATGTAGATATGTAGTTGTGGGCAGATATATAGATATGTAGATGTGGGCAGATATATAAATATGTAGATGTGGGCATATATGTGGATATGTAGATGTGGGCATATATGTAGATATGTAGATTTGGGCATATATATATAGATATGTAGATGTGGGCAGATATATAAATATGTAGATGTGGGCAGATATATAGATATGTAGATGTGGGCATATATATAAATATGTAAATGTGGGCAGATATATAGATATGTAGATGTGGACATATATATAGATATGTAGATGTGGGCATATATGTAGATATGTAGATGTGGGCATATAAGTAGATATGTAGATGTGGGCAGATATGTAGATATGTAGATGTGGGCAGATATGTAGATATGTAGATGTGGGCATATAAGTAGATATGTAGATGTGGGCATATATGTAGATATGTAGATGTGGGCAATAAGTAGATATGTAGATGTGGGCAGATATGTAGATATGTAGATGTGGGCATATATGTAGATATGTAGATGTGGGCATATATGTAGATATGTAGATGTGGGCATATATGTAGATATGTAGAGTGTAGATGTGGGCATATATGTAGATATGTAGATGTGGACAGTAATAGAAGTAGAAATAATGTAGATGTGGGCATATATGTAGATATGTAGATTGGGCATATATGTAGATATGTAGATGTGGGCAGATATGTGATGTGTAGATGTGGGCAGATATGTAGATATGTAATGTTCGGCAGATATGTAGATATGTAGATGTGGGCAGATATGTTGATATGTAGATGTGGGCAGATATGTAGATATGTATCTGGGCATATATGTAGATATGTAGATGTGGGCAGATATGTGATATGTAGATTGGGCAGATATGTAGATATGTAGTTGTGGGCAATATGTAGATATGTAGATGTGGGCAGAATATGATTAGATATGTAGTATGTGATGTGGGCAGATATATAGATATGTAGATGTGGGCATATATGTAGATATGTAGATTGGGAGGATATATAGATATGTAGATGTGGGCAGATATGTAGATATGTAGATGTGGGCAGATATATAGATATGTAGTTGTGGGCAGATATGTAGATATGTAGTTTCGTGGTGAGATATGATATATGATATGTAATGTGGGCATATAATAGTAGATATGTAGATGTGGGAGGATATATAGATATGGTAGATGTGGGCAGATATGTAGATATGTAGTTTGGGCAGATATGTGAGATATGTAGATGTGGGCAGATATATAGATATATAGATGTGTAGATCGTAATTATGGGCAGATATGTAGATATGTATGTGTAGATGTGGGCAATATATAGATATGTAGATGTGGGCATATATGTAGATATGTAGTTGTGGGCAGATATATAGATATGTAGATGTGGGCATATATGTGGATATGTAGATGTGGGCATATATGTAGATATGTAGATGTGGGCATATATATAGATATGTAGATGTGGGTAGATATATAGATATGTAGATGTGGGCATATATGTGGATATGTAGATGTGGGCATATATGTAGATATGTAGATGTGGGCATATATATAGATATGTAGATGTGGGCATATATGTAGATGTGTAGATGTGGGCAGATATGTAGATATGTAGATGTGGGCAGATATATAGATGTGTAGATGTGGGCAGATATGTAGATATGTAGATGTGTAGATGTGGGCAGATATATAGATGTGTAGATGTGGGCAGATATATGTAGATATAGATGTGTAGATGTGGGCAGATATGTAGATGTGTAGATGTGGGCAGATATGTAGATGTGTAGATGTGGGCAGATATATAGATGTGTAGATGTGGGCAGATATGTAGATGTGTAGATGTGGGCAGATATATAGATGTGTAGATGTGGGCAGATATGTAGATGTGTAGATGTGGGCAGATATGTAGATGTGTAGATGTGGGCAGATATGTAG
>JAPXFY010000016.1:84111875-84119375 GCA_030674185.1 Monoplex corrugatus
GATGATAATCATGATGCTATGATAGTGATAACGGTGGTGATGTTAATCACGATGCTATGATATTGATAACGTGGTGATGATAATCATGATGCTATGATAATGATAACACTGGGGATGTTAATCATGATGCTATGGTAGTGATAACGGTGGTGATGTTAATCATGATGCTATGATAGTGATAACACTGGGGATGATAATCATGATGCTATGATAGTGATAACACTGGGATGATAATCATGATGCTATGATAGTGATAACAGTGGTGATGTTAATCATGATGCTATGATAATGATAACATTGGTGATGTTAATCATGATGCTATGACAATGATGACATTTGTGATGTTAATCATGATGCTATGATAATGATAACAGTGGTGATGATAATCATGATGCTATGACAATGATAACATTGGTGATGTTAATCATGATGCTATGACAATGATAACAGTGGTGATGATAATCATGATGCTATGATAATGATAACAGTGGTGATGTTAATCATGATGCTATGATATTGATAACAGTGGTGATGTTAATCATGATGCTATGACAATGATAACAGTGGTGATGATAATCATGATGCTATGATAATGATAGCAGTGGTGATGTTAATCATGATGCTATGATAGTGATAACACTGGGGATGATAATCATGATGCTATGATAGTGATAACAGTGGGGATGATAATCATGATGCTATGATAGTGATAACAGTGGTGATGTTAATCATGATGCAATGATAGTGATAACACTGGGGATGATAATCATGATGCTATGATAGTGATAACAGTGGTGATGTTAATCATGATGCAATGATAGTGATAACACTGGGGATGATAATCATGATGCTATGATAGTGATGACGTTGGTGATGTTAATCATGATGCTATGATAGTGATAACGGTGGTGATGTTAATCATGATGCTATGATAGTGATAACGGTTAGGGATGTTAATCATGATGCTATGATAATGATAACACTGGGGATGTTAATCATGGTGCTATGATAGTGATAACACTGGTGATGATAATCATGATGCTATGACAATGATAACAGTAGGGATGATAATCATGATGCTATGATAGTGATAACGGTGGGATGATAATCATGATGCTATGATAATGATAACAGTGGGGATGATAATCATGATGCTATGATAATGATAACACTGGGGATGATAATCATGATGCTATGATCGTGATACACTAGGGATGATAATCATGATGCTATGATAGTGATAACGGTGGTGATGATAATCATGATGCTATGATAGTGATAACGGTGGTGATGTTAATCATGATGCTATGATAGTGATAACACTGGGGATGTTAATCATGATGCTATGACAATGATAACAGTGGTGATGATAATCATGATGCTATGATAATGATAACATTGGGGATGTTAATCATGGTGCTATTATAGTGATAACGGTGGTGCTGTTAATCATGATGCTATGATAATGATAACATTGGGGTGTTAATCATGGTGCTATTATAGTGATAACGGTGGTGATGTTAATCATGATGCTATGATAGTGATAACAGTGGTGATCTTAATCATGATGCTATGATAGTGATAACAGTGGTGATGTTAATCATGATGCTATGATAATGATAACAGTGGTGATCTTAATCATGATGCTATGATAGTGATAACGGTGGTGATGTTAATCATGATGCTATGATAATGATAACAGTGGTGATGTTAATCATGATGCTATGATAGTGATAACGGTGGTGATGATAATCATGATGCTATGATAATGATAACGGTGGTGATGTTAATCATGATGCTATGATAGTGATAACACTGGGATGATAATCATGATGCTATGATAGTGATAACGGTAGTGATGTTAATCATGATGCTAAGATAATGATAACACTGGGGATGATAATCATGATGCTATGATAGTGATAACACTGGGATGATAATCATGATGCTATGATAGTGATAACGGTGGTGATTAATCATGATGCTATGATAGTGATAACACTGGGGATGATAAATATAATGCTATGATAGTGATAACAGTGGTGATGTTAATCATGATGCTATGATAGTGATAACACTGGGGATGTTCATCATGGTGCTATTATAGTGATAACGGTGGTGATGTTAATCATGATGCTATGATAATAATAATAATAATAAATGGTTATTTATGAGCGCTTTCCACTTGCACAAAGCGCTTTACAACAACAAAAAAAAGTAAAACAAGCACATGAACTCACAGACACACACCAACACACACACAAACACGCACAGACACACACACACAAACCACACACACACGCACGCACGCACGCACACAAACACACACGCGCACGCATTCACACCCAAAAACACGCACATCAAGAATACAAAGCGGCAGAAAGAGGGTCTACAAGAAATGTTGCTGGAAGAGAAAAGTCTTCAGACTAGTTTTAAAGGAGGGAAATGAAGGGCTGTGACGGAGATTGTGAGGCAAGGAGTTCCACATCTGCACAGCAGATGATGAAAAAGCTCGACCACCATGCCTCTCTCGTTTATATTTTGGAACGCGGAATGTTCTATCATCGGTAGCAGAGCGAAGAGATCTGGGTGGTACATAGATCGTAAAGATGTCAGAAAGGTATTTAGGCGCAGTGCCAATTATGACTTGGTAGCAGAGACAAGAAGCTTTGTATTTGATTCTTTGTTCAATAGGTAACCAGTGTAACTCTCGTAGAAGGGGTGTACAATGTGCCGATCTTTTTGCTTGGCACACTATTTTGGCTGCTGAGTTCTGTACTTGATAATGATAACAGTGGTGATGTTAATCATGATGCTATGATAGTGATAACGGTGGTGATGTTAATCATGATGCTATGATAATGATAACATGGTGATGTTAATCATGATGCTATGATAGTGATAACGGTGGTGATGTTAATCATGATGCTATGATATTGATAACACTGGGGATGATAATCATGATGCTATGATAGTGAAAACGGTGGTGATGTTAATCATGATGCTAAGATAATGATAACACTGGGGATGATAATTATGATGCTATGATAGTGATAACACTGGGGATGATAATCATGATGCTATGATAGTAATAATGGTGGTGATGTTAATCATGATGCTATGATAGTGATAACACTGGGGATGATAATCATGATGCTATGATAGTGATAACACTGGGGATGATTATCATGATGCTATGATAGTGATAATGGTGGTGATGTTAATCATGATGCTATGATAGTGATAACACTGGGGATGATAATCATGATGCTATGATAGTGATAACGGTGGTGATGATAATCATGGTGCTATGATAGTGATAACGGTGGTGATGATAATCATGATGCTATGATAGTGATAATGGTGGTGATGTTAATCATGATGCTATCATAGTGATAACACTGGGGATGATAATCATGATGCTATGATAGTGATGACGGTGGTGATGTTAATCATGATGCTATGATAGTGGTAACAGTGGTGATGTTAATCATGATGCTATGATAGTGATAACAGTGGGGATGATAATCATGATGCTATGATAGTGATAACACTGGGATGATAATCATGATGCTAACATAATGATTACACTGGGGATGATAATCATGGTGCTATGATAGTGATAACAGTGGGGATGATAATCATGATGCTATGATAGTGATAACGGTGGTGATGTTAATCATGATGCTATGATAGTGATAACGGTGGTGATGTTAATCATGATGCTATGACAATGATAACAGTAGGGATGATAATCATGATGCTATGATAGTGATAACGGTGGTGATGTTAATCATGATGCTATGATAGTGATAACGGTGGTGATGTTAATCATGATGCTATGAGAATGATAACACTGGTGATGATAATCATGATGCTATGATAATGATAACGGTTGGTATGTTAATCATGATGCTATGATAATGATAACACTGGGGATGTTAATCATGATGCTATGATAGTGATAACAGTGGTGATGATAATCATGATGCTAACATAATGATAACACTGGGGATGATAATCATGGTGCTATGATAGTGATAACACTGGGGATGATAATCATGATGCTATGATAGTGATAACGGTGGTGATGTTAATCATGATGCTATGATAGTGATAACGGTGGTGATGTTAATCATGATGCTATGATAATGATAACACTGGTGATGATAATCATGATGCTATGATAGTGATAACGGTGGTGATGATAATCCTGATGCTAAGATAGTGATAACACTGGGGATGTTATTCATGATGCTATGATAGTGATAACACATGGGGATGATAATCATGATGCTATGATAGTGATAATGGTGGTGATAATAATCATGATGCTATGATAATGATAACGGTGGTGATGTTAATCATGATGCTATGATAGTGATAACAGTGGTGATGATAATCATGATGCTATGATAGTGATAACAGTGGGGTTGATAATCATGATGCTATGATAATGATAACACTGGGGATGATAATCATGATGCTATGATAGTGATAACGGTGGTGATGATAATCATGATGCTATGATAATGATAAGATTGGGGATGATAATCATGATGTTATGATAATGATAACAGTGGGGATGATAATCATGGTGCTATGACAGTGATAACAGTGGTGATGATAATCATGATGCTATGACAATGATAACGGTGGTGATGTTAATCATGATGTTATGATAGTGATAACAGTGGTGATGATAATCATGATGCTATGATAGTGATAACAGTGGTGATGATAATCATGATGCTATGATAGTGATAACAGTGGGGATGATAATCATGATGCTATGATAGTGATAACAGTGGTGATGATAATCATGATGCTATGATAATGATAACATTGGGGATGATAATCATGATGCTATGATAGTGATAACGGTGGTGATGATAATCATGATGCTATGATAATGCTAACAGTTGGGATGATAATCATGATGCTATGATAATGATAACAGTGGGGATGATAATCATTGTGCTATGATAGTGATAACAGTGGGGATGATAATCATGATGCTATGATAATGATAACACTGGGGATGTTAATCATGATGCTATGATAGTGATAACGGTGGTGATGATAATCATGGTGCTATGATAATGATAACGGTGGTGATGATAATCATGATGCTATGATAGTGATAACACTGGGGATGATAATCATGATGCTATGATAGTGATAACACTGGGGATGATAATCATGGTGCTATGATAATGATAACAGTGGGGATGATAATCATGATGCTATGATAATGATAACACTGGGGATGATAATCATGATGCTATGATAATAACACTGGGGATGATAATCATTATGCTATGATAGTGATAACACTGGGGATGTTAATCATGATGCTATGACAATGATAATAGTGGGGATGATAATCATGATGCTATGTCAATGATAACGGTGGTGATGATAATCATGATGCTATGATAGTGATAACAGTGGTGATGATAATCATGATGCAGATAAATAGACAGGTAAGAGATGAAAATAACAGAAATATATGCATATACCCACACGCCCACACACAGACATACACACATATCCACACAGCATGATGGCCGACAACAACAGCTACAACAACAGCAACAACACCAACACCAGCAAAGAGGAGACACCCATGTATACATATGACAAACTTACCGACATATCTGGATAACAATCAACAAACAGCCCACAAACACACACACCCACACACACACAAACACACACACACACACACACACACACACACACACACACACACACACACACACACACACATACTGTTTGGAAAACTTGTTTGTTCTTCAGTTGTCTTTTTCTTTTCTTTACTTTTCCTTTATCTCTGTTTCAGGAAAAGCCCAAATACTTTCCATTCCACGCTGTAAGAGTCTGAGCAGTGTTACTTTTGAGATTATATCAATAGAATGTACCAATCAGAAATACGTATTGGGAACAAACAGCTGCAATGAGAATAGAAAACGAGAAAGGCTCTTTCCAAAATATCAAAAGAGGAGTCAGACAAGGTTGTGTTTTGTCACCAGATCTGTTTTCACTCTACAGTGAAAACATCATGAGAAACCTGGAGGAAGACCCTGGATTAAAGATTGGAGGGAAAATGATAAACAACATTCCATACGAAGATGACACCGTGCTAATCGCAGAAAATGAATTGGACCTACAAAACCTTGTGAATATACTAGAAATAGAAAGCAAAGGTAAGGGGTTGGAACTAAACAGCAAGAAGATTGAAGTCATGGTAATCAGTAAAATATATGAAATCCCCTCATGCAAAATAACAGCAAACGGCACAACCTTGAGACAGGTCGATAAATTTAAATTTCTGGGAAAGATGATTTTACCAGACGGCAGATGCACATCAGAAATAGCCAGCAGAACCGGCCAAGCCAAAACAGCATTCAAGAAGATGAAAAGCGTTCTTACCAATAAATGCCTATCAATTAACATCAGGAAGAGATTTATTGAACGTTATACAGAACCGATGATGTTATACGGTTGTAAGGCGCAGACAGTCAACAAACAAAGCCAGAACAAAATTGAGGCAGCCGAGATGTGGTTTCTAAGAAGAATGTTGACAGTTCTATGGGCAGCAAAGAAAACAAACGAGGCCGACACAAGATTATTCATAAGGAAGATTACGAAAAGACAGGCAACATTTATAGGCCATTTTATGAGGAAAGAGGAATTAGAGCACCTGGTCACGACAGGAAAGCTGGAGGCAAAGAGAGCACCAGGAAGACCCAGGGAAAAAATATTGGACAGACTTGCAGAGTGGCTGAAGACAGAGAGAGTGGAAGATGTGCTTGCAGCGGCAAGGGATAGATAAATATGGAGGGCCATGATCGCCATCGCCATGTGGCAAGGCACTTGATGATGATGATGATGACCAATTTTGGTCTGATTAATGAAAGCTCTTGTTTTTCCTTTCATAGTGGATTTCCGGCCACTTCCTCTATCTATTCCATTTTAGGTAATACGTTTGATAGTATGACTCACATGTTTTCAATGTCTTTGCCTTTTGATATGTAGCACTTTTGTTTTCTTGGCGTTCAAGTTTAGACCAGCCTTTTTGCCCACTGTATCTACAATGCATACAATTCTTTTTAAGCTTGTAATATTGTCTGCTAACAGCGCAGTATTATCGACATAGGTTTGTAAGATTTTTTTCCTCCCATCTGTATGCCCATGCCTTCTATGTCAGCATCTCTCATGACTTGTTCCGTGTAGATGTTAAAATGATACAGTGAGAGCCAGATAGACGTTGACACTGAGATTTTCACGTGCCTGTCATACGTATTTTCTCTACCAGATAGGTTTGCCTCCGCTTCTTTCCTGCGTAATTCACTTGTAGAATGTTTAATGATTTGTCCGGTTAGCCATTAAGCCATCGACAAAAAACCAGGCTGAAATGGTTCGATCACCTCATGAGCTTTCTAAGCGAACAGCCAAAATACAAAGCTTATAAAGTGAAAAGGCTGGAACCAAAGG
>JAPXFY010000016.1:84124375-84146875 GCA_030674185.1 Monoplex corrugatus
TCTTTATTACATGAAAGTATGACACTTGCATAAGACATAAACAAAAGAAATATGGTTCTGTGTTTGACAATTCACGTCAATAACATTGAAGACAGATGTGCATAATTTTTGGTTAAAAAAACGTGTCATGTTGAGTTTGGAAATAACGATTTCATACAGTTGGTCCAGAAATTAATAGTGGTATGAAACCAACATTTTACGTGTCCAGGTAGCATAACAGCAAACAAAAGTCAATACCGGGTGTATCCTCCCTGTGCATTGATGACTGCCTGAACCCTACGTCTCATCCCTCCGGTGAGGCGTCGGATCTGCTGAATGGTGAGCTGCTGCCACTCCCGATGCAATGCTGCTTCCAGTTCATGGAGATTTTGCACAGGAGGGTCCAGTGACTGTATTCGACGGCCAAGCAAGTCCCATACATGTTCCAGCGGATTGAGGTCCGCACTCATGGCAGGCCATGGTAATGTTGTCACCGCCTGTTGCTGGAGGTATGCTGCGACTGCTCTGGAACGATGAGGCCTGGCGTTGTCGTCCATGAACACAGGTCTGGTGGCTAATGGGTGGTCGTCAAAATGAGGCACAACAGCTGGCTTCAGGACCTCCCGGATGTAGCGATCTCCTGTCAAGTTGCCACGAATGGTCACCAGGTCCAGTTTGCAGTCGTGGGAGATGCACCCCCAGACCATGATGGAGCCTTCGCCGTGAGGAACAGTTGGTGTGATGTTCCTTGCAGCATAAGCTGTGTTGGGCTGCCTCCATACTCTCGCTCTCCCATCGGTAACATGGAGTAAGAAGCGGCTTTCATCTGACCAATGGATCTTCCGCCAGTTCCTCAGGTTCCAGTGCTGTCGGGCAAGACACCAGGCCAAACGTAATCGCTGATGACGGTCTGTGAGGAGTGGACGCTTGACGACCCTTCTTGCCCTCAGTCCTATAGCTCTCAAGCGATTTCTAACAGTTTTTGTGGACAGATGTCGATTTGGTAGCCACTGCCGTTTCAGATGGGATGAAGATGCGAATCGCTGTTGCCGTACCAGACGGTACAGCGCCCTGTCTTCACGCTGGGTAGTAACACGTGGTTTGCCTGCTCGTGGCCGGTCCTTCACAGTGTTCGTTTCAGCATGTTTTCGTATCAATCGGCTGATTACTGACGTTTGGTATCCCAGTTGACGTCCTATAGCTGTGCAGGTCATACCAGTAGAATGCATGCCAATAATTTGCCACCGTTGTTCTTCTGACATTCTCCTTCGTTGCATCTTGTAGGACAGTGACTATGCAGTGGGGAAACTGCCTCAAACACGCACGTATCTGTGGCGTGAGCAAACTTCATTTTGGCGAGTGCGTGGATGGCGTGGTGCTCGTGCACGCCACATGGAGCCAGTGCCTCACTGTCACACTGGGCTGTTTTCATCATCGCTATGGAATACCAGTCTTGTCCAAAATGACATTTTGTGCCATGTTAATACTTACAGTAACCTGCGACAGTAGATCAAATTTAGGGTTGCTTAACTTTTTTCCATGTGTATATATATATATATATATATATATATATGTGTGTGTGTGTGTGTGTGTGTGTGTGTGTGTGTGTGTGTGTGTGTGTGTGTGTGTGTGTGTGTGTGTGTGTGTGTGTGTGTGCGTATGTATGTATGTATGTATGTATGTATGTATGTATGTATGTATATATGTATGTATATGTATATATGGGTTTGTGTGTGTATGTATGTATGAATTTGTCTGTACATTTATGCATTATTTAATTGTAAGTTACTTTATATTCAAAAAAAAACTACTCTTATCTTGTGCATCATAGTTTTCATAATTTTAGCACTGGACCCTCTTCAGGATAAAACAAGACTAATATGGCATGACCATTTTTCAAATTGTTGAATTGATCTCGCTTCCCCTCTAACATCATATTTGCCTCCCCTCTGCCGATTTCTTACCATTACTCACAAACACGTTATGTTTTCATTTTAGTCCTTTTCTCCCAGTCGACGAAGCAGCAGGGACGTTTTAGTCTTTTTCTCCTAATTTTTGTATATGGTGTTTGCTCGTTTGTGGTCTTACATTTGCCTTTGACCGAAAATTTGCGCCTGTCTTGTCTGGTAATATTAAATACGCATTCTGATTCTATTTTAGTGTTTTTCTGGTTCCTGTTTGCTTGAACGCGGGCAGTCCCACTTGTTTTGGATTTGTTTTTGTTACTGTGAAAACATTGTTGCTTTTACCAATTGAATGTCAAAGCAGAAAACGCTTAAAGCAACGTTCTCTTCGTGTTATTTCATTTGTGGATGGAGAAAATATATTGTAACTGTTTGTAAATGTCAAAACTTTGTTGATTTTTTTTTGTATTTTGTCACTGAAAATCGGTGGCAGAAAATTCGTACACATCAAATTAATTATAAACTATGTTCGACCAGTCTGTGACTACCAGCACAAACTGGATGCTACTACTGCTGCTGCTACTACTACTTCTACTACTACTATTACTACTATTACTATTACCACCACTACTACTACTCCTATCACCACCACCACCTCTACTACTACTACTACTACTACTGCTATTACAACCACCGCCACCATCACCACCACCATCACCACCTCCACTACTACCACTATTAATATTACTACTGCTAATGCTGTGCTGCTGCTGCTATTGCTACTCTCACCACTGCCGCTATTCTTCAAATTTTATGTGATGATTTGTTAATTTTGACAAACTGTGTTTATGATGCATTGTTGTGTTGTGTATATATCTGACTGTGTAGGTACCACACTACTGTATTGTGTTGTGTATATATCTGACTGTGTAGATACCACACTACTGTATTGTGTTGTGTATATATCTGACTGTGTAGATACCACAGTACTGTATTGTGTTGTGTATATATCTGACTGTGTAGATACCACAGTACTGTATTGTGTTGTGTATATATCTGACTGTGTAGGTACCACACTACTGTATTGTGTATATATCTGACTGTGTAGGTACCACACTACTGTATTGTGTATATATCTGACTGTGTAGGTACCACACTACTGTATTGTGTATATATCTGACTGTGTAGGTACCACACTACTGTATTGTGTATATATCTGACTGTGTAGGTACCACACTACTGTATTGTGTATATATCTGACTGTGTAGGTACCACACTACTGTATTGTGTATATATCTGACTGTGTAGGTACCACACTACTGTATTGTGTATATATCTGACTGTGTAGGTACCACACTACTGTATTGTGTATATATCTGACTGTGTAGGTACCACACTACTGTATTGTGTTGTGTATATATCTGACTGTGTAGGTACCGCACTACTGTATTGTGTTGTGTATATATCTGACTGTATAGATACCACAGTACTGTATTGTGTTGTGTATATATCTGACTGTGTAGATACCACAGTACTGTATTGTGTTGTGTATATATCTGACTGTGTAGATACCACAGTACTGTATTGTGTTGTGTATATATCTGACTGTGTAGGTACCACACTACTGTGTTGTGTATATATCTGACTGTGTAGGTACCACACTACTGTATTGTGTATATATCTGACTGTGTAGGTACCACACTACTGTATTGTGTATATATCTGACTGTGTAGGTACCACACTATTGTGTTGTGTATATATCTGACTGTGTATGTACCACACTATTGTGCATATATCTGACTGTGTAGGTACCGCACTATTGTGTTGTGTATATATCTGACTGTGTAGGTACCACACTACTGTGTTGTGTATATATCTGCCTGTGTAGGTACCACACTATTATGTTGTGTATATATCTGCCTGTGTAGCTACCACACTACTGTGTTGTGTATATATCTGCCTGTGTAGGTACCACACTACTGTGTTGTGTATATATCTGCCTGTGTAGGTACCACACTATTGTGTTGTGTATATATCTGCCTGTGTAGGTACCACACTACTGTGTTGTGTATATGACTATGTAGGTACCACACTATTGTGTTGTGTATATATCTGACTGTGTAGGTACCACACTATTGTGTTGTGTATATATCTGACTGTGTAGATACCACACTATTGTGTTGTGTTGTGTATATATCTGACTGTGTAGGTACCACACTATTGTGTTGTGTATATATCTGACTGTGTAGGTACCACACTACTGTATTGAGTTGTGTATATATCTGACTGTGTAGGTACCACACTATTGTATTGTGTATATATCTGACTGTGTAGGTACCACACTACTGTATTGTGTAGTGTATATATCTGACTGTGTAGGTACCACACTATTGTGTTGTGTATATATCTGACTGTGTAGGTACCACAACATTGTATTGTGTATATATCTGACTGTGTAGGTACCACACTACTGTATTGTGATATATCTGACTGTGTAGATACCACACTATTGTGTATTGTGTTGTGTATATATCTGACTGTGTAGGTACCACACTACTGTGTTGTGTATATATCTGACTGTGTAGGTACCACACTATTGTATTGTGTATATATCTGACTGTGTAGATACCACACTATTGTGTTGTGTTGTGTATATATATGACTGTGTAGGTACCACACTATTGTGTTGTGTATATATCTGACTGTGTAGGTACCACACTATTGTGTTGTGTATATATCTGACTGTGTAGGTACCACACTATTGTGTTGTGTATATATCTGACTGTGTAGGTACCACACTATTGTGTTGTGTATATATCTGACTGTGTAGGTACCACACTATTGTGTTGTGTATATATCTGACTGTGTAGGTACCACACTATTGTGTTGTGTATATATCTGACTGTGTAGGTACCACACTACTGTGTTGTGTATATATCTGACTGTGTAGGTACCACACTATTGTGTTGTGTATATATCTGACTGTGTAGGTACCACACTATTATGTTGTGTATATATCTGACTGTGTAGGTACCACACTACTGTGTTGTGTATATATCTGACTGTGTAGGTACCACACTACTGTGTTGTGTATATATCTGACTGTGTAGGTACCACACTACTGTGTTGTGTATATATCTGACTGTGTAGGTACCACAACACTGTGTTGTGTATATATCTGACTGTGTAGGTACTGCACTACTGTATTGTGTTGTGTATATATCTGACTGTGTAGGTACCACACTACTGTGTTGTGTATATATCTGACTGTGTAGGTACCACACTACTGTGTTGTGTATATATCTGACTGTGTAGGTACCACACTACTGTGTTGTGTATATATCTGACTGTGTAGGTACCACACTACTGTGTTGTGTATATATCTGACTGTGTAGGTACCACAACACTAGCCCGCCTCACACAAAGGATGTGGACAAATTCCAAGCTGACCACAAAGACAAAGATGGCTGTATACAACGCCTGTGTCCTCAGCACCTTGCTGTATGGCAGCGAGGCATGGACCACGCATGCTCATCAGGAGAAAAGGCTCAATACCTTCCACCTGAGAAGCCTACGGCGCATACTTGGCATTTCCTGGCAAGACAAGGTGACCAACACCGAAGTCCTAACCTGCGCTGGCCTCCCAACCATGCATACCATGCTGAGACAGCGTCGGCTGCGCTGGTTGGGCCACGTTCGCCGCATGGAAGATGGTCGCATCCCAAAAGACATCCTTTATGGTGAGCTTGCCACAGGGCAGAGAAACATTGGCCGCCCACAGCTGAGATACAAAGACGTTTGCAAGCGTGACATGAAGGCGCTTGAGATCAACACTGAGTCCTGGGAGGACCTCGCAGATGACCGCAACAGCTGGAGAACTACTCTCAAGAAACAGCTGCGGATTGGTGAGGACAAACTGTGAGCTGCTGCAGCAGAAAAGCGAGTTCGCAGAAAAGGGATGACAGCCAACAGACCAGCATCAGCATACACATGCGACCGCTGCGACAGAGACTGCCTCTCTCGCATTGGTCTGTACAGTCACAGGCGACGCTGCTTGGACCAAGCAGACAGCCCATCTAGACATTAGAACGGATGTAATTTGTCCATGGTCAGTCATGACCGAAGGAGCCTTACTACTAGGTACCACACTATTGTGTTGTGTATATATCTGACTGTGTAGGTACCACAATATTGTGTTGTGTATATATCTGACTGTGTAGGTACCACACTATTGTGTTGTGTATATATCTGACTGTGTAGGTACCACACTACTGTATTGTGTTGTGTATATATCTGACTGTGTAGGTACCACACTATTGTGTTGTATATATATCTGACTGTGTAGGTACCACACTATTGTGTTGTGTATATATCTGACTGTGTAGGTACCACACTACTGTATTGTGAATATATCTGACTGTGTAGGTACCACACTATTGTGTTGTGTATATATCTGACTGTGCAGGTACCACACTATTTTGTATATATCTGACTGTGTAGGTACCGCACTATTGTGTTGTGTGTATATCTGACTGTGTAGGTACCACACTACTGCATTGTGTTGTGTATATATCTGACTGTGTAGGTACCACACTATTGTGTTGTGTATATATCTGACTGTCTAGGTACCACACTATTGTGTTGTGTATATATCTGACTGTGTAGGTACCACACTACTGTATTGTGTTGTGTATATATCTGACTGTGTAGGTACCACACTACTGTGTTGTGTATATATCTGACTGTGTAGGTACCACACTACTGTATTGTGTATATATCTGACTGTGTAGGTATCACACTACTGTGTTGTGTATATATCTGACTGTGTAGGTACCGCACTACTGTATTGTGTTGTGTATATATCTGACTGTGTAGGTACCACACTACTGTGTTGTGTATATATCTGACTGTGTAGGTACTGCACTACTGTATTGTGTTGTGTATATATCTGACTGTGTAGGTACAACACTACTGTATTGTGTATATATCTGACTGTGTAGGTACCACACTATTGTGTTGTGTATATATCTGACTGTGTAGGTACCACACTACTGTGTTGTGTATATATCTGCCTGTGTAGGTACCACACTACTGTGTTGTGTATATATCTGCCTGTGTAGGTACCACACTATTGTGTTGTGTATATATCTGCCTGTGTAGCTACCACACTACTGTGTTGTGTATATATCTGACTGTGTAGGTACCACACTATTGTGTTGTGTATATATCTGCCTGTGTAGCTACCACACTACTGTGTTGTGTATATATCTGCCTGTGTAGGTACCACACTACTGTGTTGTGTATATATCTGCCTGTGTAGGTACCACACTATTGTGTTGTGTATATATCTGCCTGTGTAGGTACCACACTACTGTGTTGTGTATATGACTATGTAGGTACCACACTATTGTGTTGTGTATATATCTGACTGTGTAGGTACCACACTATTGTGTTGTGTATATATCTGACTGTGTAGGTACCACACTACTGTATTGTGTTGTGTATATATCTGACTGTAGGTACCACACTATTGTGTTGTGTATATATCTGACTGTGTAGGTACCACACTATTGTGTATATATCTGACTGTGTAGGTACCACACTATTATGTTGTGTATATATATGACTGTGTAGGTACCACACTATTATGTTGTGTATATATCTGACTGTGTAGGTACCACACTATTGTGTTGTGTTGTGTATATATCTGACTGTGTAGGTCCCAATTTCTGATTCAGCTAAAAACCTTGGTGTCTGCATTGACTCTACCCTCTCCATGAATAACTTTGTTTCTCAAACTGCCAGATCTTGCTACTATCATTTCCATCGTATAAGGCTGATCAGGAAGTATCTCTCTGTCGAAACAACTGGAAAACTCGTTCTCTCCTTCATAATGTCTCGCATTGACTATTGCAATTCACTCCTGTCTGGTCTTCCTGCCTCCACCATTCACATCCTACAGCGCATTCAAAACAATGCTGTACGCCTTGTACTCAAAAAGAAAAAAGCTGACCACATATCTCCTCTCCTGGCACAACTTCACTGGCTCCCTATATCAAAGCGCATACAGTACAAACTAGACACCATGTACTACAAAAGCCTCAATAACGCAGCCCCCGATTACCTGTCAAGCCTACTTGAGATCTATGTTCCCTCACGTACCCTCCGCTCTGCCTCCGATGATGAATGGGAGGAGAGTAGGGAGACAGTCGGAGTAGAGAGAACCTGGAAGAGGATCCAGTTCGCAGGTTTTGAACGACATGGATCTGATTGTGTTGAAAATTTCTTCTTGTGAGACTGGGGTAAAAGTAGTGAGAGGTGTGCCAGAGAAGGAAGGGTCAGGTGGGCATGGTTGACAGGGTGTCCTGTCAAGCCTGTCACGAAGAGTTTGTATTTTGGTGGTGAAATACTTGGAGAATACAGATGGGAGTTCTTCATTTGTATGTTTTGTTGGGAGAGGTAAGTCTTTTCGTGTGCCAAGGAGATGATTCATGGTTGTAAAGAGTTCTTTTGAAGAAGATGGCATTCAGGATTTTGGTTTGGAAATAGCTTGTTTTTGCAGATGCAATGAGGGTGGATATTTTTGTTTTAGAGGCTTGGAAAAGTTGCCTGTGTACAGTGAGTTTGGATTTGCGCCAGCGGCGCTCTGCTCTGCGGCGGGCACGTTTTGCACAGGCAGTCTCATGAGTGAGTCAGGGGGTAGGGGGGCGGTCAGGTAAAAGACGGGTTGTGGCTGGAGCATGAGTGTCCAGAAGATGGTGGAGAGTAGTATAGAATTCATCGGCAAGGTTATGTGACTTTTCAGAAAGGAGACGGGAGGCATCAGATGAAAATGTGGAGAGGTCGATAGATTTGAGATTGCGTCGAGTCACTGTGCGCGTGGTACGGGAAGGAGGAGAAATGTCAAGAGAACAGAGAATTGCAGAGTGGTCAGATGGAAGGGCTGAAGTTAGACGGGTAGAAAGAACTAAGCAGTTGTCAGTAGCTGAATTGTGGTGATCACGAGAAATGATCCAGTCAAGAATGTGACCTTTTTGATGGGTAGGTTCAGAAATGTGTTGAGTCATATTGTGATTGGACAGAGAGTTGATGATATGTCTTGTGTCATAACGGTGAGTGTTGTCATAGTGGACATTGATGTCACCTAGAATGATGAGATTTCCAGGTAAGAGGCAGTAGTGGTCAAGCAGTTGGTCAAAGTCAGAGAGAAACGTGGATGTGGTGAGTTTGTTGGCAGAGCTAGGTGGAAGTCGATAGACACAGGAGAAGGTGATGGGGTGAGGGGTGGATTGGAAGGATACTTCAACGTGCTCGAAAGAAGGATGGGAGAAAGGCAGAGACTGCGAGAAAGATAGGCGGGAATGGAGTGAGTCGTTGTAGAGGATGGCGATACCGCCACCTCGAGATGAGCGATGGAAAGAAGCAAGCCTATAACCACTCGGAGTGAGGCTAGCATGTATAGGTTCATGACCAAGGGGGTTAAGCCATGTCTCTGTGATAAAAGCAATGTCAACGTGCTCATCAGCGATAAAATCGGCAATGACTTCGGCTTTGCCATCCTTGCATGTTGATTGAGCGTTAAAAAGGCATAGTTTAAGTTTATCACAGTCATATGGCGGCGGCCGAGGTGGCGACGAAGGCGGCACCGACGGGACAAAAGACGCAGGCGACACCAGCGGGACAGAAGAATAAGGCAGCAACGATGGAACAGAAGAAGAAGACAAAGGTAGCACCGGCGGGACAGAAGACGAGGGCAGCGCCGGCGGGACAGAAGACGAAGGCAGCACCGGCGGGACAGAAGGCGAAGGCGGCACCACCAGGACAGAAGGCGAAGGCGAAGATGGCAGAGGAGGAGACGAAGCCCGCAGCAGCGAGGTCGAAGGCAGGGGCAGTGGAGGAGACGAAGAAGCAGAAGAAGAAAAGTGGCGTCGGGCTGGCACAGCAGGGGGCAGGTTGTGCCAAAGTCGGTGGAGACGTCCACCACGACAGGATCGCGCAGTGCGGGGCTTGCTACACAGCCCCAATGTACGTATGCGCTGGTAGACGCCTCCACCGAGGTAGCATTTGCTGTGTTTAAAAAGTGTCAGTCCAATTTGTTTAAGAAAGGACGGATCCATAATTGAGAGCCAGTCAGGAGAGGATGATGTTTGCAGAGAACAACAAAGGTTTGGGAGCTGTAGCGTTGGGCGAACACACAGTAGGCTAAAATGTTAACACAGTTCACAGGTTAAATGTCCGACCTGAGCGGCAGAATTAAAATGACGAAAAGTAGGCATACGAAACTCCAAAATCAGATTATCCGGTAAAATATTCAAAATTTTAAAAAAATATTTACATCACCATTTGTCGGGACCCAAGAGGAATAAACTGATATAAAATTCAATGCACAAAATCAAATAGAACCACGATAAAATCACTGTAAAATACCACACACACTTTTGCTGCCTGCTGGCGCGACATCTACTCACGAACTCTTGGGACATAGGTTTCCCTATGTATATATCTGACTGTGTAGGTACCGCACTATTGTGTTGTGTGTATATCTGACTGTGTAGGTACCACACTACTGTGTTGTGTATATATCAAACTGTGTAGGTACCACACTATTGTGTTGTGTATATATCTGACTGTGTAGGTACCACACTACTGTGTTGTATAGATATCAGACTGTGTAGGTACCATACTATTGTGTTGTGTATATATCTGTAGGTACCACACTATTGAGTATATATCTGACTGTGTATGTACAACACTATTGTGTATATATCAGACTGTGTAGGTACCACACTACTGTGTTGTGTATATATCTGGCTGTGTAGGTACCACACTATTGTGTTGTGTATATATCTGACTGTGTAGGTACCACACTACTGTGTTGTGTATATATCTGACTGTGTAGGTACCACACTATTGTGTTGTGTATATATCTGACTGTGTAGGTACCACACTATTGTGTATATATCTGACTGTGTAGGTACCACACTATTGTGTTTTGTATATGACTGTGTAGGTACCACACTATTGTGTTGTGTATATATCTGACTGTGTAGGTACCACACTATTGTATTGTGTATATATCTGACTGTGTAGGTACCACACTATTGTGTTGTGTATATATCTGACTGTGTAGGTAGCACACTATTGTGTTGTGTATATATCTGGCTGTGTAGGTACCACACTATTGTGTTGTGTATATATCTGACTGTGTAGGTACCACACTATTGTGTTGTGTATATATCTGGCTGTGTAGGTACCACACTATTGTGTTGTGTATATATCTGACTGTGTAAGTACCACACTATTGTGTTGTGTATATATCTGGCTGTGTAGGTACCACACTATTGTGTTGTGTATATATCTGGCTGTGTAAGTACCACACTATTGTGTTGTGTATATATCTGACTGTGTAGGTACCACACTATTGTGTTGTGTATATATCTGGCTGTGTAGGTACCACACTACTGTGTTGTGTATATATCTGGCTGTGTAGGTACCACACTATTGTGTTGTGTATATATCTGACTGTGTAGGTACCACACTATTGTGTTGTGTATATATTGACTGTGTAGGTACCACACTATTGTGTTGTGTATATGACTGTGTAGGTACCACACTATTGGTGTGTATATATCTGGCTGTGTAGGTACCACACTATTGTGTTGTGTATATATCTGACTGTGTAGTACCACACTATTGTGTTGTGTATATATCTGACTGTGTAGTACCACACTATTGTGTTGTGTATATATCTGCTGTGTAGTACCACACTATTGTGTTGTGTATATATCTGACTGTGTAGGTACCACACTATTGTGTTGTGTATATATGACTGTGTAGGTACCACACTATTGTGTTGTGTAATATCTGACTGTGTAGGTACCACACTATTGTTTGTGTATATATTGACTGTGTAGGTACCACACTATTGTGTTGTGTATATATCTGACTGTGTAGGTACCACACTATTGTGTTGTGTATATATCTGACTGTGTAGGTACCACACTATTGTGTTGTGTATATATTGCTGTGTAGGTACCACACTATTGTGTTGTGTATATATCTGCTGTGTAGGTACCACACTATTGTGTTGTGTATATATCTGACTGTGTAGGTACCACACTATTGTGTTGTGTATAATGACTGTGTAGGTACCACACTATTGTGTTGTGTATATATCTGTGTGTAGGTACCACACTATTGTTTGTGTAATATTGACTGTGTAGGTACCACACTATTGTGTTGTGTATATATCTGACTGTGTAGGTACCACACTATTGTGTTGTGTATATTCGACTGTGTAGGTACCACACTATTGTGTTGTGTATATATCTGACTGTGTAGGTACCACACTATTGTGTTGTGTATATATCTGACTGTGTAGTACCACACTATTGTTTGTGTATATATCGACTGTGTAGTACCACACTATTGTTTGTGTATATGACTGTGTAGGTACCACACTATTGTTTGTGTATATGACTGTGTAGGTACCACACTATTGTGTTGTGTATATATTGACTGTGTAGGTACCACACTATTGTGTTGTGTATATATCTGACTGTGTAGGTACCACACTATTGTGTTGTGTATATATCTGACTGTGTAGGTACCACACTATTGTGTTGTGTATATATCTGCTGTGTAGGTACCACACTATTGTGTTGTGTAATATTGACTGTGTAGGTACCACACTATTGTGTTGTGTATATATCTGACTGTGTAGGTACCACACTATTGTGTTGTGTATATGACTGTGTAGGTACCACACTATTGTTTGTGTATATATCTGACTGTGTAGGTACCACACTATTGTGTTGTGTTATATCTGACTGTGTAGGTACCACACTATTGTGTTGTGTATATATCTGACTGTGTAGGTACCACACTATTGTGTTGTGTATATATCTGACTGTGTAGGTACCACACTATTGTGTTGTGTATATATCTGACTGTGTAGGTACCACACTATTGTGTTGTGTATATGACTGTGTAGGTACCACACTATTGTGTTGTGTATATATCTGACTGTGTAGGTACCACACTATTGTGTTGTGTATATGACTGTGTAGGTACCACACTATTGTTTGTGTATAATCTGACTGTGTAGGTACCACACTATTGTGTTGTGTATATTGACTGTGTAGGTACCACACTATTGTGTTGTGTATATATCTGACTGTGTAGGTACCACACTATTGTGTTGTGTATATATCTGACTGTGTAGGTACCACACTATTGTGTTGTGTATATATCTGACTGTGTAGGTACCACACTATTGTGTTGTGTATATATGACTGTGTAGGTACCACACTATTGTGTTGTGTATATATCGACTGTGTAGGTACCACACTATTGTGTTGTGTATATATCTGACTGTGTAGGTACCACACTATTGTTTGTGTATATATCTGACTGTGTAGGTACCACACTATTGTGTTGTGTATATATCTGACTGTGTAGGTACCACACTATTGTTGTGTTATATCTGACTGTGTAGGTACCACACTATTGTGTTGTGTATATATCTGACTGTGTAGGTACCACACTATTGTGTTGTGTATATATCTGACTGTGTAGGTACCACACATATTGTGTTGTTATATGACTGTGTAGGTACCACACTATTGTGTTGTGTATATACTGACTGTGTAGGTACCACACTATTGTGTGTGTATATATCTGACTGTGTAGGTACCACACTATTGTGTTGTGTATATATCTGACTGTGTAGGTACCACACTATTGTGTTGTGTATATCGACTGTGTAGGTACCACACTATTGTGTTGTGTATATACTGCTGTAGGTACCACACTATTGTTTGTGTATATATCTGACTGTGTAGGTACCACACTATTGTGTTGTGTATATATCTGACTGTGTAGGTACCACACTATTGTGTTGTGTATATATGACTGTGTAGGTACCACACTATTGTGTTGTGTATATGACTGTGTAGGTACACACTATTGTGTTGTGTTATATGCTGTGTAGGTACACACTATTGTGTTTGTATATATCTGACTGTGTAGTACCACACTATTGTGTTGTGTATATATCTGACTGTGTAGGTACCACACTATTGTATTGTTGTGATAATCTGCTGTGTAGGTACCACACTATTGTATTGTGTATATAATGACTGTGTAGGTACCACACTATTGTATGTGTATATGACTGTGTAGGTACCACACTATTGTATTGTGTATATGACTGTGTAGGTACCACACTATTGTATTGTGTATATACGATGTGTAGGTACCACACTATTGTGTTGTGTATATATGACTGTGTAGGTACCACACTATTGTTTGTGTATATATCTGACTGTGTAGGTACCACACTATTGTTGTGTAGTATATTGACTGTGTAGGTACCACACTATTGTGTTGTGTATATGACTGTGTATGGTACCACACTATTGTATTTGTGTTTACTGTGTAGGTACACACTAATTGTGTTGTGTATATAGACTGTGAGGTACCACACTATTGTGTGTGTATATGACTGTGTAGGTACCACACTATTGTATTGTGTATATATGACTGTGTAGGTACCACACTATTGTTTGTGATATATTGACTGTGTAGGTACCACACTATTGTGTTGTGTATATATTGACTGTGTAGGTACCACACTATTGTGTTGTGTATATATCTGACTGTGTAGGTACCACACTATTGTGTTGTATATATCTGCTGTGTAGTTACCCACTATTGTTTGTGTATATGACTGTGTAGGTACCACACTATTGTTTGTTATATTATGACTGTGTAGGTACCACACTATTGTATTGTGTAATATGACTGTGTAGGTACCACACTATTGTATATATCTGACTGGTGTAGGTACCACACTACTGTGTTGTGTATATATCTGCTGTGAGGTACCACACTATTGTTTGTGTATATATCTGACTGTGTAGGTACCACACTATTGTGTTGTGTATATATTGACTGTGTAGGTACCACACTATGTGTTGTGTATATGACTGTGTAGGTACCACACTATTGTGTTGTGTATATATCTGACTGGTAGGTACCACACTATTGTTGTGTATATGACTGTGTAGGTACCACACTATTGTGTTGTGTATATATCTGACTGTGTAGGTACCACACTATTGTGGTGTATATACTGACTGTGTAGGTACCACACTATTGTGTTGTGTATATATCTGACTGTGTAGGTACCACACTATGTGTGTTATATATCTGACTGTGTAGGTACCACACTATTGTGTTGTGTATATATCTGACTGTGTAGGTACCACACTATTGTGTATATATCTGACTGTGTAGGTACCACACTATTGTGTTGTGTATATATCTGACTGTGTAGGCACCACACTATTGTGTTGTGTATATATCTGACCATGCTGCCTGGAGCTAGCGGTCCTCGACACAAATTTTTCTTTTGTCTTTGCAACGTATCTCCTACCATTCCTGTCCCCATTCCCTCTGCAAAACGTCTAATATTTTTTCCTTGAGTCTACCTGATGCTCTTTTCCCTCCAGCTTTCCTGTTGTGACTAGGTGCTCACATCTCTCTTGGCTCGTAAAATGTCCTATAAGTGTTGCTTGTCTTACCTAATCTTCTTCATTAATGCTGTTTTGGTGTTTGCCTCTTTCAAAACTCTCGTTTTCTTTCTTTGCCGTCCATAAAAACTCTCAACATTCTTCTTAGAAATCACATTTCAACTTCCTCAGTCTTGTTTTAACTTTACTTGTTGATTGTCCAGGCTTTACATCCATACAACACTATTGATTCTATATAACATAGAACAACTGTCTTCCTGCTGTTAATTGAAAGGAACTTGTTGGTAAGAACGCATTTTATTTATTTATTTATTTATTTTGCGTGCTGTTTTAGCTTGGCCAGTTCTGCTGGTTATTCAATAATACGCATCTGTCATTTGGTGGCATGACTGTTCCGAGATATTTGAACTTATCACCTTGTCTCAGTGTTGTGCCATTTGCTGTCATTTTACGCGAAGAGATTTTTTGTTTGTTTACTGATTATATGGCTTCAGTAGTCTTACTGTCTAACTCTAGCAATATATTTCCGATTTTAAATGTGTAACTTCAACCATTTATTTCTAATTTTAATTTTCATTATACTCTCAAGATTTTATAGATCTTTTTCATTTTTGCAAATTATAACGGTGTCATCTGCATAACGAAGGTTGTTTATCATTTTCCTCCAACCTTCATCCCAAGGCATGCTTCTTATTTTTTTATGGCGGTTTCGCTGTGAAGTGAAAACAGATCTGTTGACCCCTCTTTTGAAATTTCGAAAAGAGCTTACATCATATTCTACTTTCATTGCTGCGTTTTGTTCCCAATACACATTCCTAATTATTCTTAGAGTTGTTCCATCAATGTTGAGCTTTTCCAGCTGGCTGATCAATTCTTCGTGTCTTGCCCGATCAAAAACCTTGGTATTACCCACAAAGCATAAATATAAATCCTATTCAATTCATCTGATCTTTTTATGAGAGTTCTTAGGATGTATATGGCATTAATAAATCCTTTCTCGTCAACAAATTGTTCTTCTACTATTTCTGTTTTGATTTTATTCCTTGTCCTCATCATGATTAGTCTTAATAGACTATATGTCACATGACTCATCAAGCTGATTGTACGATGCATTTTGCATTCTATAGCCCCTGCTTTCTTTGGAAGACAATGAAAGTTGATTTTGACATATCTTTGGGGATTTTCCGATGTCATAAAATTCATTTTGGATGACTGTTACTTTTCCAATACCAAATTCATCTAGATTCCCAATCTTTTCTATAGTAGTATTGTCTGCTCCTGGGTTTGTTCCTTGTTTCGTACTTTTCATCGCTGCTCTAACTTCATATTTCATGATAAATGGTCTTTCGTCCTTCTTTGTTATTATGTATTCCTCCCTTCTGTCATCGTCAAAAAGGTCTTTAATGTACTCTCACCATCTATCGAATATTTTTTTCCATTATAATCGTACCATCTTTTGGTTTTCAGCAACTAGTTGCAGGAGACAGCACAAGAAATAGTTTGATTACTTGCTGATAAACAAAAGATTTTGAAATTCTTTACTGACAGCAAACACATTGCCAGGCGCAGACTACAACAGTGACTACAATCCTGTAATGGGAAGGTGTAGGCTGAAACTTAAGGGAGGAAAACAAACCAAAAATAACATCAAGCTAAATGTTGGACTGTTTAAGGTAGACAAAGCAACTCGTACAAAATTCAGCGTATATGTCCAAAACAAATTCAGTGCTTTGGAGGACGTTGGGGACAGTCAGGAACAATGGACCAATCTGAAACCCAACAATGAAAACAAATGCCACCAAGAAACAGGCTGTCTCAACATACCACCCAGGAAATATTCCAACATCACCAAAGAAGAAAGTGACACACTACACTCCCTCAAAAACAGAGACGACATTGTCATCAAACCAGCAGACAAGGGGGGTGCAATTGTTGTCTGGGACAGAAATGTGTATATAAAGGAAGCCCAAAAACAACTCCATCATCAAGCCTTTTACAAAAAATTAGACAAACCTGCACACATGACCAATCATGCCAAGATATCCAAACTTATCAACAATCTCATAACCTCCAAGCAGCTGCCCCCCACTGCCAGACTACTCATCAAACAATTCCAGTCCAATCACTTTTTTATTTACTTCCCAAAATACATAAAGCCAACAATCCTGGCCGTCCTATTGTGTCAGCTTGCAACTGCCCAACTGAAAATATTTCTCAGTTTCTTGACACCATTTTGCTACCTATAGTTCAGTCTTTGCCTACCTTCATCAAAGACACTAACCACACGTTGAATTTGATTCAAATGATAAATAAAGACCACACCTTCAAGCCCCAATACTTGTTCACTTTGGATGTCACCTCTCTGTATACAAGCATACCCCACTCTGACGGGTTGAAAGCTCTCCAGCATTTTCTAGACAAACGACCTGATCAAACATTGTCAACATCAACCCTCGTCCGACCTGCGGAGCTGGTCCTGACAATGAATACATTCTCATTTGGTGATGAGACGTTTTCACAGGTTAGCGAAGTCGCAATGGGTACAAAAATGGGCCCCAGCTATGCCTGCCTGTTCATGGGATATTTGGAGGAACAAATCCTACAACAATACAAGAAACCCAAACCTGAAGTTTACAAAATATACATTGATGACGGGATTGGTGTGACATCCCTCGATCATGACCAACTCTTGCAATTCATCCATTACGTCCAAACTTTTCACCCATCCATCAAGTTCACATATGAAATTTCAAACACATCCGTATGCTTTCTCGACATCGAAGTTTTTCTTCAACCTGAACAACTAGTTACTACAGTCCACTACAAACCTACAGACTCACATTTCTATCTGGACTATTGATCATCTCACACTTCCAACACCAAAAACAGCATTCCCTACTCGCAGCTCTTGCGACTACGACGCCTCTGCTCCGATGAGGATGATTTCCAGGACAAAGCAGATGAAATGACTAGATTTTTCCTACGCAGACATTATCCACTCAGGGTCATCAATGAAGCCCGGAAAAAAGTCAACTCTGTCTCTCGGCCAAATGCCCTCCATTCTAAGCCCAAAGCTGCCACAGAGGATCGGCCAGTTCTCAGTCTAGTTTATCACCCACCTATGCACCATGTGAAAAGCATCATCTTATCCAACTGGGACATTCTGCAATCCAGTCCCACTACAGCTGGAACTTTTGACCAGCTTCCTTTAATCGTCTACAAGAGAGACACAAATCTCTGCGACTTGCTGGTACAAACCAGTCAGCCAACCTCCAGGAGCCTCTCCATGTAACAAAACTAAATGCAGGACATGTCCTTTCTTGTGCGCAGCCACCACAGTCAAAGGCCCCAAATCTCATATGAGAATTACAAAACATTTCAACTGTCAAACTTGTAACATTGTCTACTTGATCAGCTGCTCTAAATGTTCCCAACTGTATATTGGTGAAACTGGACGCACCCTTGATACACGTTTCAAAGAACACTTGGCTGATATCCGTCATCAAAGGATAAAACTATCCCCAATCACTTCAACCTATCAGACCACTCAATCAACGACACCCGAGTGAAAGGTATGTGGCTTCTATACAACACCAGCACCATAGACAGGAAAGACAGAGAATCCCATCTCATAAATAAACTTGGAACACGCAAACCATATGGTCTTAATGACAAACCATAAGTAATCTATTACGCAACAGAATCCAGGAATGCCATTTCATGTTTCTTCCTGATTCCAGGTCTACCTGATTCGTTGCACGGGGCACAATCCACTCCCTTACCTCTTGGCTCTTGCCCTGGACCCTCTTTAGAACAGGGCAATACTGATATGGCATGTCCACTTCTCAAATTGCAGAACTCATCTCACTTCCCCTTTGACATCATAGTTGCCTTCCCTCTCCCCACTTCTTACTACTGCTCATGAACACATGGGCATTTCATTTGGTCCCTTTTTATCCACTGGACGAGGCGGCAGGGAAGTTTTTAGTCATCTTCTTATTATCCGTTGTTTGGTTTTGGTGTTGTTTGTGGTCTGTTTGTGACCGTGCATTCGCGCTTGACAAAGGCCGGTTGGCCGACATTTTGCGCTTGTCTTGTCTTGTTTTGTTGAATACGCGTTCACTTTGGTTTGCTTGTTCTTCTGGTTCCTGTTTGCTTGGGCGCGGGCAGTCGCACTTGTTTTGGATCCCAACAAATGAAGCTTGTAAAGAAATCCCTACAGTTGAAAAAAAGCAAAGAAGAACAAGATGATAAAAGAAATTTGATGGATTAACAGAGGAAAGTAAAGGGAAAAGAGGAAGAATCCAAAAAGGTACCCAAGGACATCCAGAACAGGTGCAATGAACCTAAGACAGCTTAGCTAGAAACAAAGTGCTACATCCAGAACAGGTGCAATGAACCTAAGACAGCTTAGCTAGAAACAAAGTGCTACATCCGGAATTGGTGCAATGAACCTAAGACATCTTAGCTAGAAACAAAGTGCTACATCCAGAACAGGTGCAATGAACCTAAGACAGCTTAGCTAGAAACAAAGTTCTACATCTGGAACAGGTGTAATGAACCTAAGACAGCTTAGCTAGAAACAAAGTGCTACATCCGGACTAGGTGCAATGAACCTAAGACAGCTTAGCTAGAAACAAAGTGCTACATCCAGAACAGGTGAAATGAACCTAAGACAGCTTAGCTAGAAACAAAGTGCTACATCCGAACCAGGTGCAATGAACCTAAGACAGCTTAGCTAGAAACAAAGTTCTACACCCAGAACAGGCGCAATGAACCTAAGACAGCTTAGCTAGAAACAAAGTGCTACATCCGGACCAGGTGCAATGAACCTAAGACAGCTTAGCTAGAAACAAAGTGCTACATCCGGACCAGGTGCAATGAACCTAAGACAGCTTAGCTAGAAACAAAGTGCTACATCCGGACCAGGTGCAATGAACCTAAGACAGCTTAGCTAGAAACAAAGTGCTACATCCAGAACAGGTGCAATGAACCTAAGACAGCTTAGCTAGAAACAAAGTGCTACATCCGGAATTGGTGCAATGAACCTAAGAACGCTTAGCTAGAAACAAAGTGCTACATCCGGACCAGGTGCAATGAACCTAAGACAGCTTAGCTAGAAACAAAGTGCTACATCCGGAATTGGTGCAATGAACCTAAGACAGCTTAGCTAGAAACAAAGTTCTACATCTGGAACAGGTGCAATGAACCTAAGAACGCTTAGGTAGAAACAAAGTGCTACATCCGGAATTGGTGCAATGAACCTAAGACAGCTTAGCTAGAAACAAAGTTCTACATCCAGAACAGGTGCAATGAACCTAAGACAGCTTAGCTAGAAACAAAGTGCTACATCCGGAATTGGTGCAATGAACCTAAGACAGCTTAGCTAGAAACAAAGTGCTACATCCGGAATTGGTGCAATGAACCTAAGACAGCTTAGCTAGAAACAAAGTGCTACATCCGGAATTGGTGCAATGAACCTAAGACAGCTTAGCTAGAAACAAAGTGCTACATCCGGAATTGGTGCAATGAACCTAAGACAGCTTAGCTAGAAACAAAGTGCTACATCCGGAATTGGTGCAATGAACCTAAGACAGCTTAGCTAGAAACAAAGTGCTACATCCGGAATTGGTGCAATGAACCTAAGACAGCTTAGCTAGAAACAAAGTGCTACATCCGGAATTGGTGCAATGAACCTAAGACAGCTTAGCTAGAAACAAAGTGCTACATCCGGAATTGGTGCAATGAACCTAAGACAGCTTAGCTAGAAACAAAGTGCAAAGAAATACAGGACCGACGTATAACAGCCCTAAGTACAGAAAAAATAAAAAATTATCATAGAAAAAGGCATGATTGTTATTCTTATCATTCTTCTTCTTCTTCTTATCATTATTATTACTATCATTATTATTATTATTATTATTGTTATTAATTATTATTATTATTATGAGAGTCCGTACATAAACCGATGAAAGGCAATGGGAGACCACCATTGTACCTTCCCAAGAATATTCACGGCCAGACAAAACTAGAAAAATGAGGATAACGACATAAATACGGTCTCTTTTGGAGCACCTTCGTCGGGTAGGGACCTTCATGCTGCGCAGGTAACACCAGACCGTCAGCAAACTACTGCGATCAATCGAAGAAAAAAAAAAAAAAAAAAATCGCAACATGGAATATGAAGACATTGCTGCAAAAGGGAAAATTAGAGAATGTCAAGATGGAGATGCAAAGGCTTACCATTAATATTTTAGGACCAGGGGAAGTGAGATGGAAGGAAGCAGGCATGATAACATCAGGAGAGCATACAATAATATGTTCTGGTGGAAACACGCATGAAAGAGGAGTAGGCATCATAATTGACAGGGACAAATCAAAAGCTGTTAAGGGATGCTGAGCTGTGTCTGACAGAGTTTTGCTGGTTAAACTGGATGGCAAGCCATTAGATATCAACGTCATTCAGGTGTATGCGCCAACATCCGCATGTACTCAGGACGAAATTGACAACTTCTATGAAGTAAAAGATGGCCAAGGCCCAATGTATATCACAAGAAGTTACAATAACAATGGAAGATTTTAATGCTAAAGTGAGAAAAGATAGGGTGGAGGATATAGTTGGACCTCATGGCATTGGTACACAAAATGAAAGGGGAGGGAATCTTGTGTAGTGGGCACAGATGAATGAGTTCATAGTAGGAAATACTTGGTTTGAGCAGCATAACGGAAGAAAATGGAGATGAATGAGTCCAGGTTGACTACATCCTGATAATAACAAAATTAGAAATTCTTTGCTGACAGCAAAAACACTACCAGGCGCAGACTGCAACAGTGACCACAATCCTATAGTGGGAAGATTTTCACTGAAACCAAGGAAAAGAAAACAGACCAAAACTAACATCAAATTAAATCTTGCAATCTGGAAGACAGATGAAGCGACACGTAAAAATGTAACGTACATGTTCAAAACAAATTCAGTGCTTTGGAAGACGTTGGTGACAATGGACAAAGTTGAGAAACTCGATAAACGAAGTTTGTGAAGAACTCACTAGAGTAGATAGAAAAGCAAAACAGAACTGGAT
>JAPXFY010000016.1:84154375-84161875 GCA_030674185.1 Monoplex corrugatus
GTACAGAACACATGTATACACCGTATCCGCCAGGAAAGCTTGTACAGAACACATGTATACACCGTATCCGCCAGGAAAGCTTGTACAGAACAAATGTATACACCGTACCCGCCAGGAAAGCTTGTACAGAACACATGTATACACCGTACCCGCCAGGAAAGCTTGTACAGAACACATGTATACACCGTACCCGCCAGGAAAGCTTGTACAGAACACATGTATATATACACCGTACCCGCCAGGAAAGCTTGTACAGAACACATGTATATATACACCGTACCCACCAGGAAAACTTGTACAGAATAAATGTATATATACACCGTACCCGCCAGGAAAGCTTGTACAGAACACATGTATACACCGTATCCGCCAGGAAAGCTTGTACAGAACACATGTATACACCGTATCCGCCAGGAAAGCTTTACAGAACACATGTATACACCGTACCAGCCAGGAAAGCTTGTACAGAACAAATGTATACACCGTACCCGCCAGGAAAGCTTGTACAGAACACATGTATACACCGTACCCGCCAGGAAAGCTTGTACAGAACACATGTATACACCGTACCCGCCAGGAAAGCTTGTACAGAACACATGTATACACCGTACCCGCCAGGAAAGCTTGTACAGAACACATGTATATATACACCGTACCCGCCAGGAAAGCTTGTACAGAACACATGTATATATACACCGTACCCACCAGGAAAACTTGTACAGAACAAATGTATATATACACCGTACCCGCCAGGAAAGCTTGTACAGAACACATGTATACACCGTATCCGCCAGGAAAGCTTGTACAGAACACATGTATACACCGTATCCGCCAGGAAAGCTTGTACAGAACAAATGTATACACCGTACCCGCCAGGAAAGCTTGTACAGAACACATGTATATATACACCGTACCCGCCAGGAAAGCTTGTACAGAACACATGTATACACCGTATCCGCCAGGAAAGCTTGTACAGAACACATGTATACACCGTACCCGCCAGGAAAGCTTGTACAGAACACATGTATATATACACCGTACCCGCCAGGAAAGCTTGTACAGAACACATGTATACACCGTACCCGCCAGGAAAGCTTGTACGGAACACATGTATACACCGTACCCGCCAGGAAAGCTTGTACAGAACACATGTATACACCGTACCAGCCAGGAAAGCTTGTACAGAACACATGTATACACCGTACCCGCCAGGAAAGCTTGTACAGAACACATGTATACACCGTACCCGCCAGGAAAGCTTGTACAGAACACATGTATACACCGAGCCTTTAACTGTTAATATATGAACACGTGTTGTCAATTAACTGACGTCCTGTTGGTCCACGTGCAAGGCAATCCAGTGGATAAACGTGAAACTTCCAGTGGACAGGTCATGGGTTCGTTCCGCCTAGACATCTTCGCTTGGTGGACAGAAGGTGGAGATTGTTCACATCTCCATGGTCAACACGTGTGTAGACCTGCCACTGCATAAACCGCATTGGTGTGTATACCTTATCAAAGTGTCAAGTATGCGCTTTAAAAATCCTGCAAGTCATGTCAGTGCCTGGGTTATGGTCACGTGAAAAATGTAAAACGTCCTGCAATCAGTCCCACTGAAGACAGAGTATGCACACTGTGCAGCAACATACCGCCTGCAACATGTGTGTGAAACAACGTGTATATACATAGTATGATGTGTGTGAAACAACGTGTATATACACAGTATGCACACTGTGCAGCAACATACCGCCTGCAACATGTGTGTGAAACAACGTGTATGTACACAGTGTGATGTGGTGAAACAACTATTACTGTAGATGTGTGTGAAACAACGTGTATATACACAGTATGCACACTGTGCAGCATCATACCGCCTGCAAATGTGTGTGAAACAACGTGTATGTACACAGTATGATGTGTGTGCAAAATACGTGTATATACAAGTATGCACACTGTGCAGCAACATACCGCCTGCAACATGTGTGTGAAACAACGTGTATGTACACAGTATGCACACTGTGCAGCAACATACCGCCTGCAAATGTGTGTGAAACAACGTGTATGTACACAGTATGCACACTGTGCAGCAACATACCGCCTGCAACATGTGTGTGAAACAACGTGTATATACACAGTATGATGTGTGTGAAACAACGTGTATACAGTATGATGTTGGAAACAACGTGTATATAATAGTATGATGTGTGTGAAACAACGTGTATGTACACAGTATGATGTGTGTGAAACAACGTGTATTATACATAGTATGATGTGTGTGAAACAACGTGTATGTACACAGTATGATGTGTGTGAAACAACGTGTATATATACATAGTATGATGTGTGTGAAACAACGTGTATGTACACAGTATGATGTGTGTGAAACAACGTGTATATACACAGTATGATGTGTGTGAAACAACGTGTATTACATAGTATGATGTGTGTGAAACAACGTGTATATACATAGTATGATGTGTGTGAAACAACGTGTATGTACATAGTATGATGTGTGTGAAACAACGTGTATGTACACAGTATGCACACTGTGCAGCAACATACCGCCTGCAAAATGTGTGTGAAACAACGTGCATGTACGCATCCGAAGAAAATGGCCAGGCTTAACTGAAAGTCCTGGTGGAAACCAAGTGGCATCCTTGTAGTGTTGCTTTGTGCGTTACAGTAACAGGTAGATAATCTGATCGTATCGCACCTTGCTTGTCCTGATGTCAAACGCCCCAAAGTACAAGGTGATCCTGGGTACAATGTATTCTGGGTACAATTGTGATCCTGGGTACAATGGTGATCCTGGAGGTAGTGACGACCAGTCAGCATCAGCGTGCTGGCACCAACCTTGGAGTTTGGCACGGCAGGGTCTGTGATAAACCAACAGAAGAAATAGGACGGTGAGAACGCTAGGCCTAGGACATGTACAGTATGTGTAGGCACTTGTTGGTAAGGTGTTAAGACATGGCTATCTATAGAAATGGTCCAGCGCCATGTCTTCCCTAAGACGGAGTCATTGCACATCTACACTGAGTTCCATATCAGTGATACTTCTAAACCCCTTTCGATGTATATGCACACAGAATGTTAAATACGCACGTTATGGATCCTGTATGTCGTATGCTGTGTGTGTCCAATGACTTAGGGAAACAGGAAAACACTCAGTATCTACAGCGGCCAAAAGTGGAGTATGTAGCCTGTGCAGTAAGTTGTCACCTGCGTGATATGAGCAAAAATAAGGACATACATGTCTCTGAGAAGAATCGAACTCCAAATCAAATAAGTTCAGCTAACAACACGGACCTCACCCACAATAACTCACCAAGAAGGAAGACTGGAGAAATGTTACCAAATGCTCTTTCTTCCAAAGGTTCTGCATCCTCCTGTTTTGCTCTTAACCCTTCAAGCGAGTCCATTCCTATTTCATGTTTTAGTTCTTGTCATCATTCCTATTTCATGTTTTAGTTCTTGTCTTCATTCCTATTTCATTTTTTAGTTCTTGTCTTCATTCCATTCGTCTCCTTCAATCTCAAAATTCACTCTCCTTGTCTGTCTTTCTAACAATCTTCCTGTCAGTTTCCTTTTACTTTAAAATATTTGAAAAATAAAGTGTTTTTAGTGCCAGCTCAACTATTCTTCCTTTTTTCGCTCTGATCCGTGCAAAGTCCATTTTCTATTTCATTTCTCGAACCTTCTCTCCTTGAACTGTCCCTACTGTGTCACCCCACCCCACCGTCACCAACGACCCTTTTCAACACAACTCCTTCTCAAAGTTACGCCGTCTTCGTCAGCTCTGTCCTCTGTCAGCATTTCTCCATTGTCTTGTTTACTACATTGTTCAATCTTTGTCAGTTGTGTCCTTTTCCAGCATTTATCCATTCTCATGCTTATTATTTTTCTTTTTTTCCAATCTTCGTTAGTCATGTTCTCTATCAGCTATTTCTCCATTCTCTTGTTTATTATTTTACTTTTTTTTCGTTCTTGGTCTGTCATGTTCTCTATCAGCGATTTCTCCATTTTCTTATATGCTTTTTTCAATCTTTGTCAGTTGTGTCCTTTCCAGCATTTCTCCATTCTCATGCTTATTATTTTACTTTTTTTTTTCAATCTTCGTCAGTCATGTTCTCTATCAGCATTTCTCCATTCTCATGCTTATTATTTTACTTTTTTTTTCAATCTTTGTCAGTCATGTTCTCTATCAGCATTTCTCCATTCTCTTATTGCTACTGTTTTCAATCTTTGTTCAGTCGTGTCCTCTACAGAATTCTGCATTCTCTTGTCTGCATTTATTTCCCAATATTTCTGTCCACTTGTACCAGAAGACGTTGCGGTGGTGAACGTCTCTACGGGTAACAGTAGTCTGTCAGATGATCTGCCATCTTCTACCACTGCCAGCCTGGTCTTCCTCTGCTCTGAGCTGCACACTGATGACGTAGGCTGCACAATACGGTTGATGGCATCCCACAGTTGGTCAAACAATGAGACTTTCCAAAGTCTGTCTGTCGGGGAAACAGGATGGCACCTCACGTCTTTACCATGACGGGCAGTCTGTCGTCTGTCGTCAAACCATGACTTGCATTCACATCGGGTGCGTGTCTGTCCAACCTGACTGGCATCCTGTTGTCTGTGTTCAAACCATGACTGGCATTCCAGTCTGTCTGTCTGTCTGTCAAACCATGACTGGCATTCCAGTCTGTCTGTCTGTCTGTCAAACAATGACTGGCATTCCTGTCTGTCTGTCTGTCTGTCAAACAATGACTGGCATTCCAGTCTGTCTGTCTGTCCTGTCAAAAATGACTGGCATTCCAGTCTGTCTGTCTGTCTGTCTGTCAACATGACTGGCATCAGCTGCGTGTCTGTAACATGACTGGCATTCCTGTCTGTCTGTCTGTCAAAAAATGACTGGCATTCCAGTCCTGTCTGTCTGTCAAACCATGACTGGCATTCCAGTCTGTCTGTCTGTCTGTCCCAAACATGACTGGCATTCCTGTCTGTCTGTCTGTCTGTCTGTCAAACCATGACTGGCATTCCAGTCTGTCTGTCTGTCTGTCAAACCATGACTGGTATTCCAGTATGTCTGTCTGTGTGTCAAACCAAGACTGGCATTTCAGTCGGTCTGCCTGTCTTTCGGACCATGACTTGATCTGGTGTCGTGAGATGGAATGGTTCACAGGTATTAGAGACCTTTAGATTACACGTATCCAATACGGGCCAGATACGTAACATACCGACTACGTATCGCATTTTCTCGCGCGATTATATCGATACGTACGCTTCGATAGGGACGTGACCACGTACGGAAGTCCAGTGATACGTGCGCTCGCCCATATCTAGTTTGGGACTGCATATCTCAAGTTTCAAGGTAAGTAATATTTGGTTGTGTTTTCAAACCCTTTATCTACCTTGTTATGTATGTCTTATGTCACTGAGTTTTAAACAATTCATGTACGAGTCGACCAAACGCATCAAGAGTCAACAAGCAAAAGCCTGCTGCTGGGAAGTAGTATCTCCAGCTGACCTAATTATAATTTCGAAGGCGACTTCAGCTCGCAGGCCCTGTTCCACTGCAATTTTTGCTATGAAATGCTATTTTGTGGACGCGAAACGTTGCAAATGTCGTGAGTGACGAACTTTTTTAAAAATTGTTTTTGATTAGTTGCTGATAAATTTTCGAACAAAAAGTGTATAATAGATGCCACGCTTAAAGAAATTTAGCGCCAAGCGCTGACTTTGATCTGTCCTTGCAGTTCACTGTCTGGTTTCTCATCAAGGTCAAGGCCACATAGGCCTACCCTGGTAAGAAAAGTTGGTGGGGAGCAAGACTGGACTGTGTTTGCACAGGCAGCAGAAACTGATAGTGGTGATGATGATTATATTTCATTATTTATTTATTTATCATTATTATTATTATCACTGTTATTATTATCACTGTTATTATTATTATTATTATTATTATTATCATTATTATTGTTATCATTGCCAGTATCATCATAATGAATAAATATGTAAACAAATAAAAAGACAAATGAAATAAGTTTCTTCCTGTTTTTTAGGTCTAAGTATTCCCCATGCCAAATCAAGAAATCACACAGCCCAGCTGCACGGTGGTCTACAACCATGGAGTATCGGCAAGATTACACACAAACTGAAGAAGAAAGGAAAAAAGACTGATTTTGACATTCAAAAGATTAACGTGAAGAGACAAGATACAGAAGTCCAGAAGCTGGAGGATGCCATCGCCTGAGGATTGAAGCACAGCAAAGAGATAAGCAAGCTACACAGCTGATACTGAAGACTTGGAAGAAAGGATGGAGTGACAGATTGATAAGAGATAATGCGATGGATAGGGAAAACAAATTAATAGATGCCATGCTGCAATACAATGAAATACAATATAATACAATACTCCTTTATACATCCACATGGGAAATAAAATGTACATACACTGGACTCGCACCACACATAGATCATTCTCACAGCTACTCAAAACCACAACCACGAATCAATGACAGAACATAATAAAATAAATATGCCTCAACAGTTCGAAGCAACACAAAATAAAGCAGCCAATAATCTTGGCACATGCCATAACTCTGCACATGATGCGCTCTCACCAACCCCCAACCCTACCCCCCCCCCCTTTCCCATTTTCCATGCACACGCACACGTGCAGAAGAAACACACCATTATGAAGTCACAAAATGACAGATGCGGTAATCAAGCAGGTAAATGTCAGACTTGTAATAAAAATGTCTGGGTTTGGTTCTTTCTGGGTACCTCCGCCTGGTGAAAAAGGATGGAGAACTTGTTAAGTTCTCTGGTCAGCATGCGTGCAGACCTACCAGTGTCTGAAACCCCTTTGTACGCATGTTCATGCAGAAAATCAAATATGCACCATAAAGATCTTGTAAGTCATGTCTTGTGTGTTTTGTGGCTTATGGAAGTTTGACCCAGCAAGCATATCCACCAAATCAGAGTATGCAGACTGCATCAGAATGCTGCCTGCACAGTGTGGACAAAACTGGGCATATACACATCTGAGAAAATCTGAACGCTATAGAATGATGATCGTACGGTTTTTCTAAAAAAAAAAAACTCAAACTGAGCAGATCTGTGACACTGAAAAAAAAAAATAAGCAAAGATCAGGGAAAGGGAAATTCTTCATGATTGCTTTGTACACATTACATTTTTTTTTACTAATTAGTCGTCTTCATTTTTATGGTAGAAAAACAAAAACTTACATTTCTCAGAACATGTCTACTCTTTCAGAATAGTATTCAGAATTCATTTTGTCACAACAAAGGATTCATATGCCCATATAGTGAATATTTTTGTTACGTGGAAAGTGTGTTGCAAGTGCATGATTTGTGCGTACCGGCAGGCCCGTGCGTGTGTGTGTGTACACAAAGACTGAGTTATGAAGTATAGTGCAAAGTGTGTACTTAATTAATCTAATTACAATCTGAATTTATAAACAATTCCTGTTCTTCAAT
>JAPXFY010000016.1:84166875-84186875 GCA_030674185.1 Monoplex corrugatus
TTGTAAGTGACGTGTGGAATGTAAACTGTTACTGACATGTGGAATGTAATTTGTTAGTGACGTGTGGACTATAAATTGTTAGGACGTGTGGAATGTAAATTGTTAGTGACATGTGGAATATAAATTGTTAGTGACATGTGGACGGTAAATTGTTAGTGATGTGTGGATTGTAAACTGTTAGTGACATGTGGACTGTAAACTGTTAGTGACGTGTGGAATGTAAACTGTTAATGACATGTGGAATTTAAACTGTTAGTGACATTTGGAATGTAAACTGTTAGTGACGTGTGGACTGTAAACTGTTAGTGACATGTGGACTGTAAAACTGCTAGTTACGTGTGGACTGTAAGATGTTAGTGACGTGTGGAATGTAAATTGTTAGTGACATGTGGAATGTAAACTGTTAGTGACATGTGGAATGTAAACTGTTAGTGACGTGTGGAATGACTGTTAGTGATATGTTGAATGTAAATTTTTGGTGAAGTGTGGAATGTAAACTGTTAGTGATATATGGAATGTAAACTGTTAGTGACGTGTGGACAGTAAACTGTTAGTGACGTGTGGAAAGTAAATTGGTTAGTGACGTGTGGACTGTAAACTGTTAGTGACGTGTGGAAAGTAAATTGTTAGTGACATGTGGACTGTAAATTGTTAGTGACATGTGGACTGTAAATTGTTAGTGACGTGTGGACTGTAAATTGTTATTGACGTGTGTACTGTGAATTGTTAGTGACATGTGGACTGTACATTGTTAGTGATGTGTGGAATGTAAATTGTTAGTGACATGTGGACTGTAAATTGTTAGTGACGTGTGGACTATAAATTCTTAGTGACGTGTGGACTGTAAACTGTTAGAGACGTGTGGAATGTAAATTGATAGTGACGTGTGGACTGTAAATTGTTAGTGATGTGTGGACTGTAAACTGTTAGTTTTGTGTGGATGTAAATTGTTAGTGACGTGTGGACTGTAAATTGTTAGTGACATGTGGACTGTAAACTGTTAGTGACATGTGGAATGTAAATTGTTAGTGACGTGTGGAATGTAAATTGTCAGTGACGTGTGGAATGTAACTTGTTGGTGACGTGTGGACTGTAAATTGTTAGTGACGTGTGGACTGTAAATTCTTGGTGACGTGTGGACTGTAAATTGTTGGTGACGTGTGGATTGTAAATTGTTGGTGACGTGTGGACTGTAAATTGTTGGTGACGTGTGGACTGTAAATTGTTGTGACGTGTGGAATGTAAATGTTAGTGATATGTGGAATGTAAACTGTTAGTGGCGTGTGGACTGTAAACTGTTAGTGACGTGTGGAAAGTAAAATGTTAGATGGACGTTGTGTGACAGGGTAAATTGTTAGTGACATGTGGACTGTAAATTGTTAGTGAAGTGTGGACCCCCGTGTGGACTGAAACTGTATAGTGACATGTGGAATTAAATTGTTAGTGAGATGTGATGTAAATGTTAGTGACTGTGGACTGTAAATGTTAGTGACTGTGGAATTGTAAATGTTAGTGACATGTGGACTTAAATGTTAGTGACTGAGGACTGTAAATTTAGTAGGTAACGTTGTGACTGTGGAATGTAAATTGTTAGTGACGTGTGATGTAAATGTTAGTGACATGTGAAATGTAATGTTAGTGACATGTGGAATGTAAATTGTTAGTGACGTTGGACTGTAAACTGTTAGTGACTGTGGAATGTAAAATGTTAGTGACTTGTGACTGTAAATTGTTAGTGACATGTGGAATGTAAATTGTTAGTGACATGTGGACTGTAAATGTTAGTGACGTGTGGACTGTAAATTGTTAGTGACTGTGGATGTAAATTGTTAGTGACGAGTGGAATGTAATTGTTAGTGACAGTGTGGACTGTAAAATTGTTAGTGACGTGTGGACTGTAAATTGTTAGTGACATGTGAATTAAATTGTTAGTGACGTGTGGACTAGTAAATTGTTAGTGATGTGGAATTAAATGTTAGTGACTGTGACTGTAAACTGTTAGTGACGTGTGGAATGTAAATGTTAGTGACATGTGGACTGTAAATGTTAGTGACTGTGGAATGTAAATTGTTAGTGACGTGTGGATGTAAATTGTTAGTGACATGTGGACTGTAAACTGTTAGTGACGTGTGGACTTAAATTGTTAGTGACGTGTGGATGTAATGTTAGTGACTGTGGAATGTAAATGTTAGTGACTGTGGAATGTAAACTGTTAGTGACGTTTGAATGTAAACTGTTAGTGACATGTGGATGTAAAATGTTAGTACGTGTGGAATGTAAATTGTTATGACGTGTGGAATGTAAATTGTTAGTTGACTGTGGACATGTAAATGTTAGTGACTGTGGAAGTAAAATTGTTAGTGACTGTGGACTGTAAATTGTTAGTGACATTGGATGTAAATGTTAGTGACATGTGGACTTAAAGTTTGCTTGGACGTAAACTGTTGACGTGGAATATGTAGTGAATGTGGATAAATGTAGTACGTTGGAAATGTTAGTGACTGGAATTAATTAGTGCTGGGAATAAATGTTGTGACTTGTGAAATGTTATGCTTGGTAAACTGTTAGTGACATGTGGAATGTAATGGTGACTGTGAGTACGTTTGACTGATAAACTGTTAGGACTGTGGATGAATTAGACGTGGACGTAATTAGTTGACTGTGAATAAATGGGCTGGATAACGTTGAATGAAGAACGTAGGGTGGAGTAAGTAGTGACAGGAGTAAAGTAGACGTGTGGTGAATATATGAGTGGATGTAATGTTGTGAGTGGGACTGAACTGTTAGTGCGTTGGACTGAAATTAGACGTGGAATGTAATTTGTGACTTAATGTAAATTGTTAGTGACATGTGGACTGTAAATTGTTAGTGACTGTGGACTGTAAATTGTTAGTGACGTGTGGACTTAAATTGTTAGTGACGTGTGGACTGTAAACTGTTAGTGACGTGTGGAATGTAAATGTTAGTGACGTGTGGACTGTAAATTGTTAGTGACGTGTGGACTGTAAATTATCGTTATGTGATGATGTGTGGAATGTAAATTGTTAGTGACATGTGGACTGTAAATTGTTAGTGACGTGTGGACTGTAAATTGTTAGTGACGTGTGACTGTAACTGTTAGTGACGTGTGGAATGTAAAATTGTTAGTGACGTGTGGAATGTAAATTGTTAGTGACTGTGGACTGTAAATTGTTAGTGACTGTGGAACTGTAAATTGTTAGTGACGTGTGGACTGTAAATTGTTAGTGACGTGTGGAACGTAAATGTTAGTGACGTGTGGAATTAAATTGTTAGTGACATGTGGAATGTAAATTGTTAGTGACATGTGGAATGTAAATTGTTAGTGACATGTGGAATGTAAATTGTTAGTGACAGTGTGTGATCATGTAAATGTTAGTGACATGTGGAATGTAAATTGTTAGTGACATGTGGAATGTAAATTTTAGTTGACATGTGGAATGTAAATTGTTAGTGACAGTGTGGACTGTAAATGTTAGTGACGTGTGGAATGTAAATTGTTAGTGACATGTGGAATGTAAATTGTTAGTGACTGTTGGATGTAAACTGTTAGTGACATGTGGAATGTAAAATTGTTAGTGACATGTGGAATGTAAATTTTAGTGACGTGAGGAACTGTAAATTGTTAGTGAAGTGTGGAATGTAAATTGTTAGTGACTGTGGAATGTAAACTGTTAGTGACAGTGGACTGTATAATTGTTAGTGCAGTGGACATGTAAACGTGTAGTGACTGTGGAATGTAAATGTTAGTGACATGTGGAATGTAAACTGTTAGTGACGTGGAATGTAAATGTTATGAGTGTGGATATGTAAACTTGTTAGTACGTGTGGAATGTAATTTTAGTACAGTGTGTAATGTAAACTGTATAGGTGACTGTGGATGTAAATGTTAGTGACATGTGGACTGTAAACTGTTAGTGACGTGTGGAAGTAAATGTTAGTGACATGTGGACTGTAAATGTTAGTGACATGTGGATGTAAATCTGTTATGACGTGTGGACTGTAAATTGTTAGTGACTGTGGACTGTAAACTGTTGTGAAGTTTGGACTGTAAGATCATAAGTGACGTGTGGATATTAAATTGTTAGTGACATGTGGATGTAAACTGCTTATGACTGTGTTGTAACTGTATAGACTTGGATTATGCTGTAGTGGGCATGTATGTAAATTGTTGTTACGTGTGAATGTAAACTATTAGTGATAGTGGAATGTAAACTGTATAGTGACGTGTTGGACTGTAAATGTTAGTGACCATGTGGACTGTAAATGTTTAGTGACAGTTGCTGAATGTAATACATATGACTGTAAATTGATCTGTGGACTGTAATTGTAGTGACGTGTGACTGTAAATTGTTATGACGTGTGGACTAAATTGTATAGCGCATTGTGACTATTCATGTACGTCTGAGGACTGAAGTAGTACGGGGAACGAAGTTAGTGACAGTGGAACTGTACATGTTGTGATGGGACTCGTAAACTGTTAGTGACCATTGACTGTAAACTGAAGTGCACGTGTGAATGTAAATCTGTAGTGACGTGTGGAATGTAAATTGTTAGTGACGTGTGATGTAAACTGTTATGAATGAGAATGTAAATTGTTAGTGACAGTGTGACTGTAAATGTTAGTGACGTGGGACTGGGAAATTGTTAGTGACTGTGTGGAATGTAAAGTGTTAGTGACGTGTGGAATGTAAACTGTTAGTGACGTGAGAGAATGTAAATTGTTAGTGACGTGTGGAATGTAAATTGTTAGTGACAGTGTGGAATGTAAATGTTAGTGACGTGGAAATGTAAATGTTAGTGACGTAGGAATGTAAATTGTTAGTGAGTGGGAATGTAAATTGTTAGGACTGACGTAATGTGGCGTGTGGAATGTAAACTGTTAGGCCTGAAGATGTATTGAACGTGACGTGGATAAACCAAGTTAGTGCCAGGAGTAAATGTTTATTAATGTTGTTTAGTGACGTGAGGACTGGCATTGTTGAATGACGTGTGAAGATGCTGAATGTGTTGAGACCCGTGTGAAAGTAAACTGTTAGTGCAACTTAAATTGTCATCATGACTTGGAATGAAACTGTCAGTATTGAATGGGATTCCTTGCCTTTTGTCAGTGATGTACATCGTTTGGGTGAGGAATTACAAGTTGTTATGAAGTGGAATGTCATTGCCAGATACGTTGTGAATGAACTTTGGAGAAGTGTATATGGGATGACCCAAACCAGTTGTGAATGTGTTCTATCGGTGCAATGGCCCTTGAGCCGTTTTGGCGATTGATGTCTATGGTCTCATCCAGCTATGCCGAATAACTACTCATTTTGCTTGCAACTAGTCCAATATATGTGACGTCATGTCTTGATTGCCTCTCGCATTGTTTTTCCATATTGTCTCGTGTAGGGTTTTCACAGGTGTTAGAATCTGCCTTGTATAACTACTGGCAGTAGCTTGATAGAGTGCATTTGAGAGTTTGCCCTCTGGTGAATAATATCAATACAATTTGTATATGCCTCTCCATAAATCTTCTTAGCGCTGAAGTATTCACTCTTTTCATCATGCCCTCACAAGACTGTCTCTATGTTTCTCCCCACCCTCATCACATCTACCACAGTGCTATGGAAAGATCATAAACTGCTGTTTCCAAATTCTCGATATGTTTTTTTGTATTCTCACAGACTGCTATGTTTTTCAAGATATTGAGCATGAAATTCCATGTTCTACGGACTGTAATTTTTTTTTTTTACCGTATGCAAACTTGTAACTATATTAATCATAAACAATGCTTAACTCTAAGTAGGCCTTTGCCCAAATCGCCGCTTGTTCATTAAAGTACTGATCCAGCGAGAATGCTGAAGTAATTCATTATTACTACTGATTGCAGATTTTGTCTGAATGACAAAAACAACAAAGCACGAAACTTGGATCCCTGTCTGTTCTTTATTCTCACCCTTCTTTCTTCTCTCCCATCTTTCCTCTCCTCACAGTTCCAACCCTCTGTAACCGCAGCCTTTCACTCCACTTGTCAGTGTGACACGTCTTATGACAGTGGACTGAAGAGGATCAGCGCGCCGTCACAGCCAACGAGCAGCAGTATCACTGGCAGTAGTAGTACACTGGCCTTTTCGGTTGTAACACAGGGCTCAGAACTGCTTCCCCACCACTGATCCATCACCGGACAGTTTTTCACGTTCGCTAGATAGCAACAATAATAAGTATGGATGGTTGTATAGTTTTCATTTTGACTTAAAATTTTCCTCGACTGACTCTAAGCACATACTGTAAAATCATACAATGTAACAAGGCAATGCTGCCCTCGTTTGTGTGTGAATTTCTACACGTCGCCTGCAGGAAACTTTTTCTGGTTGTCCTGTCTTTTTCCACTATCACTGTCTTGTTTGTCCTGTCTTTTTCACTATCACTTTCTTCTTTGTCCTGTCTTTTTCCATTATCACTGTCTTGTTTGTCCTGTCTTTTCCACTATCACTGTCTTGTTTGTCCTGTCTTTTTCCACTATCACTGTCTTGTTTGTCCTGTCTTTTTCACTATCACTGTCTTGTTTGTCCTGTCTTTTTCCACTATCACTGTCTTGTTTGTCCTGTCTTTTTCCACTATCACTATCTTGTTTGTCCTGTCTTTTTCCACTATCACTGTCTTGTTTGTCCTGTCTTTTTCTACTAACACTGTCTTGTTTGTCCTGTCTTTTTCCACTATCACTGTCTTGTTTGTCCTGTCTTTTTCTAGTTCACTGTTTTGTTTGTCCTGTCTTTTTCCACTATCACTGTCTTGTTTGTCCTGTCTTTTTCTACTAACACTGTCTTGTTTGTCCTGTCTTTTTCTACTATCACTGTCTTGTTTGTCCTGTCTTTTTCTAGTATCACTGTCTTGTTTGTCCTGTCTTTTTCCACATCACTATCTTGTTTGTCCTGTCTTTTTCTACTAACACTGTCTTGTTTGTCCTGTCTTTTCTACTATCACTGTCTTGTTTGTCCTGTCTGTTTCTACTATCACTGTCTTGTTTGTCCTGTCTGTTTCTACTATCACTATCTTGTTTGTCCTGTCTGTTTCTACTATCACTATCTTGTTTGTCCTGTCTTTTTCTACTATCACTGTCTTGTTTGTCCTGTCTTTTTCTAGTATCACTGTCTTGTTTATCCTGTCTGTTTCTACTATCACTATCTTGTTTGTCCTGTCTTTTTCTACTATCACTGTCTTGTTTGTCCTGTCTGTTTCTACTATCACTATCTTGTTTGTCCTGTCTGTTTCTACTATCACTATCTTGTTTGTCCTGTCTGTTTCTACTATCACTATCTTGTTCATCTGAAGACCTCCGACTAGCTAATGCCTACACTGGACCCCCAGACCTGCTTGTTGACTGGACCCCCCAGACCTGCTTGTTGACTGGACCCCCCAGACCTGCTTGTTGACTGGACCCCCCAGACCTGTTTGTTGACTGGACCCCCAGACCTGCTTGTTGACTGGACCCCCCAGACCTGCTTGTTGACTGGACCCCCCAGACCTGCTTGTTGACTGGAACCCCCCAGACCTGCTTGTTGACTGGACCCCCCAGACCTGCTTGTTGACTGGACCCCCCAGACCTGCTTGTTGACTGGCCCTGTCAGAAGTTGCTTTCTATCATGACTAGTTATGTGTTCATGTGTAATCTTAAAAAATGTTTTTGCCAACAATTTTCGAAAGAAATTCAGTGTGCTTTTTGCCCTTCATTCAATAAGCTTCATGAAGATTATGTTGTGTGTTACGGGTTACTTAACCAACGGCGACTTGCTGTTCTAAGCATTACGTGTGTTACGGGTTACTTAACCAACGGTTACTTGCTGTTCTAAGCATTACGTGTGTTACGAGTTACTTAACCAACGGTTACTTGCTGTTCTAAGCATTACGTGTGTTACGGTTACTTAACCAACGGTTACTTGCTGTTCTAAGCATTACGTGTGTTACGGGTTACTTAACCAACGGTTACTTGCTGTTCTAAGCATTACGTGTGTTACGGGTTACTTAACCAACGGTTACTTGCTGTTCTAAGCATTACGTGTGTTACGGTTACTTAACCAACGGTTACTTGCTGTTCTAAGCATTACGTGTGTTACGGGTTACTTAACCAACGGTTACTTGCTGTTCTAAGCATTGTGCTACAGTTTTCAGAGACAGATTATCACGGAGGAGGGAGGGGAGGATTCCAGAAATGGAAATACTGCCCCTTCCCGGCACTGAGCTGTCAGGAAAAATATCATCTGAAATCTCTGTGAAGTGTGCAGTACTTAAAAATTAAGTGAATATGTATAATTATGTGAACTCACATTACAATACAGTAAAAAAGCCTCCATCCCTCTCTCCATCAAGAAAATAAAAAGCAAATACATAAACACGCGCGCGAGCACACACGAACACACACACACACACACACACACACACACACACCACACACACACACACACACACCACTTTTATTAGCAAGAGCTAGGATGGAGGAGACAAATAATATGACATGATAAATGTTCTCATGTTTAAGCGAATTGCATGATGTCGTCAACAAAGTGTACCGAATAGCTTGTATTTGAATTCTCTGGACAAAAATTTTCCCGGGGAAGCATACCCCCGGATCTCCCTAGATTTCTTAGAAACCGTCCTCCACCAATAGAATAATCCGCCCCTGAGTTTTGTATCGTTTGCTTACTTGAGCAGGTCAAGTTGGTTTAATTAAACCAGTCGGACTACTACAAAGTAACGACTGTCGGGGACTGCGTTTTCACAGGAGAATAAATCTTCTTCAAAGGTAACTGATTGCTTGTGTCGCTTCAGGCCAGAGAGTTATGTCGCTTCAGGTCAGAGAGTTGTGTGGAGTGAAAGGTCTTCTCTAATTGATCGTTTCTCTGTTTTCCTCTTTCTTTGGTCATACATTGCAAGGGAAATAAGCATACATTCCTTGTCTTGGGCTTGCATTTACTCTCATTTGGAGCACGCCAAAAACATGCATGCATGTCAGATCTGTCCATGGGATTTTTCTAACGTGTTACAAGAAGCTTGTCTGCAGGACACAAACCACGACAGAAGATACGGAAGATACGGACGGACGAACGGATGGACGGACGGAAGCGCAGTAACGGATGGGCCACCCAAGTCGTGTCGCCCCGTCCAGGTCCGCTCTCCACACTGCGAGAAGGGTCGATGCGGGACGATAAAGAGCCCAGAAATGTATGTGTCACCCCGTCGCCACCCGAAAATTGCCCCTTCCTATTATCGAAGGACAAAAAGTGAGCATCTTTCGGCGGTGGGTTCTATCTTGATAACGACAGCTAGCGTCATTTTTCACGCGTTTCTAGTCCGCCTGGCTGCAGCGTGGGCGGCCCCTGAAGGCTTGTACACTACCCGATAGTCTTCTCCTATAACGACTGCCAGTTATGATGAGCTGCAAGTCGACATGGAAAGGTAAGTCGGTAAGTTTTTCGCTGAAAATTTTCGAAAAGAAGGATAAAAGTAATATCTTTAAGGCGCGAGTACTCCGGCGATGATGTATTTACGTGTTAAAAAAAAGTGAATTTACACCATTTTACTATGAATTACTTCCAAATTTGGTAAACGCAGGAACCCAGACAGGAAGTCGTACTGAACAATGTAGTACCTGAATAATACAGTCTTAGGTAATACTGATGACGATGACGATGGTGGAATCTTCCGTCAGTCCGACGGATAAGTAGACATACAGGTCCCCATCGTCTGGAGTGGGTCTTCATGCAGGATGTGAGATAAGTAGACATACTGGTCCCCACAGTCTGGAATGGGTCTTCATGCAGGATGTGAGATAAGTAGACATACTGGTCCCCATCGTCTGGAGTGGGTCTTCATGCAGGATGTGAGATAAGTAGACATAGTGGTCCCCACAGTCTGGAGTGGGTCTTCATGCAGGATGTGAGATAAGTAGACATACTGGTCCCCACAGTCTGGAGTGGGTCTTCATGCAGGATGTCAGATAAGTAGACATACTGGTCCCCACAGTCTGGAGTGGGTCTTCATGCAGGATGTGAGAACGATCCTGGAGGCACATGTTCCTTCACAGGTGCGCAATGGAAAACGTTTGCAGCCTCGGGCTCTGATTCCGCCATCCCTCTTATTTGAACAGCAGCCGTTTTGCACTGTTCACATGTGACTGTGCCCTGTGTGCACTTGTATCACTAGTTTACTGTGTTGTGGGCAGTGTCTGTCTTGTTAATGATGTTAATGCCATAGCTAGTCAGGTTTGTCTATAAAGTATCCTGGTATTGCTCTAGCCATCTTTCCTTATCGGGGTGTCGTTGCTCCAGTTGTGCATAAAGGAGCATATTTGGATGTGGATGTCTGTCCTTAACGCACAAGTCCTGCCCAGTGAGGCTGACAGTTGGATGTGGATGTCTGTCCTTAACACACAACAAGTCCTGTCCTGTCAGGCTGACAGTTGGATGTGGATGTCTGTCCTTAACGCACAACAAGTCCTGTCCAGTGAGGCTGGCAGTTGGATGTGGATGTCTGTCCTTAACGCACAAATCTTGTCCAGTCAGGCTGACAGTTGGATGTGGATGTCTGTCCTTAACGCACAACAAGTCCTGTCCTGTCAGGCTGACAGTTGGATGTGGATGTCTGTCCTTAACGCACAACAAGTCCTGTCCAGTGAGGCTGGCAGTTGGATGTGGATGTCTGTCCTTAACGCACAACAAGCCCTGTCCAGTGAGGCTGACAGTTGATTAGCAGAGTTTGATACTTGACAAAGCACAGGTCTTCAGAACTTGAAGATTGGGCATTCGATCTTTCACTTGATGTAGACTTTTCACAGATCTTTGCTGGAACAGTTTAAGCCGTTAAATGTGCCGTCAGTGGGTAGTCTAAGTCTCAACAGGGGGCTCAGGTCTACTGCTTTATATACAGCAATATTTGTAGCGATCTTGATGTCATGATCTTGCCTGTATGTGCCCAACTTCTGTCTGCATGTTTGACAGCACAGGAATGTGTGCAGTGTGGAGGCTGCCATTTTGTATCATCAAATCATACCTAAAATGCTGTTAACGCCAGCTAGCTAACTTATCGCATCGGGAACATAATTCACTTCAGACAGAAGAGCGACTGTCCCACAAGGCAGGCCACATCCATAGAAGACTGATATGTTTAACATTTATATTTTCCACGAAAGAAGGTGACACAAAACGGATCCTCAGGGTATGTACAGAAAAACTGAAGAAACTGTTCACAGGAAAAATACATGCACATCAACTGGTTGCTTAAAATCGAAAGATGGTACGCTTATCATGGAAAAAGACAAAATATTAGATAGATGGGGAGAGTACTTTAAAGACCTTTTTGAAAATGACAAAAACGAAGAACACATTATAAGAAAGAACGTTGAAGGACCACCCATAATGAAAGATGAAGATAGAGCAGCACCGAAAAAGATGAAACCAGGAAAAGCCCCAGGACCAGACAATATTACTACAGAGATGATTGAAGCCCTGGAGGAATTTGTTATAGAAAAAATAACAGTCCTCCTAAATTGCATTTATGACACTGGAAAAATCCCCAAAGATATGTCAAAATCAAATTCCATTGCACTTCCAAAGAAGACAGGGGCTATAGAATGCGAACTCCATCGCACAGTCAGCCTGATCAGTCATGTAACCAAAATCCTATTAAGAATGATCATGATGAGGACAAGGAATAGAATCAAAAGAGAAATAGCAGAAAGACTGTGTTGATTTGTGGAAGGGAAAGGAACTGTTAATGCCATATACATCCTAAGAACTATCATAGACAGGTCAATCGAGATGAATAAGGATTCACATTTATGCTTTGGTGATTATACCAAAGCTTTTGATCGGGTAAGACATGAAGAATAGATCAAACAACTAGAAAGACCCAATATTGATGGAAAAGATCTATGCATAGCGAGAAGTATGTATTGGGAACAAACAGCTACAATGAGAATAGAAAACTATGTAAGCTTTTCCAAAATATCAAAAGAGGAGTCAGACAAGGTTGTCTTTTGTCACCAGATCTGTTTTCATTTTACAGCGAAAACATCACGAGAAACCTAGAAGAAGAAGACACTGGATTAAAGGTTGGAGGAAAAATGATAAACAACATTCGATACGCAGATGACACTGCTATATGTAGAAAATGAAAGGGACCTACAAAATCGTGTGAATAATAATTAGAATAGAAGCAAAGGTAAGGGGTTGGAACTAAACAGCAAGAAGACTGAAGTCATGGTGATCAGTAAAAATCATGAAATCCCCTCATGCAAAATAACAGCAAACAGCACAACCTTGAGACAGGTTGGTAAGTTTAAATATCTGGGAACGATCATTTCACCAGACGGCAGATGCACATCAGAAATAGCCAGCAGAATCGGCCAAGATAAAACAGCATTCAAGAACATGAAAAGTATTCTTACCAACAAATGCCTATCAATTAACATCAGGAAGACAGTTCTTGAATGTTATATAGAACCGATAATGTTATACGGTTGTGAGGCGTAGACAGTCAACAAGCAAAGCCAGAACAAGATTGATGCAGCTGAGATGTGGTTTCTAAGAAGAATGTTGAGAATTCCATGGACAGCAAAGAAAACAAACGAGACAGTCTTGATGGAGGCAGAAACAAGAAGATCATTCATATGGAAGATTAGGAAAAGACAGGCAACTTTTATAGGCCATTTTATGAGGAAACGGGAATTGGAGCACCCGGTCACAACAGGAAAGCTGGAGGGAAAGAGAGCACCAGGTAGACTCAAGGAAAAATATTGGACGGACTTGCAGAGTGGTTGAAGACAGAGAGGGTGGAAGATGTGCTTGCGGCAACAAGGGATAGAAACAGATGGAAGACCCTGATCGCCAACGCCATGTGGCAAGGCATTTGATGATGGTGATGAAAGAAGGCCATGCCGAAAACAAGGAAAACTTCAATGAAATTCTACTCATCGAACGAGAACTAATGATGATATTACGGAATTTCCAATTTTCCAGAGGAATATCGATTTACAATTAATTAGAAACACGAAGCTTTCCATATGTTTTCAGAAGGACAATTCTGGTTAGCAGAGGGCATTTTTAGTGTCATTGGTATGACAATCCCTACGTGCCTAATGTCTGTTTTTTGTTTACTTTTTACCTCTCCCATCATCAGCTTGTTCGGTTTAAATGCATGTTTATTCATGAATGATGTATGCACGATAGAGTAACACAGTCTCTGAACAACAACATGCTTAGAGATTATGTCATGCTCGTCTATTTATTTTGAGGTGTCAGTTTACGTTAATTTTGTGTCGGCCTCTGATATATATAACCATGTGTGTGTGTGTGTGTGTGTGTGTGTGTGTGTTGTGTGTGTGTGTGTGTTTTGTGTGTGTGTGTGTGTGTGTGTTGTGTGTGTGTGTGTGTGTGTGTGCATGCTCGCCTCACGCCCGTGTCTGTACGCAAATGTACGTGCCAGCAAGGACGCCGCAGTTGTTTGTATACATATTTCTTGGATTAAGTGAACTGTTGGAAAGTTGTTTTAATGAGTTGTCGCAGATATATGCTTTGTTTGCCTGTTATTGCTCACAATTTCATGACACGTGAAAAAAAGTATGATTTTCTTGTTCAATGTCCCCTTTTTCCCAAAAGGCAAGGGAGATAGATTCATATCGACCGGAGGGAAGTATTTGTCTGTGTGTGAGTCTATGTGCCAAGGTCAAGGTCACACAAACCATAAAAGTGTCTAGAATCGGCGCTTTTTGAGGGAGGTGCGTGTAAACAGCTTCTTAGGAAGTTGTGACAGCATCCCATATTCATATTCATTTCTTTTTCTGTCACAGTAGACTTACCATGTGGACCTTGGGCTGATCTCCCTTTGAGAGCCCGTCGCCTCAGTGCAGCGCCACCCATTCTTTTACCAAGACTTCAGAAAGGCAAGAAGGTTAATTGGCCTTCAAGGTGAGGGACCTGGGAAATCAACCTGTGTCTCCATCAGAAAGGCAAGAAGGTTAATTAGCCTTCAAGGTGAGGGACCTGGGAAATCAACCTGTGTCTCCTATCAGAAAGGCAAGAAGGTTAATTGGCCTTCAAGGTGAGGGACCTGGGAAATCAACCTGTGTCTCCATCAGAAAGGCAAGAAGGTTAATTAGCCTTCAAGGTGAGGGATCTGGGAAATCAACCTGTGTCTCCATCAGAAAGGCAAGAAGGTTAATTAGCCTTCAAGGTGAGGGACCTGGGAAATCAACCTGTGTCTCCATCAGAAAGGCAAGAAGGTTAATTAGCCTTCAAGGTGAGGGACCTGGGAAATCAACCTGTGTCTCCATCAGAAAGGCAAGAAGGTTAATTAGCCTTCAAGGTGAGGGACCTGGGAAATCAACCTGTGTCTCCATCAGAAAGGCAAGAAGGTTAATTAGCCTTCAAGGTGAGGGACCTGGGAAATCAACTTGTGTCAAATGGTTTATATCAGGTCTCATCGTGCGAAGTTACCGATATCTGTTGTTGCACGGGAAAGACGTTTTCTTCCATCGGTGTAATTTGGTTATTCAGAGTATTTATAAGGCTACTGTCTTTGTCAGCTACTGCATTCCACTGACTTTCTGTGTTTGCTCTCTGTCTCTGTCTCTGTCTCTCTCTGTCTCTCTCTGTCTCTCTGTCTCTGTCTCTTTGTCTCTCTGTCTCAGTCTCTGTCTCTCTCTCTCTCTCTTACTCTTTCTCTCATTGTGTCTGTCTGTCTGTCTTGCTCTCTCTCTTAGCGGAACTGGAACAGAAGACAGCCCAGACAGAAGCCTGGACAGTTGTAGTGACAGGACAGTTGTAGTGACAGGACAGTTGTAGCGACAGGACAGTTGTAGTGACAGGACAGTTGTAGTGACAGGACAGTTGTTGTGACAGGACAGTTGTAGTGACAGGACAGTTGTAGTGACAAGGAAGGACAGTTGTAGTGACAGGATAGTTGTAGTGACTGGACAGTTGTAGTGAAAGGACATTGTAGTGACAGGACAGTTGTAGTGACAGGTGACAGTTGTTGTGACAGGACAGTTATAGTGACAGGACAGTTGTAGTGACAGGACAGTTGTTGTGACAGGACAGTTGTAGTGACAGGACAGTTGTAGTGACAGGACAGTGTTGTGGACTGGACAGTTGTGTGACAGGACAGTTGTAGTGACAGGACAGTTGTAGTGACTGGAAGTTGTGTGACAGGACAGTTGTAGTGACTGGATGTTGTAGTGACAGGACAGTTGTAGTGACAGGACAGTTGTAGTGACAGGATAGTTGTAGTGACAGGACAGTTGTAGTGACTGGACAGTTGTAGTGAAGGACATTGTAGTGACAGGACAGTTGTAGTGACAGGATAGTTGTAGTGACAGGACAGTTGTAGTGACTGGACAGTTGTAGTGACTGGATAGTTGTAGTGACTGAATAGTTGTAGTGACGGATAGTTGTAGTGACAGGAAGTTGTGTGACAGGACAGTTGTAGTGACTGGGACAGTTGTAGTGACTGGACAGTTGTAGTGACTGGAAGTTGTAGTGACAGGACAGTTGTAGTGACAGGACAGTTGTAGTGACAGGACAGTTGTAGTGACAGGATAGTTGTAGTGACAGGACAGTTGTAGTGACAGGACAGTTGTAGTGACAGGACAGTTGTAGTGACAGGACAGTTGTAGTGACTGGACAGTTGTAGTGACAGGACAGTTGTAGTGACAGGACAGTTGTAGTGACAGGACAGTTGTAGTGACAGGACAGTTGTAGTGACAGGATAGTTGTAGTGACAGGACAGTTGTAGTGACAGGACAGTTGTAGTGACTGGAAGTTGTAGTGACAGGACAGTTGTAGTGACTGGATAGTTGTAGTGACAGGACAGTTGTAGTGACAGGATAGTTGTAGTGACAGGACAGTTGTAGTGACTGGACAGTTGTAGTGACAGGATAGTTGTAGTGACTGGATAGTTGTAGTGACGGATAGTTGTAGTGACAGGACAGTTGTATATGACTGGACAGTTGTAGTGACGGAAGTTGTAGTGACTGGATAATTGTAGTGACTGGACAGTTGTAGTGACAGGACAGTTGTAGTGACAGGACAGTTGTAGTGACAGGACAGTTGTAGTGACGGAATTGTAGTGACAGGACAGTTGTAGTGACAGGACAGTTGTAGTGACAGGAAGTTGTAGTGACAGGACAGTTGTAGTGAAGGACAGTTGTAGTGACGGAAGTTGTAGTGACAGGACAGTTGTAGTGACAGGACAGTTGTGAGTGACTGGATAGTTGTTGTGACAGGACAGTTGTAGTGAATGGATAGTTAGTTGTGTGACAGGACAGTTGTAGTGACTGGATAGTTGTAGTGACTGGATAGTTGTAGTGACGGAAGTTGTAGTGACTGGAAGTTGTAGTGACTGGATAGTTGTAGTGACAGGACAGTTGTAGTGACAGGACAGTTGTAGTGACTGGATAGTTGTAGTGACTGGATAGTTGTAGTGACAGGACAGTTGTAGTGACAGGACAGTTGTAGTGACAGGACAGTTGTAGTGACAGGACAGTTGTAGTGACTGGATAGTTGTAGTGACTGGATAGTTGTAGTGACTGGATAGTTGTAGTGACTGGACAGTTGTAGTGACTGGACAGTTGTGTGACAGGACAGTTGTAGTGACAGGATAGTTGTTGTGACAGGACAGTTGTACTGACTGGATAGTTGTAGTGACTGGATAGTTGTAGTGACTGGATAGTTGTTGTGACAGGACAGTTGTAGTGACTGGATAGTTTGTTGTGACAGGACAGTTGTAGTGACTGGATAGTTGTAGTGATAGGATAGTTGTTTGTGACAGGACATTTGGAGTGACTGGATAGTTGTAGTGACTGGATAGTTGTTGTGACAGGACAGTTGTAGTGACAGGACAGTTGTAGTGACAGGACAGTTGTAGTGACAGGACACTGGACAGTTGTAGTGACAGGATAGTTTGTAGTGACTGGACAGTTGTAGTGACAGGACAGTTGTTGTGACAGGACAGTTGTAGTGACTGTATAGTTGTTGTGACAGGACAGTTGTAGTGACTGGATAGTTTGTAGTGACTGGATAGTTGTAGTGACTGGATAGTTGTTGTGACAGGACAGTTGTAGTGACAGGATAGTTGTAGTGACAGGACAGTTGTAGTGACTGGATAGTTGTAGTGACAGGATAGTTGTAGTGACTGGATAGTTGTAGTGACTGGATAGTTGTTGTGACAGGACAGTTGTAGTGACAGGACAGTTGTAGTGACTGGATAGTTGTAGTGACAGGATAGTTGTAGTGACTGGATAGTTGTTGTGACAGGACAGTTGTAGTGACTGGATAGTTGTTGTGACAGGACAGTTGTAGTGACTGGACCAACGATCATAACGGTGTCTCTGAAGTAAAGACCATTAACAACAGACACTATGCATGGTCTGATAACACAGCACACAGACTATGCATGGTCTGACAACACAACACAGACACTATGCATGGTCTGACAACACAACACACAGACTACGTATGGTCTGACAACACAACACACAGACTATGCATGGTCTGACAACACAACACACAGACTATGCATGGTCTGACAACACAATACAGACACTATGCATGGTCTGACAACACAACACACAGACTATGTATGGTCTGACAACACAACACACAGACTATGCATGGTCTGACAACACACCACACAGACTATGCATGGTCTGACAACACAACACACAGACTATGCATGGTCTGACAACACAACACACAGACTATGTATGGTCTGACAACACAACACACAGACTATGCATGGTCTGACAATACAACACACAGACTATACATGGTCTGACAACCCAACACACAGACTATGCATGGTCTGACAACACACCACAGACTATGTATGGTCTGACAACACAACACACAGACTATGCATGGTCTGACAACACAACACACAGACTATGCATGGTCTGACAACACACCACAAACTATGTATGGTCTGACAACACAACACACAGACTATGCATGGTCTGACAACACAACACACAGACTATACATTGTCTGACAACCCAACACACAGACTATGCATGGTCTGACAACAAACCACAGACTATGTATGCTCTGACAACACAACACACAGACTATGCATGGTCTGACAACACAACACAGACTATGTATGGTCTGACAACACAACACAGACTATGGTCTGACAACACAACACACAGACTATGCATGGTCTGACAACACAACACACAGACTATGGTCTGACAACACAACACACAGACTATGGTCTGACAACACAAACACAAGACTATGGTCTGACAACACAACACAGAGACTATGCATGGTCTGACAACACAACACACAGACACTATGCATGGTCTGACAACACAACACACAGACACTATGCATGGTCTGACAACACAACACACAGACACTATGCATGGTCTGACAACACAACACACAGACTATGCATGGTCTGACAACACAACACACAGACTATGCATGGCCTGACAATACAACACACAGACTATTCATGGTCTGACAACACAACACACAGACTACGCATGGTCTAACAACACAACACACAGACTATGCATGGTCTGACAACACAACACACAGACTATGCATGGTCTGACAACACAACACACAAGACTATGCATGGTCTGACAACAACACACAGACTATGTATGGTCTGACAACACAACACAGAGACTATGCATGGTCTGACAACACAACACATAGAGACTATGCATGGTCTGACAACACAACACACAGACTATGCATGGTCTGACAACAAACACCACAGACACTATGCATGGTCTGACAACACAACACACAGTCACTATGCATGGTCTGACAAACAACACACAGACTATGCATGGTCTGACAACACACACACAGACACTATGCATGGTCTGACAACACAACACACAGACACTATGCATGATCTGACAACACAACACACAGACACTATGCATGATCTGACAACACAACACACAGATTGCTTGGTCTGACAACACAACACACAGACTATGTATGGTCTGACAACACAACCACAGACTATGCATGGTCTGACAACACAACACACAGACTATGCATGGCCTGACAATACAACACACAGACTATGCATGGTCTGACAACACAACACACAGACTATGCATGGTCTGACAACACAACACACAGACTATGCATGGCCTGACAACACAACACACAGACTATGCATGGTCTGACAAACAACACACATACTATGCATGGTCTGACAACACAACACACAGACTATGCATGGTCTGACAACAAACACACAGACTATGCATGGTCTGACAACACAACACACAGACTATGTATGGTCTGACAACACAACACACAGACTATGCATGGTCTGACAACACAACACACAGACTATGCATGGTCTGACAACACAACATAGAGACTATGCATGGTCTGACAACACAACACACACACTATGCATGGTCTGACAACACAACACACAGACTATGCATGGTCTGACAACACAACACACGCACACTATGCATGGTCTGACAACACAACACACAGACTATGCATGGTCTGACAACACAACACACAGACACTATGCATGGTCTGACAACAAAAACACAGACTATGCTCTGACAACACAACACACAGACTATGCATGGTCTGACAACACAACACACAGACTATGTATGGTCTGACAACACAACACACAGACTATGCATGGTCTGACAACACAACACACACACACTATGCATGGTCTGACAACACAACACACAGACACTATGTATGGTCTGACAACACAACACACAGACACTATGTATGGTCTGACAACACAACACACAGACTATGCATGGTCTGACAACACAACACACACACACTATGCATGGTCTGACAGCACAACACACGCACACTATGCATGGTCTGACAACACAACACACACAGACTATGCATGGTCTGACAACACAACACAGACTATGCATGGTCTGACAACACAACACACAGACACTATGTATGGTCTGACAACAC
>JAPXFY010000016.1:84191875-84199375 GCA_030674185.1 Monoplex corrugatus
TCCATTCTCGTAAATAAAACGGAAACATGCATACAGGGGGAAAAGGTGGCGCCGCGCTATGGCGACGTACTTCCTCCGTGAAGAGTGGTGTATTTCATGAAGGAAAATATGTTATAACAAGAAAGAAAGAAATCTATTCCACAATTGAATCATCTGAAAGAGAGACAGACAGACAGACAGACAGACAAAGAGACAGAGACACAAAAGACCGAGAGACAGAGATAGAGACAGAACAACAGAGACAGACACACATCGAGACAGACACACACAGAGACAGACACACACGAGACAGACACACACAGAGACAGACACACACAGAGACAGACACACATGGAGACAGATACACATCGAGACAGACACACACAGAGACAGACAACACAGAGACAGACACACACAGAGACAGACACACACAGAGACAGACACACATCGAGACAGACACACACAGAGACAGACACACACAGAGACAGACACACACAGAGACAGACACACACAGAGACAGACACACAAGAGACAGAACACACATCGAGACAGACACACACGAGACAGACACACACAGAGACAGACACACACAGAGACAGACACACACAGAGACAGACACACACAGAGACAGACACACACAGAGACAGACACACACAGAGACAGACACACACAGAGACAGACACACATCAGAACAGACACACACAGAGACAACACACATCGAGACAGACACACACAGAGACAGACACACACAGAGACAGACACACATAGAGACAGACACACATCGAGACAGACACACACAGAGACAGACACACACAGAGACAGACACACATAGAGACAGACACACATCGAGACAGACACACATCGAGACAGACACACACAGAGACAGACACACACAGAGACAGACACACACAGAGACAGACACACACAGAGACAGACACACACAGCAAGAGACAGACACACACAGAGACAGACACACACAGAGACAGACACACACAGAGACAGACACACACAGCTACAGACACACAGATACACAGACAGACACATAAAGAGAAAGACAGACAGAAAGTCGGAGAGAGAAAGAGAGAGAGAAAGAGAGAGAGAGAGTGAGAGAGAGAGAAAAAGAGAGAGAGAGTGAGAGAGAGAGAAAAAGAGAGAGAGAGAGAGAGAGGCAACAAGACTTCAGTTTCCAACGGTAGAAGATATGAATTAAAAATCAATGCCGTTTTAAAAACTTGTCGTTGCTAATGTGGTGTGTTTGTGTGTGTTTGTGCGTGTGTGCGTGTGTGTGAGCAAGAACGAGAGAGAGAGAGAGAGGGGAGAGAGAGAAAGAGAGAGGACGTTTCACCTTGAAAACAGGTGCACTCTATGCCGAAACGATCATGAAAAGGACAGTTAATAATTGTTTTACCTTCGAAGCCAGGTGTGCGTGTATTTGTGTGCACGCGTGCGCACGTGCCTGTGTGTCTACGTGTGTGTGTGTGTGTGTGTGTGTGTGTGTGTGTGTGTGTGTGTGTGTGTGTGTGTGCATGTGTGTGTGTGTGTGTGTGTGTGTGTTGTGTGTGTGTGTGTGTGTGTGTGTGTGTGTGTGTGTGTGTGTGTTTGCTTGCACAGCTTGACCGTCTGAGTGTGAGACTGCTCGAAAGAGCCCAGAAAACAAACAGAAAAGAAAGAAAGAAAGAAGAAAGAAAGAAGAAAGAAAGAAAGAAGGAAAGAAAGAAATGGAAATTGAATGAACAAATGAATGAACGAATGAATGGAAGAGAACAGACAGGTAGATAAGCACAGGGGCGGGAAGAGGGCTTCAGACCAGGTGTGGTGTGAGAAAGATGGGTCCCGATAGAAGTTTTGCCATGTTGGCTACAAATGAGTGGAATTGTTCACGCCAGCCCACTACTCAACGGCTCCTTTTTTCACTCCCCGCTTTTAATATTCATGAGTTTGTCGCTTTATCGGGTGCTTGAGTCAAACGCCCTGAGGTACAGCCGTTTGTTAGTACGATGTGCAGTGTGCGTGTGTGTGTGTGTGTGTGTGTGTGTGTGTGTGTGTGTGTGTGTGTGTGTGTGTGTGTGTGTGTGTGTGTGTGTGTGTGTGTGTGTGTGTGTGTGTGTGTGTGTAGTTTTGGGAACAAAAGGAAAGTTTGTGAAACTCATTCTCAATTCAGGATAATTTTCAGAAGTGTGGATGGCAGCTTTGGAAATCAACAATGCATTGTATCGAATTTTCATATCCAAATTAGGAAAAAAAATTAACACAGTTGCTATGTTTATTTTGTTTTGTTTTGTCTTGTTTTGTTTTGTACAAACTCTTCGTGACAGGCTTGACAGGACACCCTGTCAACCATGCCCACCTGACCCTTCCTTCTCTGGCACACCTCTCACTACTTTTACCCCAGTCTCACAAGAAGAAATTTTCAACACAATCAGATCCATATCGTTCAAAACCTGCGAACTGGATCCTCTTCCAGGTTCTCTCTACTCCGATTGTCTCCCTACTCTCCTCCCATTCATCACTGACATCATCAACACTTCTTTTCAAACTGGAACTGTCCCAGATTCTTTCAAGTCTGTTATTGTTCACCCTCTCCTCAAGAAACACAATTTAGACCCAAATGAACTGAAAAATTACCGGCCTATCTCTAATCTCTCTTTCTTGTCAAAACTCCTTGAAAAGGTCGTCCTCAACCAGCTGAACTCTCACCTGTCTGCCAACAATCTCCTCAATCCTTTCCAGTCAGCCTACCGCCAGTGCCATAGCACTGAAACTGCCCTACTACACATTCTCAACAATCTCCTCCTTGCAACTGATACTGGCAAAGTCTCTCTCCTCACACTCCTTGATCTGTCTGCAGCCTTCGATACCATTGACCATGGTATTCTCCTTTCTAGACTTCATCATACTTTTGGCATCTCTGACATTGCTCTCTCCTTTTTCACTTCGTATTTATCAAACAGAAAACAAACTGTTCTCATCAATGGCACTTACTCTCAACCTGCATACCTGACCTGTGGTGTTCCACAAGGATCTGTCCTTGGCCCTGTTCTTTTCACTCTTTATACCTCCCCCCTGTCCACCATCATCAACTCCAACTCTATAAAACACCACTTCTATGTGATGACACCCAACTTCAAGACAGTGACTCACCTGATAATATACAGCGCCTGTTGACTCGCACCACTGAGTGTTACTCGGACATTAAGAACTGGATGACACACAATAGACTTCAGCTTAATGACGACAAGACAGAAGCTATCCTCATTGGCACCCGTCAGAAACTTTCCCAGCTGCCTCCTCTTTTCTCCCATTATGTAACACATCAGTCCCAATTTCTGATTCAGCTAAAAACCTTGATGTCTGCATTGACTCTACCCTGTCCATGAACAACTTTGTTTCTCAAACTGCCAGATCTTGCTACTATCATCTCCATCGTATAAGCCTGATCAGGAAGTATCTCTCTGTCGAAACAACTGCAAAACTCGTTCTCTCCTTCATAATGTCTCGCATTGACTATTGCAATTCACTCCTGTCTGGTCTTCCTGTCTCCACCATTCACATCCTACAGCGCATTCAAAACAATGCTGTACGCCTTGTACTCAAAAAGAAAAAGCTGACCACATATCTCCTCTCCTGGCACAACTTCACTGGCTCCCTGTATCAAAGCGCATACAGTACAAACTAGACACCATGTGCTACAAAAGCCTCAATAACGCAGCCCCCGATTACCTGTCAAGCCTACTTGAGATCTATGTTCCCTCACGTACCCTCCGCTCTGCCTCCGATCCTCTGACTTTTCGCTTTCCACGCACTAAGCTCAATACCTATGGTCCACGAGCCTTCTCTGTTTCTGGTCCACTCTCCTGGAACAAACTTCCTCTCTTAGTCCGTCAGCAACCTACTTTTGCCTCCTTCAAGTCCGCTCTCAAAACTCACCTTTTCTCCTCTGCATAAAATCCTAACTCACTCAACCCCCCTCTGCAGCCTGTCTCCGCTCGGAGGGGAATCACTTTGTTTTAATATATAATTGTATATGATGTGCTCTCTGTGGTTTTCCATTGGTTTTATTCTTGCTTTTATTGCTTTTATTCTTTTCTCCCCATTTGTGGCCATGCATGTGTGTGTGTGTGTGTGTGTGTGTTGTGTGTGTGTGTGTGTGTGTGTGTGTGTGTGTGTGTGTGTGTGTGTGCGTGTGTGTGCGTGCGTGCGTGTGTGCGTGTGTGTCTTTTCGGCGCTTGGATTTGATTTTGTCGAGATTTGCGCTATATAAATATTGTAATTATTATGTATGCATGTGCGTACGTATGTATGTATGTATGTATGTATGTATGTATGTATGTATATGTATTATGATACGCTTAGATTTATGTATATATGTATGTATGCATGTATACGCTCAGCTTAGATTTATGTATGTAAGTATGTAAGCATGTATGTATGCATGTATACGTTCATATGTATGTAGGTATGTATGCATGTATACGCTCAGCGCTTAGATTTGATTTTATCAAGATTTTGCGCTATATAAATAAAATATATTATTATTATTATTAATATATTATTTTGTCTTCTTTCTTTCATTGGTTAAACTTCGAAGAAGGTGTTACAACATTGAGAGCAGATTATGCAGATACAAACGAATAAACAGAGAAAACAGAAAATGTAAGTGTTGTGGTGACAATGCCTTTGTGGTGAGTTTCGTTTATTTTCAAATATTCATAAACCAGACAGGTCATATAGTTGGACTGTTACATATGAATTTCATCGACTGTTACATATGAATTTCATCGACTGTTACATATGAATTTCATTGACTGTTACATATGAATTTCATCGACTGTTACATATGAATTTCATCGACTGTTACATATGAATTTCATTGACTGTTACATATGAATTTCATTGACTGTTACATATGAATTTCATCGACTGTTACATATGAATTTCATCAACTGTTACATATTAATTTCATCGACTGTTACATATTAATTTCATCGACTGTTTCATATGAATTTCATCGACTGTTACATATTAATTTCATCGGGTGTTGGTTTATTCATTTGCTGTCAAGTCTCCCTGACTTCACTGCGGTTAAAAGATTTATTTACCTTTGTGGTGTGTGTGTGTGTGTGTGTGTGTGTGTGTGTGTGTGTATGTGTGTGTGTGTTGTGTGTGTATGTGTGTGTGTATGTGTGTGTATGTGTGTATGTGTGTGTATGTGTGTATGTGTGTGTGTATGTGTGTTGATGTGTGTGTATGTGTGTGTATTTTGTGTGTGTATGTGTGTATGTGTGTGTGTGTGTGTGTATGTGTGTGTGAATGTGTGTGTGTATGCGTGTGTGTATGTGTGTGTGTATGTGTGTGTGTGTATGTGTATGTGTGTGTATGTGTGCGCATATGTGTGTATGTGTGTGTGAGTGTATGTGTGTGTATGTGTGTGTGTGTGTGTATGTGCGTGTGTCTGTATCTGTTTGCGTGTATGCGTGTGTATTTGTATATATATGTGGGTGTCTATGCTGTGTGTGTGTATGAGTATATGTGTGTGTACGGATTGTGTGTGTGTGTGCGTGTGTGTGTGTGTGTGTGTGTCTGTCTGTCTGTACGTGTTTGTGTGTGTATGTGTACGTATGTGTGCATATACGTTTGTGTGTATGTGTGTGTGTGTGCGTGCGTGCGTTCGTGCGTGCGTGTGTGTGTGTGTTGTGTGTGTGTGTGTGTGTGTGTGTGTGTGTGTGTTCATATCTCACAAGGGCAAAAAGGAACAGATCGCTATTTTTTTTTTATTTGTTCATATATTACTTTCCTGTTACAGTTTTATTTACTTATTCAAGACAAGGAAATAAATGAATGATTTAATAAATAGCGTTTCAAGTCATGAAAAAGACAACAACATCAAAAACGACATAGAAGAAAAGAAACAAATAGATATTCAAATGAATGAATAAATCAGTTTAGCTCAGTGATGTTCAAAGTACATTATCATCTTTTAAAAGAAATCTAGCACAACACAACAGCGTCTTAGTACTGGCCACAAGTGTAAAGCACGAAAAGATGAAATGCTGTGACACAAAATGCAATGACACAAACACACATAAATTATACATAAATGAATAAATGAATAAAAGAATCACAAATAAATAAAGGTATAAATGAATGAATAAAGAAGTAAATAAATGAATACATAAATAGACAAATAAATAAAGGGATAACAAAAAACACATTATATATGAAAAAGATGTAAATAAACAAATGAATAAAGAAAAATAAACAAAAACATCACATACGTAAATTCATAAAGAAATATATCAATACACACACATACAACACACACACACACACACACACACACACACACACACACATATATATATATATATATATATGTATATATATATATATGTATATGTGTGTGTATGTGTGTGTGTGTGTGTGTGTGTGTGTGTGTGTGTGTGTGTGTGTGTGTGTGTGTGTGTGTGTGTGTGTTTATTATAGATATATGTACATACACACACACATATATATGTAGATAGATACATAGATACATACATACATACATACATACATACATACATACATACATACATACATACATACATACATACATACATACATACATCCATAACATAATTACATAATTACAATATTTATATAGCGCAAAATCTTGATAAAATCAAATCTAAGCGCTGAAGCAGACACACACGCAAGCACGCACGCACGCACGCACACGCACGAACACACACAGACACACACACACACACACACACACACCCACACACACGCATGGCTATAAATGGGGAGAAAGAATAAAAGCAATAAAAGCAAGAATAAAAGCAATGGAAAATTATAGAGAGCATAGCATATACAATTATATATTATAACCATGTGATTCCCTCCGAGCGGAGACAGGCTGCAGAGGGGGGGGGGGGGTTGAGTGAGGTTAGGATTTTATGCGGAGGAGAAAAGGTGAGTTTTGAGAGCGGACTTGAAGGAGACAAAAGTAGGTTGCTGACGGACTGAGAGAGGAAGTTTGTTCCAGGAGAGTGGACCAGAAACAGAGAAGGCTCGTGGACCATAGGTATTGAGCTTAGTGCGTGGAAAGCGAAAAGTCAGAGGATCAGAGGCAGAGCGGAGGGTACGTGAGGGAACATAGATCTCAAGTAGGCTTGACAGGTAATCGGGGGCTGCGTTATTGAGGCTTTTGTAGCACATGGTGTCTAGTTTGTACTGTATGCGCTTTGATACAGGGAGCCAGTGAAGTTGTGCCAGGAGAGGAGATATGTGGTCAGCTTTTTTCTTTTTGAGTACAAGGCGTGCAGCATTGTTTTGAATTCGCTGTAGGATGTGAATGGTGGAGGCAGGAAGACCAGACAGGAGTGAATTGCAATAGTCAATGCGAGACATTATGAAGGAGAGAACGAGTTTTGCAGTTGTTTCGACAGAGAGATACTTCCTGATCAGCCTTATACGATGGAGATGATAGTAGCAAGATCTGGCAGTTTGAGAAACAAAGTTGTTCATGGACAGGGTAGA
>JAPXFY010000016.1:84204375-84226875 GCA_030674185.1 Monoplex corrugatus
TGCATAAAATGTTATAAATAAATCAATGAATTAATGAATAAATAAATACATAAAACAAAATTTATAAATAAATAAATACATGAATAACACAAAGTTGGACTGATTTGAGATTGGAGGAGAGGACATTGGCTGATAGAATTCACACAAACCACAGAGAGAGAGAAAGAGAGAGAGAGACAAAGAGAGGCAGAGAGAGAGACAGACAGACAGACAGACAGACTGACAGACAGACAGAGAGAAAAAGGCAGAGACAGAGAGAGACAGAGACAAAGATAGACAGACAGAGACAAAGATACACAGAGAGAGACAGAGACAGAGACAAAGATAGACAGACAGGCAGACAGAGACAAAGATACACAGAGAGAGAGAGGACTGAGACAGAGACAAAGACAGACAGACAGACAGGCAAACAGAGACAAAGATACAGACAGAGAGAGAGACTGAGACAGACACAAAGATAGACAGACAGACAGGCAGACAGAGACAAAGATACAGAGAGAGAGAGAGAGAGAGACTGAGACAGAGACAAAGATACAGAGAGAGAGAGAGAGAGAATTCACACACCTCACCTTTCTCCCTCGCCGGGATAGGTGGTAGGAGCCACGCTCGACGTCACATGTTTTGTCGAGGTCATACGACTGAGACATCTGCGGGCGACCTCCTGGATCTCCAGAACACAGACTTCAGTGATGTTGTTGAAATAGGAGGCGTGCAGTCGTCCCTTTCTTCTCCTCCCTCAACTTTCCCCTGCAGGACCGTTGACATCAGATCTGTTTTGGTATTTCTGATCGCACGGCCTACGTATTTCAGCTTCCTTTTGTTGATCTCTGTCAGCAGCTGGCACCTGACATTCAGTTCCTTTAACACGCTATCGTTTGTTCTTCTGTCTGTCCATTTGACTGTGAGAAGTGGTCTATACATGTAGAGCCACATTTCTGCTGCATTGATTTTCTTTTCTTTGTCTTTTCTTAGTGTCCAGGCTTCGCAACCATACATTAAAACAGGCCAAAAAAAAATGTTCAGGATTCTTAGTTTTAAATCTTCAGGAAGCCCTCTGTCTTTCCATACATTGTTTAACTCCACCATTTTTTGTTTTTCTATGCCAATTTTTATTTTCACATCTTTGGTGCAGGAGCTGTCATTAGCTTTTACAGATCCTAGATACTTGAAATGTTGGACGTTTTCTAAGTCCGTTTTATTTATTTGAATGTTTTGGATGTTCTTGGCCTTCTTTTCTTGCTATGTGCATGGCTTCAGTGTTTTTGTTTGTTTGTTTGTTGTTGTTGCTGTTGTTTTGTTGTTGTTGTTGTTGCTGTTTTCTTAGCATTCAGTTTCAATCCTTCCCTGCAATCTGCTGCATCTACTTGGTAGAGAATGCTCTTCATGCTTGCGATGTTATCTGCCGTTAATGCAGTGTCGTCTGCATATTTCAGGTTGGTGATGTTTCTTCCTCCAATCTTTATTCCCATCTCTTAAATCTGCGTCTCTAATGACCTGCTCTGTACATAAGTGAAAAAGATGAGGCGAAAGGATGTAACCCTGCCTGACTCCTTTTTTAATGCCAAAAAGATCCGCAGTGTGCACCATTCCATCTGATGGTCGCTTTTTGGTCTTCGGATAATGCTACTATAAGTGACACCAGGTGTTTGGGAAAGTCCATCTTTACCATTGTGTTAAACAGTTGATGGTCTATGGCCTTGCTGTAATCGATAAAGGTAATGAAAGCTTTTTGTTCGCTGTTCTTTGCTTTTTCCATGAAAATGTGTGAGACAAATAACATGTCTGTTGTGCCCCTGTTGGATCTATAAGCAGCCTGACAGTCAGACAGTTCTTCTTCTACTTTTTGTTTCATTCTGTTCAGTATGATGATTAGCAGTACTTTACTGGTGTTGCTGATAAGGGCGATGGTTCTATAATTACTGCAGTCCTTGGCGTTCCTATTTTATATAGCATGACGAGTTCTTGTTTCCAGTCATCAGGCCATTGACATGATTCCCATATTCTTGTACAAAGATGATGTAAGGCAGTTACACCAGCTTCTTCAGTGTTCTTTAACAGTTCGCCTGACACGTTGTCCAATCCAGGTGATTGTCCTAACTTTGCTGATCTGTTGCTGCTCTGACTTCGCTGACAAGAGGTTTTGGTTCCAGTTCTTGAAAGTCAAGGCAGGGAATATCTTTTGGGAGTTCTGTTGTTTTGTCGTGATAAAAGTTCTTTGCCGTACTCATGCCATCTTGATAAAATATCTTCCATCTCTTTACTGTCTACACTTTGATTTTGTCCTTGAAAATTTGTGGATTTCATCTTTCTTATTCGCTGAAACATTCCTTTGTTTTTCTCTGAACATTTGTCTCTGTGATGTTTGAGCATTCTTCTTATATCCATGCCTTCTTATCTCTTCTGATTTTGGTTGTTATTTCTTTTTCAGCCTTTTGGAATCTTCTATGTTGTTGTTCATTCGTATTTAGCTTTTTTCTTTGGCTAGTTGGAAAACTTCATCGTTTATGTATGGCGTTGGTGGTTTGTTTGTCCGCCTTCCTAGTTTTGACTCCGCAGTGTCGGTGTATACTTTTTTCATGTCCTCCTATATATCGTTTGTTAAAGTTTCATTTGCTGTTCATTCTTCTAAGAGAGCAGAGAAGTGGTTGTTTGTTTCAATCTGGTACTCGGCTTTGATTTCTGGATCTTTAAGTTTACCTAGATCGTATAGTTCGTTACCCAGAATACACAGTGCTAATTGCAGAAAGATTAGGAAAAGAAGGCAACATTAAAAGGCCATTTTATGAGAAAAAGGGAATTAGAGCACCTGGTCACAACAGGAAAGCTGAAGGGAAAGAGAACACCAAGTAGACCAAGGGAAAAAATATTGGACGGACTTGCAGAGTGGCTGAGGACAGAGAGGGTGGAAGATGTGCTTGCAGCAACAAGGATAGATGCACATGGAAGGCCATGATCGCCAACGCCATGTGGCAGGGCACGTGATTATGATGATGAATTGCAGAAAATGAAAAAGACTACAAAACCTTTTGAGAATTATATTCTAAGTAGAATGTTGACAGTTCCATGGACAGCAAAGAAAACAAAGACAGTCTTGATGGAGGCAGACACGAGAAGATCATTCATAAGGAAGATTCGGAAAAGACAAGCAACATTTATAGGTCATTTCATGAGGAAAGGGGAATTGGAGCACCTGGTCACAACAGGAAAGCTGGAGGGAAAGAACACCAGGTAGACCCAGGGAGAAAATATTAGGCGGACTTGCAGGATGGCTGAGGACAGAGAGGGTCAAAGATATACTTGCAGCGACAAGGGATAGATTCGTGTGGAGGGCCATAATCGCCAATGCCACGCGGCAGGACACATGATGATGATGATGAGATCGTATATAATTTGCTTTTTTTGTTTTGTGTTGTTTGTATGTTCTCGTTCATAGAGTTGCAGTTACAAGCACGTGGTCTGTCTCACAATCCACTCGTGGTCTAGATTTTGCATTCATCTCTGACGTTCTCCATTTCTGGTCTATCATGATGAAATCTATTTGATGTCTGCTCCGCCAGCTAGTGATGTCCATGTGCATTTCCTTCTACTTGGAAAGAAAGAGAATTAGAGAAGGAGAATTGAAGAGAGACAGACAGACAGACAAAGAGAGAGAATGAGTGAGAGATAGAGAATGAGAGAATGAGAAAGAAAGAGAGAGAGAGCACTGGACACTGGACATTAGATGTTTATTCAAATAGACCCTAACTCCTCACAAAGGAGTGTGAACAACATTTGAACATACAAATTCAAGTTCATAATCTCAATTAGTGAAAGCTTATGTACATGAATAAAAACTCATTTTGATATCAACACAAACAAAATATAACGAAACTTAAGTTTAGATATTATCTCTTTGTGTCTCTTTTGACATTTTTACAGATATATCGCTAGTTTCTTGATAGTGTCCTCATTTATTGATGAAATAAGCAATGACAGCTGAAACAGACTTGGATTTTCACCAGTAATCAGAAGGAAATAAATCTTCATGTAAATCACTTAAATCACGATAACATAAATAATGTGCATTTTATCTTCAACTATAAACGACAAATTGCATTTTGCTCCTGAGGATTTTGTATTTCTGTGACTGTACTTCAATATCTGAGTATCCATATCTAACTTTTACAACAAGGGTATGCATAATAGATTTATTCAGTTTCATCGAAATGAAGTAGTTCCCTAGAAATAATTGTCTTGAATGTTGTATACATTAAAAATACGCCCATAGTATGTGTCTCTTCCTGTCTTCCCAACAACAATCAATCAATCAATGATTCAAACAAAGAACAAACTGGTTTACACAACCCAAAGCCTGTTTTTCCCACACAAGACCAAATCCGTACATTTACAAGCAACTTCAAAAACAGGAAGCTGATAATAATAATAATAATAATTACAATATTTATATCGCGCTAAATCTTGGTAAATCAAATCAAAGCGCGCTCACTCACCAATCACACGCAGGATCGCACTCAAAGATGAACATTTGTAAAACAATCAATTAAGTCAAAAATAGGCATAAATGTCCATACAATGCTGAAATTATGAACAATGGAAAAATAGCAGTAAAAAACGGCGAAAAAGGCCTCAGAAATTCATTGACGTGGAAAGAGGTGAGTTTTCAAACCTGACTTAAATGCGGAAAGAGTAGATGTGGTCCGGAGCGATAGGGGAAGATTGTTCCACGCAGCTGGTCCTGAGACAGAAAAAGAGCGCTGACCAACGGTTAAGAGTCTAACCTTGGGAATTTGTAGGGTAAGAGTATCAGAGGAAGAGCGCAAGGTGCGAGCTGATGTACGAATTTTGATCTTGTCACAGAGATAGGATGGAGCAGAATGATGAGTAGATTTATAGCATAAGGTGTCTATTTTGTATTTGATTCTATCAGCGACAGGAAGCCAATGCAGAGACCGAAGGAGGGGACTAACATGATCAATTTTTTTCTTTCTAAGGACGAGGCGGGCAGCTGTATTTTGTAAGCGTTGCAGGCAAAGGAGACGAGAAGCTGGTAGGCCAGATAAAAGAGCATTGCAGTAGTCCAGGCGTGACAGAACAAGGGAAGTTACTAGTTTAGATGCAGCATCGGTTGAAAGGAATCGGCGAATGCAGCCAATGCGTCGAATCTGAGGGTAGCATGATTGACAGGTCTGGGTGGTAAATTTCTGCATACAAAGAGATTTATCAAGAATCACACCAAGGTTTTTGACAGAGTTCGAAAGAGGGATGGTGTTGTCTCCGAGTTGAATGTTATTGATTGAAACAGCATCTAGTTTATTTTTGGTGCCTACAAGCATGGCTTCAGTTTTATCTCCGTTTAACTGTAATTTATTTTGGGTCATCCAATTTTGGATGTCAGTGTAACAGCTGGAGACTTCTGACAGAAGAGAACTAAGGTTTTCAGGGCTAGTGCTATTGTAGAGTTGGGTATCATCAGCATAAAAATGGTGTTTCATTTCATGCTGATTAATGATATTGGCAAGAGGAAAAGTATAGAGGGTAAACAGGACAGGCCCGAGTACAGAGCCCTGAGGAACTCCACAAGAAAGCTTAACTGGATCGGACTTAATCCCGTTAACAAGGACTGATTGAAAGCGATCAGACAGATAGGAGGAGAACCAAGACAGGGCGGTACCGTGAATGCCGAAAGTGTGCTCAAGGCGATAGAGTAGTATTGAGTGATCGATGGTATCAAAAGCGGCAGACAGATCAAGGAGTGTAAGCAGAGAGATTTTACCAGCATCAGAAGCAAGAAGAAGATCATCTACTATATGAACAAGAGCTTTTTCTGTGCTGTGATTTACCCGGTAGGCTGATTGATGAGGGTAGTTAAGATTGTTTAGAGATAAATGATCATTCAATTGTTGTAGTACTACTTTCTCAAGGAGCTTAGACAGAAATGGAAGATTTGAAACGGGTCTGTAATTTTTAAGGATGTTAGGATCGAGGTTGCTCTTCTTGAGGAGTGGTCGAACAAGAGCAGTTTTGTACTCAGATGGAAAAACTCCAGAGGTCAAGGATGAATTGATAATAGATGTGATTAACGGCAGAAGTTGGGGGTATATCTGTGAGAAAAGAGAGGCTGGAATTGGGTCAAGTTCACACGATTTGAAACACATTTGCTTGAGGATGGTTGAAACTTGTATTTCAGACACTGGGCAGAAAGAATAGAGAGAGGTGCCCGTGAATGGAGGATCTGGGAGCGTAGACTGAAAAGGAGTTGAATCAAGTTTTGTTCGCAGATCAAGAATTTTGGAAGAGAAAAATTTGGAAAAAGCAGAGGGAAGAGCATCGAGAGGAATGTTTGACGGCAGAGGACTTGATTTGTCGGTTCCAAGTAAATCGGAAAAGGTGGCAAAAAGAATTTTTGTGGATTTAGCTTCAAGAATCTTTGAGGAGAAATAATGGATCTTTGTTTCAGCGAGGAGATTGGTGAACCTATTCCGAAAAGACTGGAAAATTTGACGGTGGATTTCAAGTTTTGAAGATCGCCATTTACGCTCGGCCCTACGACCTGCACGTTTAAGGTCACGAAGTTCAGGTGTGTTCCAAGGGGCACAAGGGCGGTCTGGCAAAACACGGGTAGAAGGAGGGGCATGTTTATCAAGTAGCTGACGAAGAACAGATGTATATAAACTGGCAGGGTCAGTGGAATCATTGACGGAAGAAAGAAGGTTGACTGCTTCGGTGGTGAAGACATTTATGTCAATAGATTTAAAATTTCTACGAATTACGGAACGTTTATTTCTCTGATGTTTTGAAAGATTAAGAATGGCATGAACAGCAAAGTGATCGGAAGAGAGTTTGTTTGTAATTGTAGTTGAAGTTAGCAGCTTGTCAGAGTCATGGGCGATAACCCAATCGAGGATATGCCCTTTCTTGTGTGTCGGCTCGTTCACGGATTGGGAAAGTGAGTGGTTGGCCAGAGAGAGAGAAAGGCGCTTGATGTGAGGAGAATTTTTATTGTCAAAATGAAAATTAAAATCACCTAAAACGATTAGTTTGCCTTTTCTGAGAGAGTAAAAATCAAGCAGAGATTCAAATTCTGGGTGGAACATGCTGTCAGTCAAGTTGTTTGTACTACTATGGGGAGGGCGGTAGAGGCATGAGAAATTGACAGTCTGATCTGGGGTGTTGAGGACAACTTCTACAGATTCAAAAGAGAAATGTTGAAAGGGTAAGTCCTGACTGAAAGAAAGAGATGACTCTAAAACATCCCTATACAAAACAGCAATGCCTCCACCAAGAGAAAAACTAGGAAAAGATTTAATTTTGTAACCAGGAGGAGTTAGCTGTTTAATTTTTGGTTCATGGCCTCGTGCTTTTAACCACGTTTCTGTAAGAAAAACTAAATCAAAATCATGTTCAAAAACATAGTCAGCAATGTAGTCAGCTTTGTTGTGCGGACACACAGACTGAGCATTAAACAGGCACACTGTGAAACTGTCAGTGGATTGAAATGAGGTCACCTTTTCGCTGGTGAGAGTGTCATTTAGGTAGGATGCGATGCCACGGAAAGAACGAACCCTGGGTGGATGGGGGCCAGAAGTTTGTTTACGTCTTCGACGCTGGCGTTTCCGGGGCAAACACCGTCCAAGTCCCAACAAGCGAAGCCCAGCGGTGACATCAGCAGTCAGTCGGGCTGGCGAAGCGGCGAGAAGTTGGGTACGCGTGTACTGTTGGCGCCCAGCTGCACAAGTATCGCTCACAACCACACAAGACCGAGCGAGGTCACAGCAACCGGGTCTAACTGGGTCACGGCGCAAACCACGATCAGGGAGCGTCGGTGAAAAAAAATGGCTACACACACATATACGCGCCTGCCCGTGCGCACGCACAGAGAAAGAGACAGGCAGACAAACACACAGAGAGAAAGAGACAGAGACAGAGAGACAGGGTCAGACTAACAGACAGATAGACAGATAGATATATAGAGAGAGAGATAGAGAGGGAGACAGACAGACAGATAGACAGAGACAGACAGAGTCAGATACTTAGACAGAGAGACAGAGACAGGATATCACTGGATCACAGACACAGAGAGAGAGAGAGAGAGAGACAGAGTGAGACAGAGACAGAGAGGCAGAGAGAGAGAGACAGAGACAGACAGACAGACAGAGAGGCAGAGACAGAATGACACATAGACAGAGAGACACAGAGACACAGAGAGAGGATATAATTGGATCCCCTTTTTTGTTTATCTGATTATTTTTGTTTTGTTTTGTTAATTTTGTTTTGTTTGTTGATGTTTTAATTTGAATTTCGCTTGCCTACATATTTGTTATTGATTTGAAGTTGACGTTGTCATTTCTGACGTGGGTCTACTCCACTGACTATTACTGTACTGATTATGGGTCTACTCCACTGACTATTACTGTACTGATTATGGGTCGACTCCACTATTACTGTACTGATTATGGGTCTACACCATTGACTATTACTGTACTGATTATGGGTCGACTCCACTGATTATTACTGTACTGATTATGGGTCTACTCCACTGATTATTACTGTACTGATTATGGGTCGACTCCACTGACTATTACTGTACTGATTATGGGTCGACTCCATTGACTATTACAGTACTGATTATGGGTCTACTCCACTGACTATTACAGTACTGATTATGGGTCTACTCCACTGACTATTACTGTACTGATTATGGGTCGACTCCACTGATTATTACTGTACTGATTATGGGTCTACTCCACTGACTATTACAGTACTGATTATGGGTCTACTCCACTGATTATTACTGTACTGATTATGGGTCGACTCCATTGACTATTACAGTACTGATTATGGGTCTACTCCACTGACTAATACAGTACTGATTATGGGTCTACTCCACTGACTATTACTGTACTGATTATGGGTCTACTCCACTATTACTGTACAGATTATGGGTCGACTCCACTGACTATTACTGTACTGATTATGGGTCTACTCCACTATTACTGTAGTGATTATGGGTCTACTCCACTATTACTGTACAGATTATGGGTCGACTCCACTGACTATTACTGTACTGATTATGGGACTACTCAACTATTGTGTACTGATTATGGGTCGACTCCACTGACTATTACTGTACTGATTATGGGTCTACTCCACTGACTATTACTGTACTGATTATGGGTCGACTCCACTATTACTGTACTGATTATGGGTCGACTCCACTGATTATTACTGTACTGATTATGGGTCTACTCCACTGATTATTACTGTACTGATTATGGGTCGACTCCACTGACTATTACAGTACTGATTATGGGTCTACTCCACTGACTATTACTGTAACTGATTATGGGTCGACTCCACTGATTATTACAGTACTGATTAGGGTCGACTCCACTGACTAATACAGTACTGATTATGGGTCTAACTCCACTGATATTACTGTACTGATTATGGGTCTACTCCACTATTACTGTACAGATTATGGGTCGACTCCACTGACTATTACTGTACTGATTATGGGTCTACTCCACTATTACTGTAGTGATTATGGGTCTAACTCCACTATTACTGTACAGATTATGGGTCGACTCCACTGACTATTACTGTACTGATTATGGGACTACTCAACTATTGTGTACTGATTATGGGTCGACTCCACTGACTATTACTGTACTGATTATGGGTCGACTCCACTGACTATTTACTGTACTGATTATGGGTCGACTCCACTATTACTGTACTGATTATGGGGTCTACTCCTATTGCTGTACTGATTATGGGTCTAACTCCACTGACTATTACTATACTAATCATCTAATCATAATGATGATTAGTCTGCTTGTACACCGCGCCTTCTGGCAAAAGCCCTAAGCGCTTCAGAGAAGCACTCGTGAGAGAGTGGACATAGGCACAGGAAACATATGTGGACATAGGCACAGAAAACATATGTAGACATAGGCACAGGAAACATATGTGGACATAGGTACAGGAAACATATGTGGACATAGGTACAGAAAACATATGTGGACATAGGCACAGAAAACATATGTGGACATAGGCACAAAAAACATATGTGGACATAGGCACAGGAAACATATGTGGACATAGGCACAAAAAACATATGTGGACATAGGCACAGGAAACATATGTGGACATAGGCACAGAAAACATATGTGGACATAGGCACAGAAAACATCTGTGGACATAGGCACAGAAAACATATGTGGACATAGGCACAGAAAACATAAGTGGACATAGGCACAGAAAACATTGTGGACATAGGCACAGAAAACATATGTGGACATAGGCACAGAAAACATCTGTGGACATAGGCACAGAAAACATATGTGGACATAGGCACAGAAAACATATGTGGACATAGGCACAGGAAACATATGTGGACATAGGCACAGAAAACATATGTGGACATAGGCACAGAAAACATCTGTGGACATAGGCACAGAAAACATATGTGGACATAGGCACAGAAAACATCTGTGGACATAGGCACAGAAAACATTGTGGACATAGGCACAGAAAACATATGTGGACATAGGCACAGAAAACATATGTGGACATAGGCACAGAAAACATATGTGGACATAGGTACAGAAAACATATGTGGACATAGGCACAGAAAACATATGTGGACATAGGCACAGAAAACATCTGTGGACATAGGCACAGAAAACATGTGTGGACATAGGCACAGAAAACATATGTGGACATAGGCACAGAAAACATATGTGGACATAGGCACAGAAAACATATGTGGACATAGGTACAGAAAACATATGTGGACATAGGCACAGAAAACATATGTGGACATAGGCACAGAAAACATATGTGGACATAGGCACAGAAAACATATGTGGACATAGGCACAGGAAACATATGTGGACATAGGCACAGAAAACATATGTGGACATAGGCACAGGAAAACATATGTGGACATAGGTACAGGAAAACATATGGGACATAGGTACAGAAAACATATGTGGACATAGGCACAGAAAACATATGTGGACATAGGCACAAAAAACATATGTGGACATAGGCACAGGAAACATATGTGGACATAGGCACAAAAAACATATGTGGACATAGGCACAGAAAACATATGTGGACATAGGCACAGGAAACATATGTGGACATAGGTACAGGAAACATATGTGGACATAGGCACAGAAAACATATGTGGACATAGGCACAGAAAACATATGTGGACATAGGCACAGAAAACATATGTGGACATAGGCACAGAAAACATATGTGGACATAGGCACAGAAAACATATGTGGACATAGGCATAGAAAACATCTGTGGACATAGGCACAGAAAACATATATGGACATAGGCACAGAAATTATATGTGGACATAGGCACAGAAATTATATGTGGACATAGGCACAGAAATTATATGTGGACATAGGCACAGAAAACATATGTGGACATAGGCACAGAAATTATATGTGGACATAGGCACAGAAATTATATGTGGACATAGGCACAGAAAATATATGTGGACATAGGCACAGAAATCATATGCCAACCCTACCGCCCTGACCGAAGGGACGGACCACAAAATACACATTAATTAAAAGGAATACAACAAAACAAAAACAAACAAACAAACTAACAAACAAACGAACGAACGAACGAACGAACAACAAAACCTCCAGCAATCTGGAACAGGAACCAAACAGATTACAACCTGTCGCTATTCTAATGGGTGGATGATTATGATGATAGGATAATGGTTACAATACTATACTAATGGATGGATGATTATGATAATGGTATAATGGTTACCATACTATACTAATAGATGGATGATTATGATAATGGTATAATGGTTACGATACTATTCTTATGGATGGATGATTATAATAATGGTATAATGGTTACGATACTATTTTATAGATGGATGATTATGATAATGGTATAATGGTTACCATACTATACTAATAGATGGATGATTATGATGATAGGGTAATGGTTACAAACTATACTAATAGATGGATGATTATGATAATGGTATAATGGTTACAAACTATACTAATAGATGGATGATTATGATAATGGTATACTGGTTACAAGGTAGAAAGAAACTCTAGGGAGAGCTAGACAACAGAAGGTCTTCAGAGAAGTAACCCCCTTTAGACAAGTGTTTCGGCCCTGAATTCCTTACACTCTCGGGGGGCCGGGCCACATCCAGGTCATGACTCCTGGATGCCCTTCTGCTGTTGTCTTTTTTTTTTTTTTTTTTTTTCCCACGCCGGGGATCGAACCTGGGCGATTCTGCGCTTCAGAACTGCGGTACGCGGTTTTACCAATGTGCTAACGGGGCACACATCATCTGTAGGGAATTTAATCCTTATGAAGTTCACTTTTTTCGTTCCTCCTTGCCCAGATCCAGCTTGAGCTCCTTTCTGCTGCCTCTGCCATCGCTTTAAGGGCTCTAGTCCTCTTCTTCCCAGAAATGGCGAGTTGTTTCATGAGATCATAAGCGGAGGTGCCCACAAACCCTCTTGCCCCGACCTCTATGACGAAGATTTTGACCCGCAGACCTGCTTTCTTCAGGGTGCTGGCAAGACCGGCGTATTTTTCGGTCTTGTAGATATGTGCTTCTTCCATTCTGCTTTCGTATGGCACAGTGAGTTCTATCAGAATCACTTGTTTCGAGGTTACAATACTATACTAATAGATGGATGATTATGATAATGGTATAATGGTTACAATACTATATTAATAGATGGATGATTATGATAATGGTATAATGGTTACAATACTATACTAATAGATGGATGATTATGATAATGGTATAATGGTTACAATACTATACTAATGGATGGATGATTATGATAATGGGATAATGGTTACCATACTATTCTAATGGATGGATGATTATGATAATGGTATAATGGTTACCATACTATACTAATGGATGGATGATTATGATAATGGTATAATGGTTACCATACTATACTAATGGATGGATGATTATGATAATGGTATAATGGTTACCATACTATTCTAATGGATGGATGATTATGATAATGGTATAATGGTTACCATATTATACTAATGGATGGATGATTATGATAATGGTATAATGGTTACCATACTATACTAATGGATGGATGATTATGATAATGGTATAATGGTTACAATACATTACTAATGGATGGATGATTATGATAATGTATAATGGTTACCATACTATACTAATGGGATGGATGATTATGATAATGGTATAATGGTACCATACTATACTAATGGATGGATGATTATGATAATGGTATAATGGTTACATACTATACTAATGGATGGATGATTATGATAATGGTATAATGGTTACCAATACTATACTAATGGATGGATGATTATGATAATGGTATAATGGTTACCATACTATCTAATGGATGGATGATTATGATAATGGTATAATGGTTACAATACTATACTAATGGATGGATGATTATGATAATGGTATAATGGTTACATACTATACTAATGGATGGATGATTATAAATGGTATAATGGTTACCATACTATACTAATGGATGGATGATTATGATATGGTATAATGGTTACAATACTATACTAATGGATGGATGATTATGATAATGGATAATGGTTACCATACTATACTAATGGATGGATGATTATGATAATGGTATAATGGTTACCATACTATTCTAATGGATGGATGATTTATGATATGAATAATGGTTACCATATTACTAATGGATGGATGATTATGATAATGGTATAATGGTTACCATACTATTCTAATGGATGGATGATTATGATAATGGATAATGGTTACAATACTATCTAATGGATGGATATTATGATAAGGATAATGGTTACCATACTATCTAATGGATGGATGATTATGATAATGGTATAATGGTTACCATACTATCTAATGGATGGATGATTATGATAAAGGTATAATGTTACCATACTATCTAATGGATGGATGATTATGATAATGGTATAATGGTTACAATACATTCTAATGGATGGATGATTATGATAAGGTATAATGGTACCATACTATACTAATGGATGGATGATTATGATAATGGTATAATGGTTACCATACTATACTAATGGATGGATGATTATGATAATGTATAATGGTTACATACTATCTAATGATGGATGATTATGATAATGGATAATGGTTACCATACTATACTAATGGATGGATGATTATGATGATAGGATAATGGTTACATACTATACTAATGGATGGATGATTATGATGATAGGATAATGGTTACATACTATCTAATGGATGGATGATTATGATGATAGGAAAATGGTTACAATACTATACTAATGGATGGATGATTATGATGATAGGATAATGGTTACATACTATACTAATGGATGGATGATTATGATATGGTAAATGGTTACAATACTATCTAATGGATGGATGATTATGATGATGGATAATGGTTACATACTATATAATGGATGGATGATTATGATATAGGTAAATGGTTACATATATCTAATGGATGGATGATTATGATATGGATAATGGTTACATACTATACTAATGGATGGTGATTATGATGATAGGATAATGGTTACAATACTATACTAATGGATGGATTATGATGATAGATAATGGTTACATACTATACTAATGATGGATGATTTATGATAGGATAATGGTTACCATACTATACTAATGGATGGATGATTATGATATAGGATAATGGTTACATACTATACTAATGGATGGATGATTATGATATGGATAATGGTTACATACTATACTAATGGATGGATGATTAGATAAGGATAATGGTTACAATACTATACTAATGGATGATGATTATGATGATAGGATAATGGTTACATACTATACTAATGGATGGATGATTATGATAAGGATAATGGTTACATCATACTAAGGATGGATGATTATGATATGGATAATGGTTACAATATATACTAATGGATGGATGATTATGATGATAGGATAATGGTTACCATATTATACTAATGGATGGGTGATTATGATAAGGATAATGGTTACCATACTATTCTAATGGATGGATGATTATGATATGGATAATGGTTACATATATACTAATGGATGGATGATTATGATGATAGGATAATGGTTACAATACTATCTAATGGATGGATGATTATGATAATAGGATAAGGTTACATACATTCTAATGGATGGATGATTATGATAATGGTATAATGTTACAATATTCTAATGGATGATGATTATATAATGGATAATGTTACCATATAATCTAATGGATGGATGATTATAATAATGGATAATGGTTACCATACTATTCTAATGATGATGATTATGAATGGATAATGGTTACAATACATACTAATGGATGGATGATTATGATATGGATAATGGTTACCATATACTAATGATGGATGATTAGATGATAGGATAATGGTTACCATACTATACTAATGGATGATGATTATGATATGGATAATGGTTACAATACTATACTAATGATGGATGATTAGATGATAGGATAATGGTTACCATACTATACTAATGGATGGATGATTAGATAATGGTATAATGGTTACATACTATACTAATGGATGGATGATTATGATAATGGTATAATGGTTACAATACTATACTAATGGATGGACATTATGATAATGGTATAATGGTTACATACTATACTAATGGATGGAATTATGATAATGGTATAATGGTTACCATACTATACTAATTGGATGATTATGATAATGGTATAATGGTTACATACTATACTAATGGTGACATTATGATAATGGTATAATGGTTACATACTATCTAATGGATGGATGATTATGATAATGGTATAATGGTTACCATATATACTAATGGATGGAATTATGATAATGGTATAATGGTTACAATACTATCTAATGGATGGATATTATGATAATGGTATAATGGTTACAGATACTATACTAATGGATGGACATTATGATAATGGTATAATGGTTACATACTATACTAATGGATGGATGATTATGATAATGGTATAATGGTACCATACTATACTAATGGATGGACATTATGATAATGGTATAATGGTTACATACTATACTAATATGGATGATTATGATAATGGTATAATGGTTACCATACTATATAATATATAATGGATGGTACATATGATTAATGGTAATAAATGGTATACATACATATATACTAATGGATGGACATTATGATAATGGTATAATGGTTACAATACTATACTAAGATGATGATTAGATAATGGTATAATGTACATATATACTAATGATGGAATATATGTAATGAATGGTTACCATACTATACTAATGGATGGACATTATGATAATGGTATAATGGTTACAATACTATACTAATGGATGGACATTATGATAATGGTATAATGGTTACATACTATACTAATGGATGTGATTATGATAATGGTATAATGGTTACATACTATACAAATTGATGATGATTATGATAATGGTATAATGTTACATATATACTAATGGATGGACATTATGATAATGGTATAATGGTTACCATACTATACTAATGGATGGACATTATGATAATGGTATAATGGTTACCATACTATACTAATGGATGGACATTATGATAATGGTATAATGGTTACCAATACTATACTAATGGATGGACATTATGATAATGGTATAATGGTTACCATACTATACTAATGGATGGACATTATGATAATGGTATAATGGTTACCAATACTATACTAATGGATGGACATTATGATAATGGTATAATGGTTACCATACTATACTAATGGATGGACATTATGATAATGGTATAATGGTTACATACTATACTAATGGATGGATGATTATGATAATGGTATAATGGTTACCATACTATACTAATGGATGGACATTATGATAATGGTATAATGGTTACATACTATACTAATGATGGACATTATGATAATGGTATAATGGTTACCATACTATACTAATGGATGGACATTATGATAATGGTATAATGGTTACCATACTAAAACTAATGGATGGACATTATGATAATGGTATAATGTTACATACTATCATGATGGACATTATGTAATGGATAATGGTTACAATTACTAATGGATATATATGATAATGTATAATGTCAACTATACAAAGATGAATAGATATGGTTACATACTATAAATGATAATTATAAAGTATAAGGTTACATATATACTAATGATGAATTATGATAATGTATAATGGTTACCATATATACTAAGGATGGAATTAGAAATGATAATGTTACATAATCAGAGACATTAATGGAAGGTTACATATAACTAATGGAATTGTAGTATAGTCAAATACTAGATGATATAGTATAATGTACAATACTAATGAGGAATATATATAGTCATATAAAGGTGATATGATATGGATAAGTACAATTAAGTATAGTATAGTACAATAAATGAGGAATTTATATGGTAATGGTACCACACATGGTGGAATATAAAGTAATGTACATATATACATGGATGGACATATGATAATGTAAATGTTACATACTAACTAATGGATGGACTTATGATAAGAAATGGTTACCATACTATACTAATGGATGGACATTATGATAATGGTATAATGGTTACATACTATACTAATGGATGGACATTATGATAATGGTATAATGGTTACCATACTATACTAATGGATGGAGATTATGATAATGGTATAATGGTTACAACATACTATGATGAATATAATGGTATAATGGTAATACAACTATGATGGAATAGATAGGTATAATGGTTACCATACTATACTAATGGATGGATGATTATGATAATGGTATAATGGTTACCATACTATACTAATGGATGGACATTATGATAAGGTATAATGGTTACCATACTATACTAATGGATGGACATTATGATAATGGTATAATGGTTACCATACTATACTAATGGATGGATATTATGAATAAGGATAATGGTTACCATACTATACTAATGATGGACATTATGATATGGTATAATGGTTACCATACTATACTAATGGATGGATGATTATGATAATGGTATAATGGTTACCATACTATACTAATGGATGGACATTATGATAATGGTATAATGGTTACAATACTATACTAATGGATGGATATTATGATAATGGTATAATGGTTACCATACTATACTAATGGATGGAATTATGATAATGGTATAATGGTTACATACTATACTAATGGATGGACATTATGATAATGGTATAATGGTTACATACTATACTAATGGATGGAATTATGATATAGGATAATGGTTACCATACTATACTAATGGATGGATGATTATGATAATAGGATAATGGTTACCATACTATCTAATAGGATGATTATGATATGGTATAATGGTTACCATACTATCTAATGATGGATGATTATGATGTATAATGGTTACAATACTATACTAATGAGGATGACTTATGATAAGGATAATGGTTACATACTATACTAATGGATGGACTATTATGATAGATGGTAATGGTTACCATACTAGTACTAATGGATGGATATTATGAATGTATAATGGTTACATATACTCTAATGGATGGATGATTATGATAATGGATAATGGTTACATACTATACTAGGATGGATATTATGATGATGGTATAATGGTTACATACTACTCTAAATGGATGTATATGTATGGATAATGGTCTAATCTGTGGAGCTCATGAGATTTAATGGACATGGGCTATCTCTATGACAGGGCTATACTCTATGACAGGGCTATACTGTAGGCTATACCTATACATGGCTATACTCTGATGAAAGGGCTATACCATGACAGGGCTAATACCTGTGTACAGGCTATACTCTATACAGGCTATTACCTATGACAGGCTATACTCTATACAGGCTATACTCTATGACAGGCTATACTCTGATGACAGGAGCTATACTCTTGATGACAGGATATCTATGACAGTGATATGTAGAGATACTCTATGACAGGGTATACTCTATGACAGGGCTATACTGTACACGATATACTCTAACGGGATATACTCTATGACAGGGATATACTCTATGACAGGGATGACTCTATGACAGGGATATACTCTAATGACAGGGACTGGGCTATACTCTATGACAGGGCTATACTCTATGACAGGGCTATACTCTCTGACAGGGCTATACTCTATGACAGGGCTATACTCTGTGGCAGGGCTATTCCCTATGACAGAGCTATACTCTATGACAGTGATATACTCTATGACAGGGATAGTACTCTATGACAGGGCTATACTCTATGACAGGGATGTACTCTATGACAGGGATGTACTCTATGACAGGGAATACTCTATGACAGGGATATACTCTATGACAGGGATATACTCTATGACAGGGATATACTCTATGACAGGGATATACTCTATACAGGGCTATACTCTATACAGGGCTATACTCTATACAGGGCTATACTCTATACAGGGCTATACTCTATACAGGGCTATACTCTATGACAGGGCTATTCTCTATGACAGGGCTATACTCTATGACAGAGCTATACTCTATGACAGGGCTATACTCTATGACAGGGCTATTCTCTATGACAGGGCTATACTCTATGACAGGGCTATTCTCTATGACAGGGCTATACTCTCTGACAGAGCTATACTCTATGACAGAGCTATACTCTATGACAGGGCAATACTCTATGACAGGGCAATACTCTATGACAGGGATATACTCTATGACTGGGATATACTCTATGACAGGGATATACTCTATGACAGGGCTATACTCTATGACAGGGCTATACTCTATGACAGGGCTATACTCTATACAGGGCTATACTCTATACAGGGCTATACTCTATGACAGGGCTATACTCTATGACAGGGCTATACTCTATGACAGGGCTATTCTCTATGACAGGGCTATACTCTATGACAGGGCTATTCTCTATGACAGGGCTATACTCTATGACAGAGCTATACTCTATGACAGGGCTATACTCTATGACAGGGCAATACTCTATGACAGGGATATACTCTATGACAGGGATATACTCTATGACAAGGTTATACTCTATGCTTACTATCAATAATCTATCCCGGTGTCAGCCAGGCCCGAGAAATGCAAACATCTGCTGTGTTGATCAGGGACTGAGCGACACTCTCAAGGACGCACCTATAAAATGGATGACAATTGACTGTGTGGTCCCAGCCGTCCATAGGAGCTCAGCACACTCAGCTCTGTACTGTGTATGAGCCGGTCAGGGCAAAGAAATGTCACACTTGTTCTTTGTGGACTGATGAATCCACACCCTCCCAGTCATCAGTTCTTTGCCTACCCACTTCGCCACCTTGACTGAATTCAGACTGCTGTCTTCTTGGCCAACGCGTCCATATAGTGTGGCGCCATTTTGCAACGTGTGCATTTCTTCCTTTTCTTTCCATTCTTTTAGAACCTTGTGTGATACAACTCTTCACTATCAGTTTACTCTTTCTGAATTTTGCCTCAGACAACTTTTTGCTCCATTTCAATCTTCAAGAGTTTTGTGTCAGACAAATTTTGCTCCATTTTGCTCTTTCAGAATTTTTTGTCTCAGACAACTCTTTGCTCCATTTTACTATTTAAGAATTTTGCCTCAGACAACATTTTGCTCCATTTTACTATTTAAGAATTTTGTCTCAGGCAACTCTTTGCTCCATTTTACTCTTCAAGAATTTTGTCTCAGACAACTTTTTGCTCCATTTTACTCTTTAAGAATTTTGTCTCAGACAACTCTTTGCTCCATTTTACTATTTAAGAATTTTGTCTCAGGCAACTCTTTGCTCCATTTTACTCTTCAAGAATTTTGTCTCAGGCAACTCTTTGCTCCATTTTACTCTTCAAGAATTTTGTCTCAGACAACTCTTTGCTCCATTTTACTCTTTAAGAATTCTGTCTCAGACAACTCTTTGCTCCATTTTACTCTTTAAGAATTTTGTCTCAGACAACTTTTTGCTCCATTTTAGTCTTTAAGAATTCTGTCTCAGACAACTTTTTGTTCCATTTTACTCTTTAAGAATTTTGTCTCAGACAACTTTTTGCTCCATTTTACTCTTTAAGAATTTTGTCTCAGACAACTCTTTGCTCCATTTTACTTTTTAAGAATTTTGTCTCAGGCAACTTTTTGCTCCATTTTACTCTTTAAGAATTTTGTCTCAGACAACTCTTTGCTCCATTTTACTCTTTAAGAATTTTGTCTCAGACAACTTTTTGCTCCATTTTACTCTTTAAGAATTTTGTCTCAGACAACTCTTTGTTCCATTTTACTCTTTAAGAATTCTGTCTCAGACAACTCTTTGCTCCATTTTACTCTTTAAGAATTTTGTCTCAGACAACTTTTTGCTCCATTTTACTCTTTAAGAATTTTGTCTCAGACAACTTTTTGCTCCATTTTACTCTTTAAGAATTTTGTCTCAGACAACTCTTTGTTCCATTTTACTCTTTAAGAATTTTGTCTCAGACAACTTTTTGCTCCATTTTACTCTTTAAGAATTTTGTCTCAGACAACTCTTTGCTCCATTTTACTCTTTAAGAATTTTGTCTCAGACAACTCTTTGCTCCATTTTACTCTTTAAGACTTTTGTCTCAGACAACTCTTTGCTCCATTTTACTCTTTAAGAATTTTGTCTCAGACAACTCTTTGCTCCATTTTACTCTTTAAGAATTTTGTCTCAGGCAACTCTTGCTATCATTTTGGTGTTGTAAACTTTTGTCTTAGATAACACTGCTATCATTTTACTGTTTTAGAATTTTGTCTTAGACAAAACTGCTATCATTTTACTGTTTTAAAATTTTGTCTTAGACAACACTGCTATCATTTTATTGTTTTAAAAGTTTGTGTTACACAACATTGCTATCATTTTAAAGTTTTAAAATTTTGTCTTACACAACATTGCTATCATTTTACTGTTTTAAGATTTTGTCTCAGACAACTCTTGCTATCATTATACTGTTTTAAAAGTTTGTCTCAGACAACTCTTGCAATCATTATACTGTTTTAAAAGTTTGTTTCAGACAACTCTTGCTATCATTATACTGTTTTAAAAGTTTGTTTCAGACAACTCTTGCTATCATTATACTGTTTTAAAAGTTTGTTTCAGACAACTCTTGCTATCATTATACTGTTTTAAAAGTTTGTTTCAGACAACTCTTGCTATCATTATACTGTTTTAAAAGTTTGTTTCAGACAACTCTTGCTATCATTATACTGTTTTAAAAGTTTGTCTTACACATCTCTTGCTATCATTATACTGTTTTAAAAGTTTGTCTTACACAACTCTTGCTATCATTATACTGTTTTAAAAGTTTGCCTTACACAACTCTTGCTATCATTATACTGTTTTAAAGTTTGTTTCAGACAACTCTTGCTATCATTATACTGTTTTAAAAGTTTGTTTCAGACAACTCTTGCTATCATTATACTGTTTTAAAAGTTT
>JAPXFY010000016.1:84229375-84234375 GCA_030674185.1 Monoplex corrugatus
GTGTGGATGAAGACAGAAAGGGTGGGAAATATTTATATATATATATATAGGCGTCCTTCAGTCTCGGAAGACTATGGAGTTGCGCTCTTGGTGTTTATTCTGGTACAGCGTCGGGTGCGGCTGGCCAGTCCAACGCGGGAATGACAGTCCCTGTGGCAGAGGGCACAGATGAAGTCTGACGCTGGTCTGTCTGCCTGGGCTGCAGCCTTTCTTCTCGTTCTCTTTTCCTCGTGCTGCTGAGCGAGTGTTTCTTCGAACTTGGAGAGACCTTTCTGCACAGTCTATCTCCAGGCTGACCGTTCGAGGGCTATTGCTTCCCAGTTGTCCTTGTCGATATTCAGGGCTTTTAGGTCCCTCTTGCACACGTCTTTGAATCGCAGCTGTGGTCTGCCTGTGGGACGTTTTCCCTGCACCAGTTCTCCGTAGAGGAAGTCTTTAGGGATCCGTCCGTCGTCCATGCGCACGGCATGGCCAATCCAGCGCATACATCTCTGTTTCAGCAACGTGTACATGCTGGTGCATCCAGCTCTTTCCAGGACAGTGTTGTTTGGGACCTTGTCCTGCCAGGTGATGTTTAGAATGTGTCGGAGGCTACGCATGTGAAAAGCATTGAGCTTTTGCTCTTGTCAGGCACGCAAAGTCCAGGACTCGCTGCCATACAGGAGGGTGCTCACGACGCAGGCTCTGTAGATTTGTATTTTTGTGTGCTCAGTCAGCTTCCTGTTGTTCCATGCTTTCTTTGTCAGTCTGGTCATGGTGGTAGCTGCCTTGCCGATGCGCCTGTTGAGCTCTGTGTCAAGTGAGAGGGTGTCTGAGATTGTTGAGCCCAGATAAACAAAGTCATGGACGACATCCAGTTCATGGTCATTGATGCTGATGGCTGGGGGAGAGTCAACATCCTGTCCCATGACCTGTGTTTTCTTCAAGCTTATGGTAAGCCCGAAGTCTTGGCAGGCATCGCTGAAGCGAGTCATGAGCTGCTGTAGGTCCTCAGCTGAGTGGGCAGTTACTGCTGCGTCGTCTGCAAAAATGAAGTCACGCAGGCACCTCAGCTGGACTTTAGTCTTGGCTCTTAGTCTGGAGAGGTTGAAGAGCTTTCCGTCTGTCCTGGTTCGGAGGTAGATACCTTCAACTGCAGGACCGAATGCGTGTTTCAGCATCACAGCAAAGAAGATTCCAAACAGGGTGGGGGCCAGGACGCAACCCTGTTTCACTCCGCTCCGTATGTTGAAGGCAGCTGATGTGGAGCCGTCATCATGGAAGGATCTGATGATGCTGAGAAGTTTGGGTGGACATCCAATCTTGGGAAGGATTTTGAAGAGGCCATCCCTACTGACCAGATCGAAGGCCTTTGTGAGGTCTATGAAGGCAACGAAGAGTGGCTGCCTTTGCTCCCTGCATTTCTCCTGAAGTTGTTTGAGGGAGAAGATCATGTCTATAGTGGATCTGTTGGCACGAAACCCGCACTGCGATTCAGGGTAGACTTGCTCTACGAGTACATGGAGCCTCTTCAGTACTACTCGTGCAAAGACTTTCCCAACGATACTGAGGAGGGATATGCCGCGATAATTATTGCAATCGCTTCTGTCACCTTTGTTTTTGTACAGTGTGACGACGTTAGCATCCCTCATGTCTTGTGGTACTTCGCCTTCACTCCAACAGAGGCAGAGGATTTCATACAACTCGATGATGAGTGTCTCTTTACAGCACTTCAGTACTTCGGCGGGAATACTGTCTTTCCCTGGTGCCTTAATAATAATAATAATAATAAAGAGCATTTATATAGCGCCTAATCTGATGAAAACAAGAGCCCTAAGCGCTTACAGGTATCACGCAGACACAACCAAACACACACACACATACACACACACACACACACACACACACACACACACACACACACACACACACACACACACACACACACACACACGCACACACACACCAGCCGACATTCAAGGCTCAAAAGACAACAAGGGGGGATTTGGGGAAGTTAGGTGGTAGAGTCTTTATAAGTATCATGAGAGGGACTGGAAGAGATGGGTTTTCAGAGAGGACTTGAAAGAAGTGAGAGTTGCAGAGTGGCGAACAGAGACAGGGAGCTGATTCCAGATTACAGGGGCCTGATAGGAAAAGGAGCGTTGATCATAGGTTTTAGTGCGACAGGATGGTATGCGGAAGGTACGAGTATCAGCCGAGGAACGAAGTTGACGAAAGGGGGTGTACAGATGGAGGAGGTCAGAGATGTAAGGGGGTGCAAGACCGTTGAGAGACTTAAAACATAACAAAGCAATCTTGTAGCGAATTCTCTTTTCAACAGGTAACCAGTGAAGAGATTTGAGAAGAGGAGTGACATGAGAGGAACGAGATTTTCTGAAGATGAGCCTAGTAGCATTGTTTTGAACTTTTTGAAGCTTTTGAATGAGAGAGAAAGGACAGCCCGAGAGGAGGGAGTTGCAGTAGTCGAGACGAGAGAGAACAAAGGCACAGAGGAGAGTTTTGGTGGCTTCGACAGAGAGGATATTGCGAATAGAAGAAATTCTGCGTATCTCAAGATAGCATAATCTGCAAACATTCTGGACGTGTTTTTCAAAGGACAGGGTGTTATCAAGAGTGACTCCAAGATTGCGGACAGTGGAAGATAGTGGAATGTCAGATCCAAGCAGAGAGACAGACAGAGGAAGGGAAGAACACTTAGCCAATGTGGTGGGAGAGATAAGGCTAAGTTCAGTTTTAAAGGGGTTGAGTTGAAGTTTGTTTACAGTCATCCAGGAGTGAACATCAGAAATGCAGCCTTGGGTTTGTCTGATTATAAGGGCAGTTGTGGGAGGGAACCAGAAGTATAGAGTTGGTTGTCATCAGAAAAGCTATGATGGGACATAGAGTGAAGTCGCATAATTTCAGAGAGGGGTTGTGTGTACAGCACAAATAGGATGGGACCTAAAACAGAGCCTTGGGGCACACCAAACTGGAGGGTAGCGGGTGCAGAGGATGAACAACAGACAGAGACTGTTTGAGTGCGATTGGAGAGGTAGGACTGGAACCAAGACAGAGCGATGTCAGAGATACCGAACACTTTATGGAGACGTGTGAGCATGATAGAATGGTCGATGGTGTCGAATGCAGCCGAGAGATCAAGGAGAGATAGAAGAGAGATTTGATTTTGATCAAGAGCAGTCAGAATATCATTTGCAATTTTTACAAGAGCAGTTTCAGGGCTGTGTCCAGTGCGATAAGCCGACTGATAAGGGTAAGAGAGGTTGTTGGCGGTGATATGATCAGAGATCTGTGCGAGAACAATTTTTTCAAGGACTTTGGATAAGAAAGGTAGGTTGGAAACAGGTCGATAGTTTTTGAGGTTATTGGGGTCAAGACTAGGTTTCTTTAAAAGAGGTCTGACCAGGGCAGATTTGAAGGAAGTGGGAAAGATACCAGATGACAGGGAATTGTTGATGACAGTTTTGAAGTGAGGGAGCAAAGTATCTAGGCAGTGTGTTAAGATAGATGCTGGAAGAGGATCAAGCTCACAGGTCTTGATGTCAGAATGGCGGATTACATTGCGGATAGTAGTTTCAGAAGCAGGCTGAAAAGAAATAAGTGGTGTGCCTTGAAACAGAGGGTCGGGAATAGGAGATTGAGAGATGGGCTGGGAGTCAAGACTGGAACGGATGGACCTAATTTTATCAATGAAAAAAATCTGAAAAATGTTGTGCTAGACGGGCAGGGGGAAAGCATGATGGGAGAGGAGATTTATCTGATTTGCCAAGGAGGGTATTAGTAACGGAATATAGCTGTTTTGATGTAGAACATGCAATAATTTTCGCATTGTAAAAGGCAGACTTAGCAGAGTCAACTATAGCATTGACAGTTTTGTTGGCAGCCTGAAAAATCTGTTTATTGATAGTAATGCTGTTCTTCAGCCACCGTCTTTCAGCACGACGGCGTTCACGCTTGGCCTTAAGAAGATCAGGGCCAACGGCAGAAAACCAGGGCGATGGTGGTCTCTGGGATACCCTACGTCTGGTGGCGGGGGCGTGCATGTCCAGCAGATCACTAATAGTCCGATTGAGGTCGTCAGCAGAGGCTGGAGGACAGGACTGAAGAGCGGCCAGGAGATCTTCGTTGAAGACGACGGTGTTGATATCAACTAGTTTTCTGACCATGACATAGGTAGTTTGGGGTGGAGGCTTGGTCATTGAAAGTTGGCCGAGGATACAGACATGATCCGAAGGAAGAGTATAATCAATTTCAATGGATTTGATGAAGGACTGGTCAGTTCTATGAACAACCCAATCGAGGATGTTGCCTTTTTCGTGGGTTGGAGTGTCGATAGATTGGGTCAAGCCAAAGGAGTTCAAAGAGCTTATCAGTTTAGCAGTGTGGGTCTGGTTAGGTTCATTATAATGAAAATTAAAGTCTCCTGCAATGATGAAACAGCCTTTCAAGGTGTTACAGTAGGCAAGGAGGTCTGGAAACTCTTCTACAAACACATGGTTTTTAAGCTGGTTCTTTGGGCTGGGTGGTGGACGGTAGAGGAACAGCAGATGGAAAGTCTGGTGGGGTAGAGTGAGGGAGAGCTGGACAATTTCAAAAGTAGAGTGTTTGAATTTAAAGTCAGTCTTGGTAGTAATTCGGGGCAGGAGGGACTCGGCAACAACAAAAGCGATGCCGCCGCGAGACCAGTTTTGCGAGCGAACGAGAGTGTACGGTGACCTGAGGAGCAAGATCCTCTCCTTGGGTTCATCCCGACAGGCTGAAACCAGGTTTCATTGACGGCGAAAATATCGACAGAGGCAAGAGAGTCCAGGGCTTCGCTGAGCTCATCTATGGTTGGTTCTCTGTCAAGCTCTTCCAGCTCTGGTAGGCATTCTATGGCATTCAGGGCGTCTTCTGTGACTACATTTTCCCTTGCATATAGCTCAGTGTAGTGTTCTACCCAGCGCTCTATCTGTTGCTCTCTGTCTTGAATCACCTCCCCTGTAGCTGATTTCAAAGGGGCA
>JAPXFY010000016.1:84246875-84249375 GCA_030674185.1 Monoplex corrugatus
ATAATACCGGTATAAAATACAGACTAGGTAAAACATAGTCTAGGTAGGGCCTATAGGCTGATATAATACCGGTATAAAATACAGACTAGGTAAAACATAGTCTAGGTAGGGCCTATAGGCTGATATAATCGATAAAATACAGACTAGGTAAAACATAGTCTAGGTAGGCCTATAGGCTGATATAATACCGTAATAAAATACAGACTAGTAAAACATAGTCTAGGTAGGCCTATAGGCTGATATAATACCAGTAAAAATACAGACTAGGTAAAACATAGTCTAGGTAGGGCCTATAGGCTGATATAATACCGGTATAAAATACAGACTAGATTCGTATAAACAATAGTCTAGGTAAGGCCTATAGGCTGATATAATACCGGTATAAAATACAGACTAGATAAAACATAGTCTAGGTAAGGCCTATAGGCTGATATAATACCGGTATAAAATACAGACTAGATAAAACATAGTCTAGGTAAGGCCTATAGGCTGATATAATACCGGTATAAAATACAGACTAGATAAAACATAGTCTAGGTAAGGCCTATAGGCTGATATAATACCGGTATAAAATACAGACTAGATAAAACATAGTCTAGGTAGGGCCTATAGGCTGATATAATACCGGTATAAAATACAGACTAGGTAAAACATAGTCTAGGTAGGGCCTCAGGACCTGGCCAGCTCATGGGTCAATGTGGAGGCTCAAGGCTTTTGCCATGATCACCATACACATGGCGTCCGTTACATTAGTGCAAATGGAATTCGTTTCGAGCACGAAGACGTCATCTTGAGAAACTGAAACTGAAACTGAAACTGAAACTTAAATGTGTCATACTGTACGTATTTTTCATCAATGTTCAAATGTCAGATAACTGAGTGCGTGCATATGTTTGTACGTGTATGTGCAATCTGCATATATATATATATACATGTGTGTGTGTGTGTGTATTTGTGTGTGTGTGTTTGTGTGTGTGTTTGTGTGTGTGTGTCTGTGTGTGTGTGTGTGTGTGTGTGTGTGTGTGTGTGTGTGTGTGTGTGTGTGTGTGTGTGTGTGTGTGTGTGTGTGTGTGTGTGTGTGTGTGTGATCATAAATGAACCTACACAATTATCTGTGTATTTGAATTCTCATTTTTGATGATCCCTTTATTTGTGTGTCCCATTAAATGCAATTTAAATCAATATTGCATTAAGTTTTGCCTTACCTGGAATAGAAAAAAATCAAAAGAAAAAATATCAACCAACCAAAGTGAACACATCTGACGCATCCACCCCAACCACGAAAGGAAAAAATCACAGACAAACAAACAAATACACAGACAAACAAACAAATACACAGACAAACAAACAAATACACAGACAAACAAACAAATACACAGACAAACAAACAAATACACAGACAAACAAACAAATACACAGACAAACAAACAGCAGAAATAGTTGATGTGTCAAAAACTAGCTTCTCTTCCCAATCAACACAATACACATGTTCAATGGCGAACGATGGCTGTGACACAGACCTTTGTCTGATTTTGACAGGGACAAGTTTACAATTATGTCAGAGAAAACGTTTGCGCGCTCTCTCTCTCTCTCTTTCACTCTCTCTCTCTCTCTCTCTCTCTCTCTCTCTCTCTCTCTCTCTCTCTCTCTCTCTCTTTCACATATACACAAACACACACAAACATACATACACATTAGCGCGCGTGTGCCGAACTCACGCACACATGTGTGCATGTACACACACACACACACACACACACACACACACGTGCGCGCACGCACATACACATCGTCATCATCATCGTTATCATCATTATTATCATCATCATCATCATAAATCATATACTGTCCAGTGAACATACAATCTGTACTGACATACTAAAACACCAACTTGGAAATAATCAAAACAAAATCACTTTGATTGAGACTTGAAAATTTGTGCTTAAATTTGTTTAAGTGCAAGAAACGTCTCAAATATTGCATTAATGATTAAAGGAGTCTTAACAAAAATTGTAGTTTAAAACTCGAACTGAATTAATAAAAACAAAAAACTTACAAGTACACGCACGAACACACAGACACACACACACATGCATACACACATACAGACAGACACACACATACATAATCACACAAGCACAAATACACACACGCACACACACACTCACACACACACACACATACACACACACGTAAACATGCACACATTCACACACACGCATACACATACGGACACACACACATAAACACACAACGTTTGCACACACACATACGCGCACGTGCGTGCTCTGGCGCACCTACAAAATAATCCTACAATCCCTCAACGGGTCCCAGATCATAAACATATTAATATCATAACAGTATAAACAGGAAAAATTGATATCCCACTGACATCATTCCCCCCCCCCAACACACACACACACACACAAACTCACGCACGCACGTATGCAGGCACACATTCATCATCCAACCCCCATACACACAGACACACACACACACA
>JAPXFY010000016.1:84251875-84276875 GCA_030674185.1 Monoplex corrugatus
GAGAAGAAGAGCAGGAGGAAAGAGGGAGGGAGGTCTTACCCGTTCGCTGCGTGCTTTAAAAGAAGGCGGCCCCTGAGAGCGCCGTTGCTTTGTCATAGGCCACCCGCGACAGGTAAAGGAGTGGCTTTCGCCATTTGCCGCTCTTCTTTCTGGCTCGCTAGTCCACCCCACCCGCCCACCCTTCTTTTTTCAAAATCGAAAAGAAAAAAAGCTACCAGCGCTTAAGGTTCGTATTTGGTTTGGTAGTTTCCCAACAGCTGTCGAAGTTTTCGCTTCAGGACGATCGACTTTTTTTCCTGCAAAGGTAATGTACAGTCTGTAATCTGCCGAAAGGTTTCACTATCCTAATATGAGTCTTTCATTATTAATCACACTACTCAACTAACACTGCTAAATCTGTACATGACTGTTGTTTGACAAGTCATAAATATTTTGTGGCGATAGTTACTGCAAATCGACGAGTTTTCCGCTCAAAATTACAGCAGTAAATAAAGACTGCTTTCTCTTGAGTTTTCGTAAGAAAAAGACAACTTGTGGAGCACTTAGAATCTGATCAACCTTTGTTGTTAAGCCCTCCATGCGGTAAACAGGCTGTGCAGCAACGAACCACCTATATAGTCTGGACATAACATACAGCAACATACCACCTGTATAGTGTGGACATAACATACAGCAACATACCACTTGTATAGTGTGGACATAACATACAGTAACATACCACTTGTACAGTGTGGACATAACATACAGCAACATACCACCTGTATAGTGTGGACATAACATACAGCAACATACCACTTGTACAGTGTGGACATAACATACAGCAACATACCACCTGTATAGTCTGGACATAACATACAGCAAAATACCACTTGTACAGTGTGGACATAACATACAGCAACATACCACCTGTATAGTGTGGACATAACATACAGCAACATACCACCTGTATAGTGTGGACATAACATACAGCAACATACCACTTGTACAGTGTGGACATAACATACAGCAACATACCACCTGTATAGTCTGGACATAACATACAGCAACATACCACCTGTATAGTGTGGACATAACATACAGCAACATACCACCTGTATAGTGTGGACATAACATACAGAAACATACCACTTGTACAGTGTGGACATAACATACAGCAACATACCACTTGTACAGTGTGGACATAACATACAGCAACATACCACTTGTATAGTGTGGACATAACATACAGCAACATACCACCTGTACAGTGTGGACGTAACATACAGCAACATACCACCTGTACAATGTGGACATAACATACAGCAACATACCACCTGTATAGTGTGGACATAACATAACACACAGCAACATACCACCTGTACAGTGTGGACATAACATAACACACAGCAACATACCACCTGTACAGTGTGGACATAACATAACACACAGCAACATACCACCTGTACAGTGTGGACATAACATAACACACAGCAACATACCACATGTACAGTGTGGACATAACACAACATACAGCAACATACCACCTGTACAGTGTGGACATAACATAACATACAGCAACATACCAACTGTACAGTGTGGACATAACATACAGCAACATACCACCTGTATAGTGTGGACATAACATAACACACAGCAACATACCACCTGTACAGTGTGGACATAACATACAGCAACATACCACCTGTACAGTGTGGACATAACATAACATACAGCAACATACCACCTGTACAGTGTGGACATAACATAACATACAGCAACATACCACCTGTACAATGTGGACATAGCATACAGCAACATACCACCTGTACAATGTGGACATAACATACAGCAACATACCACCTGTACAGTGTGGACATAAACATACAGCAACATACCACCTGTACAGTGTGGACATAACATAACATACAGCAACATACCACCTGTACAGTGTGGACATAACATAACATACAGCAACATACCACCTGTACAGTGTGGACATAACACACAGCAACATACCACTTGTACAGTGTGGACATAACATACAGCAACATACCACCTGTACAGTGTGGACATAACATAACATACAGCAACATACCACCTGTACAGTGTGGACATAACATAACATACAGCAACATACCACCTGTACAGTGTGGACATAACATACAGCAACATACCACCTGTACAGTGTGGACATAACATACAGCAACATACCACCTGTACAGTGTGGACATAGCATACAGCAACATGCCACCTGTACAGTGTTGACATAACATAACATACAGCAACATACAACCTGTTATAGTGTGGACATAACATACAGCAACATACCACCTGTACAGTGTGGACATAACATAACATACAGCAACATACCACCTGTACATGTGGACATAGCATACAGCAACATACCACCGTACAGTGTGGACATACATAACATACAGCAACATACCACCTGTACAGTGTGGACATAACATAACATAAGCAACATACCACTGTACAATGTGGACATAGCATACAGCAACATACCACCTGTACAGTGTGGACATAACATAACATACGCAAACATACCACATATACGTACGTGTGGACATAACATAACAATACAGCAACAATACCACCTGTACAGTGTGGACATAACTAACATACAGCAACATACCACATGTACAGTGTGGACATAACATAACATACAGCAACATACCACCTGTACAGTGTGGACATACATACAGCAAACATACCACCTGTACAGTTGTGGACATAACATACTACAGCAACATACCACCTGTACAGTGTGGACATAACAATAACATACAGCAACATACACCTGTATAGTAGTGGACATAACATACAGCAACATACCACCTGTACAGTGTGGACATAACATAACATACAGCAACATACCACTGTACAATGTGGACATAGCATACAGCAACATACCACTGTACATGTGGACATACATAACATACAGCAACATACCACATGTACAGTGTGGACATAACATACAGCAACATACCACCTGTACAGTGTGGACATAACATAACAACACAACATACCATTGTAAGTGTGGCACATAACATTACAGCAACATACCACTGTACAGTGTGGACATACATAACATAACATACAGCAAATACCACATGTACAGTGTGGACATACATAACATACAGCAACATACCACTGTACAGTGTGGACATAACATAACATACAGCAACATACCACTGTACAGTGTGGACATAACAAACATACAGAACATACACCTGTACAGTGTGGACATAGCATACAGCAACATACCACCTGCACAGTGTGGATAACATAACATACAGCAACATACACCTGTACAGTGTGGACATAACATAACATACAGCAACATACCACCTGTTACAGTGTGGAAATAGCATACAGCAACATACACCTTACAGTTGGACATAACATAACATACACAACATACGACCTGTACAGTGTGGACATAATATACAGCAACATACCACCTGTATAGTGTGGACATAACATACAGCAACATACCACCTGTAAGTGTGGACATACATAACATACAGCAACATACACCTGTACATGTAGGACATAATTAACATTCAGCAACATACCACCTGTACAGTGTGGACATAAATACAGCAACATACCACTGTACAGTGTGGACATAACATACAGCAACATACCACCTGTAAGTGTGGACATAACATACAGCAACATACCACCTGTACAGTGTGGACATAACATACAGCAACATACCACCTGTATGTGTGGACATAACATAACATACAGCAACATACCACCTGTACAGTGTGGACATATAACATACAGCAACATACCACCTGTACAGTGTGGACATAACATAACAGCAACATACCACCTGTACAGTGTGGACATAACATAACATACAGCAACATACCACTTGTATAGTGTGGACATAACATAACATACAGCAACATACCACCTGTACAGTGTGGACATACATAACATACAGCAACATACCACCTGTACAGTGTGGACATAAACATACAGCAACATACCACCTGTACAATGTGGACATAACATAACACACAGCAACATGCCACCTGTACATTGAGGACATAACATAACACACACAACATACCACTTGTATAGTGTGGACATTAACATACAGCAACATACCACCTGTACAGTGTGGACATAACATAACACAGCAACATACCACTTGTACAGTGTGGACATACATAACATACAGCAACATACCACCTGTACAGTGTGGACATAACATAACAACAGCAACATACCACTGTATAGTGTGGACATAGCATACAGCAACATACCACCTGTACAGTGTGGACATAACATAACAACAACATACCACTTTTAAGTGTGGACATACATACAGCAACATACCACCTGTAAGTGTGGCATAACATAACACAGCAACATACCACTGTACAGTGTGGACATAACATAACATACAGCAACATACCACCTGTACAGTGTGGACATAACATACAGCAACATACCACCTGTACAATGTGGACATAACATAACATACAGCAACATACCACCTGTACATTGTGGACATAACATAACACACACAACATACCACTTGTATAGTGTGGACATAACATACAGCAACATACCACCTGTACAGTGTGGACATAACATAACACAGCAACATACCACTGTATAGTGTGGACATAACATGCAGCAACATACCACTTGTACAGTGTGGACATAACATAACATACAGCAACATACCACCTGTACAGTGTGGACATAACATAACATACAGCAACATACCACCTGTACAGTGTGGACATACTACAGCAACATACCACCTGTACAGTGTGGACATAACATAACATACAGCAACATACCACTTGTATAGTGTGGACATAACATGCAGCAACATACCACTTGTACAGTGTGGACATAACATAACATACAGCAACATACCACCTGTACAGTGTGGACATAACATAACATACAGCAACATACCACCTGTACAGTGTGGACATAACATACAGCAACATACCACCTGTACAGTGTGGACATAACATACAGCAACATACCACTTGTACAGTGTGGACATAACATACAGCAACATACCACCTGTACAGTGTGGACATACAGCAACATACCACCTGTACAGTGTGGACATACAGCAACATACCACCTGTACAGTGTGGACATACAGCAACATACCACTTGTACAGTGTGGACAAAACACTGTGCATACATCCATCAGGGAAATGTCGGACCGCTTTGAGGAAAGTATGAATAATTACAGAGATGGACGAAAACTAATAACTGGATAAAGGCGAGATTGTGTTGAGAATCCAAATAAGTTTGTGTGTTAAGAAGTCATCTATGTGTTTGTTCTGTTCTGAGAAAACACATTAGTGTTTGTACACTTCTGCTGACACGGGAAAAGTGTGTGCCATCGGTCACCAGTTGCTCTGACTGTAAACGGGTATTTACACCTGTGACTGAAAAACGGGTATTTACCCCTGTGACTGAAAAACGGGTATTTACCCTTCTGACTGTAAACAAGTATTTATCCCTGTGACTGTAAACGGGTATCTACCCCTGTGACTGTAAACGGGTATCTACCCCTGTGACTGAAAAACGGGTATTTACCCCTGTGACTGTAAACGGGTATTTACCCTGTGACTGTAAACGGGTATTTACCCTGTGAATGTAAACGGGTATTTACCACTGTGACTGTAAACAGGTAATTACCCCTGTGACTGTAAACGGGTATTTACCCCTGTGAATGTAAACGGGTATTTACCCCTGTGACTGTAAACAGGTATCTACCCTCTGGCTGTAAATGGGTATTTACCCCTCTGACTGTAAACGGGTATCTAACCCTCTGAGTGTAAACGGGTATTTACCCTTCTGACTGTAAACGGGTACTTACCCCTGTGACTGTAAACGGGTACTTACCCCTGTGACTGTAAACGGGTATTTACCCCTGTGACTGTAAACGGGTATTTACCCCTGTGACTGCAAACGGGTATTTACCCCTGTGGCTGTAAACGGGTATTTACCCCTCTGACTGTAAACGTGTATTTACCCCTCTGACTGTAAACGGGTATCTACTCTCTGACTGTAAACGGGTATTTACCCTTCTGATTGTAAACAGATATCTACCCTCTGACTGTTAACGGGTATTTACCCTTCTGATTTTAAACGGGTATTTACCCTTGTGACTGTACACGGGTATCTACCCCTGTGACTGCAAACGGGTATTTACCCCTGTGGCTGTAAACGGGTATTTACCCTCTTGACTGTAAACGTGTATTTACCCCTCTGACTGTAAACGGGTATCTACTCTCTGACTGTTAACGGGTATTTACCCTTCTGATTTTAAACGGGTATTTACCCTTGTGACTGTACACGGGTATTTACCCTTGTGACTGTACACGGGTATCTACCCCTGTGACTGTAAACGGGTATTTACCCCTCTGACTGTAAACGGGTATCTAACCCTCTGACTGTAAACGGGTATCTACCCTCTAACTGTAAACGGGTATTTACCCTTCTAACTGTAAACGGGTATATAACCCTACTTACGATTACAGAAGATGAAGCAGCGAGGGACTGGACATGGGCACCCCCCCCCCTCCCCACTCCGTGAGGATACCAAGGACTGCTCCAGTATAAGTAGTATTCACACCTTCTGAAAATTCTGTTAGAAATGTCCTGTTCTGACACTCTCTTTGTTCCTACCTTGTTCCTTTGCTTTCTGTCATTTCTTGCCATCTTTTTCTGCCTTAAATTAATGGTCCATTCGCCTGTATGTGTTCGATAAAGTCTTATGTACCTTCTCTTAAGATTGATAATTAGGTACGTGTATTGAGTGCATTTTTGGCTCTATGGAAATGAGATATGCGGAAGCAATTTTAGGTAATTTAGGTGTTTTTATATATGTTTTGATGTCCTTAGTTATATTTAAATTTGTGTTCAGGTTTGTTTTTAAATCCCCTGTGTGATAAATTGGACGGAGTGGTCAACGCCAGGGGATCTCGTTAAATTGTATGCGCGAATGTATTGATATGTGTACTTAATTTTCTGTTCCTTTTTTTTTTAACCTGTTGAAGTATTATGTGTGCGTGTTGAAAGGTTATGGCCCTGAAACAGCCCTACGCAGTCGGCTGGGCTGTAAGCAACAATAAGAATAAGAAATGGGCACCACCACTTCTTGATGGCCCCAAGAAAAGTTTTTTTTTAACCACCTGATACCTCGAAGATTTCAAGGTTATAGGGCACCTTTACTGTTTCGCCCGATCGATGATCACACCCCGTTCACCTGCTGAAAGTAGAAGACATGAAAATGGCCGGCAATGAGGAATCACAGATTTACTCAAGACAATTGACAAACGAACGTACCAGAATATTAACCAACTGTGATATCCACGAAAGTATGTTCCTTAGACCAAACACTTACCACTTGTGTACTTGTAAGTCACATGAGTACAATTAGTTATCAGCACAACTGATCAATCTACTTGGAAATATTTTTACTTGAGCACTATTTCAAACACAGTGACCAATAAAATGACTTTCTGAAAGAAAATAAAAAACGAAATGACTCTAAATCCCAATACACGTATGTAAACATTGAATAAGTACTAACAGAAAAAGACGTCTTTTTAAAGCATAGTAAGCATACTTGACTTAACAATGAAAGCTGACAAGAGTAGCGTTCTGGAATGACACCAAACAGAACTTTTTTGGGGGGTTGTTGTTGTTGTTGTTGTTGTTATTGTTATTGTTATTTTTGTTTAAAGCCCAGCCGACTGCGCAGAGCCATATCAAACCTATAATCATTTCAACACATATACAATATTGAACAGGAAAAAATGGACAGGAAAATTAAGTACATATATCAATGCATTTGCGCACATTATCTAAGGAGATGCTTCTGGTGTTGACCACTCCGTCCAATTTATCACACAGGGAATTTAATAAAAAAAAAAAAACAAATCTGGACACAACTGTTGACATACATAAAGACAGTAATACATATATAACAACAGGTCTAAATTACCTGAAATTACTTCTGCACATTTTCCTAGAACAAAAAAATAATGCACTAAATACATGTACCCAATTATCAATCCTAAGAGAAAATACATGTATGTGAGGCTTTATGGAACACATACAGGTGAATAAACCAGCAAGGCAGAAAATGATAGGAAGAAATGACAGAAAGCAAAGGAACAAGGCAGAAATAAGAGAGAGTGACAGAAAAGAGGAAATTTCTCGCACAGGATTTCCAAAAGGTAAAGATACTATGTGTTATGAAAGAGCCCCCGGCATCCCCACTGGGGGAAACATAACAGAACTAGGTTTATAAAACACGCACATACACACACACATACACACACACACACACACACACACACACACACACACGCACACACACACACACATACACACACATACACACAAACACACAGTCACTCACACACAAACACACACACACGCACGCACGACACGCACACACACACATACACACACACAAACACACACTCACTCACACACACACACACACGCACACACACACTCACACACACATACACACACACATACACACATACACACAAAACACACTCACACACACAAACACACACACACACACACACACATACACACACGCACACACACACTCCACACACACACACACACACACACACATACCAAAACTAAGGAATAATATGCACAAGTATCACTACAACCTGTTTCTCATTTCATGGTATGATCTGATGTTTTTACAGAGTTGTGATTATGTTGTGTTGAGGTAGCCTATTGGTTTGTGTGTTCAGCTGTGTTTATGCTGTGTTGAGGTAGCCTATTGGTTTGTGTATCAGCTGTGTTTATGCTGTGTTGAGGTAGCCTATTGGTTTGTGTGTTCAGTTGTGTTTATGCTGTGTTGAGTTAGCCTGTTGACTTGTGTATCAGCTGTGTTTATGTTGTGTTGAGGTAGCCTATTGGTTTGTGTATCAGCTGTGTTTATGCTGTGTTGAGGTAGCCTGTTGGTTTGTGTGTTCAGCTGTGTTTATGCTGTGTTGAGGTAGCCTATTGGTTTGTGTGTTCAGCTGTGTTTATGCTGTGTTGAGGTAGCCTATTGGTTTGTGTTCAGCTGTGTTTATGCTTGTTGAGGTAGCCTATTGGTTTGTGTGTCAGCTGTGTTTATGCTGTGTTGAGGTAGCCTTTGGTTTGTGTTTCAGCTGTGTTTATGCTGTGTTGAGGTAGCCTATTGTTGTTTGTGTTCAGCTGTGTTTATGCTGTGTTGAGGTAGCCTTTGGTTGTGTGTTCAGCTGTGTTTATCTGTGTTGAGTAAGCCTATTGTTTGTGTATCAGCTGTGTTTATGCTGTGTTGAGTAGCCTGTTGACTTTGTGTGTTCAGCTGTGTTTAATGCTGTGTTGAGGTAGGCCTTGATTGTTGTGTATCAGTCTGTGTTTATGCTGTGTTGAGTAGCCTGTTGCTTGTGTTCAGCTGTGTTTATGCTGTGTTGAGGTAGCCTTTGGCTTTGTGTATCAGCTGTGTTTATGCTGTGTTGAGGTAGCCTGTTGTTTGTGTATCAGCTGTGTTTATGCTGTGTTGAGGTAGCCTGTTGCTTTGTGTATCAGCTGTGTTTATGTGTGTTGAGGTAGCCTATTGCTTTGTGTATCAGCTGTGTTTATGCTGTGTTGAGGTAGCCTTTGCTTGTTGTATCAGCTGTGTTTATGCTGTGTTGAGGTAGCCTATGGTTTGTGTATCAGCTGTGTTTATGCTGTGTTGAGGTAGCCTGTTGACTTGTGTATCAGCTGTGTTTATGCTGTGTTGAGGTAGCCTATTGCTTTGTGTGTATCTAGCTGTGTTTATTTTGCTGTGTTGAGTTAGCCTGTTGCTTGTGTGTTCAGCTGTGTTTATGCTGTGTTGAGGTGGCTGTTTGCTTGTGTGTATCAGCTGTGTTTATGCTGTGTTGAGGTAGCCTGTTGCTTTGTGTATCAGCTGTGTTTATGCTGTGTTGAGGTAGCCTGTTGCTTTGTGTTCAGCTGTGTTTATGCTGTGTTGAGGTAGGCTGTTGCTTTGTGTATCAGCTGTGTTTATGCTGTGTTGAGGTAGCCTTTGCTTTGTGTATCAGCTGTGTTTATGCTGTGTTGAGGTAGCCTGTTGGCTTTGTGTATCAGCTGTGTTTATGCTGTGTTGAGTAGCCTTTGCTTTGTGTATCAGCTGTGTTTATGCTGTGTTGAGGTAGCCTATTGCTTTGTGTATCAGTGTGTTTATGCTGTGTTGAGGTAGCCTTGTTGCTTGTGTATCAGCTGTGTTTATGCTGTGTTGAGTTAGCCTGTTGCTTTGTGTATCAGCTGTGTTTATGCTGTGTTGAGGTAGCCTATGGCTTGTGTATCAGCTGTGTTTATGCTGTTGAGTAGCCTGTTGCTTTGTGTATCAGCTGTGTTTATGCTGTGTTGAGGTAGCCTTTGCTTTGTGTATCAGCTGTGTTTATGCTGTGTTGAGGTAGCCTTTGCTTGTGTATCAGCTGTGTTTATGCTGTGTTGAGGTAGCCTTTGCTTTGTGTATCAGCTGTGTTTATGCTGTTTGAGTAGCCTGTTGCTTTGTGTATCAGCTGTGTTTATGCTGTGTTGAGGTAGCCTTTGCTTTGTGTATCAGCTGTGTTTATGCTGTGTTGAGGTAGCCTTTGCTTTGTGTATCAGCTGTGTTTATGCTGTGTTGAGTAGCCTGTTGCTTGTGTATCAGCTGTGTTTATGCTGTGTTGAGGATAGCCTGTTGCTTTGTGTATCAGCTGTGTTTATGCTTGTGTTGAGGTAGCCTGTTCTTTGTGTATCAGCTGTGTTTATGCTGTGTTGAGGTAGCCTATTGGTTTGTGTATTCAGCTGTGTTTATGCTGGTTGAGTAGCCTGTTGCTTTGTGTATCAGCTGTGTTTATGCTGTGTGAGGTAGCCTTTGCTTTGTGTATCAGCTGTGTTTATGCTTGTTGAGTAGCCTGTTGCTTTGTGTATCAGCTGTGTTTATGCTGTGTTGAGTAGCCTTTGTTTGTGTATTCAGCTGTGTTTATGCTGTGTTGAGTTAGCCTGTTGCTTTGTGTATCAGCTGTGTTTATGTGTGTTAGTAGCCTTTGCTTTGTGTATCAGCTGTGTTTATGCTGTTGAGTAGCCTGTTGCTTTGTGTATCAGCTGTGTTTATGTGTGTTGAGGTAGCCTTTGCTTTGTGTATCAGCTGTGTTTTGCTGTTTGAGTAGCCTTTTGCTTGTGTATCAGCTGTGTTTATGCGTGTTGAGGTAGCCTTTGCTTTGTGTATCAGCTGTGTTTATGCTGTTTGAGGTAGCCTGTTGCTTTGTGTATCACTGTGTTTATGCTGTGTTTTGAGTGTTTTGCTTGTGTACGTTGTTTATAGCTGTGTTGAGTAGCCTTTGCTTTGTGTATCAGCTGTGTTTATGCTGTGTTGAGTAGCCTGTTGCTTGTGTATCAGCTGTGTTTATGCTGTGTTGAGGTAGCCTGTTGCTTTGTGTATCAGCTGTGTTTATGCTTGTTGAGGTAGCCTGTTGCTTTGTGTATCAGCTGTGTTTATGCAGTGTTGAGATAGCCTTTGTTTGTGTATCAGCTGTGTTTATGCTGTGTTGAGTAGCCTATTGCTTTGTGTATCAGCTGTGTTTATGCTGTGTTGAGTAGCCTATTTCTTTGTGTATCAGCTGTGTTTATGCTGTTGAGATAGCCTGTTGCTTTGTGTATCAGCTGTGTTTATGCTGTGTTGAGGTAGCCTTTTGCTTTGTGTATCAGCTGTGTTTTGCTGTGTTGAGTAGCCTTGTTCCTTTTGTATCAGCTGTGTTTATGTTGTGAGTAGCCTTTTGCTTTGTGTATCAGCTGTGTTTATGCTGTTGAGATAGCCTGTTGCTTTGTGTATCAGCTGTGTTTATGTGTGTTGAGTAGCCTGTTCCTTTGTGTATCAGCTGTGTTTATGCTGTGTTGAGGTAGCCTTTGCTTTGTGTATCAGCTGTGTTTATGCTGTGTTGAGTAGCCTATTGCTTTGTGTATCAGCTGTGTTTATGTGTGTTGAGTAGCCTGTTCTTTGTGTTCAGCTGTGTTTATGCTGTGTTGAGTAGCCTTTGCTTGTGTATCAGCTGTGTTTATGCTGTGTTGAGGTAGCCTTTGCTTTGTGTATCAGCTGTGTTTATGCTGTGTTGAGGTTAGCCTTTTGCTTTGTGTATCAGCTGTGTTTATGCTGTGTTGAGGTAGCCTTTGTTTGGTGTATCAGCTGTGTTTATGCTGTTGAGTTAGCCTGTTGCTTGTGTATCAGCTGTGTTTATGCTGTGTTGAGGTAGCCTAGTTGCTTTGTGTATCAGCTGTGTTTATGCTGTGTTGAGGTAGCCTGTTGCTTGTGTGTATCAGCTGTGTTTATGCTGTTTGAGGTAGCCTATTGGTTTGTGTGTTCAGCTGTGTTTATGCTGTGTTGAGGTAGCCTATTGGTTTGTGTATCAGCTGTGTTTATGCTGTGTTGAGGTTAGCCTGTTGCTTTGTGTATCAGCTGTGTTTATGCTGTGTTGAGGTTAGCCTATTGTTTGTGTTCAGCTGTGTTTATGCTGTGTTGAGGTAGCCTGTTGCTTTGTGTATCAGCTGTGTTTATGCTGTGTTGAGGTAGCCTGTTGCTTTGTGTTCAGCTGTGTTTATGCTGTGTTGAGTTAGCCTATTGTTTGTGTGTTCAGCTGTGTTTATGCTGTGTTGAGGTAGCCTATTGCTTTGTGTATCAGCTGTGTTTATGCTGTGTTGAGGTAGCCTGTTGATTGTGTTATCAGCTGTGTTTATGCTGTGTTGAGTTAGCCTTTGACTTGTGTATCAGCTGTGTTTATGCTGTGTTGAGGTAGCCTGTTCTTTGTGTATCAGCTGTGTTTTGCTGTGTTGAGTAGCCTGTTGTGTGTATCAGCTGTGTTTATGCTGTGTTGAGTTAGCCTGTTGCTTGTGTATCAGCTGTGTTTATGCTGTGTTGAGGTAGCCTATTGCTTTGTGTATCAGCTGTGTTTATGCTGTGTTGAGTAGCCTGTTGCTGTTGTGTGTTTACTGTGTTGAGGTAGCCTTTGCTTTGTTATCAGCTGTGTTTTGTGTGTTGAGGACCTTTGCTTTGTGTATCAGCTGTGTTTATGCTGTGTTGAGGTAGCCTGTTGCTTGTGTGTGTGATCTAGCTGTGTTTTATTTATGCTGTGTTGAGGTAGCCTGTTGCTTGTGTATCAGCTGTGTTTATGCTGTGTTGAGTTAGCCTGTTGACTTTGTGTATCAGCTGTGTTTATGCTGTGTTGAGGTAGCCTGTTGCTTTGTGTATCAGCTGTGTTTATGCTGTGTTGAGGTAGCCTGTTGCTTTGTGTATCAGCTGTGTTTATGCTGTGTTGAGGTAGCCTGTTGCTTTGTGTATCAGCTGTGTTTATGCTGTGTTGAGGTAGCCTTTGCTTTGTGTATCAGCTGTGTTTATGCTGTGTTGAGGTAGCCTATTGCTTTGTGTATCAGCTGTGTTTATGCTTGTGTTGAGGTAGCCTTTGCTTTGTGTATCAGCTGTGTTTATGCTGTGTTGAGGTAGCCTGTTGCTTTGTGTATCAGCTGTGTTTATGCTTGTTGAGGTAGCCTATGGCTTTGTGTATCAGCTGTGTTTATGCTGTGTTGAGGTAGCCTGTTGCTTGTGTATCAGCTGTGTTTATGCTGTGTTGAGGTGGCCTATTGCTTTGTGTATCAGCTGTGTTTATGCTGTGTTGAGGTAGCTTTGCTTTGTGTATCAGCTGTGTTTATGCTGTGTTGAGTAGCTTTGCTTTGTGTTCAGCTGTGTTTTGCTGTGTTGAGGACCTTTGCTTTTGTATCAGCGTGTTTATGCTGTGTTGAGTTACCATGTTTGTGTTCAGCTGTGTTTATCTGTGTTGAGTAGCCTTTGCTTGTGTATCAGCTTGTTTATGCTGTGTTGAGGTAGCCTATTGCTTTGTGTATCAGCTTGTTTATGCTGTGTTGAGTAGCCTTTGTTTGTGTATCAGCTGTGTTTGTGTTGAACTTTCTTGTATCACTATGCTTGTATAGCCTTTGCTTGTGTATCAGCTTGTTTATGCTTGTTAGTAGCCTGTGCTTTGACGGGTTAATGCCTGTTAGTTAGCTTATGTGTATCAGCTGTGTTTATGCTTGTTGAGTAGCCTGTTGACTTGTGTATCAGCTGTGTTTATGCTGTGTTGAGTTAGCCTGTTGACTTGTGTATCAGCTGTGTTTATGCTGTGTTGAGTAGCCTGTTGACTGTGTATCAGCTGTGTTTATGCTGTGTTGAGTTAGCCTTTTGCTTTGTGTATCAGCTGTGTTTATGCTAGTGAGACCTGTTGTTTGGTACACTGGTTTATGCGTTTGAGTAGCCTTTGCTTTGTGTATCAGCTGTGTTTAGCTGTGTTGAGGAAGCCTTTCTTGTGTATCAGCTGTGTTTATGCTATGTTGATGTAGCCTGTTGCTTTGTGTATCAGCTGTGTTTATGCTGTGTTGAGGTAGCCTGTTGCTTTGTGTATCAGCTGTGTTTATGCTGTGTTGAGGTAGCCTATTGCTTTTGTGTATCAGCTGTGTTTAGCTGTGTTGAGGAGCCTATTGCTTGTGTATCAGCTGTGTTTATGCTGTGTTGAGTTAGCCTATTGCTTGTGTATCAGCTGTGTTTATGCTGTGTTGAGGTAGCCTTTGCTTTGTGTTCAGCTGTGTTTATGCTGTGTTGAGGTAGCCTGTTGCTTTGTGTATCACTGTGTTTATGCTGTGTTTTAGGTAGCTGTTGCTTTGTGTATCAGCTGTGTTTATGCTGTGTTGAGGTTAGCCTATTGCTTTGTGTATCAGCTGTGTTTATGCGTGTTTGAGGTAGCCTATTGCTTTGTGTATCAGCTGTGTTTATGCTGTGTTGAGGTAGCCTGTTGCTTGTGTATCAGTGTGTTTATGCTGTGTTGAGGTAGCCTGTTGCTTGTGTATCAGCTGTGTTTATGCTGTTTGAGGTAGCCTATTGCTTTGTGTATCAGCTGTGTTTATGCTGTGTTGAGGTAGCCTATTGCTTTGTGTATCAGCGTGTTTTTCTGTGTTGAGTAGCCTGTTGCTTGTGTATCAGCTGTGTTTATGCTGTGTTGAGGTAGCCTATTGCTTTGTGTATCAGCTGTGTTTATATGCTGTGTTGAGGTAGCCTATTGCTTTGTGTATCAGCTGTGTTTATGCTGTGTTGAGTAGCCTATTGCTTTGTGTATCAGCTGTGTTTATGCTGTGTTGAGGTAGCCTATTGCTTTGTGTATCAGCTGTGTTTATGCTGTGTTGAGGTAGCCTATTGCTTTGTGTATCAGCTGTGTTTATGCTGTGTTGAGGTAGCCTGTTGCTTTGTGTATCAGCTGTGTTTATGCTGTGTTGAGGTAGCCTATTGCTTTGTGTATCAGCTGTGTTTATGCGTGTTGAGGTAGCCTATTGTTTGTACTCAGCTGTGTTTATGCTGTGATTGAGGTAGCCTATGTGCTTGTGTATCAGCTGTTTTATGCTGTGTTGAGGTAGCCTATTGCTTTGTGTATCAGCTGTGTTTATGCTGTGTTGAGTAGCCTATTGCTTTGTGTATCAGCTTGTTTATGCTGTGTTGAGGTAGCCTATTGCTTTGTGTATCAACTGTGTTTATGCTTGTTGAGGTAGCCTTTGCTTTGTGTATCAGCTGTGTTTATGCTGTGTTGAGGTAGCCTATTGCTTTGTGTATCAGCTGTGTTTATGCTGTGTTGAGGTAGCCTATTGCTTTGTGTATCAGCTGTGTTTATGCTGTGTTGAGGTAGCCTATTGCTTTGTGTATCAACTGTGTTTATGCTGTTTTGAGGTAGCCTATTGCTTTGTGTATCAGCTGTGTTTATGCTGTGTTGAGGTAGCCTATTGCTTTGTGTATCAGCTGTGTTTATGCTGTGTTGAGGTAGCCTATTGCTTTGTGTATCAGCTGTGTTTATGCTGTGTTGAGGTAGCCTATTGCTTTGTGTATCAGCTGTGTTTTTCGCTGTGTTGAGGAAGCCTATTGCTTTTTGTATCAGCTGTGTTTATGCTGTGTTGAGTTATCCTATTGCTTTGTGTATCAGCTGTGTTTATGCTGTGTTGAGGTAGCCTATTGCTTTGTGTATCAGCTGTGTTTATGCTGTGTTGAGGTAGCCTATTGCTTTGTGTATCAGCTATGTTTATGCTGTGTTGAGGTAGCCTGTTGCTTTGTGTATCAGCTGTGTTTGTGCTGCAACATTGTCTTGATATCACAAATGCTTCCTCCCCACTCACCCGCCCCCTGATTTATTTTTGTTTTTCTGTATAAAGTGCAATGACCATTCTTTGACGGTATACAACCTTGAAACCAGAAAAAAACACCAAAAATAAAAATGTAAACGCGTATTTAAAACAACAAGACAAGACAGGCGTAGTAAACACGCGTTCTTATTCTTTTTTGGTTTTTTTTTTTCTGGTTCCTGTTTGCTTCAACGCTGGCAGTCATACTTGTTTTGGATTTGGTATACAACATTGACGTAGTAGTAGTAGTAGTAGTAGTAGTAGTAGTAGTAGTTGTAGTAATAGTAGTAGTAGTAGTATGTTGTAATTATTGTTATTATCATTATTATCATTATGATTATTGTTACTATTATCATTATGATAATGATCAGCAGCAGCAGCGCCACCACCACTACCACACACCAACACCACCATCATCATCATCATCATCACCTTCATCATCATCATTATTCTTATTGTTATTATTACTGCTGCTGCTGCGGCTACTACTACTACTACTACTACTTGAACTGCTAGTACTACTATTACTATTATCATTATTATTATCATTATTATTATTATCATTGTTATTATGATTGTTGTTATTATTACTATTATTGAAATTATTAATGTTATCATCATTAAAATCATTATTATTATTATTATCTTCATCATCATTACCGTCATTATCATCGTCATTGTCATCGTCGTCATCATCATCATCAGTAGTAGTGATAGTAATAGTAGTAGTAGTAATAGTAGTAGTAGTAGTAGTAGTAGTAGTAGTAGTACCAGCAGTAGTATAGTAGTAGTAGTAGCAGCAGCAGTAGTATAGAAGTAGTAGTAGCAGCAGCAGTAGTATAGAAGTAGTAGTAGCACAGCAGTAGTATAGTAGTAGTAGTAGCAGCAGCAGTAGTATAATAATAAATAATAATAATAATTACAATATTTATATAGCGCAAAATCTCGATAAAAATCATTATTATTATTATCATTGTTATTATGATTGTTGTTATTATTACTATTATTGAAATTATTAATGTTATCATCATTAAAATCATTATTATTATTATTATCTTCATCATCATTACCGTCATTATCATCGTCATTGTCATCGTCGTCATCATCATCATCAGTAGTAGTGATAGTAATAGTAGTAGTAGTAATAGTAGTAGTAGTAGTAGTAGTAGTAGTACCAGCAGTAGTATAGTAGTAGTAGTAGCAGCAGCAGTAGTATAGAAGTAGTAGTAGCAGCAGCAGTAGTATAGAAGTAGTAGTAGCAGCAGCAGTAGTATAGTAGTAGTAGTAGCAGCAGCAGTAGTATAGTAGTAGTAGTAGCAGCAGCAGTAGTATAGAAGTAGTAGTAGCAGCAGCAGTAGTATAGAAGTAGTCAGCAGCAGCAGAGTATATAGTAGTAGTAGTAGCAGCAGCAGTAGTATAGAAGTAGTAGTAGCAGCAGCAGTAGTATAGTAGTAGTAGCAGCAGCAGCAGTAGTATAGTAGTAGTAGTAGCAGCAGCAGTAGTATAGAAGTAATAGTAATTGTGTCATCATCATTATAAGTATCATCGTCACCATCATTGTTAATATTAGTATTTAGCAAATTTACGTCTACAAATCAGAAATACAAATAACGATATGCTATAAATTGGTAATAATGATATGTATCACTTACTTTGATATACACACACTCATACACATTCCCAAGAACACACACAAACACGCACGCATGGTTGCCAGTACATAGAGGCATACATGTATATACATGTACATACTCAGATACGCGTGTACATGTGCATTCACACGCACAAACGTTACCTTTCTCTCTCATCTCAGTTCACTCTCTCCCATCACACACACACACACACACATACAAACACACACGCATCACACACACACACACATACAAACACACACACGCACCACATACACACACACGCACCACACACACATACGCACACACACATACAAACACACACGCGCCACACACACACACACACACACAAACACACACGCATCACACACACACACACATACAAACACACACACGCACCACACACACATACAAACACACACACAAACACACACACGCACCACATACACACACACGCACCACACACACATACACACACACACACACATACAAACACACACGCGCCACACACACAGATACATACATGCATACATACGAGGGTGAGTCAAAAAGTAATACCTTTTTATTTATATCAGACGAAGTTTTTGATAAAATTACCTGAAATTTTGCTTAATTACAAATGATTATAACTTTTACAGACTGAAATATTTTGTTTGCTGTTTCCGGTTCATAGACTCGTGAGGAAAATTCAAAATGGCTGCCCCCTTAGTGCTGTGTCAAAAACAAAGAGCAGTGATTGAATTCCTTTTTGCTGAGGGGGACACCCCTGTGAACATTCACAGACAATTACAGAATGTATATAAGAAGAATACTTTAGATTATAGCAATGTTCGCAGGTGGGTCTGTCGTCTGAATGATGAAAAGGTGGGAACTGCGAGCGTAGCCGATAAACCCCGTTCTGGCAGTTCGTCCACTTCTGTGAATCCTGCCAATAAAGCAAAAGCAGATGCTCTGATCAGAGAAGATGGGCGCATAACTCTTGAGAAGTTGGCAGAAAACCTTGAAGTGAGCCATGGAAGTGTGTATAACATTGTTGAATCACTTGGGTTTTCAAAAGTGTGTGCCCGTTGAGTACCGAGAGAGCTGACTACCCAAAACAAGACTGACAGAGTCAACGCCTGCACTGAACTTCTTGAACAAAGTCAGAGACAACTTCTTCCTTGGAAGGTAAAACAAAATATGACTGCTGGATCTTGAGGGTAAAAACAAAATATTAAAAAATACCTTGTTTGTAAAAGATCCTTGGGAGTATAAAACACAACGTTTCGAGCCCAAGTCCTTTGTCAAGTGAAAAATAAAATGACAGAGGAGTATTGAAAACAGTTCAAGGAAATAGGGGACAGAGTGAGTGAGTGTTACTCAGGATAGACTATAGAGAAATTATGTAGTTAAAAACGAAACTTAAAAAGACAGAGCAGAACTTGGGAAAAAGAAAAGGGGGGGGGGGAGAAGGGGGTAGGAGGTTGGGGTGGGGAGAAGAGGGGAAACAGTAGGGATTAGTAGGACAAGGAAAGGACCTGGGCACCGCTACACGTCGGCAGTTCTAGTGTTCAGGCCCGTCGGCTGGACTGTTCCCAGTCGGTGGATGATGCAGTTCTCCATATATTTTCTGTATTGTTGGTCTCTGGTGTTTTGCCATACTGCTGAAATCTGTGCATGGATGTAGCTGTGTTGGGGGCTATTGAAATGTTGGCCTATGGGGTTGTTGTAGTTCAGTTTCATGGATCTTAAATGTTCCACGAAACGGTCATTCAGTGAGCGGTATGTCTCACCCACATACAGTCTGGAGCACACTGAACATGACAGGATGTAGAGAATGATCGCAGGTGGGTCTGTCGTCTTCCTTGGAAGGCTCGTTACTAGTGATGAAACTTGGATTCACCAATATGAACCGGAATCAAAGAGACAGTCAGTGGAATGGCGCCACCCTACGTCACCAAAACCGAAAAAGTTCAAGACGGAAAAGTCAGCTAGAAAAATCATGGCGACTGTCTTTTGGAATGCTCAGGTGTCATTCTGGCTTGATTTCTTGCCAAGAGGAGAAACAATAAACTCTGAGACATACATCAAGACCTGACGAGGCTCAAAGCAAGAATTCGACGAGTGAGACCAATGTTGTAAATCGATAATGTCCTTCTTCTGCATGTCAATGCTCGACTACACACAAGCATCAGGACAAGGGAGACAATCGCCTCATTCGGGTGAACATCTTTACCGCATCCTCCATACTCACCAGACTTAGCGCCTTCAGACTATCATCTCTTGGGCCCCATGAAAGAGGGTTTGAGAGGCAAACATTATGTCAGTGACGAGGAAGTGAAAACTGCAGTGATAACGTGGCTCCAAGCACAGTCAACAGAATTTTACGAGGCAGGGATACGTGCCCTCATTCAAAGGTGGAACATTGCTATTGAGAGAAACGGTGACTATGTTGAGAAGTAGGGATGTGATCCCCAGAGGACCAGCTTCATTTTGATGTATGATGCATGTTCCTGTGTCGGTAATTGTTCCTGTACTAAAGAAAAAGGCATTACTTTTGACTCACCCTCGTAATACAGACAGACAGACAGACATACATACATACATACATACGTACATACATACATACATAAATTCATACATACATACATACATACATACATACATACACACATACACACATACATATATACGTACACATATGTACAAACACACACAAGAACTAGCACACGGGCACGCACGGACGCACACACACAAACGAACGCAAATACACACATATCACACACACACACACACACACACACACACACACACACACACACACACACACACACACACACACACACACACACACACGTAATCACACACACACGCTCGCGCGCCACACACACACACACACACACACACACACACACACACACTCACACACTTACACACACATACGCCACGCACGCATGCACACACACACGGAACACACCGAAACAGAGACAGACAGACACAGAGACAGAGAGAGAAATAAGGGGAGAAAGCGGGAGAGAGAGAAAGGCAGAGAGACAGACAGGCAGAGAGAGACAGACAGACAGACGGACAGACGGACATGTAGACAGAGACAGAGAGACAGAGAAAACGCTGGATGGTTTACAAGTGACGGTCATCAATGTTTTATCCGTCAGAGCTGACAGGCTTGAGGAGTGATAGAAAACAAAAACATTCCCCTTTTATATAATCGCTGTGCAATTCTCTCTCTCTCTCTCTCTCTCTCTCTCTCTCTCTCTCTCTCTCTCTCTCTCTCTCTCTCGCTCCGCTCTTCTCTCTCTCTCTCTCTCTCTCTCTCGTCTGGTTGTCTGTCTTCTGTCTATCTGTCTGTCTCTCTCTCTCTCTCTCTTCTCTGCTCTGTCTTCTGTCTATCTGTCTCTCTCTCTTTCTCTCTTCTCTTTCTCTTTCTCTCTCTGTCTGTCTGTCTGTCTGTCTGTGTCTGGTTTGCCTGTCTATTTGTCTGTCTGTCTGTCTCTTTCTCTCTCTCTTCCCTCTTTCTCTCTCTCTCTCTCTCTTCTCTCTCTCTTTCTCTGTCTGTCTGTCGTCGTCTTCCTGTCTATTTATCTTCTATCTCTCTTTCTCTCTCTGTCTGTCTGTCTGTCGTCTGTCTTCCTGTCTATTTTCTTCTTCTTCTTCTTCTTTTTCTTCTTCTCTCTCTCTCTCTCTCTCTCCTCTCTCTCTCTCTCTCTGCCTCTGGAGAAAGAGAGAGGGAGATAGAGAAAGACAGACACAAAGACAGCGAAAGAGACAGACAGACAGAGAGACAGAGAGAGACAGAGAGAGAGAGAGAGATTGAGTATATATGTGTGTGTGTGTGTGTGTGTGTGTGTGTGTGTGTGTGTGTGTGTGTGTGTGTGTGTGTGTGTGTGTGTGTGTGTGTGTGTGTGTGTGTGTGTGTGTGTGTGTGTGTGTGGGTGTGTGATCGTGCATATGAAAGGGATTGTGTGGGATGTTTGCACACGCGTGTGTATGTGTGCGTGTACTTTGCGTTTCTGTGTCCGAGTGCGCGTGTGTTTGATACTTTGTGTGTGTATCCGTGTATGTTTGTGTGTGTTTGATACTTTGTGTGTATATATGTGTATTTTTGTGTGTGTTTGATAATTTGTGTATATGTCTGTACGTTTGTGTGTGTTTGATACTTTGTGTGTATATGTGTGTATGTTTGTGTGTATTTGATACTTTGTGTGTATATGTGTGTATGTTTGTGTGTGTTTGATACTTTGTGTATATGTGTGTATGTTTGTGTGTGTTTGATACTTTGTGTGTGTATATGTGTGTGTTTGATACTTTGTGTGTATGTTTGTGTGTGTTTGATACTTTGTGTGTATGTTTGTGTGTTTGATACTTTGTGTGTATGTTTGTGTGTGTTTTGATACTTTGTGTGTATGTTTGTGTGTATTTGAAACTTTGTCTGTATATGTGTGTATGTTTGTGTGTGTTTGATACTTTGTGTGTGTTTGATATTTTGTGTGTATATATGTGTGTGTTTGTTTGTTTGTTACTTTGTGTGTATGTTTGTGTTTGTTTGTTACTTTGTGTGTATGTTTGTGTGTGTTTGATACTTTGTGTGTGTTTGGTGTGTTTGATATTTTGTGTATATGTTTGTGTGTATTTGATACTTTGTGTGTATATGTGTGTATGTTTGTGTGTGTTTTGATACTTTGTGTGTATATGTGTGCTTGTGTGTGTTTGATATTTTGTGTGTATATGTGTGTGTTTGTGTATGTTTGATACTTTGTGTGTATATGTGTGTGTGTTTGTGTATGTTTGATACTTTGTGTGTATATGTGTGTGTGTTTGTGTGTGTTTGATACTTTGTGTGTATATGTGTGTTTGTTTGTGTGTGTTTGATACTTTGTGTGTATATGTGTGTATGTTTGTGTGTGTTTGATATTTTGTGTCCATATGTGTTATGTTTGTGTGTGTTTGATACTTTGTGTGTATATGTGTGTATGTTTGTGTGTGTTTGATACTTTGTGTGTATATGTGTGTATGTTTGTGTGTGTTTGATACTTTGTGTATATGTGTGTATGTTTGTGTGTGTTTGATACTTGTGTGTGTATATGTGTGTGTTTGTGTGTGTTTGATACTTTGTGTGTATGTTTGTGTGTGTTTGATACTTTGTGTGTATGTTTGTGTGTTTGATACTTTGTATGTATGTTTGTGTGTGTTTGATACTTTGTGTGTATGTTTGTGTGTATTTGATACTTTGTATGTATATGTGTGTATGTTTGTGTGTGTTTGATACTTTGTGTGTATATGTGTGTATGTTTGTGTGTGTTTGATACTTTGTGTGTGTGTTTGTGTGTGTTTGATATTTTGTGTGTATATATGTGTGTGTTTGTCTGTGTTTGATACTTTGTGTGTATGTTTGTGTTGTTTGATACTTTGTGTGTATGTGTGTATTTTTGTGTGTGTTTGATATCTTTGTGTGTATATGTGTGTATGTTTGTGTGTGTTTGATACTTTGTGTGTATTTTTGTGTGTGTTGATACTTTGTGTGTATTTTTGTGTGTGTTATACTTTGTGTGTATATTGTGTGTATGTTTGTGTGTGTTTGATACTTTGTGTGTATTTTGTGTGTAGTGTTTGTCTGTGTGTTTGATACTTTGTGTGTATTTTTGTGTGTGTTTGATACTTTGTGTGTATATGGTGTTGTTTGTGTGTGTTTGTGTGTGTTTGATACTTTGTGTGTGTATGTGTGTATGTTGTGTGTGTATGTTTGTGTGGTTTGATACTTTGTGTGTATATGTGTGTATGTTTGTGTGTTTTGATACTTTGTGTGTGTTGTGTGTATGTTTATTGTGTGTTTGATACTTTGTGTGTTATGTGTGTATGTTTGTGTGTGTTTGATACTTTGTGTGTATATGTGTTGTGTTTGTGTGTGTTGATACTTATGTGTATGTTTGTGTGTGTTTGATACTTTGTGTGTATGTGTGTATGTTTGTGTGTGTTTGATACTTTGTGTGTATGTTTGTGTGTTTGATACTTTGTGTGTATGTGTGTGTTTGTTTGTGTGTGTTTGATACTTTGTGTGTTAGTGTGTATGTTTGTGTTGTGTTTGATACTTTGTGTGTAATTGTGTATGTTTGTGTGTGTTTGATACTTTGTGTGTATGTTTGTGTGTTGTTTGTGTTTGTTTGTTTTTGTGGTGTATGTTTGTGTTGTTGATATTTGTGTGTATTGTGTGTATGTTTGTTGTGTTTGATACTTTGGTGTTGTGTATGTTTGTGTGTGTTTGATACTTTGTGTGTATATGTGTGTATGTTTGTTGTGTTGTATTGTATTTGTGTGTATGTTTGTGTGTGTTTGATACTTTGTGTGTATGTTGTGTGTGTTGTTGTGTTAATGCTTTGTGGTATGTTGTGTGTGTTTGATACTTTGTGTGTATGTGTGTATGTTTTGTGTGTGTTTGATATTTGTGTGTATGTATGTGTGTTGATATTTGTGTGTATTTTGTGTGTGTTGATACTTTGTGTGTATATGTGTGTATGTTTGTGTGGTGTTTGATACTTTGTGTGTATTTTGTGTGTTTGATACTTTGTGTGTTATGTGTGTATGTTTGTGTGTTGTTGTTTGATACTTTGTGTGTATATGTGTGTATGTTTGTGTGTGTTTGATACTTTGTGTGTATATGTGTGTATGTTTGTGTGTGTTTGATACTTTGTGTTATGTTTGTGTGTGTTTGATTCTTGTGTGTATATGTGTGTATGTTTGTGTGTGTTTGATACTTTGTGTGTTGTTGTGTTTGAACTTTGTGTATATGTGTGTATGTGTGTGTGTGGTTGATACTTGGTGTATGTGTGTATGTTATGTGTGTGTTTGATACTTTGATGTATATTGTTATGTTTGTGTGTGTTTGATACTTTGTGTGTATATGGTGTATGTTTGTGTGTGTTTGATACTTTGTGTGTATGTTTGTGTTTGATACTTTGTGTATATGTGTGTATGTCTGTGTGTGTTTGATACTTTGTGTGTATGTGTGTATGTTTGTGTGTGTTTGATACTTTGTGTGTATATGTGTGTATGTTTGTGTGTGTTTGATACTTTGTGTGTATATGTGTGTATGTTTTGTGTGTTTGATACTTTGTGTGTATGTTTGTGTTTGATACTTTGTG
>JAPXFY010000016.1:84281875-84291875 GCA_030674185.1 Monoplex corrugatus
CTGACATATCGACAAAAATCATGAAGACCAATTTTTTGTCTGGCATTTTGTAGAGATTCATGGAAGGACTCAGTGTATATTTACAGAGACGAAAATGTAAGAAAAAAAGCCCCTCCGGATTCTTCTACTAATGCTACTTAGCGAAATAAACACAGCCAGCTCCACTGGGACCAATAACAACAGTTATAGGATTTTGTCTGAGCTGTGTTTGTACACGTCTTTAAACTTTTGTGTGTGTATTAGGGACTCGGTTAACTGTGACAGCCATGTAGGGGACGTTTTCTTTGTTTGTCTGTGACACAGTCATGTAGGGGATGTTTTCTTTGTTTGTCTGTGACACAGCCATGTAGGGGGCGTTTTCTTTGTTTGTCTGTGACACAGCCATGTAGGGGGACGTTTTCTTTGTTTGTCTGTAACACAGCCATGTAGGGGCACGTTTTCTTTGTTTGTCTGTGACACAGCCATGTAGGGGGACGTTTTCTTTGTTTGTCTGTGACACAGCCATGTAGGGGCACGTTTTCTTTGTTTGTCTGTGACACAGCCATGTAGGGGACGTTTTCTTTGTTTGTCTGTGACACAGCCATGTAGGGGCACGTTTTCTTTGTTTGTCTGTGACACAGCCATGTAGGGGATGTTTTCTCTGTTTGTCTGTGACACAGCCATGTAGGGGCACGTTTTCTTTGTTTGTCTGTAACACAGCCATGTAGGGGGGACGTTTTCTTTGTTTGTCTGTGACACAGCCATGTAGGGGCACGTTTTCTTTGTTTGTCTGTGACACAGCCATGTAGGGGCACGTTTTCTTTGTTTGTCTGTGACACAGCCATGTAGGGGACGTTTTCTTTGTTTGTCTGTAACACAGCCATGTAGGGGCACGTTTTCTTTGTTTGTCTGTGACACAGCCATGTAGGGGATGTTTTCTTTGTTTGTCTGTGACACAGCCATGTAGGGGGACGTTTTCTTTGTTTGTCTGTGACACAGCCATGTAGGGGACGTTTTCTTTGTTTGTCTGTGACACAGCCATGTAGGGATGTTTTCTTTGTTTGTCTGTGACACAGCCATGTAGGGGCGTTTTCTTTGTTTGTCTGTGACACAGCCATATAGGGGATGTTTTCTTTGTTTGTCTGTGACACAGCCATGTAGGGGATGTTTTCTTTGTTTGTCTGTGACACAGCCAAGTAGGGGATGTTTTCTTGTTTGTCTGTGACACAGCCATGTAGGGGGCGTTTTCTTTGTTTGTCTGTGACACAGCCATGTAGGGGGACGTTTTCTTTTGTTTGTATTTTTAACACCATTCCTTTGTACTTTTAACTACAGTGCTTTGTACCTTTAACACCATTCCTTTGTACTTTTAACTACAGTGCTTTGTACTTTTAACTACAGTGCTTTGTACCTTTAACACCATTCCTTTGTACTTTTAACTACAGTGCTTTGTATCTTTAACACCATTCCTTTGTACTTTTAACTACAGTGCTTTGTACCTTTAACACCATTCCTTTGTACTTTTAACTACAGTGCTTTGTATCTTTAACACCATTCCTTTGTACTTTTAACTACAGTGCTTGTATCTTTAACTACAGTGCTTTGTACCTTTAACACCATTCCTTTGTACCTTTAACTACAGTGCTTTGTACCTTTAACACCATTCCTTCGTACCTTTAACTACAGTGCTTTGTACCTTAAACACCATTCCTATGTACCTTTAACTACAGCGCTTTGTACCTTAACACCATTCCTATGTACCTTTAACTACAGGCTTTGTACCTTAAACACCATTCCTATGTACCTTTAACTACAGCGCTTTGTATCTTTAATACCATTCCTTTGTACTTTTATAACTACAGTGCTTTGTACCTTTAACACCATTCTCATTGTACTTTTAACTACAGTGCTTTGTATCTTTAACTACAGTACTTTGTACCTTTAACTGCAGTGCTTTGTACCTTTAACACCATTGCTTTGTATTTTTAACACCATTCCTTTGTACCTTAAACTACATTGTTCTGTACCTTTAACTACAGTGCTTTGTACCTTTAACTACAGTGCTTTGTACCTTTAACTACAGTGCTTTGTACCTTTAACTACAGTGCTTTGTCCCTTTAACTACAGTGCTTTGTACCTTTAACTACAGTGCTTTGTACCTTTAACTACAGTGCTTTGTACCTTTAACTACAGTGCTTTGTACCTTTAACATCATTGCTTTGTACCTTCTGTCACCATTGCTTTGTACCTTCTGTCACCATTGCTTTGTACCATTACACTATTGATGGTATCTTTAACTCATTGCTTTGTACCTTTAACTACAGTGCTTTGTATCTTTAACTACAGTTCTTTGTACCTTTAACTACAGTGCTTTGTACCTTTAACTACAGTGCTTTGTACCTAAAACTCTATTGCTTTGTACCTTTAACTACAGTGCTTTGTACCTTTAACTCTATTGCTTTGTACCTTTAACACCATTGCTTTGTACCTTTAACTACAGTGCTTTGTACTTTTAACTAAAGTGCTTTGGACCTTTAACTAAATTGCTTTGTACCTTTAACTACAGTGCTTTGTACCTTTAACACCATTATTTTGTACTTTTAACTACTGTGCTTTGTACCTTTAACACTATTATTTTGTACCTTTAACACCATTGCTTTGTACCTTTAACTACAGTGCTTTGTACCTTTAACACCATTGTTTTGTACCTTTAACTACAGTGCTTTGTACCGTTGATTACAGTGCTTTGTACCTTTAACTAAAGTGCTTTGGACCTTTAACTAAATTGCTTTGTACCTTTAACTACAGTGCTTTGTACCTTTAACACCATTGTTTTGTACCTTTAACTACAGTGCTTTGTACCTTTAACACCATTGTTTTGTACCTTTAACTACAGTGCTTTGTACCTTTAACACCATTGCTTTGTACCTTTAACACCATTGTTTTGTACCTTTAACTACAGTGCTTTTTACCTTTAACTTCATTGCTTTGTACCTTTACATACATTGCTTCGCATGTTTACTATGTTGCTTTGTACCTTTAACTCCTTTGCTTTGTACCTTTAACTACAGTGCTTTTTGTTACTTTTGCTACAATTGCTTTGTATCTTTAACCCCATTGCTTTGTGTCTTTACCTACATTGCTTTGTACCTGTACTACATTGCTTTGTACCTGTAAACTACGCTGCTTTGTACCTTTAACATCATTGCTTTGTACCTTTAACTAGAGTTTTTGTATCTTTAACACCATTGCTTTGTACCTTTACCTACATTGCTTTGTACCTTTAACACCATTGCTTTGTACCTTTAACACCACTGCTTTGTACCTTTACTACATTGCTTTGTACCTTTACCTACATTGCTTTGTACCTTTGACATTATTGCTTTGTATCTTTAACACCATTGCTTTGTACCTTTACCTACATTGCTTTGCACATTTAACACATTGCTTTGTACCTTTACTACATTGCTTTGCACCTTTGACTCCATTGCTTTGTACCTTTAACTACATTGCTTTGTACCTTTGACTCCATTGCTTTGTCCATTTAACTACATTGCTTTGCACCTTTGACTCCATTGCTTTGTACCTTAACTAGAGTGCTTTGTATCTTTAGCATCATTCGTTTGTGCCTTTAACTCCATTGCTTTGTATCTTGAGCTCCATTGCTTTGTGCCTTAACTCCATTGCTTTGTATCTTTAACTCTATTGCTTTGTATCTTTAACTCTATTGCATTGTACCTTTAAACTCCATTGCTTTAAACATTTAACACCATTGCATTGTACATTTAACCACAGTGCTTTGTACCTTTAACACAATGCTTTGTACCTTTACCTACATTGCTTTGTACCTTTAACACCATTGCTTTGTATCTTTAACTACATTCTTTGTACCTTTAACTCCATTGCTTTAAACATTTAACACCTTGCATGTGTACCTTTAATCACAGTGCTTTGAACTTTTATCTCCATTGCTTTGTTCTTTAGCGCCATTGCTTTGTATCTTTAGCTGCCTTGCTTTGTACCTTTAACTCTATTGCTTTGAATATTTAACACCATTGCTTTGTACATTTAATTCCATTGCTTTAAACATTTAATACCATTGCTTTGTACCTTTAATTCCATTGCTTTAAACATTTAACACCATTCGTTTGTACCTTTGACTCCATTGCTTTGTACCTTTAACTACATTGCTTTGTACCTTTCACTCCATTGCTTTGTATCTTTTAGTGCCATTGCTTTGTAACTTTAGCTGCTTTGCTTTGTGACTTTAAATCTATTGCTTTAAACATTTAACACAATTGCTTTTACCTTTAATTACATTGCTGTGTACCTTTAACTACATTGCTTTAAACATGTAAAACTATTGCTTTGTACCTTTAACTACATTGCTTTGAACCATTAACTACATTGCTTTGTGCTTTAACTACATTCCTTCGTCTTTTAACTCCATTGCTTTTACATTTACTACATAGCTTTGTACCTTTAACTCCATTGCTTTGTACCTTTAACTCCATTGCTTTGTACCTTTAACTCCATTGCTTTGTACCTTTAACTCCATTGCTTTGTAGCTTTAACTCCATTGCTTTGTACCTTTAACTCCATTGCTTTGTAGCTTTAACTCCATTGCTTTGTAGCTTTAACTCATTGCTTTGTACCTTTAACTCCATTGCTTTGTAGCTTTAACTCCATTGCTTTGTAGCTTTAACTCCATTGCTTTGTACCTTTAACTCCATTGCTTTGTACCTTTAACTCCATTGCTTTGTACTTTAACTCCATTGCTTTGTACCTTTAACTCCATTGCTTTGTACCTTTACATTGCTTTGTACCTTTAACTCCATTGCTTTGAACATTTAACACCATTATTTTGTACCTTTAATTCCATTGCTTTAAAAATTTAACACCATTGCTTTGTACCTTTGACTCCATTGCTTTGTACCTTTAACTCCATTGCTTTGTACCTTTAGTTCCATTGTTCTGTACCTTTAGCTCCACTGCTTTGTACTTTTAACTACATTGCTTTGTTTCTTTAACACCATTGCTTTTTACCTTTAACTTTATTGCTTTGTTTCTTTAACACCATAGCTTTGTACCGTTTACACCATTGCTTTGTACCTTTAACACCATTGCTTTGTACTTTTAACTCCATTGCTTTGTATCTTTGGCTCCACTGCTCTGTACCTTTAAGTACATTGCTTTGTACCTTTAACTACATTGCTTTGTACCTTTAACTACATTGCTTTGTACCTTTAACTCCAGTGCTTTGTACCTTTAACTACATTGCTTTGTACCTTTAACTCCAGTGCTTTGTACCTTTAACTCCAGTGCTTTGTACCTTTAACTCCAGTGCTTTGTACCTTTAACTCCAGTGCTTTGTACCATTAATCCAGTGCTTTGTACATTTTAACACAATGTTGTAAACATTTAACACCATTGCATTGTACCTTTACCTACAGTGCTTTGTACATTTACTACATTGCTTTGTACCTTTAACTACAGTGCTTTGTACCTTTAACTACATTGCTTTCTACCTTTAACTACATTGCTTTATTCCTTTAACTACATTGCTTTTTCTCTTTAGCGCCATTGCTTTAAACATTTAACACTATTGCTGTGTACCTTTAACTACATTGCTTTATACCTTTAACTACATTGCTTTGTACCTTTAACTACATTGCTTTGTACCTTTCACTACAGTGCTTTGTACCTTTAACTACATTGCTTTATACCTTTAACTACATTGCTTTGTACCTTTAACTACATTGCTTTGTACCTTTCACTACAGTGCTTTGTACCTTTAACTACATTGCTTTGTACCTTTAACTACATTGCTTTTTCTCTTTAGCACCATTGCTTTAAACATTTAACTATATTGCTTTGTACCTTTAACTACATTGCTTTATACCTTTAACTACATTGCTTTTTCTCTTTAGCGCCATTGCTTTAAACATTTAAACATTTGCTTTGTACCTTTAGATCCATTGCTTTGACCTTTAATTCCATTGCTTTAAACATTTAACACCATTGCTTTGTACCTTTGACTCCATTGCTTTGTACCTTCAGCTCCACTGCTTTGTATCTTTAGATCCAATGCTTTGTACCTTTAACTATATTGCCTTGTACTTATATCTCCATTGCTTTGTACCTTTACCACATTGCTTTGTACCTTTAACTCCATTGCTTTGTAGCTTTAACTCCATTGCTTTGTACTTTAACTCCATTGCTTTGTACCTTTACATGCTTTGTACCTTTAACTCCATTGCTTTGAACATTTAACACCATTATTTTGTACCTTTAATTCCATTGCTTTAAAAATTTAACACCATTGCTTTGTACCTTTGACTCCATTGCTTTGTACCTTTAACTCCATTGCTTTGTACCTTTAGTTCCATGTTCTGTACCTTTAGCTCCACTGCTTTGTACTTTTAACTACATGCTTTGTTTCTTTAACACCATTGCTTTTTACCTTTAACTTTATTGCTTTGTTTCTTTAACACCATAGCTTTGTACCGTTTACACCATTGCTTTGTACCTTTACACCATTGCTTTGTACTTTTAACTCCATTGCTTTGTATCTTTGGCTCCACTGCTCTGTACCTTTAAGTACATTGCTTTGTACCTTTAACTACATTGCTTTGTACCTTTAACTACATTGCTTGTACCTTTAACTCCAGTGCTTTGTACCTTTAACACCATAGCTTTGTACCTTTAACTCCAGTGCTTTGTACCTTTAACTCCAGTGCTTTGTACCTTTAACTCCAGTGCTTTGTACCTTTAACTCCAGTGCTTTGTACCATTAAATCCAGTGCTTTGTACATTTAACACAATGTTGTAAACATTTAACACCCATTGCATTGTACCTTTACCTACAGTGCTTTGTACATTTACTACATTGCTTTGTACCTTTAACTACAGTGCTTTGTACCTTTAACTACATTGCTTTCTACCTTTAACTACATTGCTTTATTCCTTTAACTACATTGCTTTTTCTCTTTAGCGCCATTGCTTTAAACATTTAACACTATTGCTGTGTACCTTTAACTACATTGCTTTATACCTTTAACTACATTGCTTTGTACCTTTAACTACATTGCTTTGTACCTTTCCTACAGTGCTTTGTACCTTTAACTACATTGCTTTATACCTTTAACTACATTGCTTTGTACCTTTAACTACATTGCTTTGTACCTTTCACTACAGTGCTTTGTACCTTTAACTACATGCTTTGTACCTTTAACTACATTGCTTTTTCTCTTTAGCGCCATTGCTTTAAACATTTAACTATCATTGCTTTGTACCTTTAACTACATTGCTTATACCTTTAACTACATTGCTTTTCTCTTTAGCGCCATTGCTTTAAACATTTAATACATTTGCTTTGTACCTTTAGATCCATTGCTTTGACCTTTAATTCCATTGCTTTAAACATTTAACACCATTGCTTTGTACCTTTGACTCCATTGCTTTGTACCTTTAGCTCCACTGCTTTGTATCTTTAGATCCAATGCTTTGTACCTTTAACTATATTGCCTTGTACTTAATACAATGCTGTACCTTACACATTGCTTTGTACCTTTAACTACTGTTGCCTACCATTAACTTACATTGCTTGTACCTTAAACTCCATTGCTTTGTACCTTTAACTACAGCTCGCATTGCTTTGTCATTACACATGCTTACCTTAAACACCATTGCTTTGTACCTTAATACTCCATTGCTTTTGTACCTTTAAGAACTCCATTGCTTTGTACCTTTAACTCCATGCTTTGTACCTTTACACTTCTTTGTACCTTAATACAGTGCTTGCACCTTTCACTCCATCGCTTTGTACCTTTAACTACATTGCTTTAACATTTAACACCATTGCTTTGTACCTTTAACTACAGTGGCTTGTACCTGTAATACTAATGGCTTGTACCTTTAACTACATTGCTTTGTACCTTTAACTACAGTGCTTTGCATCTTTAGATCCATTGCTTTGTATCTTTAGATCCATTGCTTTGTACCTTCAGATCCATTGCTCTGTACCTTTACCACATTGCTTTGTACCTTTAACTACACTGCTTTGTATCTTTAGATCCATTGCTTTGTACCTTTAGATCCATTGCTTTGTACCTTTAGATCCATTGCTCTGTACCTTTACCACATTGCTTTGTACCTTTAACTACACTGCTTTGTATCTTTAGATCCATTGCTTTGTACCTTTAGATCCATTGCTTTGTACCTTTACCACATTGCTTTGTACCTTTAACTACAGTGCTTTGTCTCTTTGACTCCATTGCTGTGTACCTTTAACACCATTGCTTTGTACCTTTAACACCATTGCTTTGCACCTTTAACTCCATCGCTTTGTACCTTTAATTCCATTGCTTTGTGCCTTTAACTCCACTGCTTTGTACCTGTAACTGCATTGCTTTGTATCTTTAGCTCCCTTGCTTTGTACCTTTAACTCCATTGCTTTAAACATTGAACACCATTGCTTTGCATCCTTAATTCCATTCCTTTAAATATTTATCACCATTACCTTGTACCTTTAATTTCATTGCTTTAAACGTTTAACACCATTGCTTTGTACCTTTAACACCTTGCTTTGTACCTTTAACACCATTGCTTTGTACCTTTAACACCATTGCTTTAAACGTTTAACACCATTGCTTTGTACCTTTAACTCCCTTGCTTTAAACATTTAACTCCATCGCTTTGTACCTTTAACACAACATTATTATATTATTATTATTATTATTATTATTATTATTATTATTGAAAGTGCTCTGCCATATCAAAGCTTTAACCATTTCAAAATTCACACAACATCTATTGTCTATAATCATTTCCATTGTTTTTCAGAACGTTCTGAAAACAAAGAAAATGATTATAGACAATAGAAGAAAAAAGACACCATTATCTCCCCTAGTAATCAAGGGAGACACGGTAGAAGTAGTAGACACGTTTAAACTTTTGGGAACAACAATTTCGACTTCGTTAAAGTGGGAGGAAAACACAAAACTAATCATTTTAAAAAAATCACAGCAGCATCTCTATTTCCTTCGTCGGCTTCAAAAGTTTGGGGTAAGCCAGTCTATCTTGATTCAGTTTTACCGAGCAGTGATAGAAAGTGTTTTAACTTTCTCTATCACAGTCTGGTATTGTAACTGTACAACAACTGAGAAAAATAGCTTTAACAGAATTGTCAGTACTGCCTCCAAGATCTTCGGCATTACTCTTCCTTCAATCGATTCTACATGTATCTACGAAAAAAGAACTAAGAAGAAAGTTAAATCTATCATAGCTGACAAAGATCACCCGCGAACAGTCTGTTCACTCCACTTCCTTCGGGAAAGTGCTTTCGTTCCATCAAACCCAGAACGTGTCGCTTTAAAGACAGTTTTTATGTAAGGGCTGCCCGTCACCCTGTTTCCCTGTAGACCTCTTTTTGCTGTGTGTATCTGCTAGACTTACATCCTTACATCATTACATCCTCTTGTTTTTATTGATGTGTCAATGATTTGCATTCCACATTCGTGTCTTAGTTTACAAATTTTCCTCTTACCCTGTGATGAACTTATTCTTAACCAATTTTATAAGAGCTTTGAATTCTAATTTTTAGTCTGCGTACTGGAGGGAGGGCTTATGGAAAATCGGCAATAGTAATTAGAAGGAACTTTATATGTATTTTATCTGTTCGTTATTACTGTTAACTTATAAACTGTTTAATTCTCCAGGCTTGGATTATAGTGATAGTTGTTTTCAACTCGCGACAGAATGTACTCTTACAAAATTATTTTGTATACATCAGAGCTTTTTTAGCAGTCTTTGGATTTCAGTCTTGTGCATGTGAGGAGGGGGAGAGAAAATAAGAACATTTTTACCTTGCGTTAAGTCCTGTGGGCGCGCGCGCGCGCGTGTGTGTGTGTGTGTGTGTGTGTGTGCGTGTGTATGTGTATGTGTGTGTGTATGTGTGTGTGGTGTGTGTTTGTGTTGTGTGTGTGTGTGTGTGTGTGTGTGTGTGTGTGTGTGTGTGTGT
>JAPXFY010000016.1:84294375-84314375 GCA_030674185.1 Monoplex corrugatus
ATAACATACATACATACATACATACATGCACACATACATACATACATACATAGTTGTTCGTCCGTCGTGATCGACGATGACCACGGATCATCACGTTTCATGTGTCCGGCTGTGACTGATCAGGCCGATTCGTGCGCGGAAGGCTCGGCCGCAGACGAGACACGTGTTCTGCTGGATTCTGGACTTGGGAGTAGGCTCGGGATTTACGCAGCTCTCGTTTCTTTTGTGCTCCACTGATCCTGCTTTGTTCGTAGGAGGCGGCACCTTCGCCAACGCAGCTTCTCCATGATGAACGGTCTTGTGTAAGGGCCTCTCATGTCTTGGTGTCGATGCCTAAGTTTTTCAGGGACGCTTTAAGCGTGTCCTTGAAGCGCAGCTTTAGCCTTCCTCGCGAGCGTATGCCGTGTGCTAGCTCACCATAGAGCAGTCTCTTCGGGAGACGCGTGTCTTGCATACGCACGATGTGTCCGGCCCATCTGAGTTGGGTTTTTCTGAGCAGGGTGTGAATGCTAGTCATTCCGGCCTGATCGAGGACATCTGTGTCAGGTATTGTATCCTTCCAGGTGATCTTCAGGAGCTGTCTGAGGCAGTTGATGTGAAATCGGTTGAGTTTCTTGGCGTGGCGCTCGTATACGGTCCATGTCTCACAGGCATACAGAAGGGTTGGCAGAACGGCTGCCTTGTACACCTTCAGCTTGGTGGACAGTTTGATACCTCTCCTGTCCCATACCGATATCCTGAGGCGTCCGAAAGCTGAACTTGCTTTGGCAATACGTGTGTCTACCTCAGTGTCTATGTTCACTGATCTTGAGATCGTGCTTCCGAGGTACGTAAAATTGTCCACAGCTTTCAGGTTTCTCCCTCAACAGTGATGCTTGGTTCCGAGTACCGCTGTTGTGGTGCAGGCTGAAACATGACTTCGGTCTTCTTCGTACTGATGGTGAGTCCGAAGTTCGTGCAGGATGATGCGAATCGATCCATGCTCTGCTGCATTTTTGCTTCAGTGGTGGCGTTCAGAGCACAGTCATCGGCGAGCACGAGGTCGTGGACCCTGTCTTTTTCAACCTTGGTCTTCGCCTGAAGCCTGAGGGCATTGAGGAGCCTTCCGTCTGTCCTGTATCTGAAGCCAATGCATGTGTCATGGTCGTCATAGAATGCGTCCGAGAGCATGGCCGTAAACATCATACTGAACAGTGTTGGCGCCAGTACACAACCCTGCTTGACACCGTTCGTGACAGAGAAAGTCTCAGAGCAATCCCCGTTGTCCAACACATGTGCCTGCATGCCGTCATGAAATTGGCGTACCATGTTGATGAACTTTGATGGGCATCCGAATTTCTCCATAATTCTCCATAGTCCTTCACGGCTGACCGTGTCGAAGGCCTTTGTCAAATCAACGAATGTCGTGTACAGGTCTTGGTGTTGCTCTTGACACTTTTCTTGCAAGTTGTCGTGCTGCGAATATCATGTCGATTGTCCCGCGTGATTTTTCTGAAGCCGCACTGTGTTTCTGGTAGGTGGCCATTTTCCAGGTGAACGATAAGGCGGTTGAGGAGGACTCTTGCGAGGATCTTACCGGCAATGACGAACAGAGAGATTCCCCTGTGGTTGTCACAGGACTGCCTGTTGCCCTTCTTCTTGTAGAGATGGACAATGGTCGCGTCCTTCAGTTCCTGGGGGATGGATTCTTGTTCCCACATGCTCTTGAACAACTCTGTTAGCTTTTGGGTCATGACTGGTCCACCTGCTTTGTATATTTCTGCTGGAATGGAGTCAGAGCCTGGAGCTTTGCCGTTTGAAAGGTGCTTGATTGCTGCCGTGATCTCTGATTCCGTTGGAGGCGCTGCCAGTTTGGTGTTTATTGGCACCAGCGGCATACGGTCAATGGCTTCGCTGTTGCAAGTAGATGCACGATTGAGGACGCTGTCGAAGTGCTCGGCCCAGCGTTGTAGGATGACATTTTTGTCAATGAGAAATGTTGATCCGTCGGCGTTGAGCAGCGGCGATGTTCCTTGGGGCTGTGGCCCATATAAAGTTTTTAGGGCGTCATAGAAGCACTTGTAGTTGTTGGTATCAGCATGCTTCTGTATTTCGTCCGCTTTTCTGCTAAGCCAGGAGTCTTGCATTTCTCTGAGCTTTGTCTGCACTTTGTTTTTGATTGATTTATAGGCAACTTCCTTGGAGGTAGACTTTGGGTCTTGCTGGTGTGCTCTGAAGACTTTTCGCTTTTCTTCCAACAATATCTGAATGTCGGCGTCGTTTTCATCAAACCAGTCCTGGTGTTTGCGCTGGTTGATATCGAGTTGTTCCCGCGCTGAGTTGTAGACGACGTCTCGGAAGGCTGTCCAGTCCTCATCCACACTTTTGGAGCCCAGATTTAGGCCTTCGAGCTGTGCATCAAGGTCATTTCTGAACTTTTGATACGCAGAGGGTCGTTCCAGTTTTGTGACGTTCAGTCTTTTGTTGAACCTCTTTCCTTGTGGACGTCGTCACGGCTGGATGGAGATGTTGAGTCTAGAGATGATGAGCCTATGGTCAGTCCAACATTCTGCACCGCACATGGCTTTCGTTACTCTGACGTCCTGCCTGTTTTTTTTTCCTAACGATGACGTAGTCGATGAGATGCCAGACATACATACATACAACACAATACATACATACATACATACATGCATACATACATACATACATACATACATACGTACATACACATACATACATACATGCATGCATGCACACACACATACATCATGCATACATACATACATACATGCATACATACATGCATACATACATACATACATATATGTGTACATATATATACATATACGTACATACATGCATACACGCTCACGCACACACGCACACAAACACACATACATGCAAACATACAAGTATACATAATGCATACATACATGCATACACGTACATACATAATACATACATACTTACATAATACATACATACATACAGACAGACAGACAGACAGACATATATACATACGCACTCACGCACACACACGCACACAAACATACGCGCGCACACACGCGCTCACACACACGCACACACACGCACACACAAACATACACAAACACATACACAGCACGCGCGCGCGCGCGCGCGCGCCACGAAAATGTCATCATTTTACTGCCGATCTGCTTCAAACAAATGGCTAGAGTCAGTTGTATATATAAAAGCCCTGTTTTTGGTATCCCCATTTAATGCTTCAAACAAATGGCTAGAGTCAGTTGTATATATAAAAGCCCTGTTTTTTGGTATCCCCGTTTAATGCTTCAAACAAATGGCTAGAGTCAGTTGTATATATAAAAGCCCTGTTTTTGGTATCCCCATTTAATGCTTCAAACAAATAGCTAGAGTCAGTTGTATATATAAAAGCCCTGTTTTTGGTGTCCCCATTTAATGCTTCAAACAAATGGCTAGAGTCAGTTGTATATATAAAAGCCCTGTTTTTGGTGTCCCCATTTAATGCTTCAAACAAATAGCTAGAGTCAGTTGTATATATAAAAGCCCTGTTTTTTGGTATCCCCATTTAATGCTTCAAACAAATAGCTAGAGTCAGTTGTATATATAAAAGCCCTGTTTTTGGTGTCCCCATTTAATGCTTCAAACAAATGGCTAGTGTCAGTTGTATATATAAAAGCCCTGTTTTTGGTATCCCCATTTAATGCTTCAAACAAATAGCTAGAGTCAGTTGTATATATAAAAGCCCTGTTTTTGGTATCCCCATTTAATGCTTCAAACAAATGGCTAGAGTCAGTTGTATATATAAAAGCCCTGTTTTTTGGTATCCCCATTTAAAGAACGTTTCAATGCACAAGCCCGATAAGGTATTTTACAGGCCCAGGGAGCCTGTCATATAATTACCGGCACATTTGGCTGTAGCGCATATGAAATTCTCTGATTGCGAGGCATCCGCCTTAACCAAGCTTTAAACATATTCTAAATTCCAACCGACCTAACCGTCTTGTCAGCTCATTTTCGGGTTTGTCAATGTCATTTTGTTTACAAGGAAGCGGCTATGAACACTAGACATGCGCACTCAGACACCCTGTGCATGACTGACGAACTATCTTCATACACATGTGTTTCCCCTGTGCTCTCCTCAGTACTATCGGGGAAAAGACATTTTTCCCTTTCACTGTCCACAGTATTGGATAAGATGAGTGTTTACATAAAGTGGAGATCGTCTTGACCGTGTTTTAGGTCATATGTCAGTGACCAGGCTCACGGATGTAAGTGATGACGTATTTAAATGGTTATAAATAGGATGTATTTTCGCACCTTCTGGACGCGTTTCAAATTAAACGTCATCACAAGATCAGTGTTTCCGCCAGGGACTGCCATTTTTTACGTAGAATCGTCCAGCCACAACGGATACTGCTTGCGAAACTTTCATCGAGACTGAAACAGACCATTTTTTATAACCGGAGTGCTTGAATGTGGTAACACTGACACGGTCAGTCGTTTATAGATAGACGAGCAAACGTGGCCAACGTACATATGGAGCATTCGCCTTTCAGGTCTACGTGCACGAGTTTGCCACCCATGTCTTGGTAACGTCATAAAATATCGTGCGACTAATGGTCTAACCCACACGTCAGTAGGTACCGTTCTCTCTCTCTCTCTCTCTCTCTCTCTCTCCTCTCTCTCTCTCTCTCTCTCTCTCTCTCTCTCTCTCTCTCTCTCTCTCTCTCTCTGTCTGTCTGTATGAGTGCGTATGTATGAGTTGTATGCGTGTGAGTGCGCGGGTATATGTGAGTGAGTGTTCACGCATGTTTTAAAAGTGCGTATGTGAATGTGCGTTTGTGTGTGTGTCTGTGTCTGTGTCTGTGTGCATGTGCGTGTGTGTGTGCTAGTGCATATATGAGTGCTGCTATGTGTGCATTTGATGTGTGCGTGCATGTATGTATTGATCTTATGTCCTAAGGTGACTGTTGTCAATGTTTCGCGTTACCACATGTGCCGTCTACAGATCCCACTCTATAACATTCTCCTTTTACTTTGATCGGAAGAGTGGGCTAAAGACGCAAACAGAAATAGAACGTCATTGAAGAAGACTAGGAAAAGACAAAGAACATGTTTAGGACATTTTATGAGGCAAGAGAAATTAGAGCACCTAGTCACAACAGTAAAGCTGGGGGAAAAAAGAGCCGGGGAGAACAATATTGGACGGACTTGCGAAGTGGATAAAACAGAGAAGGTGGGAGATGTACTTGCAGCGACAAAAGATAGATTCGTATGGAGGGCCACGATCGCCAACGTCTTGCGGTAGGGCACATGATGATGATGATGATGATGATGATGATGATGGTGAGTGGGCCATTAGCATTAGTTCAGTGATCAAAGCGCCATGCTCATCGTGCAGGAGTTGTGGCTTCAAATCTCGGATGGTCACGTGTGTGTGTGTGTGTGTGTGTGTGTGTGTGTGTGTGGTTGTGTGTGTGTGTGTGTGTTTTCAGGGGGCCATTAGCTCAGTTGGTCAATGCGCCGTGCTCATTACGCTCATTACGCTCATTACACCATTGTTTGTTTTCTTTTTGTTTTTTGGGAAGGTAGACAAGTCTATTTTCGGTTGATCAAAGCACCGTATTGATTAGGCAGGTGTCGTGCTTACGACCCTGAAGCGAGTCATACTTTTCGCTGGCTGACTGGCCAGCTTATGTAACAGGTTTTGGTGGCTGGTTGACCAGCTTATGTAACAGGTTTTGGTGGCTGGTTGACCAGCTTATGTAACAGGTTTTGGTGGCTGGTTGACCAGCTTATGTAACAGGTTTTGGTGGCTGGTTGACCAGCTTATGTAACAGGTTTTGCTGGCTGGCTGGCCAGCTTGTGTAACAGAACCATAGACCCATGATTTGACATGTCTGCAGGTCAATCCCAGCCCACAACATAAAAGCTGACCTGTTGGCTACCTATCTTATTAATGCTCCAATCATTCTGCTGGTGTTAGGTCAGTGTTTGATGACTCTTGTTCTCCCCACCTCCCCGCTTTCCTTCTCTTCCTTTTTAAGACCGTGCCAGCGCATGAGCTTTTGCACAGCCTTAAGGAGTCTCATATGTAACAGATAGTATATTGGGTGGAGAGCATATGGAATTGTCCAAGCGCGATGACTCCTTCTCGAATAAACTCCAACTCTCCCTTTTTCTTTGGGCCCAGGATGCGCGCATGCGTTTACTCTTACCGATGGAGCAGATCACTTCTATTATTGTACAAATGCTGGTGAGTGGCTAGAGTTGAATAGCGTAGTTAGTAGCTATTTCTGTCCATACTTGGAACAGCCCATAATGCGATACACATTTATATTTTTGTTCAGTGGTTTCGCCGGATTAACGGTGAAGACATTGGATAAACGAGAAGAGTGCCGACAGATCAAAACGAGACAAAAAGCATTAACAGATGATGCGTTGTTTGTGAAGAAGGTGAAGTGTTTGTGACAGACCTGCTGCAGCTATTTCCCAAATCAGAAAGACTGATGATGACAGTCAGTTTGTGATTACAGATTTAACCACGGCCCACGCATCTTTACCAAAGTTGATCCTACAAAGAGAGAGAGAGAGGGGGGGGGGTGAGGGAAGAACAAGAAGGAGTAGGAGGAGGAGGCGGAGAACAAGAATAATAAGACAAATAAAAATATGAAAGAGAAGAGAAGAATCTTGAACACAGTGGAAGTGGACGGGAGGAGTGGTTATTGGTGAAGTCTGGTATTGAAGGCGCCTGACTCCCGCTGTCGATCTTAACTGCCCCTGTGATTGAAGACGCATCAGAGTTAGCGTCAGGTCATTATTACATTCGTCCGTTTATGAGTCACACAGAAGAGGTTGACGCAACATCAATATGCATAGGTGGCGTGTGGACCATACGTGGCGTGTGGACCATAGGTGGTGTGTGGACCATACGTGGTGTGTGGACCATAGGTGGCGTGTGGACCATAGGTGGCGTGTGGACCATAGGTGGTGTGTGGACCATACGTGGTATGTGGACCATAGGTGGCGTGTGGACCATAGGTTGGGCGTGTGGTGTGACCATAGGTGGTGTGTGGACCATAGGTGGCGTGTGAACCATAGGTGAGCGTGTGGACCATAGGTGGTGTGTGGACCATAGGTGGCGTGTGAACCATAGGTGGCGTGTGAACCATAGGTGGCGTGTGGACCATAGGTGATGTGTGGACCATAGGTGGTGTGTGGACCATAGGTGGTGTGTGGACCATAGGTGGCGTGTGGACCATAGGTGGTGTGTGGACCATAGGTGGCGTGTGGACCATAGGTGGTGTGTGGACCATAGGTGGTGTGTGGACCATAGGTGGCGTGTGAACCATAGGTGGCGTGTGGACCATAGGTGGTGTGTGGACCATAGGTGGTGTGTGGACCATAGGTGGTGTGTGGACCATAGGTGGTGTGTGGAGCATAGGTGGCGTGTGGACCATAGGTGGCGTGTGAACCATAGGTGGCGTGTGGACCATAGGTGGCGTGTGGACCATAGGTGGTGTGTGGACCATACATGGCGTGTGGGACCATAGGTGGTGTGTGGACCATACGTGGTGTGTGGACCATAGGTGATGTGTGGACCATAGGTGGTGTGTGGACCATAGATGGTGTGTGGACCATACGTGGCGTGTGGACCATAGGTGGTGTGTGGACCATACGTGGTGTGTGGACCATAGGTGGCGTGTGGACCATAGGTGGCGTGTGGACCATAGGTGGCGTGTGGACCATACGTGGTGTGTGGACCATAGGTGGCGTGTGGACCATAGGTGGCGTGTGGACCATAGGTGGCATGTGGACCATAGGTGGTGTGTGGACCATAGGTGGCGTGTGGACCATAGGTGGCGTGTGGACCATAGGTGGCGTGTGGACCATAGGTGGCGTGTGGACCATAGGTGGCGTGTGGACCAGTCCTCGTGATGAAATCATAAGACACCCCGAATTAACCCTTTGACTCCAGGATCTTATCCAATTAAATGCAAAATCTTAACCCTTTGACTCCCTCACCTATAAAAAAAACGTTACCCTTTCACTCCCTCACCCTATCCTCCGTCTTCCTGGGACTCCCTCACCCTGTACACCACCTTCCTGCAGGAAGCTGGTGGATAGAGTGAAGAAATCTAAGGGTTTAGGTTTTGCTTTACTAGCATGTTTGACAAAGCAATGTGCTGGTGGACAGGGTGCGGGAGTCAAAGGGTTTAGGTTTTGCTTTGCTAGCATGGTTGACAATGCAGGGTGCTGGTGGATAGGGTGTGGGAGTCAAACGGTTAACGAATGGAAGACTAAAGGTTCGAATTCCATCAATCCTGTTCAAACAATTGTGAGGATTTTTGGCCTCAGCCAGCTCCTAGCCAGAGTAAGTGAGAGTCTGTGGCTTTTGATGCAATGATCTCGTGCAGACCTCAGTTGTTGCTGGGTTATTTTTAAGTGTGTGTGGAAGAACAGTGAGATAAGAGGTAAGCGAGAGTCTGTGGCTTTTGATGCAATAATCTCGTGCAGACCTCAGTTGTTGCTGGGTTATTTTTAAGTGTGTGTGGAAGAACAGTGAGATAAGAGGTAAGTGAGAGTCTGTGGCTTTTGATGCAATAATCTCGTGCAGACCTCAGTTGTTGCTGGGTTATTTTTAAGTGTGTGTGGAAGAACAGTGAGATAAGAGGTAAGCGAGAGTCTGTGGCTTTTGATGCAATAATCTCGTGCAGACCTCAGTTGTTGCTGGGTTATTTTTAAGTGTGTGTGGAAGAACAGTGAGATAAGAGGTAAGCGAGAGTCTGTGGCTTTTGATGCAATAATCTCGTGCAGACCTCAGTTGTTGCTGGGTTATTTTTAAGTGTGTGTGGAAGAACAGTGAGATAAGAGGTAAGCGAGAGTCTGTGGCTTTTGATGCAATAATCTCGTGCAGACCTCAGTTGTTGCTGGGTTATTTTTAAGTGTGTGTGGAAGAACAGTGAGATAAGAGGTAAGCGAGAGTCTGTGGCTTTTGATGCAATAATCTCGTGCAGACCTCAGTTGTTGCTGGGTTATTTTTAAGTGTGTGTGGAAGAACAGTGAGATAAGAGGTAAGTGAGAGTCTGTGGCTTTTGATGCAATAATCTCGTGCAGACCTCAGTTGTTGCTGGGTTATTTTTAAGTGTGTGTGGAAGAACAGTGAGATAAGAGGTAAGTGAGAGTCTGTGGCTTTTGATGCAATAATCTCGTGCAGACCTCAGTTGTTGCTGGGTTATTTTTAAGTGTGTGTGGAAGAACAGTGAGATAAGAGGTAAGTGAGAGTCTGTGGCTTTTGATGCAATAATCTCGTGCAGACCTCAGTTGTTGCTGGGTTATTTTTAAGTGTGTGTGGAAGAACAGTGAGATAAGAGGTAAGCGAGAGTCTGTGGCTTTTGATGCAATAATCTCGTGCAGACCTCAGTTGTTGCTGGGTTATTTTTAAGTGTGTGTGGAAGAACAGTGAGATAAGAGGTAAGCGAGAGTCTGTGGCTTTTGATGCAATGATCTCGTGCAGACCTCAGTTGTTGCTGGGTTATTTTTAAGTGTGTGTGGAAGAACAGTGAGATAAGAGGTAAGTGAGAGTCTGTGGCTTTTGATGCAATGATCTCGTGCAGACCTCAGTTGTTGCTGGGTTATTTTTAAGTGTGTGTGGAAGAACAGTGAGATAAGAGGTAAGTGAGAGTCTGTGGCTTTTGATGCAATGATCTCGTGCAGACCTCAGTTGTTGCTGGGTTATTTTTAAGTGTGTGTGGAAGAACAGTGAGATAAGAGGTAAGCGAGAGTCTGTGGCTTTTGATGCAATAATCTCGTGCAGACCTCAGTTGTTGCTGGGTTATTTTTAAGTGTGTGTGGAAGAACAGTGAGATAAGAGGTAAGCGAGAGTCTGTGGCTTTTGATGCAATAATCTCGTGCAGACCTCAGTTGTTGCTGGGTTATTTTTAAGTGTGTGTGGAAGAACAGTGAGATAAGAGGTAAGTGAGAGTCTGTGGCTTTTGATGCAATAATCTCGTGCAGACCTCAGTTGTTGCTGGGTTATTTTTAAGTGTGTGTGGAAGAACAGTGAGATAAGAGGTAAGTGAGAGTCTGTGGCTTTTGATGCAATAATCTCGTGCAGACCTCAGTTGTTGCTGGGTTATTTTTAAGTGTGTGTGGAAGAACAGTGAGATAAGAGGTAAGCGAGAGTCTGTGGCTTTTGATGCAATAATCTCGTGCAGACCTCAGTTGTTGCTGGGTTATTTTTAAGTGTGTGTGGAAGAACAGTGAGATAAGAGGTAAGCGAGAGTCTGTGGCTTTTGATGCAATAATCTCGTGCAGACCTCAGTTGTTGCTGGGTTATTTTTAAGTGTGTGTGGAAGAACAGTGAGATAAGAGATAAGTGGAAGAAAGCCTTTTACTCTTCAAATCTGAAATAGCTGAGTAAATGTGTAATTTCTGTGGCCTATCTGTACTGTGTAATGTGATTTAGGTCAACTCAGGAGTTGTTTTCACCGTGAAATATATTCTGACCATTAACAAATGATATGGTATTTCATCACTTGTACTTTGTATGTAGACAGAAGAAAAAAAGTTCACATTGTTTTGTTTTCAAGATGTGGTTTAACAAATGCATGTCAGCATCAAACGTCAGTCCCTCCCTCTCTCCCCCCCCCCCCCCCCACCAAGTGAGAAGACATCTTTACAACTTCTTGTTCCCTGCATTCCTGAACAAATGACAAAAATAGAAAAAGAGGTACAACAACAATAACTATCATAATGGTTATAATAACAATAATGATGATAATGTGAATAAATAAATAAGTATGATGAAGAAGATGGTGATATTGATAATAATGATAATAATAACACTGATGATGAGGATAAGGATGATGAGGAGGAGGAGGAGGAGGGGGATATTTTCATTTTAATAATGCAGCCCCAAGATTTAATGATAATGATATTAACAACAATAATGATAATTAGAACATAACATTATTACTATAATTATTGTTGTCATATTGTTGTTGTTGTTATTATTATTATTATTATTATTATTATTATTATTATTATTATTATTATTATCGCTATGATGATGACGATGATGAAGATGATGATGAAGATGATGATAAAAGCGTTCTTGCAAAGCGCTAGTTTCCAAATTCATTTGGACTCGGCGCGCATTGCACACAATCAGACCTTTAATAAAATGGAGCCTGGAGAACTCCAACAATTAGGTGAGCTGACCACAGTCCGCCATGTTGTTGTACAGTCTGTATCTTTGGTGGGAGTGCATGCTGGGTGCTTTCGTGTTTCGATACACCAGCCACTGATGTAACTTACACGATCTTTAGCGTGTATATTCCATATTCTCCGTGCGTTCACACGCGATGTGGATGTAGCCACTGGCAAATATGCACACATGTTGACCTGCAGGATCCAAAAAATCTTTGGCCTTTAATCAACAAGCGGAAGACTGTGGGACTATATGAACAGTATATATTATGATATACATATATACCTACATATATAATGCATGGTGTTCGTCTGTCGTCGTCGACAACGACCACGGCTTCATGAAGTTGCTTTGAGTCGGTGTGTCCTGAGGTGACTGATCAATCCGATCCGGGCACAGAAGTAACATCCACAGGTTGGACATCTATGGTCGGTTACTGTGGTTGAAGGGTTTGCAGCCCTATCTTTCCGTGCAGCTCGTTTTTCTTGTGCAGATTGGATACGAGACACTTCTGAAGTGGTACATCCGGTTTTGATTCTTTTACGCCAGACTGTACGGTCGAGGGCAAGTTTTCCCAATTCTCCCAGTCTATGTTGAGGGACTTTAGCAATGCCTTCAAGCTGTCTTTAAACCGTTTTCTCTGGCCTCCAACTGTTCTCTTGCCAGACGCTAGTTCCCCGTAGAGGAGTTGCTTCGGAATTCTGGTGTCAGACATCCGGTACACATGGCCAGCCCAGCGAACTTGACTCTTTTGAAGTAAAGTGTAGATGGAGGGGAGATTGGCTCTCTCTAGTACTTCTGTATCAGGGATCTTCTCTTGCCATCGGATATTGAGAATCTTTCTGAGGCTTTTGGTGTGAAAATGATTCAATTTCCTTGCGTGTCTACTGTAAACAGTCCAGGTCTCACTGCCGTAGAGGAGAGTGGTGAGGACCACCGCTTTGTACACTTTGAGTTTAGTTGTGGCCGAGATACCTCTTCTGTCCCATACAGTAGGACGCAGCCTCCCAAATGCAGTGCTGGCCTTAGCTATGCGTTTGTTGACTTCGTCGTCGATATGCACACAACGTGATAGGGAACTGCCGAGATATGTGAAGTTGTCGACTGCGTGTAGTTTTGTGCCCTTGACCTCGATATTTGGTTCAGTATATGGAACACCTGGAGGAGGCTGATACATGACTTCGGTTTTCTTGGTGCTTATTGTAAGACCGAAGTTGTCGCAAGCAGTTGAAAATTTGTCCATGCATTGTTGCATCTGTTCACAACTGTAAGCATTTAACGCACAATCGTCTGCGAAAAGGAGGTCACGAAGAGTGCTGTAACTGCATTTAGTGGTCGCCTTGAGGCGTCTTGTGTTGTACAACTTGCCGTCTGTGCGGTAGCGTATATCTATGCCAGGGTCATCTGGAGAGAATGCATCTGATAACATTGCTGAGAACATTATAGAGAATAGTGTAGGCGCAAGGACGCATCCTTGTTTCACGCCATTGCTGACTGGAAAGTCTCTGGACATTTCTCCGTCATCAAGGACCCGTGCCATCATACCATCGTGGAATTGTCGCACCATATTTACGAAGGCTGGAGGGGAGCCGACCTTGCCATTATCTTCCACAGCCCCTCGCGACTCACAGTGTCAAACGCCTTTGTCCAGTCGACAAAGGTTGTGTACAGTGCTCGGTGTTGTTCCTGCGCCTTTTCTTGCAGTTGACGAGCAGCAAAGATCATGTCCACCGTACCTCTCCCAGCCCGAAATCCACATTGACTCTCTGGCAACAGACCCTGCTCAAGATGATTAGTGAGGCGGTTCAGCAGCACCCTTGCTAATATCTTGCCTGCAATGGACAGTAGTGATATTCCTCTGTGGTTGTCACATGATTGTTTGTTTCCCTTCCTCTTGATAGGTGGACTATTGAGGCATCCTTGAAGTCTTGAGGGAGTGATTGACTGTTCCAGAGTGTTACAAACATCTCAGTTAATCTTTGTGTGAGCATTGGACCTCCTGCTTTGTAGATCTCAGCAGGTATGGCGTCAGCGCCAGGGGCCTTGCCACAGGAGAGTTGGCCAATGGCCTTTGTGACCTCTTGTATGTTTGGTGGTACATCAAGTTGGTTGTTCTTTTTTTTATTTGAGGGAGGCGATCAATGGCTGCTTCATTTATTGAGGAAGGGCGGTTCAAGACACTGTCGAAGTGATCCGCCCACCTTTCAAGAATTTCTGACCGCTCAGTGATCAACATTTCCCCATCCACAGATAGTAATGGAGAGGTGCCAGATGACGTTGGCCCATAGATAGCCTTCAGGGCGTCATAAAACCTTTTCGAGTCGTGACGGTCTGCATATAGCTGGATTTCATCAGCCTTGTCACTTAGCCACTTGTCTTGCATGTTCCTGAGTTTTGCCTGGACTTGTCGGCGACACTCCATGAATGCAGTTTTCTTTGAATCAGAATTTGGGTCACACTGGTAGGCAAGATGGCGTCTGTGCTTCTCATCCAGAAGGGTTTGGATATGCTGGTCGTTTTCATCAAACCAGTCTTGATGTTTTCGTGTGACAGGTCCTATTTTCTCTAGGGCTGATGTATAGACATGGTCCCCGAAGACTGCCCACTCTTCTTCGACACTAGCATTACCAAAATGAAGGTCAGCCAGCTTGACGTTCAGGTCACTAATGAGGTTCTCTACAGTGGTTTCCTCTTTTAGTTTTGAAGTGTTTAGTCTCTTTTGTGGGGTTTCTTGCCTTGAGGCCTTCGTTTTGGTTTGATGCGGACGTTAAGCTTTGAGATGACTAGCCGGTGGTCTGTCCAGCATTCAGTGCCACACATGGCTTTAGTTACTCGTACATCATCTTTGTCGGCCTTTCTGGTAATGACATAGTCCAACATGTGCCAGTGCCTGGATCTAGGGTGCATCCATGTTGTCTTCTTTCTGGTTGCCAACTGAAATAGCGTGTTAGTGACGACCAAGTTGTGTGAGCTGCATGTCCGAAGGAGGAGTTGTCCATTGCTGCTGCAATTCCCTACGCCATGTTTGCCAGTGATGCCTTCCCATGCTTCATAGTCGGACCCAACTCTTCATCGAAGTTCCCGAGGACCAGAAGTTTGTCAGCTCTGGGAACGCTTGTTAGTAGAGAATCAAGATCTTCATAGAACTTCTCTTTGGTCTCTTCAGAATTTGTCATTGTTGGGGCGTAGGCACTAATCAGTGTGGCTTGCTTTTTGTCTGTGAGGGGCAAGTGCATCACCATGAGTCTGTCATTGTAACCTTTGGGCAGTCGTTCAAGGTTCTTAACTAGACTGGACTTGATCGCAAAGCCTACTCCAGCTTCACGGCGTTCTTCTTGTTTACGTCCACTCCAGAAGAATGTATAGCCAGCACCTGTCTCAGTGAGTTGACCTTCTTCAGTCAGTCTGGTCTCTGATAGAGCAGCAATGTCAACCTTGTAACGAGCTAATTCTCTAGCAACCAGTGCAGTTCTTCTATCAGGTCGGTCAGCTTTGGCATTGTCTAGAAGTGTACGTACATTCCATGTACCTATGGTGAGTCTTGTCATCTTTCTTTCGTTTCTGTTTTTTCGACCGCTAAATGGGATCCCTACCAGCCGCGGTATGCTGGTCCGGGTAGGTTGAAGCAGGCAATGTTTAGGGCACCTTTTCTAGCCCCTTCCTCATTCTAGGAGGTGAGCAGTGCGGGTCCTGAAGAGGGCTGCTCAGTCACTCAGGATGTTGCCTGGTTCCTCTGCTTCTTCGTTCATTGGAAGACGACCAGTGTCCTGAGCCGCCTGTGTGCAGGTTTGCAGCTGTAGCTGCCAGTGTATCCTCACCTACTACGTCGTCGCGCCCCCATCGCCACAGGGCTTTACGGTTGAAACTTTCAACTATGAGTATAAAGCCATGATGTGCGCTGAGATTTTGATTAAAGCGTAGATAACTTGCGCAGCATCATCCACACTCTCTCGTCCAGGATCACCTGGATCCAGTGGCAAGACATGGTCAAGACGGCTGGAGATGATTCTGGGTGCAGGATTTTGCCAGAGACTGGACAGAGTTTGAACAAGAAACCGCCTAACGGGGCTCCGCTCCGAATTTTCTGTAGGGGTTGTTTCCCTTAGCCTTTACTGATCCATCAGCTATCCACAAGTCAGTGGAAACGGATGATATTAGTCTGGCAACTCACCAGTGACCTTTCCGCCATGGGTGACCCTACCAGGAGTACTAGACTCCCGACGGCTTAGTTCAGTGGATCATAGCTGCACGTAAGCTTCTCTACCAACGACAAGGTTTCATCCACAGAGAAGAATGCATACATGCATACATACACACATATATACATACATACATACATAATACATAATACATACATACATACATACATACATAGTACATAATACATCATATCATACATACATGCATACATACATACATAAATACATACATATGTACATACATACATACATACATACATACATACATACATACATCATACATACATATATGCATACATACATACACATACTGTACATACATATATACATACATACATACATACATACATGCATACATGCATACATACATACATACATGCATACATACATACATAATGCATACATACATATTAATACATATGTACATATACACATACATACATACATACACACACACACATACACACATACACACACACTACATACATACATACATAATACACACATACATACATACATACACATACATACATACATACATACATACATACATACATACATACATACATACATACATATATACATACATACATACATACATATTCACACATACATATTCATGGCAGTGAAGATGATGAGTTCTCCGCCACTAATGGAGTCAAGCAAGGATGCGTTCTTGCTCCAACACTCTTCAGCTTCCTTTTCAGCATGATGATTTTCCCTGCCTTTAAAGATTCAGATCCAGGCATCCAAATCACATACAGGACAGATGGAGGTATCTTCAATACTCAACGCCTGAAGGCAAAGACGTAAGTCACTAAATCACTTGTTCGTGACATCCTGTATGCTGATGATTGTGCTATCGTTGCCCACTCAGAAGATGACCTTCAAAGACTTACAGGTTTTTTGTCTGCGGCCACTAAGCGCTTTGGATTCACAATAAGCATCAATACATACATACATACATACATACATGTATATATAATATATATATATATATATGTATATGCATATATATATTACATATATATATTGCACAATATATGTATGCATATAGGTCATTCTCCTGAAGACTGGTCAGTTGAGACCACTGCTTTTAAGAAGCCAATATAAAATGATTTTTTGAAAAAAATCTTACAGTATTATTATATTTTGTTTGTAAAATGTATCAGTAATTGAAGAAAATGAAAAAAAAAGGTGTGTGTTTCGTAATTTTTACTCTAAGCACTTTTTGTTGGAAAAATGAGCAATTTATGTAGCTAGATTTGTGACATGAGTCCAGACTGGTAGATCGATCACAATTATTTCCTACATACATGACCGAAATCAACACAACATGTTTTGACAGTGAAGAAAGAATGTAAATGTGTCTCTGACATCAATTTTTACTGCATTGTATCCATGGATGATCGATATATGCTCAGGGATCGATCAGTGTCCTGAACGTTTCATACGGTGTCTTCACTGTAGCGATAACTTAAGTAAGTCATGCCTTTAAAACAGAAGGCATTGGGAATTTCCGATGTGATTCATTAAAAACACGAACATTTTTCATAATGACTTACGTCAATAAGTGGTATGAGAGAGAAGAGGAGAGTAAGAAATAATCACTTGATTACGAATTGTGGTCATGGTGTCTTCAAAACCATGAAAACGCTCGAGACAAACAGAGGATCTATTTCGTCAACTTCCCTGAACTTTGACCGACCTTGGCATATGAATCTCGCTTTCCCTCCCTTGCGGCGGGATTTTGCACTACTTCACAAAGGATGTCATTATTCATTATATTTTGAAAAATGTCACTTCATTGACCATTTTAACAAGCACATAGATGCCTTTTCGGTTTCTCATGTAACACATGAGACACTGCAGGATATGCAACATTTTATTATATTTCACCAGGTTCCAAATATAGTGTCAATTTATGCATTACAGTTCTGTATACTACAGATATCAAGCTTTCATTTTCAGTTAGCATTAAAAAAGAAACCAAATTTTGATTTTTTACTTGACATGTCACAATATTGACCAGGAGAATGACCCATATATGCATACATATATATATAATATCTATCTATCGATATATATATATAGAGAGAGAGACATAGAGATATATAGATAGATAGGTAGATAGACAGATACATACATGCATACATATATACATACATACATACACACACATACATACATACATACATACATACATACATGCATGCATGCATGCATGCATACATACATGCATTCCTGCATGAATACATACATACATACATATATTCATACATACATACATACATACATACATACATACATACATACATACATACATACATGCGTACATACATACTACATACATACATACATACATACATCCATACATACATACATATACACACACACATATATACATACATACATACTGTACATGCATACACTTATAGATATAGATAGATAGATAGATAGAGTAGATAGATAGATAGATAGATAGATAGATAGGATAGTATAGACAGACAGACAGGTAGATACTTACATCCATCCCTCCATCCATCCACATCCCTCATCCATCCCTCCATCTATCCATCCATCCATCCATCCATCTATCCATCCATACATGCATGTGTATATACATATGTATATGCATGCATATGAATATATCTCTCTCTATATATATGCATATATACATACATATACATATATATATGTATACCAACATATATATGTATGTGTATGTGTATATACATATATATACATGCAAACATATATATATATATGTATCAGCAATATATATATATATATATATTACATATATATATATATATATATATCAGCAATGAGAACTGAAAACGAACGATATAAGCTCTTTCTAATGGATCAGAAGAGGCGTCAGGCGAGGTTGTGTTCTCTCACCCGATTTGTTTTCACTTTACAGCGAAACCATCATGAGAAACCTAGAAGAACGCCCTGGGATAAAGGTTGGAAGAAAAACAACAAACAACATTCGCTACACAGATGACATCTTGCTAAATGCAGGAAATGAAAAAAATCTACAAAACCTTGTGAATATACTAGAAAAAGAAAGCGAAAAGAAAGGGCTGAAGCTAAATAACAAGAAGACTGAAGTATTGGTAATCAGTAAAAAGCGAGAAATACCCTCATGTAAAATCAGAGAAAATGACACAACGTTGAAACAGGTTGATAAGATTAAATATCTGGAAACAGTCATCTCACCAGACGGTGGATGCACATCAGAAATAGCCAGCAGAATCGGCCAAACCAAAACAGCATTCAGGAAGATGAAAAGCGTTCTTAACAAATGCCTATCAATTAACATCAGAAAGAGAGTTCTTGAATGTTGTATAGAACCGATAAAGTTATACGGTGGAGGCGTGGACAGTCAACACGCAAAGCCAGAACAAAATTGAGGCAACTGAAATGTGGTTCCTAAGAAGAATGTTGAGAGTTCTATGGACAGCAAAGAAAACAAACAAGACAATCGTGAAGAAGGCAGATACAAGAAGATCATTGGTAAAGAACATAAGGAAAAAACAAGCAACATTTATAGGACATGTTATGAGGAAAGGGGAATTAGAATACCTGGTCACAACAGGAAAGCTGGAGGGAAAGAGAACACCAGATAGACCCAGGGAGAAAATATTGGACGGACTTGAAGGCTGGCTGAAGACAGAGAGGTTGGGAGATGTACTTGCAGCGACAGGGGATAGATTCGTGTGGAGGGCCATGATCACCAACGCCATGCAGCAAGGCACATGGTGATGATTATGATGATGATGATATATATGTGTATATATATATATATATCGATCATATCGATCAACATAAACCATGAACACAACTCTCTTCTTCTCCGGTAGCAGGAGAAAAACCAAATGAATTGTGACAACTGTCCACAGCTAACAGCCATCTCCCTGATTCACAGACTCACAAAACACAGAAATCCAGACATTCTGGCATCACTTTCATCTTGTCACCTAAAAATGGAGTGCGGGCCGCAAGCAGCCAAATCATTCTTCATACATCTCCATCAACGAGACGTCAACCATTTGCAGTTATGGTGATCTCCCAACTGTTGAAAGAGGCATTTTTATTTTTATTTTTCCTCTTTTTTTCTTATAATGAAATTATTTTATATCTGATTTCAGGTAAATGGTTCTTTTGTCATATGTGTTGAGTCTAAACTGCTAACCGTTAAAACATAAAGAAATTAAAATTTGTTTTAGCCTTTTTCATTCTTCACTAATTGATTATACTGTTTGAGTCCTTTTTTTTCTTTTTTGTTTGTTTGTTTGTTTGTTTGTTTGTTTGTTTGTTTGTTTTTGTTTGTTTTGCGACATGTTCCAGGTTTCTTTAGTTTGATTCCATTTTTTTTATTTGATCATTATCGATCATTTGTATTTTTAAGTTAGTGCATATGGAATTCGTTCTGAGAGCGAAGAAACCGAAACTTTTTTCTTTCAAAATCGAATTATTATTATTATTATTATCATCATCATCATCATCATCATCATCATCATCATCATCATCATATTATTATTATTATTAATATTATTATTAGTATTATTATTATTATTATTATTATTATTATTATT
>JAPXFY010000016.1:84319375-84321875 GCA_030674185.1 Monoplex corrugatus
GTTTATTCTTTGATTTATCTGATTATAATGATGATGATGATGATGATGATTGCCATTTTTAACGTTTTACGCTGCTAAGCCGCCAGATTTGTATTCGGGGCAGAAAATGAAACACTGTCCAATCTTAAATTTTTGTGTTGATAATCTTTATACATGTATGTATGTGTGTGTGTGTGTGTGTGTGTGTGTGTGTGTGTGTGTGTGTGTGTGTGTGTGTGTGTGTGTGTGTGTGTGTGTGTGTGTGTGTGTGTAATTTTATATGTATGTAGAAATGGTAATTAGTATCCCATTCCTTTCTTCTTTGAGGCAAGCTGGCAGACTACGAGTTAGAAGTCGAACTTTTCTCTCTTTTTTTTTCTATTTTTCTGTGTTTTTTTAATTCTGCAACGACTTACAGAATTTTCGAATTTTCTCAGTACTGCAATAAGGGCACCATAACTTTTTCTTCCAGCCTTGTCTTGGTCAATAGCGATGCGGTAAATACCAGGAGCATATCGACAGGTTTTCAAGAGCGACTGGCTGTGAACCCTGAAACAGATTTGCACCACACGCTGTTTGCCTGAAAACCCGATCACGTTTGTCAGATGAGTGACAAGCCGGGGACTTAAGAAGATTGCTATTGAACGGAGAAACGGTTTCCTTTGGTTTTCTTCTTCTTCTTCTTTTTCTTCTTCTTCTTTTTTGTTTTTTCTCTCTTTTTCTTCTTCTATTGAACTAAGGGGAAAACTTTCTCTTTTTTTCTCCTTCTTCTTTCTGTCCGTGTTTGGTAAGCGCGGGCTGTTGTGTGTGTGCGAGTGTCGGGTCGGCACGGGGTAGTGAGCTGTCCCATTCAGCTCTGGGTTTGTTCACGATGCTGTGGACTCTATGGTCGTTTGTCGCGGATGAAAGTCTTGATGGACGCAAAAGTACAGTTGTGTTTGTTTTTTCAATCTTTCCTATTCCGAAAGTAAGAAAGGGGATTGACTGGAATCGACACGAAGCCAGGTGAGCTTCTCTCAGATAGAGGGGAGGGGGGCGAGCCCAGACAGACAGACAGACAGAGACAGAGACAGACAGAGACAGATGCAAGGGAGAGAGAGGTATGACATGAACTGAAAACTTTTTTTTCAACGGTCTAGATATTAGTATAGGTACAGAGCAACTTACATATTTGCCGTGAGAGAAGTAGGGGTAGGACGAAGCAGAGACAGAGACAGAAACAGACAGACAAAAGAGAGGAAAAAGGAGAGAGAGAAGAAGAGGAAGAAACAGATAGACAAGAAGACAGACAGCAAACAAGACCAGAACAGACAAAGAAAGAGAAAAGAACAGAACAGACAAAGACAAAGGAAAGAACAGACAGACAGACAAAGAGAGACAGATAGACAGAGACAGACAGACACAAACGGACAGACAGACAGCAAACAGACGACAGAGACAAGAACAGACAAAACAGACAGAACAGACAGACACAAAGAAGAGAAGACAAGAGAGAGACAGAGAGAGAGAGTGAGTTAGAGAAAGCAGTATGAGTAACGATTTCTCAGTTAAAAGTATACACAGATCTGTTGGAACGTTGTACCTCGTCCAGCCCAACATGAGATCGCGAATGCGTATGTTTGAGGTGGCACAAGTCATCACAGGTGTGACAATGGTGGGAACTACGGACAGATTTTAACCAAGCTTTTTGTAAAGTTTGTGTCCTAGTATGGATTTTTAGCGATATGGCCAGCTTTACTTACAAAAAAGGGTATGTTTTCAAACGTGATAAATTATAAGATTCTATGATTCCAAGGAAAGGAGATTACGAAAATAGCAAGACCATATTGATTTTGAAAAGATGCCTAAAGCATTTAGTGAGAGTTACATGAAAATGTCTGCTGTTACAAAGCAAGCCTTTTAAAATGTGGATTTTCCATCCATGTCCTCTTTTTTTATTCAATTATTTATATATTCATTTATTTGTTTAGTTATTAATTAATTTATTTATTTATTCATTTTTTAGTTTATTTATTTGTTTGTTTATTCATTTGTTTATTAATTAATTATTTATTCATTTATTTGTTTGTTTATTTATTTGTTTATTTATTTACTTGGTAGGTTGGTTGGGTTTTTTGGTTTGTATGTTTGTTTTTGTGCATTTATTTATGTATTTATTCATTTATTTATTTACTTGTCTGTCTATCTGGTTATTCATTTACTTATCAAATCATTTATATTTTTAGTCAATTGTTTAATTACCACTTTACTTGATGTGTTCATAACAACGGCAACGTGAGTCTTCAGCATATTTTTGAATTTAAAAAAATCACACGCATACGTCTCATATAAACACACAGACACGCTCGCATACACACAGAGACGCACGCACACACACACACACACGCGCGCGCGCGCACAAAAGCAGAAACATAAAAAATCTGACAAAAGCGAGCACACAGCGGTAGTTCTATGTTTAAGATGAAGGAGCAGTAAACAATAGAATGTCAAACAAAAATAATAAAGCAATCAGCAGTCATCA
>JAPXFY010000016.1:84326875-84366875 GCA_030674185.1 Monoplex corrugatus
ACGCAAACACACACGCACACACACAGCAAACACAGCACACACACAAGACATCACACACACACACACACACACACACACACACACACACACACACACACACACACACACACACACACACACACACACACACACACACACACACAGTCACCCATCTCACAGATGCCCCTAGAACGACCCAAAGCGAAGGACTGTAAGGACAAGAAGGACAGCATTGTGGGCACGGAACAACACCTTACTATGACAGTACTTTTCAACGCTGTCTGAATTTGCTTCACTGAGCCCCCCCCCCCCCCCCCCCCCTACACACACACACAAATGGTGGAAGGGATAGAAGGACCCCAAGGTACTATAATGGAGAGTAATTTGAGCGCAGGAGTACCAACTAGCATCGTCACAAAAGGGGACGATAATGATCAAGGCGAATTCGGGGCTGAGTGGTTCATCGATTTCCCCCTTAGTTTAAGAGACAGGAGATGCGCGTGTTTGAAAAAGTCTTGGAGGAGAGAGAAGCACCAACCCATACAGAGAGACGTGAGATTTTCGTTGGCCTCACAATGTATTCCTACGCGATTGCAAGTCCATTCATTGGGCAGAAGGGGAGGGGGAACAGAGAAGGGGGAAATCTGTCCCAACCGCCTTGTCCCTGTCTGAAAAGACTGTTCACCAGCAACCAGGCCTCGTCTTGGTGTTTGTAGACTTTGAAAAAGCCTTCGATTCCACAGTTGTTGAAATGATACCGACACTTCTGGGAAGATTGCAACGTCCCCGGAAAGCTACTTGATAACACCCAACAATTCCTTGGCCAATATGGCGGAAACGATTGCCGTCTTTTGTGATTCGCTTTCAAGGAGTAGGGGGTTCTTCATGGTTTGGCAGAAGCGTCTTTGTCACCCTGTAACTCAAGACAAATTTGAGAATGACCAGAGCGGGGATATGTCTGTCTTTCCAAAACGTGAAAATCTGAACAGGATTTCAACGGTTTGTCAAATAACAAATAAAAGTTTTGATTGACATGGCTTGTCAATCAAGCGAATGTTTAAATCACTTTTGTTAAAAGAAGTTTCATTATGTTGGAAGAATAACGAAGAAGAGGAACCAGCCACTAGAATAAAAAGTAAGGATTAGAATTAAAACCGACAAAACAATGAAACAAAGAAGAAAACAGAATAGAATTAAAAAGAAAAACTGATAAGAAAAAACTGTATTTCTGTGGAGCACTTGGTTTGTCCATTGATAATGCCCGCTGTTTTGAGTTTTCAAACGAAAAGAAAGGAATAGAGAGAAACTTCTTTATCTCACTCTTCTTTTTGTTCCGTTTCCCCCATCCCCCACCCCAACCCCCCACTCTCAGGTTTTATCAAGTGGGAAGTTGTAGGCTACTTGATTTGTTCTCGTTTATATATGCGCGTGCGTACGTGTGTGCAAGTGTGTGTGTGTGATGTGTTTGTGTGTTTGTGTGTGTTTGTGTGTGTGTGTGTGTGTGTGTGTGAGTGTATGCGTGTGTGTGTGCGTGTGTATGTATATGTGTGTGCGTGTGTATGTATGTATGTGTGCGTGTGTATGTATGTGCGTGTGTACACAAGCGAAGACTAGTTGGGATTCTTATCACTTTGATTCAACTTACACAATATCAACTTCTTTGTTTTCAGATCAAGCTTACATTCCCTTGCATTACTTCTGTTACATTATTCATCTGTTCTTGACACAATTATGTCTAGTATCGTCTCATCCTCATCTTGGTCTTCCTGTATGTTAGTATGTCTACCTTTTTGTTCTTTGTTCCCACTCCTGTCTGGTCTTCCTGTATGTTAGTATGTCTGCCTTTTTGTTCTTTGTTCCCTTCCTTCTTCTGTGTGTCTTTCTGTCTTTTCTTTATTGAAATGTTTCTTTTGTCATCGACTCAGGGTGATGTCCTTTGTGCTCACCTTTCTGTATGTCCCATTTTCTACACCCCTCAATGGCCGCAAAAACTGACGATGATGATGATGACGATGAAGATGATAATCACGATGCTGTGAGTGCATCCAGTCTTGAGACTGTGTGACAGGGCTGTACTCTACGCTCGCTATCATAACATATCCTGGCGTCATCCAGGTCCAAGAATACAGACACCTGCGGTGCTGGTCAGAAGATTAAGCAACACCGTCAGAGGTACGTCCGTGAAGTGGGTGACACTCGATTGCGTGGGCCCAGAGTCCCCAACGAGGCCACAGCATGCTTAACGCTGGGAAGTAGCGGGTACCTGGTTTGAGCCGAAAAATCCCACAATGACTTTTGAAGGGATAATGGGGATTCGAACTCACAACCTTCCAGTCTCTAGTCAAATGCACTAACCACTTCACCATGGCGACTGGTGTTGAAACTTTTGTTGTTGTTGTCGTTTTGCAGTTGTTGTTGCTGTTGTCGTCGTTGTTGCAGTTGTTCTTGTTTGTTTGTTTGTTTGTTTGTTTGTTTGTTTGTTTGTTTGTTTGTTTGTTTGTTTTCATGTTCTTTTTTTTTCGTTCTGTTTCTTAATTTTTCTTACTTAGCTTCCCTTTGATGTTGTCTGTGATTTACTTGAATAAGAACATTTGCAAAAGAACTTATGGTGTCCGTTTTATCTGCACATAAGGTAAGTTTTTGATTTCAGATGTATAAATAGAAATTCAGCTGAGGCTAATGTCTAGGCCTATCAGATCTTAGAATTTACTGAAAAGTTTGATCCGTTTTCTTTGCTTTGTAAGAAAATAGGTTTGATTTTACTTGGCTTTGCTTGTTTGCTTGTTTGCTTTTTTTTCCTTTTATGTTGTTATTGTTTTGTCTGCATGTGTGTCTGATTTTTGCTTACTACGAGATACTTTGGTTTTGTGGGTTGTTTGATTCATGAAATTGAATTCCTGAAGAAAGATATCCTATAGAAGAGAAATGGCGGTTTACAATAATGCAGTCGTTCCGAGTGCAGCCATAAACTTTCATCATCATCATCATCATCATCATCATCATCAGGTGCCTTGCCACATGGCGTTGGCGATCATGGCCTTCCATCTGTTTCTATCTCTTGTTGCCTCAAGCATCTTTTCCAACCTCTTTGTCTTCAGCCACTCTGCAAGTCCGTCCAATATCTTCCCCCTGGGTCTACCTGGTGCTCTCTTTCCCTCCGGCTTTCCTGTTGTGACCAGGTACTCCAATTCCCATTTCCTCATAAAATGGCCTATAAATTTTGCCTGTCTTTTCCTAATTTCCTTATGAATGATGTTCTTGTGTCTGCCCCCATCAAGATTGTCTCGTTTGTTTTCTTTGCTATCCATGGAATTCTCAACATTCTTCTTAGAAACCACATCTTGGCTGCCTCAATCTTGTTCTGGCTTTGCTAGTTGACTGTCCACGCCTCACAACCGTATGACATTATCGTTCTACATGTATATAACATTCAAGACCTCTCTTCCTGATGTTAATTGATAGGCATTTGTTGGTAAGAATGCTTTTCATCTTCTTGAATGCTGTTTTGGCTTGGCCGATTCTGCTGGCTATTTCTGATGTGCATCTGCCGTCTGGTGAAATGATCGTTCCCAGGTATTTGAACTTATCAACCTGTCTCAATATTGTGCCGTTTGTTGTTATTTTGCATAAGGGGATTTCATGCTTTTTACTAATCACCATGACTTTAGTCTTCTTTCTGTTTAGTTCCAGCCCCTTACCTTTACTTTCTACTTCTAGTATATTCACAAGGTTTTGTAGGTCCCTTTCATTTTCTGCAATTAGCACGGTGTCATCTGCATATCGAATGTTGTTCATCATTTTTCCTCCAATCTTTAATCCTGGCTCTTCCTGTAGGTTTCTCATGATGTTTTCGCTGTAAAATAAAAACAGATCTGGTGACAAAACACAACCTTGTCTGACTCCTCTTTCGATATTTTGGAAAGAGCTTATATCGTTTTCTATTCTCATTGCAGCTGTTTGTTCCCAATACATATTTCTGATTATTCGTAGATCTTTTCCATCAATACTGAGTCTTTCTAGTTGGTTGATCAATTTTTCATGTCTTACCCGATCGAAAGCCTTGGTATAATCAACAAAACATAAATATAAATCTTTATTCATATCAACTGACTCTCTATGATGTATATGGTATTAATGGTTCCTTTCCCTTCCACAAATCCACACTGTTCTTCTGCTATATCTCTTTTGATTCCATTCCTTGTCATCGTCATGATTATTCTTAATATGATTTTTGTTACATGACTCATCAAGCTGATTGTGCGATGGAGTTTATTTATGATTACATATATATGTTTTTCTTTTGTAAATTAAAGCCACGTGTTCAACTCAAAGAAAATGTGTCAGTGCAAACATTTTAACTTGTATTACACAGAGACTGATTGTCAGATATAAAACACATGTGGGATAAATATTTCATGCATCATCTAAAGAGTCGTGGTCATTCAACATTGAGGTTGTCTAATATCACGATCAGAAATCCAATGTAAGTGTGACTGAACACACAAGATTGTAAAGTTTCTGTGCAGTTTTGACAGATCAGTAAATCAATTATCAAATAAATATTAAAAGAAAAGACTGTTAGTATGGCTTAGCCATCCTCTCTCACTCTCTCTCTTCTCTATCTCTCTATCTCTCTCTCATCTCTTCTCTCTCATCCTCTCTCTTCTCTCTCTCTCTCTCTCTCTCTCTCTCTCTCTCTCCTCTCTCTCTCTCTCTCTCTCTCTCTCTCTCTCTCTCTCCTCTTGACCCACACTCAAGTTTTCTGCATGGCCGATTGCTGTGGCAATAGAATACTTCTCCACCTGCAAGGTAATTTCTGTCATAGATTATAGAAGAATGCCAACACTCTGTGCAAAGCACAAACAGCGCAAGTATGCCCCATTGTTGTTCACCTTGGAAGAGGTGACAAAAGTTCATTTTCCAACAGAAAATGATCTAACATAGCTGAAAGAAAAGATTTGAAAGAAAAGATTTGAAATAAAAAAAATGAAAAGCAGTGTAGAAGGCAAAGGACAACAAAGCAGGTTTGCAGAAGACAAGACCTGAGAGGTTCGAAATGAGAAGAGGGAAGGAGGAAGGGAGAGGTGAGGGAGAGGCTGGCTCTCAGACAAACACAGAGTCAAATGACCTCAGTCCGGCAACGAGATTTACGCCATCAGTTAATTGGCAATGTCAGATCCAGTCGATAGACGAAGAACGTGATACAAATATTGAAAACACGGAAACACGTCAAATCTGTCAAGGGTCTGACCGGCCATAACAGACTGTGGCCATTTCGCTCTGTGGGCGCCAGTCACCTAAGTGCATGTGAACAGCAAAGACAACATTGCAACGTGTTACATTCCGTTTTATAATTAAGGCTGCTGCTGACACAAACAGTGCTAGACGAGTACAATGGAATGTTTTTTCCTTTCTGCCTGTTTCTGTTTCTCTCTGGTCTTGTGACCTTCTCCCACCCCACCCCTCTTCTTAACAGCTCTTTTATTTCTCTTTTGAACACACACACACACACACACACACACACCACGCACGCACGCACGCACGCACACACACACACACACACACACACACACACACAAAACACACACACACACACACACACACACACACACACACACACACACACACAACACACACACACACACAAACACACACACACACACACACACACACACACACACAACACACACACACACACACACACACACACACACACACACACACACACACACACACACACACACCACACACCCACACACCACAACACAACACACACGCACGAACATACACACACAAAGCTGCAAACTGTAATTCAGGTAAACTGCTCCACTGCACAATTTTTAACTTAAACCATTTCCTGACATCAACATTGTTATGTCGTAATGCCTATTGCGTCACAATTTCAGTGGTTTTGATGTTGTTGTTGTTGTTGTTGTTTGCGTCGTCGTCGTTATATGTTCTTTTTTGGGGGTGGGTGTTTTTTGTTATGTTGTTTCCTTTTTTTTTTTCATGACCACAATTGCCATTGACTCACTGCGCAGTTCTCTGAATGTTGTCATTTTTCTTGCTGATTTTGAAGTTGCATCTGTCATGTCTTCTGTATTCATATCTGTATCAATTGTTATTCAGTTGTATGCTTATTATACTTATTTTGTATTGTTTACTTTTTATGTTATAAATAGCAACGATGCCAATGACAAGAATAGTGTCTGTGCGTGCATGCATGTAATGTAGTTAAAGGTACAAAGCAATGGTGTAAATATTGAAAGCAGTTGAGTTAAAGATACTAAGCAATGGAGCTAACGGTACAAAGTAATGTAGTTAAAGGTACAAAGCAGTATAGTTTAAGGTACAAGCAATGGAGCACCTGGTCACATCAGAAAAGCTGGAGGGAAAGAGAGCACAGGTAGACCCGGGGAGAAGATATTGGACGGACTTGCAGAGTGGCTGAAGGCAGAGAGGGTGGAAGAGGTGCTTGCAGCAACAAGGGATAGAAACAGATGGAAGGCCATGATCGCCAACGCCATGTGGCAAGGCACCTGATGATGATGATGATGATGATGATGATGATGATGATGATGATGATGATGATGATGATGAATCATAAATAGTCAAAAAATCAAGGTTCATACGGGTCTGGCTTTAGGCACAGAAAACGCCACAGCGTTGTAGACATGCAGATGCCTTGGACTGATCCGAATTAATCTACCTGATTTCTAGTCTGATGGAGGAGATTGAATATTTGGCCATTCATCTGAAGGAGGAGATTGAATATTTGGCCATTCAGCCAACTGGGGATTAATTTCCAGATTGACGAATCACTAAAGGACCACTGGGATTTGAACCAGTGTCAGGAGGGATTGCACGTTGTGACTGGAGGATGGGAAGACTGATAAACATGACACAAAAAGTGAAAACTTCCATGGCAGGGGAGGGCAGGGGAGGGCAGGGTGCAGAGGATTATTGATGCAGATTTGCTTCCGGCAAGGCAAACAACTTGCTTGACTCCAAGTGGTTGTGTCTATATGGTGGCAAATCGTTTATGTTCACAGGGACATGACAAATGAATTGAGCTGAATGTGGATCCATTTGACGTTGTGTGCTGCTCAGCTCTCAGTTCCTTGTTCCACTGGCTTCCTTTCTGACTTAACACGGTAGTCATAATCATGCTCATTGTCCTACATGTACTCCTACCAACTTGGGATGGGTAGTCATAATCATGCTCATTGTCCTACCCCTACCAACTTGGGATGGATAGTCATAATAATGCTCATTGTCCTACCCCTACCAACTTGGGATGGGTAGTCATAATCATGCTCATTGTCCTACCCCTACCAACTTGGGATGGGTAGTCATAATCATGCTCATTGTCCTACCCCTACCAACTTGGGATGGGTAGTCATAATCATGCTCATTGTCCTACCCCTACCAACTTGGGATGGGTAGTCATAATCATGCTCATTGTCCTACCCCTACCAACTTGGGATGGGTAGTCATAATCATGCTCGTTGTCCTACTCCTACCAACTTGGGTTGGGTAGTCATAATCATGCTCATTGTCCTACCCCTACCAACTTGGGATGGGAAGTCATAATCATGCTCATTGTCCTACATGTACTCCTACCAACTTGGGATGGGTAGTCATAATCATGCTCATTGTCCTACATGTACCCCTAACAACATGGGATGGGTAGTCATAATCATGCTCATTGTCCTACTCCTACCAACTTGGGATGGGTAGTCATAATCATACTCATTGTCCTACTCCTACCAACTTGGGATGGGTAGTCATAATCATGCTCATTGTCCTACATGTACCCCTACCAACTTGGGATGGGTAGTCATAATCATGCTCATTGTCCTACATGTACCCCTACCAACTTGGGATGGGTAGTCATAATCATGCTCATTGTCCTACATGTACCCCTACCAACTTGGGATGGTAGTCATAATCATGCTCATTGTCCTACATGTACCCCTACCAACTTGGGATGGGTAGTCATAATCATGCTCATTGTCCTACATGTACCCCTACCAACTTGGGATGGGTAGTCATAATCATGCCCATTGTCCTACATGTACCCCTACCAACTTGGGATGGGTAATCATAATCATGCTCATTGTCCTACATGTACCCCTAACAACTTGGGATGGGTAGTCATAATCATGCTCATTGTCCTACATGTACTCCTACCAACTTGGGATGGGTAGTCATAATCATGCTCGCTGTCCTACTCCTACCAACTTGGGATGGGTAGTCATAATCATGCTAATTGTCCTACCCCTACCAACTTGGGATGGGTAGTCATAATCATGCTCATTGTCCTACATGTACCTCTACCAACTTGGGATGGGTAGTCATAACCATGCTCATTGTCCTACATGTACCCTACCAACTTGGGATGGGTACTCATAATCATGCTCATTGTCCTACCCCTACCAACTTGGGATGGGTACTCATAATCATGCTCATTGTCCTACCCCTACCAACTTGGGATGGGTAGTCATAATCATGCTCATTGTCCTACATGTACCCCTACCAACTTGGGATGGTAGTCATAATCATGCTCATTGTCCTACTCCTAACAACTTGGGATGGGTAGTCATAATCATGCTCATTGTCCTACCCCTACCAACTTGGGATGGGTAGTCATAATCATGCTCATTGTCCTACCCCTACCAACTTGGGATGGGTAGTCATAATCATGCTCATTGTCCTACATGTACCCCTACCAACTTGGGATGGGTAGTCATAATCATGCTCATTGTCCTACATGTACCCCTACCAACTTGGGATGGGTAGTCATAATCATGCTCATTGTCCTACACGTACCCCTACCAACTTGGGATGGGTAGTCATAATCATGCTCATTGTCCTACTCCTACCAACTTCGGATGGGTAGTCATAATCATTCTCATTGTCCTACATGTACCCCTACCAACTTGGGATGGGTAGTCATAATCATGCTCATTGTCCTACCCCTACCAACTTGGGATGGGTAGTCATAATCATGCTCATTGTACTACCCCTACCAACTTGGAATGGGTAGTCATAATCATGCTCATTGTCCTACATGTACTCCTACCAACTTGGAATGGGTAGTCATAACATGCTCATTGTCCTACCCCTACCAACTTGGGATGGGTATTCATAATCATGCTCATTGTCCTACATGTACCCCTAACAACTTGGGATGGGTAGTCATAATCATGCTCATTGTCCTACATGTACCCCTACCAACTTGGGATGGGTAATCTTAATCATGCTCATTGTCCTACATGTACCCCTAACAACTTGGGATGGGTTGTCATAATCATGCTCATTGTCCTACATGTACTCCTACCAACTTGGGATGGGTAGTCATAATCATGCTCGTTGTCCTACTCCTACCAACTTGGGATGGGTAGTCATAATCATGCTCATTGTCCTACCCATACCAACTTGGGATGGGTAGTCATAATCATGCTCATTGTCCTACATGTACTCCTACCAACTTGGGATGGGTAGTCATAATCATGCTCATTGTCCTACATGTACTCCTACCAACTTGGGATGGGTAGTCATAATCATGCTCATTGTCCTACATGTACTCCTACCAACTTGGGATGGGTAGTCATAATCATGCTCATTGTCCTACATGTACTCCTACCAACTTGGGATGGGTAGTCATAATCATGCTCATTGTCCTACTCCTACCAACTTGGGATGGGTAGTCATAATCATGCTCATTGTCCTACATGTACCTCTACCAACTTGGGATGGGTAGTCATAACCATGCTCATTGTCCTACATGTACCCTACCAACTTGGGATGGGTAGTCATAATCATGCTCAGTGTCCTACCCCTACCAACTTGGGATGGGTAGTCATAATCATGCTCATTGTCCTACATGTACCCCTAACAACTTGGAATGGGTAGTCATAATCATGCTTATTGTCCTACAGGTACCCCTACCAACTTGGGATGGGTAGTCATAATCATGCTTATTGTCCTACATGTACCCCTACCAACTTGGGATGGGTAGTCATAATCATGCTCATTGTCCTACACGTACCCCTACCAACTTGGATACGTAATCATAATCATGCTCATTGTCCTACTCCTACCAACTTCGGATGGGTAGTCATAATCATGCTCATTGTCCTACCCCTACCAACTTGGGATGGGTAGTCATAATCATGCTCATTGTCCTACATGTACTCCTACCAACTTGGGATGGATAGTCATAATCATGCTCATTGTCCTACATGTACCCTACCAACTTGGGATGGGTAGTCATAATCATGCTCAATTGTCCTACCCCTACCAACTTGGGATGGGTAGTCATAATCATGCTCATTGTCCTACCCCTACCAACTTGGAATGGGTAGTCATAATCATGCTCATTGTCCTACATGTACTCCTACCAACTTGGAATGGGTAGTCATAACATGCTCATTGTCCTACCCCTACCAACTTGGGATGGGTATTCATAATCATGCTCATTGTCCTACCCCTACCAACTTGGGATGGGTATTCATAATCATGCTCATTGTCCTACATGTACCCCTAACAACTTGGGATGGGTAGTCATAATCATGCTCATTGTCCTACATGTACCCCTACCAACTTGGGATGGGTAATCTTAATCATGCTCATTGTCCTACATGTACCCCTAACAACTTGGGATGGGTAGTCATAATCATGCTCATTGTCCTACATGTACTCCTACCAACTTGGGATGGGTAGTCATAATCATGCTCGTTGTCCTACTCCTACCAACTTGGGATGGGTAGTCATAATCATGCTTATTGTCCTACATGTACTCCTACCAACTTAGAAACACAATTTAGATCCAAATGAACTGAAAAATTACCGGCCTATCTCTAATCTCTCTTTCTTGTCAAAACTCCTTGAAAAAGTCGTCCTCAACCAGCTGAATTCTCACCTGTCTGCCAACAATCTCCTCAATCCTTTCCAGTCAGCCTACCGCCAGTGCCATAGCACTGAAACTGCCCTACTACACATTCTCAACAATCTCCTCCTTGCAACTGATACTGGCAAAGTCTCTCTCCTCACACTCCTTGATCTGTCTGCAGCCTTTGATACCATTGATCATGGTATTCTCCTTTCTAGACTTCATCATACTTTTGGCATCTCTGACATTGCTCTGTCTTGGTTCACTTCATACCTATCAAACAGAAAACAAACCGTTCTCATCAATGGCACTTACTCTCAACCTGCATACCTGACCTGTGGTGTTCCACAAGGATCTGTCCTTGGCCCTGTTCTTTTCACTCTTTACACCTCCCCCCTGTCCACCATCATCAACTCCCATTCTATAAAACACCACTTCTATGCTGATGACACCCAACTTCAAGACAGTGACTCACCTGATAATATACAGCGCCTGTTGACTCGCACCACTGAGTGTTACTCGGACATTAAGAACTGGATGACACACAATAGACTTCAGCTTAATGACGACAAAACAGAAGCTATCCTCATTGGCACCCGTCAGAAACTTTCTCAGCTGCCTCCTCTTTCTCTCCCATTATGTAACACATCAGTCCCAATTTCTGATTCAGCTAAAAACCTTGGTGTCTGATTGACTCTACCCTCTCCATGAACAACTTTGTTTCTCAAACTGCCAGATCCTGCTACTATCATCTCCATCGTATAAGGCTGATCAGGAAGTATCTCTCTGTCGAAACAACTGCAAAACTCGTTCTCTCCTTCATAATGTCTCGCATTGACTATTGCAATTCACTCCTGTCTGGTCTTCCTGCCTCCACCATTCACATCCTACAGCGCATTCAAAACAATGCTGCACGCCTTGTACTCAAAAAGAAAAAAGCTGACCACATATCTCCTCTCCTGGCACAACTTCACTGGCTCCCTGTATCAAAGCGCATACAGTACAAACTAGACACCATGTGCTACAAAAGCCTCAATAACGCAGCCCCCGATTACCTGTCAAGCCTACTTGAGATCTATGTTCCCTCACGTACCCTCCGCTCTGCCTCTGATCCTCTGACTTTTCGCTTTCCACGCACTAAGCTCAATACCTATGGTCCACGAGCCTTCTCTGTTTCTGGTCCACTCTCCTGGAACAAACTTCCTCTCTCAGTCCGTCAGCAACCTACTTTTGTCTCCTTCAAGTCCGCTCTCAAAACTCACCTTTCCTCCTCCGCATAAAATCCTAACCTCACTCAACCCCCCCCCCCCCCCTCCTCTGCAGCCTGTCTCCGCTCGGAGGGAATCACATGGTTATAATATATATATAATTGTATATGCTATGCTCTCTATAATTTTCCATTGCTTTTATTCTTGCTTTTATTGCTTTTATTCTTTCTTCCCATTTATAGCCATGCGTGTGTGTGGGTGTGTATGTGTGTGTGTGTGTGTGTGTGTGTGTGTGTGTGCGTGCGTGTGTGTGCGTGCGTGCGTGCGTGCGTGCTTGCGTGTGTGTCTGCTTCAGCGCTTAGATTTGATTTTATCAAGATTTTGCGCTATATAAATATTGTAATTATTATTATAATTATAAATTATTATAACTTGGGATGGGTAGTCATAATCATGCTTATTGTCCTACATGTACTCCTACCAACTTGGGATGGGTAGTCATAATCATGCTCATTGTCCTACATGTACTCCTACCAACTTGGGATGGGTATTCATAATCATGCTCATTGTCCTACATGTACTCCTACCAACTTGGGATGGGTAGTCATAATCATGCTCATTGTCCTACTCCTACCAACTTGGGATGGGTAGTCATAATCATGCTCATTGTCCTACTCCTACCAACTTGGGATGGGTAGTCATAATCATGCTCATTGTCCTACCCCTACCAACTTGGGATGGGTAGTCATAATCATGCTCATTGTCCTACTCCTACCAACTTGGGATGGGTAGTCATAATCATGCTCATTGTCCTACTCCTACCAACTTGGGATGGGTAGTCATAATCATGCTCATTGTCCTACTCCTACCAACTGGGATGGGTAGTCATAATCATGCTCATTGTCCTACCCCTACCAACTTGGGATGGGTATCATAATCATGCTCATTGTCCCTTTACTCCTACCAACTTGGGATGGGTAGTCATAATCATGCTCATTGTCCTACCCTACCAACTTGGGATGGGTAGTCATAATCATGCTCATTGTCCTACTCCTACCAACTTGGGATGGGTAGTCATAATCATGCTCATTGTCCTACCCCTACCAACTTGGGATGGGTAGTCATAATCATGCTCATTGTCCTACCCCTACCAACTTGGGATGGGTGTCATAATCATGCTCATTGTCCTACCCCTACCAACTTGGGATGGGTAGTCATAATCATGCTCATTGTCCTACCCCTACCAACTTGGGATGGGTCGTCGTAATCATGCTCATTGTCCTACCCCTACCAACTTGGGATGGGATCATAATCATGCTCATTGTCCTACCCTACCAACTTGGAATGGGTAGTCATAATCATGCTCATTGTCCTACCCCTACCAACTTGGGATGGGTAGTCGTAATCATGCTCATTGTCCTACCCCTACCAACTTGGGATGGGTAGTCATAATCATGCTCATTGTCCTACCCCTACCAACTTGGGATGGGTAGTCATAATCATGCTCATTGTCCTACATGTACCCCTACTAACTTGGGATGGGTAGTCATAATCATGCTCATTGTCCTACCCCTACCAACTAGGGATGGGCTGCTGAGCCCTGTGAGCAATACGTTACAGCCAGTGATTGCATATTTTTTTTATTTTAATTCACTGGTATTTTCATCCAGTTTCAGTTTCAGTTTCCTAAGATGACGTCTCCGCGCTCGGAGTGAATTCCATATGCGCTAACGTCATAGGTGCCATGTGTATAGTGATCATTGCTCAAGCCTTAAGCCTGCATATAAACCCATGAGCTGGCCAGGTCCTGAGCCCTATCTAGACTTTGTTTTACCTAGTCTGTATTCTATACTGGTATTGTATCAACCTACTATTGGAATAAACTTTTTTTTACATATAAATGACATGTGTATTTGTGTATCTTACCTTCAAAAAAGGAACATATATATATAAAGTAAATAAGTAAATATTCAAAGGTCTGAATCACAACACAACTAGCTATACTGTATAAACTTCTCACATGACAGAACCCCACCCCCACCACCAGTCAAAGCACAAATGCTCAGCTGTCTGTCAGTTAGGTGAAGACAATATTTTCTTAATCATATGTATTTATGTAAGTAAGTGAGTCCCATCCATAATGGCATATCTACCTTCATTTTTCCACTCATCATAAACCATTACGATGACAACCTTCGCAATCTTAAGTAGTTAACAAACATCTGGCGTAAATCTCGTTTTTAATCTTACATTGAAATGAGAGAAAAGGGAAACGTCAACTGAGAACTGTCTCTGTTAGTCTGCTTGTCTACACTAAATATAGATGTTGTTTGCTGCTTTTGGTTCCAATTTGACTGAATAAAATCATCCCCAACAGGGAATCACTGTTTTTCTAACTTATTTGATATAGTTTGTATCACTGACGATGGGTGGCAGGGATGGAGGACAAAGCTTCATGGTGACGGGTCAAGACCTGGAGTCTGTGTTGCATGGGCATTTGGGATTTCGCCAACATGCAGGTAATATATAGATCTTATTTCAACAGCTAACATCTTTTAGTCTAGTTTGCAAGTTCTCATGCTTTTTTTCCGGGGGGGGGGGTGAGCATGAGGGGGTTAAGGGTGGGGGGGGGGATTTATGGAGCATCACAGATAACCCAAATTTCTTTCGATAACACATCGATACAGCATAGCCAATAACTCATTAATTAAACAGGAGCACAAGATCTTACCAACATGAAGGATTATGTGCAGACTTATGGCTTGTGCCGTGATCATTTCTGATCTTTTTCATTTACGTGGCATTAGCTGCATTGGCGTACATAGAATTTATGAAAGTCATTATTTCTGTTGATATCCAGAACTGAGATGACAAACTAAACTACAGTTAAATTCTGATAAAACCAAAACCATGCTTGCAGGTACCAAAAATAAACTTGCCTCTATCACACTGAATACTATCCAGCTAGGTGGCAACATCACCCTTCTCCCTGATTCTGTCAAGAACCTGGGTGTGACCTTGGACAACACTCTTTCTGTGGAGAAGTTTCTGACCCAAACCTGCCAATAATGCTACTATCAGATTCGGCGCATCGGTTACATTCGAAGATATCTTTCAGCTGAGGCTGCATCTAAGCTTGTGATGTCACTGATTTTGTCTCGTCCTGATTACTGTAATGCTCTTCTTACTGGACTATCAGCTTCTTCTCTCCTGTGTCTACAATGCACACAAAACAGCTAGCTACTCGACTTGTCCTCAAAAAGAACCAAAAAATGATCATGTCAGAATCTCCTTCACTCTCTTCACTGGCTGCTTGTCTAAAAAAATTAAGCTGCATACCTTGTGTTACAAATCTGTTCACAAGACTGCTCCATCATATGTTTGCAACAATCAACATTTATAAGCCAACTCGCACCTTTCGCTCAGCTTCAGACACCTTTTCCCATCAGTCCCTAGATTTTAACAATCAAGGTTGGCCAGCGTTCTTTAGCTGTCTCAGGACCGTCAGCCTGGAATAGATTTCCGCTCTGCCTTCGTCTAACACCTACCCTTTCTGCTTTTAAATCCAATTGAAAAACCCACCTCTTTTCCCAACAATGGACTCTACAACTACTTCTGTCCCTCACAGTCTGTGTTAAATATTGGCAGGTGGTCTTTGTCGATTGTATGCGTATGCCTGGTGCGTGAGTGAGCTTTGATTCGAATTATCAAGATTTGGCGCTGTGTAAATACTATTATTATTGTCGTCGTCGTCGTCCGTCGTCGTCGTCGTTGTCCGTCTGTCGTCGTCGTCGTCCGTCGTCGTCGTCGTGTGTCGTCGTTCTCGTTCGTGTTGTTGTTGTTGTTGTTGTTAATGTCATTATTGTTGTTGTTGTTGTTTTTGTTGTTAATGTCATTATTATTGTTGTTGTTGTTATTCCAATGCAAAACACACTGTCATGAAAAAAAAACTAAAAGTCAAACATACATAATTCCTTTTCTGGGCCATAGCAACCAAAAGTGTGAATATATTTTAGTTTAAGAATTTAAGACATTTATTACTGGAACCAGAAAATACACGAAAATTGTATTACTGGTATAAAGCAAAGTTAACATGCCACCAGTGCTCTTATGATGACACTTTTTACACTGACACCCACACATGGTTTTAATATTGGCATAAATGTGCACACTGTTTCATACAAAACAAATAAAAAGCCTATGCTGTTGGGCCTACATTCACTTCTACATCATTGTCTCATCATCTGCCTGATGATTTCAATAACAGACACAATAAACCACCACCAGCGGTAACAATAAACATCAATTACAATATTCAAGATCATAAGTATACCATCGTAATGATCATTACCATCAACAGACTCATTGTTACCATCGTCATAGTAATAGTAATAAAGTGTATCAAAAAGTGCAATCGCAACAATTCTAATCAACAACAAAGACGAGAACGTGAAATACAAGTAAGAAAAAACAAAACAAAACAAAATAAAGCGATACAAGAAAGCAGCTTTAGCAACAACAACAACAACAACAACAACAACAGCAACAACAACAACAACAACAACAACAGCACAAATAATAGTAACAAAAAGTATTAGTGTCGCTCACCCGACGAGGCAGGACGTGTTTTCTTACAGTTGCTATGACGGTATTCATACGGCAGAAGTCTAACATAGCAACATAAGAACGACACACTGGTCCAGCTGTATTAAACGGTCAATATTCACTGGTCCAGCTGTATAAACGGTCAATATTCACTGGTCCAGCTGTATAAACGGTCAATATTCACTGGTCCAGCTGTATAAACGGTCAATATTCACTGGTCCAGCTGTATTAAACGGTCAATATTCACTGGTCCAGCTGTATTAAACGGTCAATATTCACTGGTCCAGCTGTATAAACGGTCAATATTCACTGGTCCAGCTGTATAAACGGTCAATATTCACTGGTCCAGCTGTATAAAACGGTCAATATTCACTGGTCCAGCTGTATAAACGGTCAATATTCACTGGTCCAGCTGTATTAAACGGTCAATATTCACTGGTCCAGCTGTATTAAACGGTCAATATTCACTGGTCCAGCTGTATAAACGGTCAATATTCACTGGTCCAGCTGTATAAAACGGTCAATATTCACTGGTCCAGCTGTATAAACGGTCAATATTCACTGGTCAGCTGTATAAAACGGTCAATATTCACTGGTCCAGCTGTATTAAACGGTCAATATTCACTGGTCCAGCTGTATAAACGGTCAATATTCACTGGTCCAGCTGTATAAAACGGTCAATATTCACTGGTCCAGCTGTATAAAACGATCAATATTCAATCAAGTGTGCGTGCAAATATTTTACATCTCTCTGGCTACAGTTTGTTGGTCACACTGACATTTACAAAACTACGTGACTACTCATAGCAAGTGGCCATAGTTGTCATAGGCACAGGAATCAGGAATTATGCCGTGACCACTGTTGTGTCGGTACAAGCGTTGGGGTGCAAGACATGCTGGACAGTGAGTGAACACACCTGATTATCTATTTTTCTTTTTGTATTGGCAGTGTTTTGTGTATCTCCGACTACGGTGGTTACCTGTCCTCAGGAAGCGGAATAGAGGTATGCAGTTATTAGTAGAGTACCGTTACATTGTGTGTGAAAACTGTGTATGTAGTTATTAGTAGAGTACCGTCACTTTATGTGTGTGAAAACTGTGTATGTAGTTATTAGTAGAGTACCGTCACTTTATGTGTGTGAAAACTGTGTATGTAGTTATTAGTAGAGTACCGTCACATTGTGTGTGAAAACTGTGTATGTAGTTATTAGTAGAGTACCGTCACATTGTGTGAAAACTGTGTATGTATTATTAGTAGAGTACCGTCACATTGTGTGTGAAAACTGTGTATGTAGTTATTAGTAGAGTACCGTCACATTGTGTGTGAAAACTGTGTATGTAGTTATTAGTAGAGTACCGTCACATTGTGTGTGAAAACTGTGTATGTAGTTATTAGTAGAGTACCGTCACTTTATGTGTGTGAAAACTGTGTATGTAGTTATTAGTAGAGTACCGTCACATTGTGTGTGAAAACTGTGTATGCAGTTATTAGTAGAGTACCGTCACATTTAGTGTGTGTGTGTGTGTGTGTGTGTGTGTGTGTGTGTGTGTGTGTGTGTGTGTGTGTGTGTGTGTGTGTGGTGTGGTGTGTGTGTGTGTGTGTGTGCGTGTGAATGTTGCTCTAATGAAATGGGTGAAATGCTGTGTATATAACTGAACACACGCGCGCAGGTACATACTCGCGATCTCGCGCGGGTGCGGACACGCACGCGCATATGCTAGCGCATTTTTACCTTTTCAAATCATGATGAAAGGATTCATTTATTTGTGTGCTTTTCTTTTGGTGCTGCATGTTTTGGCTTGTATGATAATGAATTACATATGTACTGCTTGTTTTGGCTTGTATGATAATGAATTACATATGTACTGCTTGTTTTGGCTTGTATGATAATGAATTTCATATGTACTGCTTGTTTTGGCTTGTATGATAATGAATTACATATGTACTGCTTGTTTTGGCTTGTATGATAATGAATTACATATGTACTGCTTGTTTTGGCTTGTATGATAATGAATTACATATGTACTGCTTGTTTTGGCTTGTATGATAATGAATGACAATTGTGCTACTTGTTTTGGCTTGTATGATAATGAATGACAATTGTGCTGCATGTTTTGGCTTGTGTGATAATGAATAACAATTGTGCTACTTGTTTTGGCTTGTATGATAATGAATTACATATGTACTGCTTGTTTTGGCTTGTATGATAATGAATTACATATGTACTGCTTGTTTTGGCTTGTATGATAATGAATTACATATGTACTGCTTGTTTTGGCTTGTATGATAATGAATTACATATGTACTGCTTGTTTTGGCTTGTATGATAATGAATTACATATGTACTGCTTGTTTTGGCTTGTATAATAATGAATTACATATGTACTGCTTGTTTTGGCTTGTATGATAATGAATGACAATTGTGCTACTTGTTTTGGCTTGTATGATAATGAATGACAATTGTGCTGCATGTTTTGGCTTGTGTGATAATGAATAACAATTGTGCTACTTGTTTTGGCTTGTATGATAATGAATGACAATTGTGCTGCATGTTTTGGCTTGTGTGATAATGAATAACAATTGTGCTGTATGTTTTGGCTTGTATGATAATGAATGACAATTGTGCTGTATGTTTTGGCTTGTATGATAATGACTGACAATTGTGCTTCTTGTTTCTGCTTGTATGATAATGACTGACAATTGTGCTTCTTGTTTCTGCTTGTATGATAATGACTGACAATTGTGCTTCTTGTTTCTGCTTGTATGATAATGACTGACAATTGTGCTTCTTGTTTCTGCTTGTATGATAATGACTGACAATTGTCAAATACAAAGGATGGTGGTGATGGTGCTGGATGTGTGAACTTATGACCGGGTTCACCGTAAATGTTAAACAGGTTTTCCTGTTCCTCCTTCGGCTTTCCTGTCTTCTGCGCACGCACTCTATCGCCTCACCGGCACAGGGGCACCACGCACACTGCACATATACAATGTACATTGTATACGTACACATTCAAGTTGCTTTGCCAGAATAGTCTAATCCCACGTGCGTGTGCGCGGGCGTCCGCCCGAACGTGCGCACACACAGGTGAATACATAAAGCGAGAGAGAGGGCGAGAGAGAGGGCGAGAGAGAGGGCGAGAGAGGAATGAATTGTGTATTTGGTTTGTTTCCTTTTGATCTTACAAATGATTTTGAAGCTCTTGTCTAAAACGTGAGGGACAAAAAATGTTAACAGAAATAAACTACTGTAGTGTGGTTATGTATTTCAAATTTGCACGGCTGTCAATATTCAATATTCAATGTGAAATATAAATACGTTTTTGTGCTTCATTCTTAGAGTGTTTCGTATTTCTTGAGAACAATCTTTAGTAGTTTCATGGCGACGCTATTTAAACTACGCACAAAGCACAAGATACGTCGTAGAATAATTCAAGGCATTAGTTAAACTTTAAAAAGATTAAATGTTAAATATATGTAGTCTTGAAAGGAGGTTTCTCCCTGTATCAAACTTTTTCTTCTTTGTAAAATAAACTCTGTCATTGACTTTACATGTCTGGAGAACCTCGCACGGCTGGCTCGGCAGCGACAGTCATCATCAAAACATTCTGATTGTTTGTACTGTAATATTATGTAGTTCTACATTTCAGTTATCTTTTACATATTTTGTTCGTTCTAAAGTAGAATTTGTAATACTGTCTTGTTTTCCTACTGTGATGTTTTTTGTCTTTTGATATATCTGTGTTAACAAGTTAACAGGAAACACCACCAGGGTGTTTGTAATTACATACATATTACCATTCGGTGCTTTTGCACTGGCAATACCAGATCATGATGTATTCTCGATACGCATGTACTTGTCCACATATATTTGTACATATACATAAACAGGAAGAAAATGGTGTGATCGAAATGGTTTGAGATACCACCGGGTGATCTGTTACATTTAGTATGACAAACATCACAATATCATTTCTGAATTGTCAGGGACTTGGAGACCTTCAAAAACGACGGGATCTTTTTCATTTTCTCAAGAATAATGTATATCATATCTATTGTCTACAAGACACTCATTTTAATGCTAAGTTAGAAAGTCTCATTAGAATGGGGTTACGAGTGTTTCTTCGCATAATGTCAGTCAAATCCAAGGGAGAGTATTATTTAAAGAGAATTCTGAATTTAAAATCAACAAAAATAGAAAAAGACGGTAGTACCAACTTCATCGTGATATCCTTGACCGCTGTGGAGAAAGAGATAATTTTGGTAAATGTTTACGGCCCAAACGAAGATAACCTTTATTTCATGAAAAATAAGAGAAAACGTTGAGAAATATAACAGTCAAGACTTAATACTGGTAGGTGATAGGAGCTTGGTCCTTGACCCATTTTTAGATTACAATGAAGATGCCAATACCAATAATTCAAAAGCAAAAGAGTCAGTGGAAAACATGATGCAGGAATTAACCTGGACATGTCTGTGACAAGAAAATAATCCACAAGTGAAACGTTTTACTTCGTGAAAGACACCACCCCTAAAACAAAGTAGACGAGATTTTTTTCCTTCTGTCAGAAAACCTAACGTTAAACTTCGAAGATGTAGATATAATACCACTGTAATTCTAAAATTAAGATTTGGGAAAAAATGTATCAGAAGTCTTACATTTTGGAGTTTAATTGTTCTTTATTGAAAGACAAGCAATACGTAGAAGAACTAGATGAACTAACCGATGATATTATAACAGAGCATTCTTATGACCATTAAAACAGAGCCAAGCTTGATGATGTTGCTTTTTCGTTTTTTGTTTGTTTGTTTGTTTGTTTGTTTGTTTGTTTGTTTGTTTGTTTGTTTGTTTGTTTGTTTGTTGACGGACTTAGATATCACTGTTCCGGACAAATTATTCATAGATTTTCTACTGATGAAAATTACTCATTCTTGCCAAACTAATCCATCTCTGGAATCTGCTCCCAGATCCCCCTGATGATTTTGTCAGTTATATTCCGAAAATATGTCTTTCGTTTGTTTGGAATAGTAAATGCAATCGAATTAACAGAAAAAGAACTACCAACAAAAGCATAAAAAATGGAGGTTTGAACGTGCCAAACATACAACGATACGGTACACTGAAGCCGTGAAACTTTCCTGGCTGAGAAAATTTAGAACAGAGTTTGAAAAGTATGGCCCCAGTTATGCTTTATATAAAGACAATGATTGTATGTTCTGGAATCACACATTGAAGGCATAATATTATCATTTTTTTAGTCATATAAAACCAAAAAACGCTAATTGATCTAATTTCAGAACCAGTCTTATATAACAAAGATATCACTATTCGGAATAAAATCATAAAATATAGTAGATACTTTCAAAAAGGAGTCCAATATTCCACATTTTTTCAATGATAACTGACTTTTTCTGACACGTCATGAATTCAATAGAAGAAACGAAATGAACATAAATTTCCTCATCTTCAATGGATGTAAGCAGTCGATTAAGTATGCACAGAAGAGAAAGCTGAACATACCAAACGACAGTACACATATTACTATAGTACTACAGCACTGAGAACAATTTACTCTGTATCAAAAGGAGCACGGTTATCTTATGAAATATTAACAACAGACGATACACTTCCAAAGTCTTGCTCTAAATGGTCAGAGAAATTGGGAATAATGTTCCATGGAAAGAGGCGTTATGAAAATTCATGAAATACAAGAAGTTAAAGTAGATGTCTACAGATACGTATTGTACATAGAATTATCGGAACTCATGTCATATTAAAAGAAATGGGATTTACAAACACTTGTTGCCGTGATTTTTGTTTGGAAACAAAAGACAGTACATGTACTGATCATTTATTTTGAAATTGTTTACATACGAAACGATTCTAGGGAGGGATTGAGGAAATCTTTTATGATCGGAATGTGTTACCTGTGCTCATATTAGATTTAGTCAAAGTATGGTATTATTTGGTGTTGACGAAAACATATGCACAGATCCGATATTTGATTTCCTCCTCCGCCTTGGAAAACGTATAATTTATAAATGCAAGTATCAAAAGACTGTAGGCTACCAAACCTAACCTCTTTTAATGGGTACCTTGTTATGAAATATCACATAGAAAAATACAATGCAAAAATGAATTGGAATCTGCACACTTTCAAGACAAGATGGTTGCCATATTCACCTTTGATAACAACGGTCTGTCACGGCATTTTGTTCATCTTTTTATTTTTTCCCTTTTCTTCTCGTTTGGGGACAGGGGTGTTTGGTTGGGTCAGTGTGTGTGTGTGTGTGTGTGTGTGTGTGTGTGTGTGTGTGTGTGTGTGTGTGTGTGTGTGTGTGTGTGTGTGTGTGTGTGTGTGTGTGTGTGTGTGTGTGTGTGTGTGTGTGGAGTCTTGGTCAACTGGGTCAGTGTGTGTGTGTGTGTGTGTGTGTGTATGTGTGTGTGTGTGTGTGTGTGTGTGTGGAGTCTTGGCCAACTGGGTCAGTGTGTGTGGTGTGTGTGTGTGTGTGTGTGTGTGTGTGTGTGTGTGTGTGTGTGTGTGTGTGTGTGTGTGTGTGTGTGTGTGTGTGTGTGTGTAGTCTTGGCCAACTGGGTCAAAACTCACCTGTACAGTTACAGTTTACCTGCCCTGTGTGTGTGTACTTTTGCCTGCTTTTGCACGGAGATTGTGAACAGCTCCGTCAACTTGTGTTGTGGCCTAAGAGATGTTTTACGTAGGTCTGGTGTGTGTACATTTTTGGGTGTTTTGGGTACTGTTTGTGTAAACTGTTTTTCTGTAAACTTGTTGGCAGGCTAAATCATGGATTGCCTGGTACCCATGTGGATAGATTTTTGCGTGTGTTTTTTTCTTTGCTGTAGTTTGTGAACAGTATTTCTAAGCTTGTTTTTTGGCTTTAAAAAGTAAGAATTGTTGGTGTTACGAGTCCAGTTTTGTCTGGCTTCCCTTCTGCAACAGACGGTTTGCAGTTAAGGGGGTGGGGTCTGGCCAGTTTCTGGTCACATGAGTTTGTTTTTGGTTTTTTTTAAAATGTAAAAGTTTCATGTTGGGTTCAGTTGGTGTTGTGTGCCCCTTCTGCTACAGATGGTTTGTGGTTGGGTCGACATGGCCATTTTCTGGTCAGTCACCACTTGTAGTTGGATGTCATGTCCTAGAAGTGGGCAGAGCTCTATGTGTCTTGTTGGTATGTAACCAGGAGTGACTCGACGCCTGTTATCTTTCCTCTGCTACAGACGGTATGTAACCAGGAGTGACTCGATGCCTGTTATCTTTCCTCTGCTACAGCGGTATGTAACCAGGAGTGACTCGACGCCTGTTATCTTTCCTCTGCTACAGCGGTATGTAACCAGGAGTGACTCGATGCCTGTTATCTTTCCTCTGCTACAGACGGTATGTAACCAGGAGTGACTCGATGCCTGTTATCTTTCCTCTGCTACAGCGGTATGTAACCAGGAGTGACTCGATGCCTGTTATCTTTCCTCTGCTACAGACGGTATGTAACCAGGAGTGACTCGATGCCTGTTATCTTTCCTCTGCTACAGCGGTATGTAACCAGGAGTGACTCGATGCCTGTTATCTTTCCTCTGCTACAGACGGTATGTAACCAGGAGTGACTCGATGCCTGTTATCTTTCCTCTGCTACAGACGCGTACGGCTGTGTGAAGCTGACTTTCAGTTGGCGCTGACCCCGTTCCTGAACTGATAGTGACCTCTGAGAGGCTAGCACGCGGTGCACACACTAATTGTAGCGACGGCCGCTCCCTCCCTTTCACTCCATCGCGCTTAACCGGAATGCCGCTCAGCACACACAGGCCTAAGCGATAACGCATCGCCGCGGAACATAGGTGGCCGGTGCTTACAGGGTAGTATCAGTACAAAACCGTAAACCATGTCTTTGGAAAGCAATACATAGTTACGCTCTCATGTGCATTTGAAAGCCAATAAATCCAGCTTTCTTCCGGTATAAAAAAATGTTCCTGTAGCTTTTCAAACAAAGGAATGACAACGACGGAAAGACAGTGAGAAAGCATGCTACAGTAGAAGGAAATATGCAACTTTGTTAAAAATGGGTGTTTTAAACTCCCCATTGTTAACATGCAATTATTATTTTGACGTTAAATTAATGACAGAAACATTTTGACATACGTACACAACAAGACACAAGAAATAAAAACATAATGGCAATTACCTGGCTCTTGTTATGGACTCAAACGCAAGTCTGGTGAAAATCAACTGTACAGTATCCATAATGAGAAATAGGCACAGAAACACTATAAGATGAGGGGGGAGAACGTGTGAAAGACAAAACGATCAGTGGATTTATGATAACAGTACATTCATAAAGTTTACTGATGATTTGATAAAGTTGATACTGAGTGAAAACAGGTTACACAACGGGGAGATGAGAGGGTGGAGAGGAGGGGTGGCTGGGGGGAGCAGACGGGTTGGCTGAGTGAGATTACACAGTCTTGGAGGTCGTTGCCACAGACAGCATGGGAAGCGTGGTTTGTAGTTCAGGAGACACTAAAGATAATTGTTCTCTCATGATGATCATCAGCTGTTCTTTTTTACTTCTGACTCCCCAAAGTTGATGGCCCTATCAGACTACTGTCAAAGTCTCCGCCACAGTCCATAACAGTTTGGTCCATGTCACTGTCTGCCTTCCGTTTGGGGGCTCCGACTTGCGACTTTTTTGACCGGCTACATTTTGTCTGCATATCAAAATGATGACAAACTTGACACTCAGCGACAGACAAAGTACCACTGAACTCAGTCCACATGTTCTGTGTGCGCATTATGTCACTGAGTGCACGAGTGTTGGCCGTAGTTTGGTTAGTCACCGTTGTTTTGGATTTTTTCAGTTTCATTATTCGGTAATAACACCTGAGACACAGAGCTTTGGGATGCTGTCCTTCCGTATCTGAATTAATATCAATTCTATGGAACACAAGCAGCTCATAAGCGTATTCAACACAGAGTTTAATATTTGATCGTTTGTCTTTTAGCTGTCTTTTCACACGTTCCCCACACACGCGACACAAAGCGTTAAGTCTCTCACAGTGCAGTGCATATGTATGTTGAGTTGAAGGCTCCATCACTTAAGCAACAGTTTTTACTATATGTGATTAATTCACAATTACAACATGAAGAACGAATGCCAGACAGAAACAAACACTTGTCACTTAAAGTGCACAAACTCAACTTCACGAAAAGCAAACTATAATTTCCATCAATGCCACGTAATATCCACAGTGCCGTGCTAAAAACGCATAAAATTAAGACTCTGCCACTCTGCACGAGTAAGAACAAAGACTAGCAGCAGGCGCCTGGTACTGACACAGATAAGACGATGCCAGGAACCGGGTCAGGTCATGACCGGGGTCAGGCGGGTCGGTGCTCAACTCAAAGATAGAGGGAAAGAAGGGAGTGAACAGCCGTGGACGGTATGTAACCAGGAGTGACTCGATGCCTGCTATTTTTTCTCTGCTACAGACGGTATGTAACCAGGAGTGACTCGATGCCTGTTATCTTTCTCCTCTTGCATACAGGACGGTATGTAACCAGTGAAGTGACTCGATGCCTGCTATTTTTTTCTCTGCTACAGACGGTATGGGTATACCCAAGGAGTAGAGACTCGATGCCTGTTATCTTTCCTCTGCTACAGACGGTATGTAACCAGGAGTGACTCGATGCCTGTTATCTTTCCTCTGCTACAGACGTATGTAACCAGGAGTGACTCGATGCCTGCTATTTTTCTCTGCTACAGACGGTATGTAACCAGGAGTGACTCGATGCCTGTTATTTCTCTGCTGTGGTATGTAACCAGGAGTGACTCGATGCTGTGCCTTGTAATATTGTTTCTTATTTTCTTGCTACAGACGGTATGCGGTGGGTGCAGTGAACAGTCATTTCAGTGTTGGTCAGCGTAGTTTTGGGAAGTTTACGATGGCTGTGTTTTGTTGGTATGTAACCAGGAGTGACTCGATGCCTGTTATTTTTCCTCTGCTACAGACGGTATGTGGTGGGTGCAGTGGTCAGTCATTCCAATTTTGTCAACATTGTCATGTGAGAGTATAGAGTATAGGTGTCGTTGTCAGGCATGTAACCAGCAGTGAATAGTCATCTGCTTTCCTTTGCTGTAGTTGATGTGTAGTTTGGTGGCTAGTTTGGTGTTGGTAGCTGGGTTCGTCGACATATTTACAAATAATGAATTTTGCTGCCGTGTCCAATCATAGCTGTTTGTATACCTACGGGTCAGTAGGGGAGGTCGTGTTCGGAGTTTCGCCAGCATGTGGGGAGAAGATCACCAGTGTCCTGCACTAGTTGTTGTTGCTGTCCGTGTGGTCCTGGCTGTACGAGGAGGTGCACGTGTCCGAGCTCCGGCAACGTTACGAGCGTCCGAGGCAGGTGCGACAAGAGGGTCTTCTACAGCTGTGTCTTCCGGCAAGATCAGCGGTACTTCCACGCCACGAGCCTACAGCCCAGTCATTCTACCCGGCTCGTTTCCTTGGCGCCGCCCTCCGCAGGACTCCACATCTGCTGTAGTGAACATCTTCGCGTCGTTTGGTGGTGGATTCATCCGGCGCCTGTTGGCCATGCCAAGCGACGAGAGACTCGTTAGTGATTAGAAACCCTAGCATCGGAACACCCTATGGACCAAAATCGTCGTATGGACTGAAACTTTATGTGAGTGTGTGTGTTTGCTATGCTTCTAAGTGAATTCCATTGGTTTGGAGATTTGAAATGTATGCAAATGCTGGTTTTGGGGTGTCACCTACAGCAATGCTTCCAAGTGATTTCCGTTGTTTTGAAGATTTGAAATGTATGAAATGTTGGTTTTGGGGTGCCACCTATAGCAATACTATATTCATGTTGGTGATCTGTACGAATGATGCGTCATGTTGTCTTGTTTGTAATAACATTTGTGTAACTGTACTTTGTCCAAGGATTTCCTTATTTAGTCATAAACAGGTGTGCAAGAGCTGATAGGTCTGTTTCTCTGTCTTTCCCCTCTAGTCCAAGCCTTAGCGAGCTTGACACTGTCTATTTATATTGTAATACTGATCTTGTCAGTGCAGGCAATGGAATGTGATAGCGAGTCTGATTTCGTAACATCTTGCCCGTGAATGTTGATACACTTTTCTTGTTGTTATTCGTGTTGTTGTTGTTTTTCTTCTACTGGTGATTGTGCTTCATGTAGATGTATTTCAAACATGGATATTCTGAATGAATTCAAATTTGATTTCGTGATCTCATAGCAATTGCACTTTGCTGGTTGTTCTGCATTTGTATATATTATTTGCTTGAAATGAATAAAAAAAAAATACTTGAAAAAAATAATAGTAACAAAAAGACAAAATGAAAAAGGAAACCAAAACTGATAAGTAATGAATAAAGCTACACTGGTGTTGACACTTCAGTTTGTGTTATGATCACTGGTGTTGACACTTCAGTTTGTGTTATGATCACTGGTGTTGACACTTCAGTTTGTGTTACAATCACTGGTGTTAACACTTCAGTTTGTGTTATGATCACTGGTGTTGACACTTCACTTTGTGTTATGATCACTGGTGTTGACACTTCAGTTTGTGTTATGATCACTTGTGTTGACACTTCAGTTTGTGTTATGATCACTGGTGTTGACACTTCAGTTTGTGTTATGATCACTGGTGTTGACACTTCAGTTTGTGTTATGATCACTGGTGTTGACACTTCAGTTTGTGTTATGATCACTGGTGTTGACACTTCAGTTTGTGTTATGATCACTGGTGTTAACACTTCAGTTTGTGTTATGATCACTGGTGTTGACACTTCAGTTTGTGTTATGATCACTGGTGTTGACACTTCAGTTTGTGTTATGATCACTGGTGTTGACACTTCAGTTTGTTATGATCACTGGTGTTGACACTTCAGTTTGTGTTATGATCACTGGTGTTGACACTTCAGTTTGTGTTACAATCACTGGTGTTAACACTTCAGTTTGTGTTATGATCACTGGTGTTGACACTTCAGTTTGTGTTATGATCACTGGTGTTGACACTTCAGTTTATTATGATCACTGGTGTTGACACTTCAGTTTGTGTTATGATCACTGGTGTTGACACTTCAGTTTGTGTTACAATCACTGGTGTTAACACTTCAGTTTGTGTTATGATCACTGGTGTTGACACTTCAGTTTGTGTTATGATCACTTGTGTTGACACTTCAGTTTGTGTTATGATCACTGGTGTTAACACTTCAGTTTGTGTTATGATCACTGGTGTTGACAATTCAGTTTGTGTTATGATCACTGGTGTTGACACTTCAGTTTGTGTTACAATCACTGGTGTTAACACTTCAGTTTGTGTTATGATCACTGGTGTTGACACTTCAGTTTGTGTTATGATCACTGGTGTTGACACTTCAGTTTGTGTTATGATCACTGGTGTTGACAATTCAGTTTGTGTTATGATCACTGGTGTTGACGCTTCAGTTTGTGTTATGATCACTGGTGTTGACACTTCAGTTTGTGTTATGATCACTGGTGTTCACACTTAGTTTGTGTTATGATCACTGGTGTTGACACTTCAGTTTGTGTTATGATCACTGGTGTTGACACTTCAGTTTGTGTTACAATCACTGGTGTTGACACTTCAGTTTGTGTTATGATCACTGGTGTTGACACTTCAGTTTGTTATGATCACTGGTGTTGACACTTCAGTTTGCTATGATCACTGGTGTTGACACTTCAGTTTGTGTTATGATCACTGGTGTTGACACTTCAGTTCATTATGATCACTGGTGTTGACACTTCAGTTTGTTTATGATCACTGGTGTTGACTACTTCAGTTTGTTATGATCACTGGTGTTGACACTTCAGTTTGTTATGATCATTGGTGTTGACACTTCAGTTTGTGTTATGATCACTGGTGTTGACACTTCAGTTTGTGTTACAATCACTGGTGTTGACACTTCAGTTTGTGTTATGATCACTGGTGTTGACACTTCAGTTTGTGTTATGATCACTGGTGTTGACACTTCAGTTTGTGTTATGATCACTGGTGTTGACACTTCAGTTTGTGTTATGATCACTGGTGTTGACACTTCAGTTTGTGTTATGATCACTGGTTGTTGGATACACTTCAGTTTGTGTTATGATCACTGGTGTTGACACTTCAGTTTGTGTTATCAATCACTGGTGTTGACACTTCAGTTTGTGTTAGATCACTGGTGTTGACACTTCAGTTTGTGTTATGATCACTGGTGTTGACACTTCAGTTTGTGTTATGATCACTGGTGTTGACACTTCAGTTTGTGTTATGATCACTGGTGTTAACACTTCAGTTTGTGTTAATCACTGGTGTTGACACTTCAGTTTGTGTTATGATCACTGGTGTTACACTTCACTTTGTGTTATGATCACTGGTGTTACACTTCAGTTTGTGTTATGATCACTGTGTTGACACTTCATTTGTGTTATGATCACTGGTGTTGACATTCAGTTTGTGTTATGATCACTGGTGTTGACACTTCAGTTTGTGTTATGATCACTGGTGTTGACACTTCAGTTTGTGTTATGATCACTGGTGTTACACTTAGTTTGTGTTATGATCACTGGTGTTGACACTTCAGTTTGTGTTATGATCACTGGTGTTACACTTCAGTTTGTGTTAAATCACTGGTGTTGACACTTCAGTTGTGTTATGATCATGGTGTTGACACTTCAGTTTGTTATGATCACTGGTGTTGACACTTCAGTTTGTTATGATCACTGGTGTTGACACTTCAGTTTGTGTTATGATCACTGTGTTGACACTTCAGTTTTTAGATCACTGGTGTTGACACTTCAGTTTGTTATGATCACTGGTGTTGACACTTCAGTTGTGTTAGAATCACTGGTGTTGACACTTCAGTTTGTTATGATCACTGGTGTTGACACTCCAGTTTGTGTTATGATCACTGGTGTGACACTTCAGTTTGTGTTCAATCACTGGTGTTGACACTTCATTTTGTTATATCACTGGTGTTGACACTTCAGTTTGTGTTATGATCACTGGTGTTGACACTTCAGTTTGTTATGATCACTGGTGTTGACACTTCAGTTTGTGTTATGATCACTGGTGTTGACACTTCAATTTGTTATGATCACTGGTGTTGACACTTCAGTTTGTTATGATCACTGGTGTTGACACTTCAGTTTGTTATGATCACTGTGTTGACACTTCAGTTTGATTGTTTGACACTGTGTTTGACACTTGTTTGTGTTACATCACTGGTGTTAACACTTCAGTTTGTGTTATGATCACTGGTGTTGACACTTCAGTTTGTTATGATCACTGGTGTTGACACTTCAGTTTTTATGATCACTGGTGTTGACACTTCAGTTTGTGTTATGATCACTGGTGTTGACACTTCAGTTTGTGTTACAATCACTGGTGTTAACACTTCAGTTTGTGTTATGATCACTGGTGTTGACACTTCAGTTGTGTTATGATCACTGGTGTTAACACTTCAGTTTGTGTTATGATCACTGGTGTTGACATTCAGTTTGTGTTATGATCACTGGTGTTGACACTTCAGTTTGTGTTCAATCACTGGTGTTAACACTTCAGTTTGTGTTATGATCACTGGTGTTGACACTTCAGTTTTGTTATGATCACTGGTGTTTACACTTCAGTTTGTGTTATGATCACTGGTGTTGACAATTCAGTTTGTGTTATGATCACTGGTGTTAACACTTCAGTTTGTGTTATGATCACTGGTGTTGACACTTCAGTTTGTGTTATGATCACTGGTGTTGACACTTAGTTTGTGTTATGATCACTGGTGTTGACACTTCAGTTTGTGTTATGATCACTGGTGTTGACACTTCAGTTTGTGTTATATCACTGGTGTTGACACTTCAGTTGTGTTAGATCACTGGTGTTGACACTTCAGTTTGTTATGATCACTGGTGTTGACACTTCAGTTTTGTATGATCACTGGTGTTGACACTTCAGTTTGTGTTATGATCACTGGTGTTGACACTTCAGTTGTTATGATCACTGGTGTTGACACTTCATTTGTTATGATCACTGGTGTTGACACTTCAGTTTGTTATGATCACTGGTGTTGACACTTCAGTTTATTATGATCACTGGTGTTGACACTTCAGTTTGTGTTATGATCACTGGTGTTGACACTTCAGTTTGTTTATCACTGGTGTTACACTTCAGTTTGTGTTATGATCACTGGTGTTGACACTTCAGTTTGTTATGATCACTGGTGTTGACACTTCAGTTGTGTTATGATCACTGGTGTTGACATTCAGTTTGTGTTATGATCACTGGTGTTGACACTTCAGTTTGTGTTATGATCACTGTGTTGACACTTCAGTTTGTGTTATGATCACTGGTGTTACACTTCAGTTTGTGTTAATCACTGGTGTTACACTTCAGTTTGTGTTATGATCACTGGTGTTGACATTCAGTTGTGTTATGATCACTGGTGTTGACACTTCAGTTTGTGTTAGATCACTGGTGTTGACACTTCAGTTTGTGTTATGATCACTGGTGTTACACTTCAGTTTGTGTTAATCACTGGTGTTGACACTTCAGTTTGTGTTATGATCACTGGTGTTGACACTTCAGTTTGTGTTATGATCACTGGTGTTGACACTTCAGTTTGTGTTAGATCACTGGTGTTGACAACTTCAGTTTGTGTTATGATCACTGGTGTTGACACTTCAGTTTGTGTTAATCACTGGTGTTGACACTTCAGTTTGTGTTATGATCACTGGTGTTGACACTTCAGTTTGTGTTATGATCACTGGTGTTGACACTTCAGTTTGTGTTATGATCACTGGTGTTGACACTTCAGTTTGTGTTATGATCACTGGTGTTGACATTCAGTTTGTGTTATATCACTGTGTTGACACTTCAGTTTGTGTTATGATCATGGTGTTGACACTTCAGTTTGTTATGATCACTGTGTTGACACTTCAGTTTGTTATGATCACTGGTGTGACACTTCAGTTGTGTTACAATCACTGGTGTTGACACTTCAGTTGTGTTATGATCATTGGTGTTGACACTTCAGTTTGTTATGATCACTGGTGTTGACACTTCAGTTTGCTATGATCACTGGTGTTGACACTTCAGTTTGTGTTATGATCACTGGTGTTGACACTTCAGTTCATTATGATCACTGGTGTTGACACTTCAGTTTGTTTATGATCACTGGTGTTGACACTTCAGTTTGTTATGATCACTGGTGTTGACACTTCAGTTTGTTATGATCACTGGTGTTGACACTCCAGTTTGTGTTATGATCACTGGTGATGACACTTCAGTTTGTGTTACAATCACTGGTGTTGACACTTCATTTTGTTATGATCACTGGTGTTGACACTTCAGTTTGTGTTATGATCACTGGTGTTGACACTTCAGTTTGTTATGATCACTGGTGTTGACACTTCAGTTTGTGTTATGATCACTGGTGTTGACACTTCAATTTGTTATGATCACTGGTGTTGACACTTCAGTTTGTTATGATCACTGGTGTTGACACTTCAGTTTGTTATGATCACTGTTGTTGACACTTCAGTTTGTGTTATGATCACTGGTGTTGACACTTCAGTTTGTGTTACAATCACTGGTGTTAACACTTCAGTTTGTGTTATGATCACTGGTGTTGACACTTCAGTTTGTGTTATGATCACTGGTGTTGACACTTCAGTTTATTATGATCACTGGTGTTGACACTTCAGTTTGTGTTATGATCACTGGTGTTGACACTTCAGTTTGTGTTACAATCACTGGTGTTAACACTTCAGTTTGTGTTATGATCACTGGTGTTGACACTTCAGTTTGTGTTATGATCACTGGTGTTAACACTTCAGTTTGTGTTATGATCACTGGTGTTGACAATTCAGTTTGTGTTATGATCACTGGTGTTGACACTTCAGTTTGTGTTACAATCACTGGTGTTAACACTTCAGTTTGTGTTATGATCACTGGTGTTGACACTTCAGTTTCTGTTATGATCACTGGTGTTAACACTTCAGTTTGTGTTATGATCACTGGTGTTGACAATTCAGTTTGTGTTATGATCACTGGTGTTAACACTTCAGTTTGTGTTATGATCACTGGTGTTGACACTTCAGTTTGTGTTATGATCACTGGTGTTCACACTTCAGTTTGTGTTACAATCACTGGTGTTAACACTTCAGTTTGTGTTATGATCACTGGTGTTGAAAATTCAGTTTGTGTTGTGATCACTTGTGTTGACACTTCAGTTTGTGTTACGATCACTGGTGTTGACACTTCAGTTTGTGTTACGATCACTGGTGTTAACACTTCAGTTTGTGTTACAATCACTGGTGTTGACACTTCAGTTTGTGTTATGATCACTGGTGTTGACACTTTAGTTTGTGTTATGATCACTGGTGTTGACACTTCAGTTTGTGTTATGATCACTGGTGTTGACACTTCAGTTTGTGTTACAATCACTGGTGTTGACACTTCAGTTTGTGTTATGATCACTGGTGTTGACACTTCAGTTTGTGTTATGATCACTGGTGTTGACACTTCAGTTTGCTATGATCACTGGTGTTGACACTTCAGTTTGTGTTATGATCACTGGTGTTGACACTTCAGTTCATTATGATCACTGGTGTTGACACCTCAGTTTGTTTATGATCACTGGTGTTGACACTTCAGTTTGTTATGATCACTGGTGTTGACACTTCAGTTTGTTATGATCACTGGTGATGACACTTCAGTTTGTGTTACAATCACTGGTGTTGACACTTCATTTTGTTATGATCACTGGTGTTGACACTTCAGTTTGTTATGATCACTGGTGTTGACACTTCAGTTTGTGTTATGATCACTGGTGTTGACACTTCAGTTTGTGTTACGATCACTGGTGTTAACACTTCAGTTTGTGTTATGATCACTGGTGTTGACACTTCAGTTTGTTATGATCACTGGTGTTGACACTTCAGTTTGTTATGATCACTGGTGTTGACACTTCAGTTTGTGTTATGATCACTTGTGTTAACACTTCAGTTTGTTATGATCACTGGTGTTTACACTTCAGTTTGTTATGATCACTGGTGTTGACACTTCAGTTTGTGTTATGACCACTGGTGTTGACACTTCAGTTTGTTATGATCACTGGTGTTGACACTTCAGTTTGTGTTATGATCACTGGTGTTGACACTTCAGTTTGTGTTATGATCACTGGTGTTGACACTTCAGTTTGTGTTATGATCACTGGTGATGACACTTCAGTTTGTGTTACAGTCACTGGTGTTGACACTTCAGTTTGTGTTATGATCACTGGTGTTAACACTTCAGTTTGTGTTACAATCACTGGTGTTGACACTTCAGTTTGTGTTATGATCACTGGTGTTGACACTTCAGTTTGTGTTATGATCATTGGTGTTGACACTTCAGTTTGTGTTACAATCACTGGTGTTGACACTTCAGGTTGTTATGATCACTGGTGTTAACACTTACGGTTTGTGTTATGATCACTGGTGTTGACACTTCAGTTTGTGTTATGATCACTGGTGTTAACACTTCAGTTTGTGTTATGATCACTGGTGTTGACACTTCTGTTTGTGTTATGATCACTGGTGTTGACACTTCAGTTTGTGTTATGATCACTGATGTTGACACTTCAGTTTGTGCTATGATCACTGGTGTTGACACTTCAGTTTATGTTACGAACATCCCAGCTGACAGCAATGGCTATACATGTATCTGCACTGCACAAACGTCAGAATGACGAAGCTTGTTGAAAGGTAAAATCCGTCGTAAAAGTTACCTATACATGCTGTGTATGCAATCTACAAATACCAATATATTCAACAAGTGTAATGTGTGGCGTAAGTACTCCCACATGTCGAGGTATTTAAATCAACAAGACTGCATCAGAAAATCTGTAGGTGCTTTAAAATATTTAGGCCCAGTCAAAGCTCATGATGGTACCTGTACTAAAGACATCAAAATAAAAGTAGAAATGACCAGGCCAAAAATGATCCAAATCAACAACATTTGGAAAGACAAAACATACCAGCAGCCCCCAAAATCACAGTTCTGAGATGCATGATTTGGCCTGTAATGCTACATGGCTGTGAAGCCTATACATGCAGAAAAGCAGATGGAAGTATGAGCAAAGCAGCAGAGATGTGGTTCTACATGCAGCTTTTAGGGGTCCAATAGACCAATAAACAAACAAATGAAACCATCTGAATGAACTCACAGTCCAGTGACAACTACTGACAGAAATCAACAAAAGAAAAAGGAAAATATTTATACGCAAACCGCATCATCAACACAACCATAACGATAACAGTTTTGCAAGGACAGGTTGAATCCAAAAGAAATCAGGAGACCGTTGACCTGTTATGTGAACAAGATCACCAACATCAGCAGTTTGAAGGTCTACGAATTAGCACAGAACAGTCAAGACTGGAGAGAATGGAGGAAAGTTGTTTCATCTCCAACGGTGGCTACAGTCAAACTCGTTGATGCTGATGGGTGACGGGTGATGATTGGAGTGTTGACAGATTTGGTGATAAAACAATAAACAAGATACATGACATATAACACCAATGACAATATCAATCTACACTTAAAATGAAACATTGGAACAAAATACAATGTGACAAAGCTGTTAGTGCAAAATAAAACATTGGAACAAAATACAATGTGACAAAGCTGTTAGTGCAAAATAAAACATTGGAACAAAATACAATGTGACAAAGCTGTTAGTGCAAAATAAAACATTGGAACAAAATACAATGTGACAAAGCTGTTAGTGCAAAATAAAACATTGGAACAAAATACAATGTGACAAAGCTGTTAGTGCAAAATAAAACAAAACAAGAAAATTTACAATGGGGCAGATGTAATGTAAGCAACAACATGCAGTTCATTCATGCTCTGTGTGTGTGCGTGTGTGCGTGTGTGTGCGTGTGTGTGTGCGTGTGTGTGTGCGTGTGTGTGCGTGTGTGTGTGTGTGTGTGTGTGTGTGTGTGTGTGTGTGTGTGTGTGTGTGTGTGTGTTTCACAGACAGAAAGAGGGAGAGAGAGAGGGGGGAGAGGCAGAGAGAATACCAAGATCACGCTGGGATAAAAAGGTTTTCATTGTCTCATGCCTCTTTTATCAACAGCCAAGGTAATTATAAATGGGAATGTAACATGTTACGATGTTGTCTTTGCAGTTCACATACACGTGGATGACAATGGCGCCCACAGAGCAATGTGGCCACAGTCCATTGTGACCAGTCCAGAGCTTGGACAGATTTGACGTGTTTCCGTGTTTTCAGTGTTTGTATCATGTCCTTTTTCTTATCGATTAGAGCTGACATCGCCAGGTAACTGATGGGGTAGTTCTCCTTGCTGGATTGAGGTAATTTAACTCTCTCTGTCTCTCTCTCTGTCTCTCTCTCTCTCTCTCTCCCCTCTCTCCCTCTCCCTCTCTTCTCTTTCTGACAGCTAGTCTCCCCACCGGTCCCTTCATATGTCTTTTTCCCTTCCTTTTGCCACAGGTCTGGTCCTCTTTAGATACATTTCAGTATTCTTCATTTTTGATTGTTTCATTTTCTTGTCTCTCTCTTTCTGCATAATGTTTTGTTAAATGTATTTTTGCCACATCTGTAAAAATGAGCAAAACATAGATAAAACACGTGGCTTATGTTTCTAAGCCTCAAAAATGTATTAGCGCTCTTCTATCTCACAGATACATTACCTTGCTAGTTTAAAAAAACGCAGTTGCCAAGCACAGCATTCAGCTGTTTGTATACCTACAGTGCTAAGCAAAGAGAGAAAGAGAGGAGAGAAAATTAAAAGAAGAGAGAGAGAGTGAAACCCTGGTATCAGTCTAGTCTTCTTGTATTTTTAAAAATCATTTGGCCATCTTCTGGTTCAAATTATGATACTGAAAATTGAGTAACATCAGTCAAACATGCACAATACATTTTCATCGTTCCATAATTTCTCTTTTTGTAGCCTGTTTGTGATCTCATTATTTCATTATAACGCAAGTTTTCCCCCAGTGAATGAAACCCTATTACTTATCTTGATCTCTGAAAAAGCTGGAACAGATGGGCCTCCTTAGCTATTGTGATGCAAATGTGTTAGAAATCAATGTGCAAACAGCAGATGAATGATTAATGATATAGATCAAACTGTTTCATGCAAAGTAAAACTCACAGATATTGAAATCTTCTTTTGGATTAGATATCCTGCTCAGATTTTGCAAATTTCCCTGCACTGAAAAAGATAATTACTGAAAAAAAATTTCAGAGATGCAGATTTTACTACACACAATCGATACCAAGACACAGGAATACAATGGAATAAAAAAGTCAAGAGTATTATATACCTAGCAGTTATCAAATGCCGTACTTTGAAGTGGCACGCTTGATGAAAATAGCTAACGAATTCTAATCATAAAATGTATATATTCTTGTAAAATATATAGGAAAATCATGTGATTTCCTATTTACTTTATACACACATTCCTATTATTATTGTTGATATTAGCTTGAAATCATTGACTAGTGATCTCTTATATCAAAATACTGTCATCATTGTGTTCTTACAGCCCTACTAATAAATGAGTGGGTCTGAGTCTGTCAGACAAAAGCCCACTCAGACACTTAGGCTCCATGGACAGGTCTGAATAAATCCATCGTTGAAATGCGTGTTTGAATTGTGGGAGGGGGACGCTTGAAACGTTCGCCATTCAGCTGATTGGGATTAATTTCCAGATTTGCCAGTCAATAAAGGACCATTGGGATTTGCACCATCGGCAGAAGAGTATGGGGAATGTGATGAAGGGGGAGGATATTAAGAGCAGTGAGAAAAGATGGAGTGCGAATGGGTGTGAGGAGGGAGAGGGGTTGATGCTGATATGCTTCCTGCGAGGCAAACAACTTGGCTGGCTCCAAGTGGTTGTGTCTATGTGGCGGCAAATCGTTTCTGTTCACAACGACATGACAAACACATTTCACGGTGCCCGGCCAAACTAAAGGTCTTTTCACACTGTGCGTGCTGCCATGTCCTTGTTCCTAGCTTCCAGTGGCTCCCTTTTTAACATAACATGACAGCCAAAATTATCTTCTCCTCTCTCCCTTCTTTCCCTTCAGCTTGTCAGGGGAAGGACTGCTGCATCCACAAAATAAATAAATCGCTACCTTGGAAACCGCGAAAAAGTATAACCATATAACGAAATTTCTGACATAAATATCGTAAAATCGTATTGCTGACATCATGATACAGACTTCATATTGTCCCTGCTATAGATTTCAACCGAACAGAACTGATCATGTCATAGTTAGATTACGGTAAAAGATGGGCCAGATAAAAGAATCATCAATAAATCTGACATTTTGTGATAGTTTATGCTGAGTTATTAACTACAGACTTACACAGAACGATCCTTATCAAATTAATGTTTAGTCTACCTTGAAAAATAGAAATATCTAAATGCATTCCTTAAACGTTACATTTAAAAATTGTCCCTTTGAATTTCCTTTCACCGCAAAATTCTGTTCGATGAAATATCAGTTGCTCTATCGAAGAGAGCACACGCTCAAACACACACAGACACACACACAGAACACACACACAAACACACACACTCACACACATACACACACACGAGCGCACGCACACACACACACACACACACACACACACACACACACACACACACACACACACACACACACACACACACTACGCATACAAAAGAAAAAGAAAGAAGAAAAATCAAGACACAATAACAAATTTCAAAGACATCAGGACATTGCTCTGTATCCTGAAATGTGGTGCAGGCTACAATAGTGGCAACACTACAAGCGAACGGATTCCTACTACAAGTTAGCTAGACCCCAGAACAACAGACATCTAGTGTTTGTTAGACCTGAGCAGCAACAATCTTCAAGTAGAAGACAGCCCACAACACACTGAATCTTCATTTGGACAAATAGGTCTGTCGTAATGAGCAGTCAAGATTGTGTTAAGTGGGTTTGGTCCTCGATTCACGCAAAAAGTAGTCAATATTTGCCAACTCTTTTTTTGGTCCTCGATTCACGCAAAAATAGTCAATATTTGCCAACTCTTTTTTTATGGTCCTCGATTCACGCAAAAATAGTCAATATTTGCCAACTCTTTTTTTGGTCCTCCATTCACGCAAAAATAGTCAATATTTGCCAACTCTTTGTCGTTTATCCAACTCAAACGAGACTCAAAAGCCTCAACAGCTTTGAGTGTATATATGATTACTTCCAATGTCACAGTTGCAGTCAAACATTTACATTCGTATCGATT
>JAPXFY010000016.1:84371875-84391875 GCA_030674185.1 Monoplex corrugatus
ACCAACAGTTTGGTGAAGTTGTACGCAGCGTACCTACAGGTGATGAGTTGATCATCACGGGGGATTTCAACGCGAGAATCGGCCCAAATCATACATTATTGGTCAGCATGGTACCGGTCATGAGAACTCAAATGGCAAACTTCTGCTTTCACTATGCTCTTAGCACAATCTCTCAATCACAAATACATTCTTCCATCTGAACGATGCTCACAAAACCATTTGGATGCATCCAAGATCGAATCACTGTCATCAAATATACTTTATCAGAAATCTGTAGACAACGTGACCTGCGTGACTTTCATATCACCAGAGCAATGACAAGTGCCGAATGTTCAACAGACCACCTTCTTCTCAGATCAAAGATGAACCTCCAGGTGAGAACAAAAAGAAGGCCCCAGGGCAAGAAACCTAAAAAAAACTGGATGTTCGGAAAATCAGTAATCCTGGCATAACAGTTGCCTTACAGAATGAACTGTCAAAGCGTCTGGAGCAAGTTGCCTTCATCAAAGGAGAGACAGAAGAAAACTGGGCCACACCGCCAAAGAGACAATAAACATCCTCGAAAGACATCACCAGGACTGGTTTGATGACAACGATTCTGAAATTCAAAGTCTTCTTGCTGCACACAAGAACTGGCTAGCAGACAAACAGTCTGACTCAAAGCGGGACAAGTTCCACCATCTCAGAGGAAAAATTCAGAAGCGGCTGTGCTCCATGAAGGATGTATAGTGGGAAAAGAAGGCAGAGGAGATCCACGGTTATATGCTGACTCAAAAAATGCCAAGCTCTTCTACTCCAGCTTTAGGGAGATGTATGGGCCACCACAGAGAGGTGCAGCCTCAATCCAGAACCTGCAGGGTGAGCTCCTAACTGATAATGAGGCAATAAATAAGAGATGGTCAGAACACTTCGAGCAGCTCCTTAACAGGCCTTCATCGATTGACCCCAGTCTTATTGAAGAGATCCCAGCAAGAGCAACTGCAGAGTTTCAATGTGGTAAATCAGGAGACTCTGATGGTATTCCGCCTGAAGTTTTAAAAGCAGGTGGTCAGCCGTTGGTACAGAAGTTTACTGAGTTTCTTTGTACGTGCTGGGAAGATGGCTGTTTACCCCAAGATCTGAAAGATCCCAGAATTGTGCACCTGTACAGAGGCAAAGGTGACGAATCCAGCTGTGACAACTATCGTGGATCTCCCTTTTGAGCATTGCAGGCAATATCCTCTCCTAGGTCATCAAAAACAGCTTGAACACCCTTAGCCAGAGTGGTTTTCGCCAAAACAGAGGGACAGTCGATATGATATTCGCTGCAAGACAAATTTAAGAGAAATGTAAGAAACAAAATATGGATCTCTACATCCTCTTTGTCGACCTCACCAAGGCGTTTGACACAGTGTCACGTCCAGGACTGTGGAACATACTTCCCCGAATTGGATTCCCTCCCAAGGTGGTAAAAATAATCAGATGCTTTCACGATGGCATTAACCCAAGATTAGTCAACGGCATTGAAGATGATGAATTCCCCGTCACTGACGATGTCAAGCAAGGATGTGTTCTTGCTCCGACACTCGTCAGCTTCCTTTTCAGCAATACGCTTCTCTCTGCCTTTAAAGAGTCAAATCCAGGCATCCAAATCTCATACAGGACAGATGGAGGTGTCTTCAATACTCAACGCCTGAAGGCAAAGACGAAAGTCACTAAATCACTTGTTCGTGACCCCCTGTATGCTGATGACTGTGCAATCGTTGCCCACTCAGAGGATGACCTTCAAAGACTTACAGATTTACTGTCTGTGGCCACTAAGCACTTTGGATTCACAATAAGCATCAAGAAGACTGAAGTTGTGCTTCAACCTGCAAAAGGATCAACAGTAGACATGCCTGAAATGAAGATCGATGGCAAGGTCCTTAACAATGTTGACTCCTTCACCTATCTTGATAGCAGTCTCTCCTCTTCCAACAGTGTCGATAAAGAGGTATCCAACCGCATCGCTAAGTCAAGTGCTTCCTATGGTAGACTCCACAAGCAAGTATGGAACGAAAGGGGCTTGAAACTGGAGACGAAATGCGCAGTATACAGAGCAATAATCCAGACTGCATTGCTGTATGATGCGAGTCTTGGACTGTCTACTGTAGGCATGTCAAGCTGCTAGATCAGTTTCACCAGGGCTGCCTCCGACGTATCTTAAACTTCAAATGGTACAACAGAGTCTCAAACGTGAATGTACTTTCGCAAGCCCAGATGCCAAGCACAGATACACTGCTAACACAGTCTCAACTAAGATGGTCTGGACATCTCGTGCGCATGCAGGATTAGAGGCTTCCAAGGCAGCTCTTCTACTGTGAACTGACAAGGGGCCATCGACCAAGAGGACAGCGAAAGCTTGCTACAAAGACACCCTGAAAAATATCCCTCCACAAATGTGACATTGATGAAGAACAATGAGAAATCATGGCCACAAACAGGCCTGAATGGAGGCAAGCTATTCGCAAGGAAACAGAAGCTTGTGAAAATGAAAAACGAAGTAGCCAAGTGGAAAAGCGTGCAGCAATAAAGGCCAGAACCAACTCTGCACAGCGTTCCATTGAATGTCCAGTATGCGGCCGCCTGTGTGCATCAGACTTTGGCCTGAGATTCCACATGGGGTACACAAATAAAGTGCTAGGTTGGACTTTATCGACCACTATAGTAGACCATATATATATATATATATATATATATATTATATATATATATATATGTGTGTGTGTGTGTGTGTGTGTGTGTGTGTGTGTGTGTGGTGTGTGTGTGTGTGTATGTGTGTGTGTGTGTGTGTGTGTGTGTGTGTGTGTGTGTGTGTGTGTGTGTGTGTGTGTGTGTGTGTGTGTGTGTGTATTGTTTGAAAAAGAAAGTTTTATTTCATTTTGTTTCAACTAATTCAAGGCCTGACTATCAAAGGACACACTTTATCTGAAGCATGATGAATCCTGAGGAAAAGGAACCTATCAGTGTAGCTTGACCATTCTTTTGTTTGCTACTGGCACAACTGTCTGTTTACTGTTCTTTGCACTTGACAGCATCATCTAACGTGACAGCGTATTAACCAAAACAGGCGAAGTATTGGAGGAAGTGTCTGTTGGCCATTGTGCATGTCGGTTGATTTGCAAACAGTCCTCTTCATCTTGTGTGTGCAGTGTGGGCCTGGTTTAGGGTTGTGTTGCACAAAGTCCTTCTCTTGACAGCTTATTTGCAAACAGACATTTTAGTGAATTGCCTGATTTTGTTGTGTTTGTCTGCCTGCCTGTGGGAAATCCGCTTCCAGAGATGATGGGCCAGGCATATTTGTCGGCTGGACCTAGGCCATGGATGGTGATTGCAACAATTTATGGTCATACTGTTGAAAGACATTTTGCTGATACTATGATGTATGACTCAGGAACATTTTTTAAGAAAAGATTGTGTACACAAACGTAAGAGGTCTAGCACATGCCTAGGTGAGCGCACGCAAACATACAATATTGGTAATTGTATCCACGGGGTAATATGGTAATTGTATCCACGGGGTAATGTGGTAATTGTATCCACGGGGTAATGTGGTAATTGTATCCACGGGGTAATGTGGTAATTGTATCCACGGGGTAATGTGGTAATTGTATCCACGGGGTAATGTGGTAATTGGTAGCCTAGACTGACTTATTGTAGTTTTTTCTACAGGTAGAATTGACTGTCTTCTGTTCATCACACTTAACTTGACATCACACTGAACTTGACAGCGTCTTTTCAAAACAGAGAAACTGAGGATGAGAGGATTCCATTAGCCATTATGAATGCCGGTCGACAGGCAAACAGTTCTCACCCTGTACTTATAGTGTGGGAATTGCATTGAATTACACACCTCCTTACCCGGGGCTAATTAAAAGTGTTGTATCGTGTCCCATCACGTTGCATCGTATCGGGGTATCGCGTCGTGTCGTGTCGTGTCGTGTCGTGTCGTGTCGTGTCGTGTCGCTTCATCTAACATGACTCCTGTTCTTCACACGTAACAGCTTTCTCTAACATGACTCATGTTCATCACACGTAACAGCTTCATCTAACATGACTCCTGTTCATCACACGTAACAGCTTCATCTAACATGACTCCTGTTCATCACACGTAACAGCTTTCTCTAACATGACTCCTGTTAATCACACGTAACAGATTCATCTAACATGACTTGTTCATCACTCCTAACAGCTTCATCTAACATGACTCCTGTTCATCACACGTAACAGCTTCATTTAACATGACTCCTGTTCATCACTCCTAACACCTTTATCTAACATGACTCCTGTTCATCACACGTAACAGCTTTATCTAACATCACTCCTGTTCATCACACTAAACACCTTTATCTAACATGACTCCTGTTCATCACACGTAACAGTTTTATCTAACATGACGCCTGTTCATGGCCATTAACAGCGTCACATAACATGGCAAGCAATGTGCCAAACACGCCATTAACAGCGTCACATAACATGGCAAGCAATGTGACAAACACGCCATTAACAGCGTCACATAACATGGCAAGCAATGTGTTAAACACGCCATTAACAGCGTCACATAACATGGCAAGCAATGTGCCAAACACGCCAATTAACAGCGTCACATAACGTGGCAAGCAATGTGCCAAACACCCATTAACAGCGTCACATACGGACAAGCAATGTGCCAAAAAAAAAAAAAAAAAAAAAAAAAAAAAAAAAAAAAAAAAAAAAAAAAAAAAAAAAAAAAAAAAAAAAAAAAAAAAAAAAAAAAAAAAAAAAAAAAAAAAAAAAAAAAAAAAAAAAAAAAAAAAAAAAAAAAAAAAAAAAAAAAAAAAAAAAAAAAAAAAAAAAAAAAAAAAAAAAAAAAAAAAAAAAAAAAAAAAAAAAAAAAAAAAAAAAAAAAAAAAAAAAAAAAAAAAAAAAAAAAAAAAAAAAAAAAAAAAAAAAAAAAAAAAAAAAAAAAAAAAAAAAAAAAAAAAAAAAAAAAAAAAAAAAAAAAAAAAAAAAAAAAAAAAAAAAAAAAAAAAAAAAAAAAAAAAAAAAAAAAAAAAAAAAAAAAAAAAAAAAAAAAAAAAAAAAAAAAAAAAAAAAAAAAAAAAAAAAAAAAAAAAAAAAAAAAAAAAAAAAAAAAAAAAAAAAAAAAAAAAAAAAAAAAAAAAAAAAAAAAAAAAAAAAAAAAAAAAAAAAAAAAAAAAAAAAAAAAAAAAAAAAAAAAAAAAAAAAAAAAAAAAAAAAAAAAAAAAAAAAAAAAAAAAAAAAAAAAAAAAAAAAAAAAACACCGCCATAACAGCGTCACTACGTGCAAGCATGTGCAAACACGCCATACAGCGTCAATAACTGGCAACATGTGCCAAACACGCCATTAACGCGTCACAAGTGCAAGCAATGTGCAACCATACAGCTCACAACTGCAGCAATGTGCAAAACGCCATACAGCTCAATACTGGCAACAATGTCCAACAGCCATACGCGTCACTAATGGAACAATGTGCCAAACACCCATTAAAGCGTCACATAACGCAAGCAATGTCCAACACGCATTAAAGCGTCACATAACATGCAAGCATGTGCAAACACCATTAACGCGTCACATAATGCAAGCAATTGCCAAACGCCATTACAGCGTCACTACTGCAAGCATGTGCCAAACACATTAACACGTACAACGTGCAAGCATGTGCCAAACACCATACGCGTACTAACTGCAAGCAATGTCCAACACGCCATTACAGCGTCACATACATGCAAGCAATTGCCAAACACGCCATAACAGCAATACTGCAAGCATGTGCAACACGCCATTAAGCGTCAAACTGCAAGCATGTGCCAAACAGCCATTAACGCGTCCAAGTGGCAAGCATGTCAAACACGCATAACAGCGTCACATATGCAAGCAATGTGCCAAACACGCCATTAACAGCTCAATCTGGCAACATGTGCCAACCCATAACAGCGTCACTAACTGGCAAGCAATGTGCAAACACGCCTTAAGCGTCAATACGCAACATGTGCCAAACACGCCATTAACAGCGTCACTAACGTGCAACATGTGCAAACACGCCATTAATCCGCACATACGTGGAAGCAATGTGCCAACACCCATAACAGCGTACATACGTGCAAGCAATGTGCCAAAAACCATTAACAGGTCACATACTGGCAACAATGTGCCAACACGCTTAACAGCTACATACGTGAAACAATGTGCCAAACGCCATTAACAGCGTCACAACCGTGGCAAGCAAGTGCAACACGCATAACGGTACAAAGTGCAAGCAATGTCCAACACGCATAAAGGTCACATACTGGCAACAAGTGCAAACACGCCATAACAGCGTCACATACGTGGCAAGCATGTGCAAACACCATTAACAGGTCCATAACGTGGCAAGCAATGTGCAACACCCATCAGCGTCACAAACGTGGCACCAATGTGCCAACAGCCATCACAGCGTCACATAACTGGCAAGCAATGTGCCAAACACCCATTAACAGCTCACATAACTGGCAACATGTGCAACACGCCATAACAGCGTCACATAACTGGCAAGCAATGTGCAACACCATTAACAGCGTCTACGTGGCAAGCAATTGCAACACGCCATACAGCGCACATACCGTGGCAGCATGTGCAACACGCCATTACAGCGTCAATACGTGCAAGCAATGGCAACGCCATAACAGCGTACTAACTGCAAGCAATGTGCCAAACACCATAACAGCGTACATAATGGCAAGAATGCAACGCCTAACGGCACATCCTGAGCAAGCCAAACAGCATACAGCTACATACGTGAAGCAATGTCAACACGCAGACGTCACCGTGCAAGCAATGTGCCAAACCCATAACAGCGACAATACGGGAGCATGTGCAAACCATACGCTCAAAACGCAAGAGTGCAAACACGCAAACAGGTCATACTGCAAGCAGTCAACGCTAAACGTCATAACGTGAGCATGTGCAAACGCATACAGGTACTCGTGGCAGCATGTGCAAACCATACGCACATGGAGCTCAGACACGCATAACGCGTCACCGTGCAAGCATGTCAACAAGCATAACAGCTCACGTGGACAATGTGCAACAGCCATTACGCGTATACCGGAGCATGTGCAAACGCATACGCGTCATCGTGCAGCAATGTGCAACACGCACACACGTCATCATGGCAAGCAATGTGCAAACCCATCAAAGCACTACGTGCAACATTCCAACACCATACGCGTCACTACCGTGCAGCAATGTGCAACACGCCATAACAGTCCTACCGTGGAAAAGTGCCAACAGCATTACAGCTCAAAGGGAACACACGTCACAAACCAACTGCACACCATTAACAGCGTCACATAACGTGGCAAGCAATGTGCCAAAACACCCATTAACAGCGTCACATATACGTGGCAAGCAATGTGCCAAACACGCCATTAACAGCGTCACATAACGTGGCAAGCAATGTGCCAAACACGCCATTAACAGCGTCACATAACGTGGCAAGCAATGTGCCAAACACGCCATTAACAGCGTCACATACGTGGCAAGCAATGTGCCAAACACGCCATTAACAGCGTCACATAACGTGGCAAGCAATGTGCCAAACACGCCATTAACAGCGTCACATAACGTGGCAAGCAATGTGCCAAACACCGCATTAACAGCGTCACATAACATGGCAAAGCAATGTGCCAAACACGCCATTAACAGCGTCACATAACGTGGCAAGCAATGTGCCAACACGCCATAACAGCGTCACATAACATGGCAAGCAATGTGCCAAACACGCCATAACAGCGTCACATAACGTGGCAAGCAATGTGCCAAACACGCCATTAACAGCGTCACATAACGTGGCAAGCAATGTGCCAAACACGCCATTAACAGCGTCACATAACGTGGCAAGCAATGTGCCAAACACGCCATTAACAGCGTCACATACCGTGGCAAGCAATGTGCCAAACACGCCATTAACAGCGTCACATAACGTGGCAAGCAATGTGCCAAACACGCCATTAACAGCGTCACATAACGTGGCAAGCAATGTGCCAAACACGCCATTAACAGCGTCACATAACATGGCAAAGCAATGTGCCAAACACGCCATTACACTAAACGCAAGCGTGCCAAACATAACTGCCACAAATGAAGCAATGTGCCAAACACGCCATTAACAGCGTCACATACAGTGGCAAGCAATGTGCCAAACACGCCATTAACAGCGTCACATAACAGTGGCAAGCAATTGCTGCCATAACACGCATTAATGCAAGCATCGTCAACACGCATAACAGGCAAAGTCAAATGTGCCAAACACGCCATTAACAGCGTCACATAACGTGCAAGCAATGTGCCAAACACGCCATTAACAGCGTCACATAACGTGGCAAGCAATGTGCCAAACACGCCATTAACAGCGTCACATAACGTGGCAAGCAATGTGCCAAAACACGCCATTAACAGCGTCACATAACATGGCAAGCATGTGCCAAAACACGCCATTAACAGCGTCACATAACGTGGCAAGCAATGTGCCAAACACGCCATTAACAGCGTCACATAACGTGGCAAGCAATGTGCCAAACACGCCATTAACAGCGTCACATAACGTGGCAAGCAATGTGCCAAACAGCCATTAACAGCGTCACATAACTGGCAAGCAATGTGCCAAACACGCCATTAACAGCGTCACATAACGTGGCAAGCAATGTGCCAAACACGCCATTAACAGCGTCACATAACGTGGCAAGCAATGTGCCAAACACCCATTAACAGCGTCACATAACGTGGCAAGCAATGTGCCAAACACCCATTAACAGCGTCACATAACATGGCAAGCAATGTGCCAAACACGCCATTAACAGCGTCACATACTGGCAAGCAATGTGCCAAACACGCCATTAACAGCGTCACATAACAGTGGCAAGCAATGTGCCAACACGCCATTAACAGCGTCACATAACGTGGCAAGCAATGTGCCAAACACGCCATTAACAGCGTCACATAACTGGCAAGCAATGTGCCAAACACGCCATTAACAGCGTCACATACTTGGCAAGCAATGTGCCAAACACGCCATTAACAGCGTCACATACCGTGCAAGCAATGTGCCAAACACGCCATTAACAGCGCACATAACGTGGCAAGCAATGTGCCAAACACGCCATAACAGCGTCACATAGTGGCAAGCAATGTGCCAAACACGCCATTAACAGCGTCACATAACGTGGCAAGCAATGTGCCAAACACGCCATTAACAGCGTCACATAACGATGGCAAGCAATGTGCCAAACACGCCATTAACAGCGTCACATAACGTGGCAAGCAATGTGCCAAACACGCCATTCAACAGCGTCACATAACTGGCAAGCAATGTGCCAAACACGCCATTAACAGCGTCACATACCGTGCAAGCAATGTGCCAAACACGCCATTAACAGCGTCACATACGTGGCAAGCAATGTGCCAAACACGCCATTAACAGCGTCACATAACGTGGCAAGCAATGTGCCAAACACGCCATTAACAGCGTCACATACCGTGGCAAGCAATGTGCCAAACACGCCATTAACAGCGTCACATACCGTGGCAAGCAATGTGCCAAACACGCCATAAACAGCGTCACATACCGTGGCAAGCAATGTGCCAAACACGCCATTAACAGCGTCACATACCGTGGCAAGCAATGTGCCAAACACGCCATTAACAGCGTCACATAACATGGCAAGCAATGTGCCAAACACGCCATTAACAGCGTCACATACCGTGGCAAGCAATGTGCCACACACGCCATCAACAGCGTCACATACCGTAGCAAGCAATGTGCTAAACACGCCATCAACAACGTCACATAACGTGGCAAGCAATGTGCCAAACACGCCATTAACAGCGTCACATAACGTGGCAAGCAATGTGCCAAACACGCCATTAACAGCTTCACATAACGTGGCAAGCAATATGTCAAACACGCCATTAACAGCATCAGATACCGTGGCAAGCAATGTGCCGAACACGCCATTAACAGCGTCACATGACATGGCAAGCAATGTGCCAAACACACCATTAATAGCGTCACATAACATGGCAAGCAATGTGCCAAACACGCCATTAATAGCGTCACATAACATAGCAAGCAATGTGCCAAACACGCCATTAACAGCGTCACATAACATAGCAAGCAATGTGCCAAACACGCCATTAACAGCGTCACATAACATAGCAAGCAATGTGCCAAACACCCATTAACAGCGTCACATAACATAGCAAGCAATGTGCCAAGCACGCCATTAACAGCGTCACATAACATATCAAGCAATGTGCCAAACACGCCATTAACAGCCTCACATAACATAGCAAGCAATGTGCCAAACACGCCATTAACAGCGTCACATAACATGGCAAGCAATGTGCCAAACACGCCATTACCAGCGTCACATAACGTGGCAAGCACTGTGCCAAACACGCCATCAACAGCGTCACATAACGTGGCAAGCAATGTGCCAAACACGCCATTAACAGCGTCACATAACATAGCAAGCAATGTGCCAAACACGCCATTAACAGCGTCGCATACCGTGGCAAGCGATGTGCCAAACACGCCATTAACAGCGTCACATACCGTGGCAAACGATGTGCCAAACACGCCATTAACAGCGTCACATAACCTGGCAAGCAATGTGCCAAACACGCCATTAACAGCGTCACATAACATGGCAAGCGATGTGCCAAACACGCCATTAACAGCGTCACATAACGTGGCAAGCAATGTGCCAAACACTCCATTAACAGCTTCACATAACGTGGCAAGCAATGTGCCAAACACGCCATTAACAGCGTCACAAAACATGGCAAGCAATGTGCCAAACACCCAGAGAAGTGTTACTGAGCGTCGTGTATGCCAGTTGAATTGCAGACACTCCTCAAAGACGGTAACATATTAAACTCTCTTAGCACTCCTCTTCACATAGTGCATGTCGTGTTGACCTTGTTATTGTGCTACACAAGTCACTGTGTTGACGCTTCATTTCAAACATGACATTTCGGTCTGAGAGTATGTGTGTGTGTGTGTGTGTGTCTGTCTGTCTGTCTGTCTGTCTGTCTGTCTGTCTGTCTGTCTGCGCGCGCGAGTGTATGTGTGTGCGTGTATGTGTGCGTGTGTGTGTATGTGTGTGTGTGTGCGTGCGTGTTTGATTGTCTGTGTTTGAGTGTGCGTGCATGCGTGCGGGCGTGCGTGCGTGCATGCGTGCGTGCGTGCATGCGTGCGTGTGTGTGTTTGTGTGTGTGTGTGTGTGTGTGTGTGTATGTGTGTATGTGTGTATGTGTGTATGTGTGTATGTGTGTATGTGTGTATGTGTGTGTGTGTGTGTGTGTGGTGTGTGTGGTGTGTGTGTGTGTGTGTGTGTGTGTGTGTGTGTATTCGTTCGTTCGTTCGTTCGTTCGTTCTTTGATTTAACGTCTGTTCACTATAAGTGATATTAGACGGGGCAAACATGGAAGATGAGAGTAGGGCGGGTTGGATTGGGGGCAGAGGGGAGACAGAGTAAGAGTCATAAGAAGGTGGGAGAATAGACAAATTTAACACTAACAATTAATATCAACAAAGTGAATGGAAAATTTAACACTGAAATACAAACTTCGTAAACTTAAAGTAATGCATTAACAGGACTGTGAACCAATGATTCTGAAATTGTAACTAATAAAGGTTGATCTTATGTTACTTCTTTAAAATGAGTTTCAGAACAGTTTTCAAGTATAAACATTTTTTGATAAGAAAGAAAAGAGAAAGTATTTTGCAGTAAAACAAACAGTGAAACAGCGTGAATTGTTCATCGCAAATACACTTGATATTTTTACAATATTTTGTTTTCAATGCGTTTAGCTGAATACGAAAATGAACAGCAACAATCGATCTCAAATGATGTATGGAAGAATACTACAATTTTTCACATACATTTTGAAATGAAACTTTTATCATTTTTCTGTGACACGAACTTTTCATTTAAATGTTCATGAAATCGAATCCATGAGGCTGATTTTAGCTAGCTGCAAGCTTCTTTTACAGAAGTATTAACATACAATTCTATAGAATTATCAGAATTGTGTGCACCTTGCTTAGCTGCTCTGTCAACTACTTCGTTGCCGTGAAGACCAACGTGAGAAGGCACCCAGCATAAACTGATATTTGTACCTTTTATCCTTAAACGATGTATAAGATAATGCTACCAATTTTGAAGAACAAGGTCTCCCAACAGTGTAAAAATCGCTACTCACAGTTCGTAGCTTTCGATGGCGTTCTCGCCATCTTCGTCAGCGCTCTAATGCTGTCTGCGTGAATCTCTACTCAGATCTCGCGAACATGGGATGAACCCAGTTCACGAGATCGAATCAGAGAATGGTACACCGGGGGCAGGGTGTAACGGCCCCGGTCCCTGTTGAGCGGGGGGTTGGTGGCTGCGATGTAGATGGCCTCCTTGACTCCTCGCTGGAACCACTTATTTTCTCTGTCCAGGATGTTGACATTGTCCGCACTGAATTGATGTTTTTCGGCGTGTAGGTGAGCTCCTACTGGAGAAGAGTCCCTCTTGTGTTCTCTTAGTCTCTTCTAAAGGGGGGCGTTCAGTTTCACCGACATAATGTTGGTTACAGTCCTGGCAGTCTATTCTGTATATAATGCCAGCTTTGTCGAGTTTGCTGGTTTTGTCCTTGGGGGTGACCAGCTGGCTGCGTATGGTGTTGGAAGGTTTGGAATGTACAGCCACCCCCAGTTTTCTGATCTTTCTGGACAGAGCGTCACTCACACCTCCTACGTATGGGATGGTGATGTGTCCCTTGCGCTGGTGTTGTTTCACTGGCTGTTGGGATGCGGTGTTGGATTTCCTGCCTCCCGGGCTGTTCCAGGCCCACTTTTTGTAGCCCGAGATGGTGAGCACTTTTTTCAGGTGGTTTGTCTCCTTGTCTTTTGCCTCTTGGGTACTGCATATGGTGTTAGCTCTGTGGGTAAGGGTTCGAATCACTCCCAGTTTGTGTTCAAGGGGCTGGTGGCTGTCGAACTGTAAATATTGGTCCGTATGAGTTGGTTTACGGTAGACCGAGAAGGATAGAATGCCATCAGTTCTGGTGATGAGGGTGTCCAGCATGGCTATGGAGTTGTTCTGTTCCACTTCCCTCGTGAATTTGATGGCTGGGTGTTGGTTGTTCAGATGTTCTGTGAACTGTTCGACCAGTTGCTGGGGAGGATAGTCATGGTGTCGTCTACGTAGCGCCCCCAGTATCGTGGTGGGGAGTGGAAAGAAGCCAATGCTTTCTCTTCAAAATCCTCCATGAACAGGTTGGCTACTATTGGGCTTACTGGGGAGCCCATGGCTGCTCCTTCTTTTTGTTGGTAGAATTCACCTTGGAAGGTGAAGTAGGTGGTGGTGAGGCAGCAGGACAAGAGTTCACATACGTCGTCCACTGTGAGAGATGTACGTTGGTGGAGGGTTTGGTCGTTTTGTAACCTTCGGCGTATGATCTCTATGCTTTCTTTCACTGGTACGCTGGTAAATAGGGCAGAGACATCATATGACACAAGGAGTTCATCATGAGCGAGGGTGTAGTTACTCAGTTTTTCCACTAGGTCAGCACTGTTGTGGATGTGATGATCTGTGTGTCCTACGAGAGGTGATAGGATGTCCGCCACAAATCTAGCCGTCTCATACATGATGGAACCTCTGGATGCGACTATGGGACGGAGGGGGACTTCTTTCTTGTGGACTTTGGGTAGACCATAGAACTTGGGGACGTCGGACACAGTTGGGTATAATTTCCTGTACTGTTCTAATGACAGGCGGTCCGTCTCTTTCAGGCGTTTCAGTGTGTCTTTCAGTTTGTTGGAAAACTTGGAAGTAGGATCTTTCTTGAGGCGTTCATATGTTGTAGTATCTTCCAGATGTATAAGATGATTTGCCTCAATAATTAAATCAGGTCTTGTGTCTGCATCAAAAGACTAAGGCATATAATACAGATTTTGAATCAACAAAGAGAACTATTTTGAAAGACACTGGTTTAACGTTTACTAGATAATGCACTGTTTGTACAATAGCGACTCATTCCGCTGTAAATATAGATATATTAGCTCCAATGAAAAATGACTTTTTTATTTCAAATTTTGGAACATAAAATGCTGCTCCAGCACATACAGTTTCTAAGACTGATCCATCGGTAAAAATATGAAGGTGGGTATGGTATTTTTCATCGGCGTGTTCTCTTGCTGTGGATATCGAAATGTTGACTTTTCATATTTCTTAGTGTCTGTATAATCAATATCAAAAGGGACTTTTAGCGTTTCCCATTTGTGGACGATGTCATCTATTTCAATCATATTCATGTTAGCCTGTTTGACCAAGTCAGATATGTAAGTTGCAACAGTCATTTGTGATCAAATGTTTTTTGCTCGTTTTGGAAAGTTAACGTCAGACTTGATTTTAATTTCCTTGCTCACAAAACTGTCCGTTTGTGAAGTAGTTCTAACGGCAAACTTTGCTGTCGCTAGCTCACGATAGTTGTTCAGAGGCAGAATTCCAGCAACTTTGTACGTTTCCAGATTAGAAGCATGAGCTGATACACTGTCAAGCTCGTTAAGGCTTGAGACAGAAAAGAGAGAGAGAAACAGAGCTATCAGCACTAAACCCACTTTCAATAACTAGATAAGGAAATCACTGGACAAAATACATTTACACAAATTTTGTTAAATCACAAACACCGCAACATGACGCACCATACATACATATCATAAACACAAATAGAAGCCCTTGGCAACAACGACAACAAACCAGCAAGATCAATAATAGGCTATGAGTAAATACCTTAATGATGTTTCTTCTACCAAGTGTAGCAACCAGCAGATAATGCTCTCAGCAGAAACAGCACGCAGCAGATCTACGTCCACAATGTCCTATGTGACCCTATCACCACCGTCAGTTACTCTTACAGAATCAAGCGCAGCACTTATCCATCCACTGAAGTCTAACAGTGTTTATCATTCAGCCCACACTTCAGTCAGCCACAGGAGCCACTGTTCTTGTTGGATGGCAGTCAAATGCCGCCATAGGGATACCCTGTGAATCCTAGAAGTTTGCCAGATCACCACACAGCCTCAGGCTCCAATCTCCTTCAGAGAAGTCTGCCGGATATCCACCCAGCCTCTCAATAGAAGGACTTCCAGCTCTAGGACACAAAGTCCATCTACAAAACGAAACCACTGACCAGAAACTGGCCCTAACCCCTTAGCCGTAAAACCATCCGGAGGTGAGGGGTACCAAACGCCAACTGGCAACTCTTTACTTCTCCAGCCAACACAACAAGTTGACAGAACTCTGTTCACAGAAAATAGCCCAAAAGCACACAAAATTTACACATATACAGGCCCACGTAAACCATAACTTAGGCCACAAACACGATTTGACAGAACGTCTGTCCACAACCAAAATACAAAAATCACGCAAAAATACACACACAGGCCCAGGTAAACCATAACTGGGCAGGTGAGTTTTGTCCCACTTGGCAAAATTCCACACGCTCTTACCCCGCGAAACACCCCTGTCCCCAAATAAGAAAAGGAAAAAAAATAGTAAACAAACTGCCGTGACATACACCTGCTGCAATTTTAAGGCTTTGGATCTTTTTTAGTAAATATTTTGGTGCACTGAAGAACACTTCTTGCTCATTGGACAAATTAGATTTTACAAGTGCTGTTGATAGATGAATTAGTATGTTTGTATCCATTCCCCGGGATGATCTGCTTATTATCTTTAAAAAAAATTAAGGCTTTTCTGGCTTTTGTTAAAACATAATCAAAACGGACATTCCAGTTTACTTTCGATGCCATAAAGTCTCCTAGAAATTTTACAACCTGTTTGTAGTATATCATTTCACCATGCAATCTGAAAGTAGGCAAGTTACTTAAAGTACCACCAGGATTAAATGGATTATGTTGGTCTTTTTCCGCTGACAACGACAAATTAACGTGTAGTTTCCAAGATTATCAAGATCAGAGTGATACAACTTCCTAATTTAATTCTGCGCTCTCTGTAGAGTTGTCTTTTTTAAAGTAATATTCATCCAAATACAATCAAAGGACATAACTCTTGAGAATTATCTCCCATGTTGTATAGAACTTCTCAAATCTAATACAGTTTGCGCTACCTATTCAGCTAGCATAGAAGCAGATACAAAGTACAAAAACAGTAAGCTCAGAACACTCCTCAAAGAAGGAGCGCCCAAGCCTACCTTTATGCTCTGCAACTACCCTACACACAACTATGAGAGAGGAGAGAAATACATACAATCCAAATACATATATCATCAGCGTACTGTACCAAAACAACACGATTTGAGAGTGCTTTAGGAAGATCTTGTATAAAGATACTAAATGAAATAGTTGCTATCATTGAACTTTGTGGAATTCCCTTATCAAGATGTTGTGAAGTACAATAACTAGTTCCAACTCTTGCCTGAATTGTTCTATTGGCTAAATACGACTTTAGATTACAAACAAACAAACCCCAGATACAAAAATTAGGAGAAAAAGACTTAAACTTCCCTGCTGCTCGGTTCTTTTCTCACATCAGCTTTTAGGTTCACCATGTCCACTGCACGCAGGTTCTGCGAAGTCACTGGTCGCTTGTTGAGGCCAGGTTTCTTGGGGTTCAAAGAGAGGGTAGTGGTCTGACACCAACTCATCGGACACAAAAAGTTCTTGAATAGCATCCACTTTGTTTTTACCTACTATCAACCATTCCAAAGTGTGTCCTTATGTGTTGGCTTGGTGACTAGTTGAGACATGGCATGTGTGTCAAGAAGAGTCTTCAGTTTTTTCACCTTGCAGTTCGTGGGCAGTCATAGTGAAAGTTAAAGTCACCCAAAAGGATAACTTCAGTGCTTGCTGATGAGAGAGAATCCAAGAGTTGTGGAAACACCTCAATGACCTGAGAGTCTTTCAGCCCGTTTCTCGCACTAGGAGGAGGTCGATATAGACATAAACATGTCTGCGTCCAGTTGGCATAGGTGAGTCCCACTTTGCACAACTCAAAAGACTTGAATTCTTTTGACACTGTGATCACCATTCACTTCTCGAGCGACTGTCTGTAGAGCACGGCTATGCACCACCCCCTTGCAGCAGCCTGGGGCAGGAGTACAGGACAAAGCCAGGTGGAGTCAGCTCGCCCATCAGCACCTCATCCCCTGCTGGCTTGAACCATGTCTCTGTGATAAACACAACGTCGGCATTGTTCTTATCAATGAAATCGCACAGGGCCAAGGTTTTGTTTCTGCATGACTGGGTGTTGAAGTAGAGCACCTTGAAATGCTTAGAAACATCTTGCACAAATGGCTGACAGTCAACCTTCACCAGGTTGGATCTATTCACATTTGACTGCTCAGTGTTGACACTAACATTAGTCTCCAACATGGCATCATGAGAGGCAGGATAGAGGGAGTCGGGTGCTTGAACTCCGGGTGTGGAAAATACATCGTGTATGACAGGGATTGGTCTGCGTAGAGGCCTCTGTTTTCTACGACCAGCACGATAGGGCCGAACTTTCTTCATTCGACGCTGAAGTCTGGAAGTGCCCTTATTCTCCCTGCACAGGACAAGATCACACAACCTTTCATGCAGCACATCACTAACTGGGCAGCCAAACAGTCTGTCTAAAAGCAGCAGCTGTGCCGAAGTGTAAGTTACGGTGGGCCTACTACAGATGTCATTGAAGTTCAAGTCAGGTCTTTTACAGCTTTCTTTTCTCTCCACAAAACAGTTGAGTTCAGTAGCAGCAGCAGGAAAGCTTTCACCACAGCAGCACTGTTGTTGTTGACTTGCTAGTGTTGTGAACTGGAGTTCGCCTGTCTCTGTGCCTGCCATACTGTCCAGTGTGAACACTGCTTTGAAAAATGGCAAAGTTAGAAACAGAAACACTGTTGGAATCATAAAGTTGCCAATAATTCTTGAAGTCTTTGACCAATTTGGAAATAAATCACACCACTGCGTAGCTGGAATCATCACAAAACCATTGGTACTAAATTTGACACGAACAAGAAAATAATTCCATGCAAACTTGGACAAACTGTTGAGAGGACTCTTTCAAAGCCTGCCAGTTGAGAGGACTCTTTCAAAGCCTGCCAGGCGATTCTGAGAACAACTCTCAAAGCAATAGGTCTGCAACTGTTTTTATTGTTTTTTAGGCTTTCCTGCTTTTGGTATTGGTATAAAATAGACTGTTGCCATACTTGTGGTACAGTTCCACAAACCTAACATTTCTGAAAGTTTTTGTGTAAGAAAATAATATAGTTTTCTGGAAGATGCTTAATCATTTCAGTTGAAACTACGACACTGACCGAACTCCTTTTGTTGTGTAGAAACAAGATTGTGCTTTATAGCTCTTCTACGGTTATTGGATAATTACACCAGCGATCATTCTGAGGTATTGGATCAGTGAAGATCGGGTTGTTAGCTGACATTTTTCTGTAGTGTTTGCAGTTAGGAGACAAACCGTCTACTTTACTATTTTCAGCAAAAAAGTTCCACAAAAGTTTCAGCTTTGTGCATGTCGAAAGGAAATTTGTGACATGTATCAATCATTATTGGACTACTCGGTGAGTTGGTTCCATTTTTCATTTGATTCATTTATGTCCAGACTTTATAAGGAAATCCTAGAAATCTGAAATTTCTGTTTTGCAGTTTGATGCCCAATAATTCTTTGCTTCAGCTATGATTTTATTACACTGGGTGTTAGCTTTTTTCATTTCCATAAGATCCTTAGGTTTTCTGCTTTTGATGTAGATTTTGAAATTCTCTTTTTTTATATACTGAACTGCTTTCTCACATGCCTCTGTCCACCAAACATTACCCAAACGGTTATTGGACTTAAACGTTTTGAGTTTCGAGTTGGAGAGGTCTGCAGCAGCTAGAACTGACTCCTGGAATTTAGAAAACATAACGTTTACATTGTCACGTTCATAATGTGTGTAATCTTGATTGGCAAGAGCATCTGAAACAAGGACCAATGAGCACGTGTGTAATCATGTTTTGGTATAATATCAGGGGTGCTGTCTTTCATCCTTATGTTTTCATTAGCTATTGTTATGATGAAAGTAAATGATCACTCCCCAAAGTATCTCTGTGAGTGTCCCAGGTACAGCATGGTACTAATTCTGGTGACATTAAAGAGAGATCGATGGCTGTTGCCCGGTGGTTTGAAGCATTAGGAATCCTAACGGCATTCCCATCATTCAAAAGGTAAAGCAAACGTACGTGTGTGTGTGTGTGTGTGTGTGTGTGTGTGTGTGTGTGTGTGTGTGTGTGTGTGTGTGTGTGTGTGTCTGTGTGTATGTGTGTGCGTGTGTGTGTTTGTGTGTGTGTGTCTGTGTGTATGTGTGTCTGTGTCTTTGTCTGCATGTATATGTGTGTACGTGTGTGTGTATGTGTGTGTGTGGGCTGCATTCGTCTGTGCGTATGCGCGAGTGCCCACGTGTGTGTGTATATATGTACTGTCTGTTAATAGCGTGTGTGTATATATGTACTGTCTGTTAATAGCGTGTGTGTATATATATGAACTGTCTGTTAATAGTGTGTGTGTGTATATGTACTGTCTGTTAATAGTGTGTGTGTATATATATATGTACTGTCTGTTAACAGCGTGTGTGTATATATATATGTACTGTCTGTTAATAGCGTGTGTATATATATGTACTGTCTGTTAATAGTGTGTGTGTATATATATATGTACTGTCTGTTAATAGTGTGTGTGTATATATATGTTCTGTCTGTTAATAGTGTGTGTGTATATATATGAACTGTCTGTTAATAGTGTGTGTGTATATATGTACTGTCTGTTAATAGTGTGTGTATATATATATATGTACTGTCTGTTAACAGCGTGTGTGTATATATATATGTACTGTCTGTTAATAGCGTGTGTATATATATGTACTGTCTGTTAATAGTGTGTGTGTATATATATATATGTACTGT
>JAPXFY010000016.1:84399375-84429375 GCA_030674185.1 Monoplex corrugatus
CACTGAACTATTGGCTGCCCATCTTAATGTTTCCATCATTCTGGTGGTGTCAGCTTACTGTTTCATAGGTCCACTGGTCTGTTGGCTGCCCATCTTAATGTTTCCATCATTCTGCTGGTGTCAGCCTACTGTTTGGTAGGTCCACTGGCCTGTTGGCTGCCCATCTTAATGTTTCCATCATTGTGGTGGTGTCAGCTTACTGTTTCATAGGTCCACTGGTCTGTTGGCTGCCCATCTTAATGTTTCCATCATTCTGGTGGTGTCAGCTTACTGTTTGGTAGGTCCACTGGCCTGTTGGCTGCCCATCTTAATGTTTCCATCATTCTGGTGGTGTCAGCTTACTGTTTCATAGGTCCACTGGTCTGTTGGCTGCCCATCTTAATGTTTCCATCATTCTGGTGGTGTCAGCTTACTGTTTGGTAGGTCCACTGGCCTGTTGGCTGCCCATCTTAATGTTTCCATCATTCTGGTGGGGTCAACTTACTGTTTCATAGGTCCACTGGTCTGTTGGCTGCCCATCTTAATGTTTCCATCATTCTGGTGGTGTCAGCTTACTGTTTGGTAGGTCCACTGTCCTGTTGGCTGCCCATCTTAATGTTTCCATCATTCTGGTTGTGTCAGCTTACTGTTTCATATGTCCACTGGCCTGTTGGCTGCCCATCTTAATGTTTCCATCATTCTGGTGGTGTCAGCTTACTCTTTCATAGGTCCACTGGTCTGTTGGGCTGCCCATCTTAATGTTTCCATCATTGTGGTGGTGTCAACTTACTGTTTCATAGGTCCACTGGCCTGTTGGCTGCCCATCTTAATGTTTCCATCATTCTGGTGGTGTCAGCTTACTGTTTCATAGGTCCACTGGTCTGTTGGGCTGCCCATCTTAATGTTTCCATCATTGTGGTGGTGTCAACTTACTGTTTCATAGGTCCACTGGCCTGTTGGCTGCCCATCTTAATGTTTCCATCATTCTGGTGGTGTCAGCTTACTGTTTGGTAGGTCCACTGGCCTGTTGGCTGCCCATCTTAATGTTTCCATCATTCTGCTGGTGTCAGCTTACTGTTTCATAGGTCCACTGGCCTGTTGGCTGCCCATCTTAATGTTTCCATCATTCTGGTGGTGTCAGCTTACTGTTTCATAGGTCCACTGGTCTGTTGGGCTGCCCATCTTAATGTTTCCATCATTGTGGTGGTGTCAACTTACTGTTTCATAGGTCCACTGGCCTGTTGACTGCCCATCTTAATGTTTCCATCATTCTGGTGGTGTCAGCTTACTGTTTCATATGTCCACTGGTCTGTTGGGCTGCCCATCTTAATGTTTCCATCATTGTGGTGGTGTCAACTTACTGTTTCATAGGTCCACTGGCCTGTTGGCTGCCCATCTTAATGTTTCCATCATTCTGGTGGTGTCAGCTTACTGTTTCATAGGTCCACTGGTCTGTTGGGCTGCCCATCTTAATGTTTCCATCATTGTGGTGGTGTCAACTTACTGTTTCATAGGTGCACTGGCCTGTTGGCTGCCCATCTTAATGTTTCCATCATTCTGGTGGTGGTGTCAACTTACTGTTTCATAGGTCCACTGGCCTGTTGGCTGCCCATCTTAATGTTTCCATCATTGTGGTGGTGTCAACTTACTGTTTCATAGGTGCATTGGCCTGTTGGCTGCCCATCTTAATGTTTCCATCATTCTGGTGGTGGTGTCAACTTACTGTTTCATAGGTCCACTGGCCTGTTGGCTGCCCATCTTAATGTTTCCATCATTCTGGTGGTGTCAGCGATGTGTTTAATAGGTCTTCCCTCCCCTTCCCATTTCAAAACCTTGCAAGCGCCTAGCGTTTTGCGCATACTCAGTGAGTCTTCCAGACAATTGCTGGAGGATTTGGGTGGAGCACATATGGAACTGTCCGAGTGCGATGAATCCTCTTAAACATACTCCACACCCTACCCATATCTTGAACATACTCCACACCCTACCCATATCTTGAACATACTCCACACCCTACCCATATCTTGAACATACTCTACACCTTACCCATATCTTGAACATACTCCACACCCTACCCATATCTTGAACATTACACCTTACCCATATCTTGAACATACTCCACACCCTACCCATATCTTGAACATACTCTATACCTTACCCATATCTTGAACATACTCCACACCCTACCCATATCTTGAACATACTCTACACCTTACCCATATAATAATTAATAATAATTATATAATAATAATAATAATTACAATATTATATAGCGCAAAATCTTGATAAAATCAAATCTAAGCGCTGAAGCAGACACACACGCAAGCACGCACGCACGCACGCACGCACACACACACATACACATACACACACACACACACACACGCATGGCTATAAATGGGGAGAAAGAATAAAAGCAATAAAAGCAAGAATAAAACCAATGGAAAATTATAGAGAGCATAGCATATACAATTATATATTATAACCATGTGATTCCCTCCGAGCGGAGACAGGCTGCAGAGGGGGGGGGGGGGGTTGAGTGAGGTTAGGATTTTATGCAGAGGAGAAAAGGTGAGTTTTGAGAGCGGACTTGAAGGAGACAAAAGTAGGTTGCTGACGGACTGAGAGAGGAAGTTTGTTCCAGGAGAGTGGACCAGAAACAGAGAAGGCTCGTGGACCATAAGTATTGAGCTTAGTGCGTGGAAAGCGAAAAGTCAGAGGATCGGAGGCAGAGCGGAGGGTACGTGAGGGAACATAGATCTCAAGTCGGCTTGACAGGTAATCGGTGGCTGCGTTATTGAGGCTTTTGTAGCACATGGTGTCTAGTTTGTACTGTATGCGCTTTGATACAGGGAGCCAGTGAAGGTGTGCCAGGAGAGGAGATATGTGGTCAGCTTTTTTCTTTTTGAGTACAAGGCGTACAGCATTGTTTTGAATGCGCTGTAGGATGTGAATGGTGGAGGCAGGAAGACCAGACAGGAGTGAATTGCAATAGTCAATGCGAGACATTATGAAGGAGAGAACGAGTTTTGCAGTTGTTTCGACAGAGAGATACTTCCTGATCAGCCTTATACGATGGAGATGATAGTAGCAGGATCTGGCAGTTTGAGAAACAAAGTTGTTCATGGAGAGGGTAGAGTCAATGCAGACACCAAGGTTTTTAGCTGAATCAGAAATTGGGACTGATGTGTTACATAATGGGAGAGAAAGAGGAGGCAGCTGAGAAAGTTTCTGACGGGTGCCAATGAGGATAGCTTCTGTTTTGTCGTCATTAAGCTGAAGTCTATTGTGTGTCATCCAGTTCTTAATGTCCGAGTAACACTCAGTGGTGCGAGTCAACAGGCGCTGTATATTATCAGGTGAGTCACTGTCTTGAAGTTGGGTGTCATCAGCATAGAAGTGGTGTTTTATAGAATGGGAGTTGATGATGGCGGACAGGGGGAGGTGTAAAGAGTGAAAAGAACAGGGCCAAGGACAGATCCTTGTGAACACCACAGGTCAGGTATGCAGGTTGAGAGTAAGTGCCATTGATGAGAACGGTTTGTTTTCTGTTGGATAGGTATGAAGTGAACCAAGACAGAGCAATGTCAGAGATGCCAAAAGTATGATGAAGTCTAGAAAGGAGAATACCATGATCAATGGTATCAAAGGCTGCAGACAGATCAAGGAGTGTGAGGAGAGAGACTTTGCCAGTATCAGTTGCAAGGAGGAGATTGTTGAGAATGTGTAGTAGGGCAGTTTCAGTGCTATGGCACTGGCAGTAGGCTGACTGGAAAGGATTGAGGAGATTGTTGGCAGACAGGTGAGAGTTCAGCTGGTTGAGGACGACTTTTTCAAGGAGTTTTGACAAGAAAGAGAGATTAGAGATAGGCCGGTAATTTTTCAGTTCATTTGGATCTAAATTGTGTTTCTTGAGGAGAGGGTGAACAATAGCAGACTTGAAAGAATCAGGGACAGTTCCAGTTTGAAGAGAAGTGTTGATGATGTCAGTGATGAATGGGAGGAGAGTAGGGAGACAGTCGGCGAAGAGAGAACCTGAAGAGGATCCAGTTCGCAGGTTTTGAACGACATGGATCTGATTGTGTTGAGAATTTCTTCTTGTGAGACTGGGGTAAAAGTAGTAAGAGGTGTGCCAGAGAAGGAAGGGTCAGGTGGGCATGGTTGACAGGGTGTCCTGTCAAGCCTGTCACGAAGAGTTTGTATTTTGGTGGTGAAATACTTGGAGAATATCTTGAACATACTCTACACCTTACCCATATCTTGAACATACTCCACACCCTAACCCATATCTTGAACATACTCCACACCCTACCCATATCTTGAACATACTCTACACCTTACCCACATTTGAACATACTCCACACCCTACCCATATCTTGAACATTACACCTTACCCATATCTTGAACATACTCCACACCCTACCCATATCTTGAACATACTCTACACCTTACCCATATCTTGAACATACTCTACACCTTACCCATATCTTGAACATACTCTACACCTTACCCACATCTTGAACATACTCTACACCTTACCCATATCTTGAACATACTCTACACCTTACCCATATCTTGAACATGCTCCACACCCTACCCATATCTTGAACATACTCCACACCCTACCCATATCTTGAACATACTCTACACCTTACCCACATCTTGAACATACTCCACACCCTACCCATATCTTGAACATACTCTACACCTTACCCATATCTTGAACATACTCTACACCTTACCCATATCTTGAACATACTCCACACCCTACCCATATCTTGAACATACTCTACACCTTACCCATATCTTGAACACACTCCGAACCCTACCCACATCTTGAACATACTCCGCACCCTACCCACATCTTGAACATACTCCACACCCTACCCACATCTTGAACATACTCCACACCCTACCCACATCTTGAACATACTCCACACCCTACCCACATCTTGAACATACTCCACACCCTACCCACATCTTGAACACACTACGCACCCTACCCACATCTTGAACACATTCCGCACCCTACCCACTTTTTTTTTTAACATATTCCACACCCTACCCACAACTTGAGCACACTCCGCACCCTACCCACATCTTGAACACACTCCGAACCCTACTCAATCTTGAACACACTCCGAACCCTACTCACATCTTGAACATACTCCACACCCTACCCACATCTGGAACAAACTCCCAATTCTACCCACATCTTGAACACACTCCGAACCCTACTCACATCTTGAACATACTCCACACCCTACCCACATCTGGAACAAACTCCCAATTCTACCCACATCTTGAACATACTCCACACCCTACCCACATCATGAACACGCTCCAAATTCTACCACATCTTGAACATACTCCACACCTTACCCATATCTTGAACACACTCTATACCCTCCCCACATCTTGAACACACTCCGCACCCTACCCACATCTTGAACACGCTCCAAATTCTACCACATCTTGAACATACTCTACACCTTACCCATATCTTGAACACACTCCGCACCCTACCCACATCTTGAACATACTCCACACCCTACCCACATCTTGAACATACTCCACACCCTACCCACATCTTGAACATACTCCACACCCTACCCACATCTTGAACATACTCCACACCCTACCCACATCTTAAACAAACTCCCAACTCTACCCACAATCGCCCGGAACACCCAGCTGTTCGGAACGGGGTATAGCCGTCACCAAAGACATCGACCTGAACACTTCTGTTCTCTGGGCGATCTTGTTGTAACACTCGCCTTCATCCGAAACTGGTTGTGTGTGTGTGTGTATATGTGTGTGTGTGTGTGTGTGTGTGTGTGTGTGTGTGTGTGTGTGTGTGTGTGTGTGTGTGTGTGTGTGTGTGTGTGTGTGTGTGTGTGTGTGTGTGTGTGTGTGGTGTGTTTGTGTGTGTGTGTGTGTGTGTATCACTGGTTTGTTTTGTTTTTCGAAGACGAAACATAAATATCTTGCAAGCAAAGCATGGTTGTAATCGCATCAGAGGATTTAAACTTCAATGTAATATGTCATCAGTACTTTACGAAGCAAGTACACATATATATAAAATGCAATTAGTTTACAAAACATAAACAAAATCATGCATGGTTAAACACAAAAGCAGAATCACAACACGTATTTATTAATACAATAATAGAAAACAAGACCGGCGCAAAATTTCGGGCAACTGGCTTTCGTCAAGTGTATTGTCAGGTCGCAGTCGTCTGGGTGCTGACTTTGTTCTTGCTAAGCCTTGACTGGGATTATCGTTTTGGAACCAAGGTTTTTGTGACCCACGTGGTTGCCTTGGTTACAGGTGGATTTTCGGGTTGTTCTCTCTTGATGGTCAAGGGAGTCTAATTTCTGTTAAGGAAATATTTTCTCGGTAGGGCTTGTTTCCCCTGCTGCTTTTTTGTTTGTTTGTGTGTCTGTAGGTCTGTGTTCCAAGGGGCGAGTCACTCTCTGTTTCTGTTGGACCTGTGAATCACGCTTTTTAGGCGGATTCAGTGGATTGTGGGCCAATCTGAGTTCAGGTCTGATTTTGAGTTTTCATTATACTGATTTGGAAATTTCTAGTCAGTCGTCGAATATCTGTGTTGCTGGAAGGGTGTTGATCCCTTTCCTCCGAGATAACCTGGTTACCTGGTAACAGGTTATAAGTGAACTGATGATTTAGCTCGGGTTCACTTTTGAGGCACTTCTATGTCATCTATGTTCACCCCGTAGACCAGTTAAGAGAACGCGGCAAGGGTGATGTTCGTTGGTACCAGTTTGTGCTGTTTCTGTGGTGTTCCAATCTCTATGTCGTCTTGAGGAGCAGACAAGAATTCTGGTGGAGACCAGTGCAGTTTCTGCGACTCTGTTGAAGAGGTGAGTAGGTAGGTGGGACCTTGGTGTAAAATTGTAAATTGTCTTCAAATTGCAGATGGGGGGAAGCAGTCCCATTTGTGTTGTGAATTAGTATACAGTTAGTATATTTTGCAGGTCGGTTGCATTTTTGGTTGTTCTAGGTGCAGTGCTGCAGCTTTAATTGTTTTGTGAATTGTCGCAAATTGTGAGAAATGGTATCTTAAATGGTTTAATGAACCTAAATTGGGTCGTAATTGGGCTAACTTATTTTGGGTTGGTTGTTGCTGATTTGTATGGGCGTGTTAGTTACGCTATTTGGTTGTGTTGTGGTGTTGTTTACGTTTATGGTTCCAGTTTCTGGTTTCCTTCAATTATAAACTTGTTTGACAGGTTTGCCCAACCGGTTTGTGGGACATCGCAACGTAGGTTTGGATTAGGTTTTATTCGTCGTCGTTGAGATGTAAATTTGTGAATATTTTGATTCTCTGCGCCTTTGGTGGCTGGATGGGCCTAGCGTTGGGAACCCAACCCATGACGTTAGGATAACCAATTAAGTTTGCTGACAATAAATATTTGTGTTTACTGTTTGAGGATAGACCTAGAGGAGGTTACCGTTGAGGATAAGAGTAATGTGTGTGGTGTGACAGACTTGCAGACAGTTTGTCAGAAGTTAATGATAAAATGGCACGTAACTCTATTATTCGGTGCCAGTGTGTAAGTGTAGATATCATTAAGGGCCGGTTAATGTGTTGGTGTTCTGGGTCCATTTGTCATGATTACATTCTAGGGACGCATTTATGTGGAGTTTGCTCTGGAAGCTTTGTTGGATTGTAAATGAGTTTTTGCAGTCGCGCCCACAGTTCGGTTTGTTTGAGTGTGTCTGATGATTTGTGTGTTCGCTCGTCTCGTTAAAATGTTGACGTAGGAGAGGGATTATTTCTTTTCCTGTGATATGTAGTCAACCACCGATTATTTGTATTTTCTACAGGAGATTCGCGCCTTTTTCTGGACAAGCCCCCTTTGACCAGCTTCTTTCTGGGACCAGTCCCGGGTTACCAGTCCTGTATCGTGCTCTTTGCATGCTGTTATTCCAGCAGTCGGATTTGAAAACCTTTGCCATGCAACCTCTACAGCACAGAATCCACTCTCGACTACCTTTCATCAGATCTCCATGGGAAGCACTGGCGACTCAGGGTGACTGCAGTTGGCTGCGGTGCGTGTGAGGAGTGAAGTCCTTTGGTCCCTCTTCGAGCTCCGTGAGAAGAGTCACCAATTACACGGGTGGGATCAGGGATTTTCGTCCTTGTGCGTCTTGCTGCGTTGCTGCAGTTCCTGGCCGTCGGCGTTCGGTCAAATATTGGCCTAGGAGAGTGTGGTGGCGTCTGTGGACCTAATGTGTGTGTGCGTGGTTATGGGAATTGGAATTATCTCCGTGTATTCATTAAGCTTTTGTCAGGGCTAAGTTCAGTCATTTGCCTTGCCTTGGGCAACGCCATGATTGCTTATACCTGACATCAAGTTTATTTCGATAGACAGTTCAACAAAGTTTCAAGGGTTTGTTTTTTTCTGGGATTTTTTTTTTGATTGAAAGTGTCCTTATCTCTTTGAGATGCCCTGTGTATGATTTTGTGTGTATTCCTCGAAGATACCCCTGGATGACTTTTTGTGCGATGTATCTGTGTGTTGCACCGTGGATGACTTTTTGTGCAACGTGCCTGGGTTGCACCGTAGATGACTTTTTTGTGCAACGTATGTCTGAGTTGCACCGTGAATGATTTTTGTTGTTGTTGTATGTGTCCAGTGAATTTTGTTTAAGATATACTACACGTCATTATTGAAGGGCCAGGAACGTTTTTGAGTCAATTTTTGAAAGGAGAAATAACCTATTTTCTCTTACTCTTTTCTCCAATTCGTTGCCGTAACTGAATGGATAAGAGCTCAGACAACATTGCAGTTTCCTTTTGGCACGTGTTTGGGGATTTGCCGATTTGCAATGGGCGGCCCAAGGAAGACAATTTCCACACGAAATTGTCGAATCTTCAGCAGGGTCTCTCTGACGACGCAGGCAAGGTAGCGACAAAATTCGCTTTGCACGTGCAAGGCAAGCCCTTTTTGAACACTACTCCAGCCAAAGTTGCCCGCAGACGAGGATAAAAAGGACCCGTTCTTGGTTCGTTTTAACCATGCTTGCAAGACGACGGATGACGGATGAGCAGCGGGGGAGAGCCCTCGCTCTGCTTGATGAAGGCCTAGCGCAGCGGGAAGTTGCTAGATGACTTGAAGTGTCGCATTCCACAATCCAGAGACTGCTGGAGCGCTTCAATGAGACTGGAGCAGTCCAGGAAAGGCGTCACACGGGTCGACCCAGAGTAACGACAAGACGGCAAGACCGCTACCTTGCCCTCTCCGTCCTGAGGGAAAGGGCATCCACTGCGGTGACCTTGAGGGGTCAGCTGAGGGACGCAACAGGTGCTAACATCAGCTGCAGCACGGTGAGAAGACGGCTACATGAGGCAAACTTGAGGTCACGGAGACCGGCCGTCCGACCCGTGCTGTCACCGGTCAACAGAGTGCGCCGCATGACCTGGGCCAGGGAGCACGTGACCTGGACAAGGCAACAGTGGGCCCGGGTCTTGTTTTCGGATGAGTCCAGGTTCACCCTGACCTTTAACGATGGCCGGGCTCGGGTGTGGCGACGTCAAGGGGAGAGGTTCGCTGACGCCACTGTCCAAGAGCATAACCGGTACGGCGGCGGGTCGGTGATGGTGTGGGGTGGCATGAGCCGTGGTACCCGGACCCCCCTGCTCCCCATTGACGGCATCCTGAACGGGGTCCGGTACCGGGACGAGGTTCTGGCGGCCGTGGCACTGCCTGCGCTTGTGGACCTTGGTCAAGGCGCCATCTTCCAGGACGACAATGCACCTGCGCATCGAGCACGCCTTGTGACCGACTTCCTGAGCAGCATGAAGTCGTCCGTATGGCCTGGCCAGCGTGCTCACCTGACCTGAACCCAATTGAACACCTCTGGGATGTGCTCGGGAGGCGCATCAGGGACAACCACCCCCCACCGGGCACCCTGGCCAGGCTGGTCGACATCCTGCAGATCGAGTGGGCGGCCATCCCTCAGGACACACTCCGTACCCTTGTGGGGTCGATGCATCGGCGCTGTGAAGCATGCATCCAGGCTCAGGGCGGACACACGCGATATTGAAAACAGATTGGCCAAATCTGACACTTTCTGTTTTTTGAAAAGGGGGGGATGTTCCTTTAAATGCATGTGCTGTTCACTAATGGGTCATTGTGCTAATTTCTTTTTCCAAAACAGGTGTGGAAATGATGAAATAAAACATAGAATCAATTCTAAACATTGTCAATTATTTCAACTTAAAATTAGAGAGGAAGGAAGAAGTGGCCCTTAAATTATGATTAGGAGTATATATGTTCATGTAATTGTGAACTCCCGTATTGTTGTATGACAGTTATTAAACATGGGTGAATGAAAAAAATAGTTGTTTCTTGACCATTACTGTGTGTTGGGGCGATAGGTAGATAGGTCTGTAAATTCTGTCTATCCCTCTTAGCAAGATCAGGTCTTAGCGAGCCTGACATGTATAAAACGGACAAAAAAGAGTAAATGTACAAAATTTGGGAAAGAAAACAAGTAGACAACTTCCCTGACGTGGCGTTGAGCAGAAGAAAATGGCCAGTTAGCAAAACATTTGCTCCTGTCTTGTTTTGGTAAACTAAATACGCGTTTTGTTACATTAAATACACATCCTGATTCAATTTTTGTGGGTTTTTTTCTGGAATATATTTGCTTCAAAGTTAGCAGTCGCTTTAATTTAGATTAGGGAACAAGCCTTTCAACTTTACAAATGTGTAAGAGATCACATCACTTCCTGTGTGCCTTCTGGCCTTCGCACGTTAAATATCCCATGGCTGTTGAAAATCGTGAAGAGCAGGGCTTTTGCCCAGCTGCCCTGGTATAAAACATCGGTGAGATAGGTTGATTTCTCAGGTCCCCCCACCCCCATGACGGTGAGATAGGTTGATTTCTCAGGTCCCTCCCCATGACGGTGAGATAGGTTGATTTCTCAGGTCCTCCCCCCCATGACGGTGAGATAGGTTGATTTCTCAGGTCCCTCCCCATGACGGTGAGATAGGTTGATTTCTCAGGTCCCCCCACCCCCATGACGGTGAGATAGGTTGATTTCTCAGGTCCCCCCCCCCATGACGGTGAGATAGGTTGATTTCTCAGGTCCCTCCCCATGACGGTGAGATAGGTTGATTTCTCAGGTCCTCCCCCCCATGACGGTGAGATAGGTTGATTTCTCAGGTCCTCCCCCCCATGACGGTGAGATAGGTTGATTTCTCAGGTCCCCCCCCCCATGACGGTGAGATAGGTTGATTTCTCAGGTCCCCCCCCCACCCCCATGACGGTGAGATAGGTTGATTTCTCAGGTCCTCCCCCCCATGACGGTGAGATAGGTTGATTTCTCAGGTCCCCCCCCACCCCCATGACGGTGAGATAGGTTGATTTCTCAGGTCCTCCCCCCCATGACGGTGAGATAGGTTGATTTCTCAGGTCCCCCCCCCACCCCCATGACGGTGAGATAGGTTGATTTCTCAGGTCCTCCTCCCCCATGACGTGGAACAATAGGTTTGTTTCATTCAATACACATCCGATCAATGTGACTGGATAATTTGCTTCAAATAGCGTGTTAATTTATTAGGGACAAGCCTTCCACTTCAATGGGTAAGAGATACATCTTTGTTTCTTTTGGTCCTTCCCACCCATGCTGTGAATAAAGGTTTTGATTTCTCAGGTACTAAACCATCGGTGAGATAGGTTGATTTCTCAGGTCCCCCACCCCCATGACGGTGAGATAGGTTGATTTCTCAGGTCCCTCCCCATGACGGTGAGATAGGTTGATTTCTCAGGTCCCCCCCCAGACGTGAATAGTGATTTCTCAGGTCCCCACCCCCATGACGGTGAGATAGGTTGATTTCTCAGGTCCCCCCCCCATGACGGTGAGATAGGTTGATTTCTCAGGTCCCCCCCCCACAGACGTGGATAGGGATTTCTCAGGTCCCCCCCCATGACGGTGAGATAGGTTGATTTCTCAGGTCCTCCCCCACCCCCATGACGGTGAGATAGGTTGATTTCTCAGGTCCCCCCCCCCCCATGACGGTGAGATAGGTTGATTTCTCAGGTCCCCCCCCCCATGACGGTGAGATAGGTTGATTTCTCAGGTCCCCCCCCAGACGTGAGATGGTGTTCCAGGTCTCCCCCATGACGGTGAGATAGGTTGATTTCTCAGGTCCCCCCCCCCACCCCCATGACGGTGAGATAGGTTGATTTCTCAGGTCCCCCCCCCCCACCCCATGACGGTGAGATAGGTTGATTTCTCAGGTCCCCCCCCACCCCCATGACGGTGAGATAGGTTGATTTCTCAGGTCCCCCCCCCCCCATGACGGTGAGATAGGTTGATTTCTCAGGTCCCCCCCCCCATGACGGTGAGATAGGTTGATTTCTCAGGTCCCCCCCCCCCATACGTGAGATAGGTTTTTCTCAGCCCCCCCCCCATGACCGTGAGATAGGTTGATTTCTCAGGTCCCTCCCCATGACCGTGAGATAGGTTGATTTCTCAGGTCCCCCCAATTGTCTTTCTTGCCTTTCCAAAATGTTGGTGAAAGAAATTGGGTGGGCTCCCTGTGGCAACACTCTGTCAAAATGGAGAGCAAACCGAGCATTTTTGTGCATATTTTACAATCTGAATTCAACATGCAAAAGCACATAATACGTACACATCAATTTATATCACAATGATGACAAAAATGCAATGGTACATAATATTAATAGTGTTACTGTATACAACAAGGGATAATTGCTATGTAATGCAGTAATATAGTACTGGCGATGACTAAATGGCATTTCCTGACTTTCTTTATTCACGATTTTGTTTTGTTTTGTTTTGTTTTGTTTTTGTGTTTTGTTTTGTTTTGTTTTGTTTTGTGTGCCTTTTGATGGCATAAAAAACAAATCAGGACACATCGTGTGTATGACGAGAATTTGCTGGTTGGAGTAGTAAATAAAATGGTATTCTAGCCGAATTCCTGAGAGATTTTATTCTGATATCTGTGTGGGACATTCATGTATAAGATGATACTTATTTTCAATATGTGTCTTGCAAAATGTGCATGCCTTTTTGTGAATACTATCATCATAACTATGTGAATTGCTATTCAGCGGTATCCAAAACATGACCTTCGTTTTGTCAATATTTACTGTTACTTTCATGTTGTTACAACACGGACTTAGAACCTTCAACTGATTCTGTAAACCATTTGGTGTAGCTGAAAATAGTATCACATCAACTGTAAACGATAAAAGAATTATGCATTACAAAATACCAGGTGAGAACTGGATACCATGTTTGCGATTGTCACACATGTAATTCGTTAACTGACTGATAAATATCGGACACAGGACACAACCCTGTCTTACTCCAACTGGATACTGAAACATTTCTGAAAAATTATCGTTAACACGGTTGCATGAAACCAATTACTTGTACATTGCCATTAATCATGCAAGAAATTTCCCTTTGACACCCTCATTTCTAATACAACGTAGGAGTTCATCATGCCTAACACAATCAAAAGCCTTTTTAAAGTCGACAAAAGCAACATATAATTTCATTCCTTTCTTATGCACATATTTCTGAATGATAGCATGTAGAGTAAATATACTGTATGATCAACTGTTGAGTATCTATTACGAAAACCTGCCTGTCTCTCTGAGATTAAATTATTGTCTTCAAAGCAGGCACACAATCTCATGTTCAGTATTGTGGTGTAACACTTAGATATCATACTTAATAAAGATGCATCTCTATAATTATCTGCATTTTCCGGACCCACTTTCTTGTATATGGGAATACTATTAGCTTTAATAGTTTTAGATCACTCTTTTGTATATATCCCTAAGTTTATTAAACCGTCTGGTAAGAAAAAAATCAATATCTTTTTTACCATTTTTTAACATCTCAGCTGAAACGCTGTCAATTCTGCTTGTTGTACCAGTCTTAAGTTTGTCAACTGCTCGTTGTATGCTCTTTTCTCAGATCTACCTCAATACCACAATGTTCACCTAGAGATATGGAGAGTCCGGAGGTGGAAGCTCCCGTCTTCCAGTCCAATGACATGGGTTTGAACTTTGCTCAAGACACTGTCCACAGGGTCAATCTCTAGTCCACCATGTTATGAATGAACATGACCCATTTCAAGATTGGGGAAAGTAAAACAGCCAAGGGGAAAAGAGGGACTTGCTCTCAAAAGCTGACCCAAGAGTAGATGGGTCTCTACTATCTCGCTCCCAAACTACCTGGCCTGGGGTTACAGGACTACCTTTAACGTTTACCTTTTTTATAGAAACGAAATGGGAGTGAGCTGTTAGTCCCAAAATAGCCATCTAATTATTGTTCTTTTAGTTCTCATCTCGTAACCAGTATGGTCATTGGAGGGACATAAGCAATAGGGACCTTTCATTTCTGCTTCATCTTCATCGTTGTCATCATCATCATCATCATCATCATCATCTCATCATCATCTTCTTCTTGTTGCTCTTGTCTTGCTCTTGCTCTTGCTCTTGCTCTTGCTCTTGCTCTTGCTCTTGCTCTTGCTCTTGCTCTTGTCTTGCTCTTCTTCTTCTTCTTCTTCTTCTTCTTCTTTTTTCTTCTTCTTCTTCTTTTTCTTCTTCTTCTTCTTCTTCTTCTTCTTCTTCTACCTCTGGTCAGGCCACATCTGGCAATGAATGTGGTCTTTTTTTTTTCAAGTTATTGGCGGTTGCCGTGGAGCTTGGTAGTCAGAGCAGTAGCCGGCTATGTTTCGTCCCCACTTGGTAAAGCAACATGTGAAATGTTGTGTTCAGTTGTCTGGTCCTCTTGACTGCGGGGGTAAGTTGGTGATGGCGTCAGTTTAAATCTGTGGTCTATATAGGAACAGAATGAAGCAGCAAGCAGGTCAGGCATGTTAGGTCCGTTCAGTCTGCGATATTTGCCACCTAGCTCTTCCCCTGTCGATCTAGGCTACGGCTTTCCCGAGAGATAGTCTCCGAAAGAAACTGATGGCGGGTGATATGACCAAACCAAGTAGGCGTGCATTGTTTCAATGTTGCCAGAAACGCTTCCTGTTAGCCCTCGAGAATGCTCATCCTTAGTCTTATGGTCAAGGTGTGATACACCAGTTTCCTTGGACGTTTCGTCTCAAAGGCCAGAATGTTCTTCTCTGAGTCCACATACATATTTACACGCACTGAGAAAAATGGAGACTACGAGTGACTTGAATAGTCCTTTCTTAGTGGTGTAGCTGATGATGCTATGTAGTTCTCCAGATTGTCTTCAGTCTGGCCATTGTTGTCATGACTGTCGCGATCCTGATGGGTATGCTGCGTCTTTGGTCAGGGCAGCTTCAAGATACTGAAACTTTTACCCATTTAAGTTTCTGGCCATTCACGTTGACTTTCGCACAACTCTTGGCTGTGCCTTTTACCATGGCTTTCTTTATCTCATTGCTGACCTCATTCCACACGGCCCGACGCTATCGACGATTCTGTGATGAGGTCTTACAGTTTAGTGTTGATGTCCACCAGAATTCTGGGTCTCAATATCATAAGTTACAGATGCGCCTGTCACCAGCACATATCAAAGCATTAGGTAACTGCTTGTGGGGCTTTTTCAGCATTATTTTTCCCAAGGTGTTTAAATTGAAATTAATTTAATGGTAATGGCAGGCAGTTGCCTACCGGTAAAATGAAGGTTGAACGAGTCTTTCCTTCAGTTGAAGTTTAAACGTAGTTCCTCCAGGGATCACGACTGTACTTCACGTAAGAGATGGACTGTGACCTCTGATCGGCAGCGGCAACATGGACCCTGATTGTAATGGATGATTCTCATTGCGCATCTGGAATATTAACTTAAACACCACGTTTTGCTAATATTGTAACTGTTTATATGTGGATTATCGTCGTGTGGTCGTCCTGAAATCTGTACTTATGTCAATTGAACTAACAGACAGAAAGAAGCTTGAAATCTGTACTTATGTCAATTGAACTAACAGACAGAAAGAAGCCTTGAAATCTGTACTTATGTCAATTGAACTAACAGACAGAAAGAAGCTTGAAATCTGTACTTATGTCAATTGAACTAACAGACAGAAAGAAGCCTTGAAATCTGTACTTATGTCAATTGAACTAACAGACAGAAAGAAGCCTTGCGTCGATCTCAATCTATCTTCTCTCTCAGGGCCTGGGAGGTAGAGAGAACAGAACACTAAACTAACATGCGAAATCTGTCACCCACTGAGAAGCTCATCATCTGTCGTGGGATGGCAGTTGGCCGGACTCGTCACTGCTACTACCACTACTACGGAAATAGAGAGCGCGAGCGAGTGACAGAAGCAAGGGAAGAGAGGTATGGGTGTGGGTGGGGGTTGGGAGGTTGGTAGGCACTCTTCACAGCGCTAAATGCTGCCAGCCCCCCTGGCGCGCAGGTGAAGGAGAGTGAAATGGGGCAAATTGGCGCCAGTCAATGGCCATTAGAGGTAGTCATTGGCGTTGAAAGGTCCCCCGTCTGGTGTTTACATGCAGCTGGGTGGGCAGGGCGGGCAAGGCAGGCCCCCTGTCCATTGTGCGCTGTGTGGCAGAGCAGCGGGGGCACGACCACTGGCCATTATCCTCTCTGAAGACCTGATTCACCCACCACGTTGCTGCTCGTCATACATGCCGCTTGTCTCCCCTCAACCCTTACCTCGCTAGCTCTTTCCCTTTCCGGTGTCCTCCGCTCCTCTCGTGTCTTTCTTTCTTGCTGTACACAGAATAGTTGAAGGTTTATTGTGATGAAGAGACAGGCACTGGCATGCTCCTTGCTCCAGGTTTCTCCCCAAAGACGGACTATGACTGTTTAATAAAGCGGAATAAAGAACACTCAAACACTCAAAAATTTGCTCCCTCCGCCAGGTAGATGTGTTTGAATTTGTATGCTCAAATAGGGAGCGTTCCATGAAGCTCCAGCGTGAGTAAGAAGAGGTTCCAGGTTTAAATCGGAGCACACACACACACACACACACACACACACACACACACACACACACGCACACACACAACCACACACGCACGCACACACACACACACACACACACGCACACACACACACACCTTTCTCTATGTTCGACTTAAATACTTTTTTCTTTGGTGTTTAGAGTGGAATGAACAACCATACCGATAGAAATTTATCGAGTAAGGACACAATTTAATATACACTACTGTGGAATTAGTCAAGTGGGTAAGACATCAGCCTTCCGATCAAAAGGTCTGTGTTCGATCCTGCTTGGGTACAGCCCGTCTGGTGGGTAAAGGGTGGAGATGTTTCTGATCTCCTAGGTCAACATTGTGTGCAGACCTGTCAGTGCCTAAATCCCCTCCATGGGTATACGCAGGTAGAACAACATATACACGTTAAATATTCTGTAAGTCATGTCCGTGTCCGTTGGTTTATGGAAACATGAAAACACCACACACATATACTCTCACTGAAGACGGTGTATGCAGATTATGCAGCAACTTAACGCCTGCACAGAGTGGGAAAACCAAGCACGTCCCTAGAAAGTCGGAACACTGAAAACAACAGAAGAAAGATCATTGTGACAAACAGATAGACGCGGCCTTGTTCATCGTTCCATGCTTAGGTCGAAACAAGAAAGACACAAAGAAGACACTCAGGCAATGCAAAAAGGTACAAAAAATACGACTTCTAACGAAATCCAGATATATGGAATGAAAGGCATCATACAAAGTTGAGAAACTCGATAAATGAAGAGTGTGAAGAAATCCCTAGAGTAGATAGAAAAGCAAAAACAAAGTCAAAACACAAAACAACTGGATGACAAAAGAAATTCTAGGCTTGATGGAAGAACGGAGGAAGGCAAAGGAAAAGGAGGAAAGATACAAGAAGATAAACAAAGAAATCAGGAATAAGTGTAATGAAGCTACGGAAACTTGACTGAAAACAAAGTGCAAAGAAATAGAAGACCGACACAAAACAGATCCTCAGGGTATGTACAGAAGAATTGAAGAAATTGTCTACAGGAAAAATACATGCACATCAACTAGTTGCTTAAAATCGAAAGATGGCACGCTTACCATGGAAAAAGACAAAATAGGAGACAGATGGGGAGAGTACATTAAAAACCTTTTTGAGGATGACAGAAATGAAGAACACACTATAAAAAAGAACGTTGAAGGACCACCCGTAACGAAAGATGAAGTTAGAGCAGCACTGAAAAAGATGAAACCAGGAAAAGCCCCAGGACCAGACAACATTACTACATGATTGACGCCCTGAAGGAATTTGGTATTGAAAAAATAACAGTTCTCCTGAATGAAATTTATGACACTGGCTATAGAATGCGAACTCTATCGCACAATCAGCTTGATGAGTCATGTAACAAAAATCCTATCAAGAATAGTCATGGTAAGAACAAGGAATAGAATCAAAAGAGAAATAACAGAAGAACAGTGTGGATTTGTGGAAAGGAAAGGAACTATTAATGCCGTATACATCCTAAGAACTAACATAGGTAAATTGAGATGACAAAGGATTTATATTTAAGCTTTGTTGAATCTACCAAGGCTTTCGATGGGGTAAGACATGAAGAATTGATCAACCAACTAGAAAGATTCAATATTGATGGAAAAGATCTACGAATAATCAGAAATATGTATTGGGAACAAACAGTTGCAATGAGAACAGAGAATGATATAAGCTCTTTGCAAAATATCAAAAGAGGGGTCAGGCAAGGTTGTGATCTGTCACCAGATCTGTTTTTACTTTGCAGCGAAAACATCATGAGAAACCTAGAGGAATACCCTGGATTAAAAATTGGAGGAAAAATGATAAACAACATTCGACATGCAGATGACACCGTGCTAATTGCAGAAAATGAAAGGGACTTACAAAACCTTGTGAATATAATAGAAATAGAAAGCAAAAGTAAAGGGTTGGATAATCAGGAGTAAGAAATGTTATTGAAACATTTCTAATCAAAACAAACCAACAAATAAAACAAGAGACAAAACTCGCAATGCTAGTAGATGTTTTCCTTTGGGAACTTGCCCTATTTCTGAGTCTGCACAGAAAGTACCGAACGTCAAGGAACAAAATTTGTCATTTTCTGATATGTCTGCACGGCGCTCACAGTTGGCGGAATTAAGGCACAATCAAAGCATAACAATACAAAACATGTTTTTTTTTAACATGAATTCTAACGGTTTGAATAAAGAAAATGTTACTATCTATGGCTAATATCAATTTCTATTAAACGTCCGTCTTACAGCTTCAGTGTATGTAGAAACTGCCATCAAAAGACCACCAATACACGAGGGAATACAAATAGTGATACAAGTCATACAATTGTCAGAAAACACAAAGTAATGTTGACATTTAATGTTGTAAATGTAAATGTTATAACACGTGTATGTATGGAACTGTTTATGTAAACGAATAACCATAACACACACACACACACACACACACACACACACACACACACACACACACACACACACACACACACACAAACACACACGCACACGAATACGCACAGACACAAACGCACACACACAAACACAGACACACACATACACGCACGCACACACACAGGCACACATATGCGCGCGCACACATGCGCACACATACAAACACATGCTTGCACTCATACACACACGTACACGCACACTCACACGCACACAAGCACAAGCACAACACACACACACACACACACACAACACAAACAACACACACACACACACACACACACACACACACACACACCAACACCACACACACACTCACACACACACACTCCACACACACATACACATACACACTACACACACACACACACACACACACACACACACACACACACACACACCACACACACACACACACACACACACACACACACACACACACACACACACACACAGAGGACGGGCGCGCGAACTTGTAGTTTTACATGGTTATACACAATGGCCCAACACTGTCTGCAGTATTTACAATCACTTACCTCATATAGTCAATACACAATGGCCCAACACTGTCTGCAGTACTTACAACCACTTACCTCATGTAGTCAATACAAAATGACCCAACACTGTCTGCAGTACTTACAACCACTTACCTCATGTAGTCAATACACAATGGCCCAACACTGTCTGCAGTACTTACAACCACTTACCTCATGTAGTCAATACACAATGGCCCAACACTGTCTGCAGTACTTACAACCACTTACCTCATGTAGTCAATACAGCATCGCCACTATCATCATGGAAAAAATATGGAAAATGATAGAGCATGATTTATCGTCTAAAGACAGCAAGAAAATATCACCGAGACTGTCCTTTACTGGACAGCAGAAGGAAGACGCAAGTGAGAATACTGTAGAACACTGTGATGAACAACAGGAGACTTTAAGGCCCTGATACACATTTGTGTACTGTACGGAAGCTGTCCCTTAAACAGACAGAAATGGAAAACCTTCGTTGCTGTCCTACATGCCAATGGCACAATGGGCAGTAAGAAGAAAATGATGCAGAGTAGGAAAACAATCGACTGCCTATCGTTTTCGTTACACGTCCAAATCTTTCAGCATAATAAGAAATGGACCTAAGCGTCGTAGTTTTTGACGAACATCAGAATAGAACTAAGTGTTGTAGATTTTGACAAACATAAGAATAGAACTAAGTGTTGTAGATTTTGACAAACATAAGAAGAGAACTAAGTGTTGTAGATTTTGACAAACATAAGAAGAGAACTAAGTGTTGTAGATTTTGACAAACATAAGAATAGAACTAAGTGTTGTAGATTTTGACAAACATAAGAATAGAACTAAGTGTTGTAGATTTTAACAAACATAAGAATAGAACTAAGTGTTGTAGATTTTGACAAACATAAGAATAGAACTAAGTGTTGTAGATTTTGACAAACATAAGAATAGAACTAAGTGTTGTAGATTTTGACAAACATAAGAATAGAAGTAAGTGTTGTAGATTTTGACAAACATCAGAATAGAACTAAGTGTTGTAGATTTTGACAAACATAAGAATAGAACTAAGTGTTGTAGATTTTGACAAACATCAGAATAGAACTAAGTGTTGTAGATTTTGACAAACATAAGAATAGAACTAAGTGTTGTAGATTTTGACAAACATCAGAATAGAACTAAGTGTTGTAGATTTTGCCAAACATCAGAATAGAACTAAGTGTTGTAGATTTTGCCAAACATCAGAATAGAACTAAGTGTTGTAGATTTTGCCAAACATCAGAATAGAACTAAGTGTTGTAGATTTTGCCAAACATCAGAATAGAACTAAGTGTTGTAGATTTTGACAAACATCAGAATAGAACTAAGTGTTGTAGATTTTGACAAACATCAGAATAGAACTAAGTGTTGTAGATTTTGACAAACATCAGAATAGAACTAAGTGTTGTAGATTTTGACAAACATCAGAATAGAACTAAGTGTTGTATATTTTGACAAACATCAGAATAGAACTAAGCGTTGTAGATTTTGACAAACATAATAGAACTAAGTGTTGTAGATTTTGACAAACATAATAGAACTAAGTGTTGTAGATTTTGACAAACATAATAGAACTAAGTGTTGTAGATTTTGACAAACATAATAGAACTAAGTGTTGTAGATTTTGACAAACATAATAGAACTAAGTGTTGTAGATTTTGACAAACATAATAGAACTAAGCGTTGTAGATTTTGACAAACATAATAGAACTAAGTGTTGTAGATTTTGACAAACATAATAGAACTAAGTGTTGTAGATTTTGACAAACATCAGAATAGAACTAAGTGTTGTAGATTTTGACAAACATAATAGAACTAAGCGTTGTAGATTTTGACAAACATAATAGAACTAAGTGTTGTAGATTTTGCCAAACATGATAGAACTAAGTGTTGTAGATTTTGACAAACATAATAGAACTAAGTGTTGTAGATTTTGCCGAACATAATAGAACTAAGCGTTGTAGATTTTGACAAACATAATAGAACTAAGTGTTGTAGATTTTGACAAACATAAGAATAGAACTAAGCGTTGTAGATTTTGACAAACATAATAGAACTAAGTGTTGTAGATTTTGACAAACATCAGAATAGAACTAAGTGTTGTAGATTTTGACAAACATCAGAATAGAACTAAGTGTTGTAGATTTTGACAAACATCAGAATAGAACTAAGTGTTGTAGATTTTGACAAACATCAGAATAGAACTAAGTGTTCTAGATTTTGACAAACATCAGAATAGAACTAAGTGTTGTAGATTTTGACAAACATCAGAATAGAACTAAGCGTTGGACGTCAAAAGACGTTTGTTTTTTTTTTACTTTTTATTCTCATGGATTACTGCCCCTTCAGCGTTTAGAACAATCCGACCTGGCGACGCCACGTAGGCTACAAGATCGAAACGTTGGTCCATGGCTGGATTTAAAATTGTGATGTTGAAAATCGGTGAACCTATGTCTGTAGCTAAAGTTACGGGAAATGCTGAAATAGAGGTATGTGAGCAATTCAGACCAAGCTTATTTCAATGATTTTCTATACTTAGACCACAGAGAACAGTCATCATCATCATCAGGTGCCCTGCCACATGGCGTTGGCGATCATGGACTTCCATCTGTCTCTATCACTTGTTGCCTCAAACCTCTCTTCCACCCTCCTTGTCTTCAGCCACTCTGCAAGTCCGTCTAGTATTTTCTCCCTGGGTCTACCTGGTGCTCTCTTTCCCTCCAGCTTTCCCGTTGTGACCAGGTGCTCCAAATCCCTTTTCCTCATAAAATGGCCACTGAACGTTGCCTGTCTTTTCCTAATCTTCCTTACGAATGATCTGCCTGTGCCTGCCTCCATCAAGACTGTCTCGTTTGTTTTCCTTGCTGTCCATGGAACTCTCAACATTTTCCTTAGAAACCACAATTCCGCTGCCTCAATCTTGTTCTGGCTTTGCTTGTTGACTGTTCACGCCTCACAACCGTACAACAGTATTGATTCTATATAACATTCAAGAACTCTCTTCCTGATGTTAATTAATAGGCATTTGTTGGTAAGATGCTTGTCATCTTCTTGAATGCTGTTTTGGTTTGGCCGATTCTGCTGGATATTTCTGATGTGCATCTGCCGTCTGATGAAATGATCGTTCCCAGATATTTAAACTTATCAACCTGTCTCAAGGTTGTGCCGTTTGCTGTCATTTTGCGTGAGGGGATTTCATGGTTTTTACTGATCACCATGACTTCAGTCTTCCTGCTGTTTAGTTTCAACCCCTTACCTTTGCTTTCTATTTCTAGTATATTCACAAGGTTTTGTAGGTCCCTTTCATTTTCTGCAATTAGCACGGTGTCATCTGCGTATCGAATGTTGTTTATCATTTTTCCTCCAACGTTTAATCCAGGGTTTTCTTCTAGGTTTCTTATGCTGTTTTCGCTGTAAAGTAAAAACAGACCTGGTAACAAAACACAACTTTGTCTGACTCCTCTTTTGATGTTTTGGAAAGAGCTTATATCGTTTTTTATTCTCATTGCAGCTGTTTGTTCCCAGTACATATTTCTGATTATTCGTAGATCTTTTCCATCAACATTGAGTCTCTCCAGTTGGTTGATCAATTCTTTATGTCTTACCCGATCAAAAGCCTTGGTATAATCAACGAAGCATAAAAACAAATCTTTATTCATCTCGATTGACCTCTCTATGATAATTCTTAGGATGTATATGGCATTAATAGTTCCTTTCCCTCCACAAATCCACACTGTTCTTCTGCTATTTCTCTTTTGATTCTATTCCTTGTCCTCATCATGATTATTCTTAAAAGGATTTTTGTTACATGACTCATCAAACTGATTGTGCGATGGAGTTTGCATTCTATAGCCCCTGTCTTCTTTGGAAGTGCAATGAAAATTGATTTTGACATATCTTTGGGGATTTTTCCAATGTCGTAAATTTCATTTAGGAGGCTTGTTATTTTTTCTATACCAAATTCCTCCAGGGCTTCAATTATCTTTGTAGTAATGTTGTCTGGTCCTGGGGCTTTTCCTGGTTTCATCTTTTTCAGTGCTGCCCATTATAGGAGTCCTTCAAAGTTCTTTTTTATAATGTGTTCTTCATTTCTGTCATCCTCAAAAAGGTCTTTAATGTACTCTCCCCATCTGTCTAATATTTTGTCTTTTTCCATGATAAGCATGCCATCTTTCAATTTTAAGCAACCAGTTGATGTGTATGTATTTTTCCTGTGGACAATTTCTTCAATTCGTCTGTACATACCCTGAGGATCCGTTTTGTGTCGGTCTTCTATTTCCTTGCATTTTGTTTTAAGCCAATCTTCCTTAGCTTCATTGCACTTATTCCTGATTTCTTTGTTTATCTTCCTGTATATCTCCTCGTTTCTCTTTGCGTCCCTCCGTTCCTCCATCAAGCCCAAAATTTCTTTTGTCATCCACTTCTTTTTCGCTTTTCTATCTGCCTCAGGGATTTCTTCACAAGCTTCATTTATCGAATTTCTCACTTTTTATCCATTGTTCCTCATTGTCACCAACGTCTTCCAGAGCACTGAATTTGTTTTGAACATGTACATTAAATTTTGTACGTGTCTTTAAGAGTCCAAGATTTAGTTTGATGTTGCTTTTGGTCTGTTTTCTTTTCCTTAATATCAGCCCAAATCTTCCCACTGCAGGATTGTGGTCACTGTTGCAGTCTACGACTGGTAGTGTTTTTGCTGACAGTAAAGAATGTCTAAATCTTTTATTAATCAAGATGTAGTCAATCTGATTTTTGGTATTATCCCCTGGACTCACCCAGGTCCATTTTCTTCTATTAGGCTGCTCAAACCAGGTGTTTCCTACTATGAACTCATTCATCTGTGCCCATTCTACAAGTTTCCCTCCCCTTTCATTTTGTGTACTAAGGCCATGAGGTTCAACTATTTCCTCCACCCTATCCTGTACCACTTTAGCATTAAAATCTCCCATTATGACTGTAACTTCTTGTGATTTACATTGGGCCTTAGCCATCTCTAATACGTCATAGAAGTTGTCGATGTCTTCCTGAGTACTTGTGGATGTTGGTGCATACACCTGGATGATGTTGATATCAAATGGTTTGCCTCCCAATTTGACCAGCAAAACTGTCAGACACAGCCCAGTATCCCATAACTGCTTTTGATTTGTCTTTGTCCGTTACGATGCCTACGCCTCTTCCATGTGAATTACTACCAGAGTATATCATGTGTATTCTCCTGATGTTATCATGCCTGCCCCCTTCATCTCACTTCCCTAGTCTTAAAATAATAATGTTAAGCCTTTCCATCTCCATTTTGATATTGTCTAATTTTCCCTTCTGCAACAGTGTTCTGATGTTCCATGCTGCTATTTTGGTATTTTTGAGTTTGAGTTTGGGTTTGTTCGCAGTAGCCGGCTGACGGTCTGGTGTCACCTGCGCTGCATGACGGTCCCTACCGGACGAAGGTGCTCTACAGGAGCATCTATTTACCTCGTTATCTTCATTTTCCTACTGCTTACTCCCATTGCTTGTGTTTTTCCACATGGTTGTCTTCCACTCACATGGACAACCGCGCGCGCGTGTTGTGTGTGGGTGAGTGAGTGTATGTACGTGTGAATGTGTGTGTGCTCGCACGCGCGCACGCGTATGGATGAGTGAGTGTGTGTGTGCGGCTGCTTGCGTATGCGCGCACGTGTGCATGTGTGTGTGTGTGTGTGTGTGTTTGTGCACACGCGCGTGTGGGTGAGTGAGTATGTGTGTGCGTGTGAATGTGCGCGTGCGCGTGCGCGTGCGTGTGCGTATGCGTGTGTGTGTGTGTGTGTGTGTGTGTGCGTGCGCGTGCGTATGCGCGCATGTGTGCGTGAGTGTGTGCGTGTGTGTGTATGTGTGTGTGCGATAGCGTGTGTGTACACAAACACAGACAGACACACACACACACACATATATATGTGTGAGTGTGGTGTGGTGTGGTGTGTGTGTGTGTGTGTGTGTGTGTGTGTGTGTGTGTGTGTATGTGTGTGTGTGTGTGTGTGTGTGTGTGTGTGTGTGTGTGTGTGTGTACGTACTACTTTGAAAATTGCTAAAACTTTCTGTCAGACGTGGGGGGGGGGGGGGGAGGGGTTTCGACTCACCAGATTTGTTGGGTGCTAGGAGAGCACAGTCCGGCGTTTTAGTCTAAGCAAGTTGTCTTTCTTTCTAAAGTACACTGAGGGCTTTGTTTTCCTCTGTGGGGGGCAGAATGCATGTAGTTACTGAATGAGACAGGCGCAGCAGTCCACTTGGTTAAAAAAATGACCTGCCATTCGGAAGGTTTGGGAGGGCATCGGTTCGAATCAGGCTAGCAGCAACCGATGGTGGGGTAAAGGCTGGAAATTGTAATGATTTCACAGGTGAACTTTAACAGGCATAATCTATGTCAGTATTGGGTGACTTATGGAAACAAACAGACAAAGAAACAAACAACAACAGCAACAACAATAACAACAACAAAATCATGTATGGACACCTCCGAAAACGGAGTATGACTGCCAACACTAAAAGCAGCAAATGATCCTGTATCAAAAATACATAAAATGGTAAAACAAGAAAAATTATGTACACATTTTTTTTCTCGGAACCAGCATTATGAGGGCAGTGCTTTTGCCTCCTTATATTTTGAAGTAGACTTTATCTTTTGTTTACACACACGCGCGCGCGTACATTCACATAGGCGAGCGCGCGCGCGCGCGCACACACACACACACACACACACAGTCGCACGCACGCACTCTAGCACGCACACACGCACGCACGCGCACTTGCACGTGAACACGCACACGCACGCGCACTTGCACGCGTACACACAAGCGAGAGCGAACGCAGACACAAACACACATACACACATAGATACACACACAAACACACATACAGACATAGATACACACACAAACACACTACACACATACATTCACACACAAACACACATAGAAACACACACAACAACATACACAGATGAATACACACACAAACACACATAGAAACACACACAAAACACATACACACATAGATACACATACAAACACACATACACACATAGATACACATACAAACACACATACACACATAGATACACATACAAACACACATACACACATAGATACACACACAAACACACATACACACATAGATACACACACAAACACACATACAGACATAGATACACACACAAACACACATACACACATACATTCACACACAAACACACATAGAAACACACAAACACACATACACAGATGGATACACACACAAACACACATAGAAACACACACAAACACACATACACACATAGATACACATACAAACAACATACACACATAGATACACACACAAACACACATACACAGATGAATACACACACAACACACATAGAAACACACACAAACACACATACACACATAGATACACATACAAACACACATACACGATGAATACACACACAAACACACATAGAAACACACACAAAACACACATACACACATAGATACACATACAAAACACATACAGACATAGATACACTACAAACACACATACACACATAGATACACACAAAAAACACATACACAGATAGATAACACACACAAACACACATAGAAACACACAAACACACATACACACATACAGAATAGATACACACACAAACACACATACACACATAGAAACACACACAAACGACATCACAATAGATACACACACAAACACACATAGAAACACACACAAACACATACACACATAGAAACACACACAAAACACATACACACATAGATACACACACATACACACATAGATACACACACACACACATAGAAACACACACATAGAAACACACACACATACACACATACACATACACACATAGATACACACACAAACACACATACACACATAGATACACACACAAACACACATACACACACAGCAATGAACAATGATTGATAGATTTTAAAAGATGGGTGTTCGTCTGTCGTCGTCGACAATGACCACGGCTTCATGAAGTTGATTTGAGTCAGTGTGTCTGGAGGTGACTGATCAATCCGATCCGGGCACGGAAGTAACGTCCACAGGTTGGACATCTGTGGTCGGTTACTGTGGTTGAAGGGTTTGCAGCCCTAGCTTTCCGTGCAGCTCGTTTTTCTTGTGCAGATTGGATACGAGACACTTCTGAAGTGGTACATCCGGTTTTGATTCTTCTACGCCAGACTGTACGGTCGAGGGCAAGGTTTTCCCAATTCTCCCAGTCTATGTTGAGGGACTTTAGCGATGCCTTCAAGCTGTCTTTAAACCGTTTTCTCTGGCCTCCAACTGTTCTCTTGCCAGACGCTAGTTCCCCGTAGAGGAGTTGCTTCGGAATTCTGGTGTCAGACATCCGGTACACATGGCCAGCCCAGCGAACTTGACTCTTTTGAAGTAAAGCGTGGATGCAGGGGAGATTGGCTCTCTCTAGTACTTCTGTATCAGGGATCTTCTCTTGCCATAAGATATTGAGAATCTTTCTGAGGCTTTTGGTGTGAAAATGATTCAATTTCCTTGCGTGTCTACTGTAAACAGTCCAGGTCTCACTGCCGTAGAGGAGAGTGGTGAGGACCACCGCTTTGTACACTTTGAGTTTAGTTGTGGCCGAGATACCTCTTCTGTCCCATACAGTAGGACGCAGCCTCCCAAGATGAACAAAGAGAGACAGACAGACAGACAGACACAAGAGAGACAGACAGACAGAGGCACAGAGAGAGACACGGAGAGAGAGACAGAGAGAGACAGAGACACAGAGAAAGAGAGACAGAGAGAAACAGAGAGAGAGACAGAGAGAGACAAAGACAGAGAGACAGAGACACAGAGAGACAGACAGACAGACGGACAGAGGGACAGACACAGAGAGAGACAGACAGACAGACAGAGAAAGTCATATGCAAAATCAATAAGTGAAAGAACAAGATAGTGGTGTACTGTGGTGGCGGGCACTCAGCGATGAAAGCTGCCAGTATTTTATTTTCTCAATCCTCTATTGACAGGTCATAAAAATGATAATTATGATAAAAATAATAATCGGTAGTAGTAACTGTAATAGTAGTAGAAGTAGTAGTAGTATTGTCTATGTTTGTTTGTCATATTCTATATCTCCCGATAGCTGAATCAAAGAAACAGTTTTTATCTGCAAAATCAATTCAATTTATTTTTCATTTCATTCCAGGGGTGAGAAATAGATATGACATGTGCTTTTCTAGGCGCGCAGTCAGCTGGGCTTCCAACAATAATGATAATGATAACGCACTAAGTTTGACGAAATTTGGTAGAGGATATTAGATGTAAAATGACATGCAGAGTATATCGTACATTTACATGTATATTTTTTTATATTTAACAACTAACAAACAAACAAAACAAAACAAAACATATATATATATTTATGTGTGTGTGTGTGTGTGTGTGTGTGTGTGTGTGTGTGTGTGTGTGTGTGTGTGTGTGTGTGTGTGTGTGTGTGTGTGTGTTTTGTGTTATAATGACAGATAGACAGTAAAGAATATTAGATGTAAAATGACATGCAAAATGTATCACATATTTATATGCAACAGCTAACTAAGAAAAAACAAACAAAAGCAAAACAAAACAAAAAAAAAAAAAAAGATACGATGACAGACAGACGGATAGGGGGTGCAGGGGTACGCAGCGAGAAGACACATCATAATAGGAAAAGGAAAAAAGTAAACAAAGACAAAAACAAGACCTGAAGAACGAATCGAAGGACAGACAGGAGAAAATGATAGAAGAAAAACAGCAGACTTGTTTTGAAACTTATTTTACCGCAGAACTTCCCCCAGGTTTTCAGCGCACAATGTACAAGATCAGACTAAAGGGAGAAAATTTTGTTTTTGACACATCTGCAGGAAGCGGCATCAGTCATCGCCCTTCATTTAGGGAACTGGCAAGATAGGCCAGTATAAATCAACCAAGATAGACCAGGATAAATCAACCAAAACAGGCCAGTATAAATCAACCAAG